>CM046873.1:27512627-28223374 GCA_025617745.1 Heliocidaris erythrogramma
GGGGGGGGGGGGGGGGGGGCGCATAATCCTTAAGGATAGTGGTTTTTTCTGTTTTTTTTCTTTCTCTCTTTTACGTTTTTGCCCCCCCCCCCCCCAAAGTGCCGCCCGGGGCGCGAACTTTTTTTTCCCACGAACTTTTGTCACTATCTTCCTTGACGCATGCGCAACTTTGAAATAGCCCTACAATGCTTGGAGTTCGATGGGGTTTCAAAGTTTCATCCTACTTTTTAAGTAATAATAAAAATACAAAACGTTATTTTTGTAATGTCCAAACTGAGAGTCGAACCCACATACCTCAGGTTAAATGTCCGAGGGCTATAAACGCATCTCGCCACAGCAAGACGCTGGGAGCAACCGTCATTATATCGCTTACAGAATAAACCCTATGATTGCGAAATTCATTTAGATCGGAAAGGATCAGGTGCGCATGCGCCATGGAGGACAGGGACAAAAAGTTCGTGGGAAAACAAATTAGCGCCCGGGGCACGTGCCCCCCTGGCCCCTAGATACGCTACTGCTTTATCCGAAATGTATCAGAAGCTATACATGTACATGTCATGATGCCAACTGCTGAGATTCTATTACGAAATTTCCCAGAATTACAAATTACTTCAGCTATAACAAAAAAAAAGGGGGGGGGGCAGGATTTAAAAAATAATATTTTGCTCCTGCTGAAGTACCATAACATTCCAAGTACTTAAGAAAAAGTTACTATAAAATAGTTTAAGCAATCATATATTATTAATTATTTCTCAAAAAAGAAATTCACACTGATTGTTTGAATGATAATTAAATTTGCCCGATTGTTTAGAAAGCAAGGAAATGTCCCAAAGAAGGTCAACAATCAGGGGATCTACGGTTTCAATTCCTATCCAATAGACTTGGTAATTGAGGATTTATGGCCTGAGAAAGGAAACTAGCGAATCAAGTGGGTCATTATTATTAGATAGTTATCAAATAGATTTGACAACGATAAAAGTCGCTATTAATCATCTTAAATTATCTAAACACAACAAATTTCAAGGTCAATAAACAACGTCCCTGCATTCTGAAATTTAAATTGTCAAATCACTATTTAAAAGGATCTGGGAGTGACATTGTTCAAAAGGGCAAAGAAAACTCTTAAGCATGCTAGATGACCTTTATAATGTTGGATGTAGCATGTTAAAGTAATGGTAAAGCTAATGGTAATTGACACTTTAGTTTTTAAAGGTTTCCTTCCCAATAATTTGAGGTCAGTATGGGACAAGACTAATTTGAAAAAAAAAAATTGAAGTTAATTCAAATTGTTTAGTCAAAATGCTTATCAAATGTAGTTTTGTCTACTTCTAAATTGATTATTGCGCGCGCTGTTGAAATTCGGATTTTGGGGTGTTCGAAAAATATTGTTGCAACCTGCCCCATCTTTCCCATTTATTTCACTGATTGCAGGTGAAGTTATGATTAAATCGACTAATTCGTCTTGTCAGTATCCTTTAATCATGTTAGTTGAGGTGTCGTGATCTAGTGGATAAGTCACCGGACTTATTATTATTTTTATCTTTTTAATTAATTTTTATTATTTTTATTATTTTTATTATTTTTATTATTTTTATTATTTATATTATTTTATTATTTTATTATTTTATTATTTAATTATTTAATTATTTAATTATTTAATTATTTAATTATTTTTATTATTTTTATTATTTTTATTATTTTAATTATTTTAATTATTTTAATTATTTTAATTATTTTAATTATTTTAATTATTGTAATTATTTTTATTATTTTTATTATTTTTATTATTTTTATTATTTTTATTATTTTTATTATTTTTATTATTTTTATTATTTTTATTATTATTATTACAGCTCTAACAAATTGCTTGGCTTTGGACCTCAAGGAGCAACATCTGTATTGGGGTACATACCCACTTGGACATAAGCGACGAGCGGTGGGTCAAGAGGTATTGCTAGGAACCGCTTTTGATCAGTTTACAACCATGCGTTCATCTAGCTGTGTCATTGATCAGCAGCGAAGGTAATGGCTACCTTCGAAAAAGTCTCATCTTCCTAATTAATTTCAATGGCTCATATTCATAAAGGTGGACAAAAGCCCGGCTCATACGGGACGTCATTTCCTGACGTTAGGACCCCGTCAGTGACTTGTATGGTCTTTTGCGCGTCATGGAAGAGTGGTGTCCTTTAGAAAGCGATTGCCAAATGAAGAGTGCATACAATAGTTTTAATAACTGGAGTATGGATTAATTGCCTTCGTAAGATCTATTAGCGCAGGTACTGACGCAATCGAAATGACGACTTGTGTGAGCCAGGCCTAAGGTACACCAGGGTCCTGTTTCATAAAACTTGTTATCAGTAACTACTGCCACATTTCAATGTCAAATTTGCTCTCAGCCAATCAGATGCAAGGATTTCAGTAGCTTATAGCAACTATCGTAACTTGCTATTGATAACAAGTTTTATGAAACGGGACCCAGGTTTAACTTAATATTACACTGATTTACGGAGTGCCGTGTGCTAAAATCTTAATTCTGTACAGATTACTGCAACTCTTCAATAAAATGAATAATTAAAAATAATCTAGTCATGAAATCCAAATGTGGAATAGACTTCATGTTGGCATGATTGCTATTTGTTATTTAGTTACAGAAATATGGTAATTCTATGGATTTAGAAGGTTGAAACTTGGTCCTTCATAAATCAGTGGACTATTAAATGTGCCCACTTAAACATGGAATAAATTTACTATGCTTATGCTTATTTACACTGCTTATTTCTTTCTATGTTTCCTGAACATTTCCTCAGATTTTCTTAAACATCTCTAAGTATATCGTCTCTGGTCCTCTGTAATTTGCACTTTCTAATCTCTTTTGCACAAAACATTGTTATGTTGTTTATTTCTGATTGACAGATACATGTATTGTTTTATACTTTTTAAAAGACATGAAATAAAATGAATTGAATTGAACTGAATTGAAAATTATCCAAGTTACTTCACTCCTTTATATATTTGAGGAATATCCTCCTCTCCTTTCGCCCTGTCCGCCAAGTTTAGGACAACTTTACTTTATAAAGTTACAACTTCAGTACTAATTCATGCTGAACACACCACTATACCGACATACTATTTAATAAATCATGTTACAGTACTTCGTTCTATATTTTGTTTCATAAAATTGGATGTGAATCATTATTTTTTAGTCTTTCCTCATTTACTGATATCGTGTCCATAGCATTTTGAATGTCTAGATCTCCTCCTGATATCAAAGATAAATAAATATAAAACCCATTTAATTTGAATTACACGAATATATTGGAAGCTTATCCGTATTGCATGAAATTGTATTTCACGTACTGAAAATAATTTCTGCGTTGTTTACAAATTAACATCTGTTATATAAAATACTTTCAAAATCGTTCAACGCTCTGCAGATATTTCTACACCTACCACCGCAATATATATGGAGTATATCGACTTCATCTCGACAACGGAGATACAAGGATAATAGAACACGAAGATGGAGACACATATATTGGTGTAACCATAGATGAAGAAGGTGATTTATTAACCCTTTAACTACTGGGGAGCGTTTCATCAAGGGTTTTGCTCTCAGCCAATCAGATGCAATGATTTCAGTAGCTTATAACAGTTGTCGGTAAAAATCACTGACAAAACGCTTGATGAAACGCTCCCCTGAATTTCTCTTATTCCCATAAACTTAATACAGGAACCATCCGGCTCCCGTACCCAAGGGCCCAACTCCATCAAAACAGTTTATAGGTTATTAAGACACAAATTTATACTCGGAGATATGTCTAAGAGGCTCAACATCTTCAACTTAACCTTTAATCTATGAAAATAACTTAACACTCTGTCGATTTCACTTATTAAAATGTTAGGGTTTCCTTCTTTTTTTTCGGGGGGGGGGGGTTGGGGGGGGGGGGGCGAGGGACAATTGGGCCCTTCTTCACCGCATGGACTCAAACCTTTATTGTGATGGTATCGACGGAGGTGTGGGTGGGTAGGCTGGAAAGTGCACCTTTTCCCTCCCGATTGTTTTGTCTTCAACTCTCTATATTCCGACAGTGTGGTGGTCAAAATAACTGTCTATATCTTGCCCGATATACTTCAATGCCAAATTACATTGATATGGAATAGGCGGGTATGTTATATACAGAAGGAAATGTGGTGGGTCAAAAGACAGTGTGTCCTTGAAAAAGGGGGAGACCAAAAATCATAGGTAACTTTACTCGGTTATTCCAAATAATTATTTGAAGGGGAATTAACCTCAAAATATAAATGTGCTTATATTCCAAGATGTAATCTATTCCTTCTTGTTGTCCTGCGTAGTTTTGCATCAAAATATACGAGATGGGCATAAATCAAAATTTTCTCAGCAAAATTTATCGTCTGCTAGCGATACCCGGGGGCTGCCATTTTCTTGATGTGTACATAAAGATATTTTTAATCCGAATAGAGTACCGAAGTGATGACGTCACAAAGAGCTATTTTTTCATTTTGACATTTTTTATTCCATATCTCAAAGGAACATGGTGAAAAACATCCAGAGCCCAAATTTTATGGCAATTGGCTCATTGGACCCCGAGATATGGCCGCATGAATACCTCCTTAGCCCCATTGAAGTCATTGTTAAATTGGCCTGGTTCTAAACTGTTAAGAACCAGACCAATTTACACTGACTTCAATGGGGCTAATTAGATATTCATATAGTCATAACTTGGGCCACCATGAACTGATTCATGTCAAATTTGATGTGTGAACGTTTTCCATCATGCTCTACCTAAATATGGTCATAAAAATACTGAAATACAAAAATCAAAATTTGATGACGTCACATTTCAGTACTCTATGCAAACTTGTCTTTCTTCCTGATAGAAAATCCCATTTGAAATTTAAAATATTTAACAGATATATACATATATTCTATAAATGAAAATGTGTTTTATATTTCTTTGAAAATTACGATTTTACTGAATATAAATCTATTTTCTTGATACTATGACGTACGCGACGGAGCGAATTAATTCAAATTTATGGACGATAACTTTCCCGCGCATCAATAGTGACAAAGTATGCATTCACCTGTTTTGAGATAATGGAATTCAAAAGTCATAATGCGCGTTGTATAAATTATGTTCTGCTCTGCCAGGCAAGCCCAAGAAATCGATTTTTATTTAGCAAAACCAGAAAATTTAAATAGAAATCTATAAATTTTAAATTTTAGAATATATGTATACACCTGTTATGTATTTTCCATCATATATGGGGATTTTTTTTTATAATGAAGAGAAGCAATTTAGCTCGAGGATTAAAATATCTTCCTGTCCGGAACGGTTTCCAGTGGTTCATGTACAACTCCATATCATCAAGAATATGGCAGCCCACATGTAAAGTGTAGCAGATGAAGCTATGTGCCTTGATTTAAACTCTTTTCTGATATTTTATTTCTAAAGTGATACAGGTCAATGATTAAGACTATAGTACAGCCTTGAACATAAGTACATTTATATTCTAGTGTTAATTCTCCTTACGCGCATTCATGATTTGGAAGCCCATTTCTCCTCTTTGATGGGATACCCAAAACATGATTGGTAAATCACGATTCCAAATAGTCTGAAGTGGCACTGTCACGGAGCCGCGTTGCTTTTTAAAAGCAAGAAAATGGAACGAACCCCTTGCGATTATTATTTCTGATGCTCTTAGTTGTGAAAATAAACAAGAGAAAGAGCTTACTGTACATAGTCAACATTCCGAATGACTCGATTCAAACTCTGGACAGATATACTCAACTAAAGAAAAAGAATTCCCCCTGACCTCTTTATATAACTCTAAAAGTTATTGATGAAATCTGTTCATTCAATAGGAAAATATTTAGACTTTTCTTACCCATATTTTGATTGGTTATTTTTGAACAATTAATTATGTTTTCATAATGAAATTATGGTTTTTATGGTAGTCAGTATAAGAAAAATGTTGCACTTTGTGTATCATAATGTAATCCATCGTTTACGTGTGTATACTATTTTAAACTCTTTTCATCTTGTGTTTACGTAGAGACGCCTATACTTTATCACCCAGATTCATGATACTGCATTAAACTTCACGATGTTTTTCTTCAGTACCATGAATTTGAATTTACATTAATTATAGGTTTTCCCCGTACATTTTAACACTTGTTTCATTCATTTTCATCATTGTTCACATCAATTTCGTCCTGAGAACCCTGGAATGTGCAAATGTTAAAATTAATTTCGTCATTTGTCATTCAATTTGGTCAATGGTCAATTAGTTTCAACACTTGTGAATATATTTTCGTCAGATTTCGTTCAAATTCGTCTCCCCTGACAATCCGTTGCAGAATGTAATGATTGAATCCGCCTTTGTGCAATCAATATCAAAAGAGAATGTAATGATTGAATCCGCCTTTGTGCAATCAATATCAAAAGAGAATGTAATGATTGAATCCGCCTTTGTGTAATCAGTATCAAAAGAGAATGTAATGATTGAATCCGCCTTTGTGCAATCAATATCAAAAGAGAATGTAATGATTGAATCTGCCTTTGTGCAATCAATATCAAAAGAGAATGTAATGATTGAATCTGCCTTTGTGCAATCAATATCAAAAGAAGATGTAATGATTGAATCCGCCTTTGTGCAATCAATATGAAAAGAGATTCAAATTCGTCGGATAGACAAGACATTGAACTAAAACAATCCAAAGGACAGAACAGACTTTTTTTTTGTTCTTACTTCATGTATGATTCTCATCTATTGAATAAGATATATGAAAAAAGTAAATAAACGCCTTTAATTTGCATGTGTATCCTTCCCTGAATGTTCAAATTTCAAGACAAGAAATGGAATAAAATTATCCACATAGGAAACGAACGAGTGGCGAATTTGAAGGACGATTTGACGAAATTGATTGCAAAATGACAAAATTTATTCATGCAATCATAGAAATGGATTTGACTTCGACAAAATGATGAAACGGATTGGACGAAGTTCGAAAATGAATGGCCAAAGACGAAATTAGACATGAAATGTGCGATATTACAAAGTTTCTGGACGAAATTGAATAAAAAATGTTGTGATTGATTTTTTGTGGGTTAAATGAAAGGTCTTGCACATACTTACTTACCTGTGTGTTATAAGATACAGGAATATAAAGGGCAGTACGCTTAAAGGGAATGTTGAGTTCTGGGAAGGGTAAAAAAATAATTTGTGGGCTTTCTCATTCTTATTATGTTAGTTTGGAAGATTATCATTGTTGAAATGAAAATGATTGCTCTTCAAATGCCCTTACATTAAAAATGTGACAAGAAACAGCTGAAATGTTCGGGCCGAACTTTTGTGTGTAGTCCCATTATTATACGCATTTCTGTGTGCATTGCATGTGACTCTCAGCAGGATTGAGTCAATTTCTTATCATTTTGGTGATTCCAAAACCTTACAGCATACACCCATTCTTATGTGCTTTATAATCAACCTTTCCCAGTTGCTTTGAGACAGTTTCTTTCACAATTCAATCTCATGACCAGAACTCAACTTTATCTTTAACCCCCCCCCCCCCCCTTTCGGGTTTTTAAAATTTTATTTTGAGGCGGTTACCGCGGCATATTTGAACGAGCCCTTAACATGATTTAATAGGGAATTCAATCTCTCACCTTTGGTGGTTCCATGTTGAATCAGAGGGACTTGTGTTTGAGGCATATTGTGCTATTCATGTATGTTTCTGTTATTTGGTTGTTTTTTTCTTGAAGGCGAACGATTGTTTGTGACCCAAAATCATCCAAGCCACATTTCCTGGTTCGATTTAAGGAATATGAAGGGTCCGTTCACGCTTATCAACCTGGACAAATCGAACAACGTCCTCTTGGGGAATATCCTCTTCGTATCTGGATGGCTCGTATTTTTTAACCTGCAAATGGATCAAGTCTGTGTCGCACGGGCTGAAGTCGATGCTACAATCAAGACATGTATCTCGAGCAGTGAGGACGGTTTACCCAAGTTTTTATCACTTAAACATAATAAAGCCTTGGCTTTACGACGCATATACGACCTTTAACTATAGAAACAATGATTCAAAGCAACATTTATTTCACATACAAAATCAATATTTTACATCATACATAATCAAATCATGTCAAGAAATATAAACAAGACATAAAATTCGTAAAGTCCAACATGGATAGCATATAATAAACATACACGAACAAACAAATCAATAAATAAGAAGTACGTAGAGAAAAGGAAGAAATACTGCCAGAGGCACTTAGGAAAAAAACAGAGACACATTATGACTGTCTAAAGGTACAATTATAGCTATGTTGTTAAATATCAAGGAAAATAATTATTCACAAGACATGTCGCACCCACTTCTGTGGAACAACTTCAGAAACATTTGTCATGTTTATAGTCTACAGGTCTAGGAGCTTTCCAAATCAAACTATTAAAAGCAGCTTCTATCAAGTCTGTTGAAACATAGTTACTAATTGGTGTGTACATGTGTGCGATTCCGTGCAGAGTGTCCCGTACGACGTATGTCTTTTTTTCAACATATTCCGTCTAAAAATGAAGAATCTCTCGATATGACCATTTCTTGTATCTCATATCTTCTCATCTTCTCATATCAAGAAATGTTTCAATCACGAATGAAATACATTGATAAATGCCATATGTCGTATGGGACACTCTGCATGGAATTGCTCACGTACGTGATTTAATATTGTAGGCTTTTGATGTACATGTAGCCTGCATTATTTCAAGTTCTATTTGTTAAAACCGATATAATTGTAGCACCTTGAACACTAGGTTAGTGTATTTGAAGGCGGGGGGGGGGGGGGGAGGGCGGGAATGGGGCAAATTCCCCCCCCCCCCCTTCCCTCCCGACTGATCAACCATGAAAAAAACAACGATTTGTCACTTTTCGGTCACTATGAAAGTTTTTTTTCAATTTAATTCTAACTAATTTGTCCTAAAACGTCATTGATAATTCCTCGGAAGTTTTCTCGCTCGATCGTATAGGTTCTGAAGTCAACTTTCAAAATGATGGTAAGGGCATATTGCTGGCACGTATGCATGTTTTGTTGGGTAAAGATTTACCCAATGTTGGGTTAAAATTTGTCCAAAATGCATTTTACCCAACAAATATGCATGTTAACCTTTTTTACCCAACTTTGGGTAAATTTTAACCAACCAATTTTAGAGTGTAAGTAATGCATCATGCCGATTTATTAAATAAGTATTTGGATACGTGAAAGAGTGAATTTGGGAAATCTCTAAATCAGATTCTGATAAAACGTAATCTGTAATGCATTACCAATAGGTACTCGCAAAAATCTACACGTACCATTAAAAGTCACTTTCATTTGCTAAATACACATATCAAATTTCTAGACAGATGACAATGTCCTACCTGCGGCAAGATGAGACTAGACAAAATATCTCTTCATTCGTACATATATTTTGAAAGTTTTGTAGCTAATTGCTGATAAAAATCTTTACCTATTTCATTTGTTTTGCCAATCATTGATATATCATATTTGCTGGTGACAATTTTGCTTTTGGATGTTATAACAAATTCTGTTCCATCCTACCCTCCTTCTCCTTCAGACCATTAATAATAATAATAATAATAATAATAATAATGATAATAATAATAATACGTATTGTTTACCCAGGGTAGCCTCATCAGTATTATTATACTGTTCTCCCTGAGGACCCTGCTATCATATCATTACCCCGGCTTTAGCCGAGCGACCATGATAAGGCGCTCAATCATTCAAGGAATTTATTCCTACATTTACTTCACCTAGGTGGAGTGTGGCAAATGCAGATTAATGTCTTGCCAAGGGATGATGATATTAGATATGTCATTGTCAGAAGCGTATCCAGGACCCTGCCTCGCAGTTGGTGTGAAGCTATAAGCTTATACAGCAGTCTGGATACGGCCTGCATATATTTCAGCAAGAAAATGCGTTTATGGATGCTCCGACATAATGCTCCGGCGACAATTCCTCCGGGCTTTATTTCCATAGTAACACTATCCACTGAAATGAGCAGACGTGGATTTGATTTAAAAATATACTTAAACTTCGATTCTACTTAAAAGCCAAGTCCACTAACAAAAGTTGATTTGAATAAATAGAGAAAAATCCAACAAGCATAACACTGCAAATTTCATCAAAATAGAATGTAAAATAAGAAAGTTATGGTATTTTAAAGTTTTGCTTAATTTCGCAAAACAGTTATATGTACATCCTGCTCAGTATGCAAATGAGGGAACCAGCGACGTCACCCAATCACTATTTCTTTTGTATTTTATTATGTGAAATATAGAATATTTTAATTTCTGCAGATTTCACAATTAGGAAGCTCTCATTGAATTGTGTATAGGTTGCAACAATGGCAATTACACATGTCCTGCGAGGAATCAAAGCTTGCTTCACATTATAACAAGGAAAAATTGTTAGGGTGGACTGGTCCTTTAATACTCCTTCATTTATTATTATATATTATAACGCTCATTGTTTGGCTGTATTGATCTGGAAATATGTAAATGTAAACAGGTAAATAGGTAAATTTACTTGTAAAGTTTAAATGTGGCAGATAAATAAAATCTGAATACACTGCGGGGCTTGTTAATTGTAAAAGAGCATACCCACTTGATCCCATACCTTTTGATTTTACTTATTTGTTTGGTATAGATCTATGCTTAATAAATTTTTCAAAGTTTATATCCATATTCGTTTTTATTCATCTTTTGATAGTCAAACAGGTGGTTATACAGGTATATTAATAAAAACAACATATCATTTCAAAATGAACAATTTTTGTTCATTTTCCTAGTGAATGTCATCAAACTATTCCTTGATTTTTCTTTAAATTTGTACTTCTGCTAAGGAACCGAATGGTTTATGGCATATACACAAGCACTGTAACCTCTTTCACTTACTCAGTACTCACTAAAATATCAATCAAAATCAATCACTGAAGCACATATACACAAAATATATTTTGAGTATAAATGTATTTTTTAATAAGAACAATTACAAATAAATATATGTACATATCAAATCAATTGTGAGGATTAATCTTCATCTACAAAAACATCGAACTTGAGGATGAATCTTCCCCATCTCTACTTGAAGATTAAATTATCTTCCCCACCTCTACTTGGAAATTAATTCATCTTCCCCATCCTTACTGAAGATTAAATCATCTTCCCCACCTCTACTTGGAGATTATTTCATCTTCCCGATCCTTACTTGAAGATCAATTCATCTTCCCCATCTCTACTTGGAGAGTATTTCATCTTCCTGATCCATACTTGAAGATCAAATCATCTTCCACACCTCTATTTGGAGATTAATTCATCTTCCCCACCTCTACTCGAAGATTAATTCATCTTCCCGAATCCTACTTGGAGATTAAATCATCTTCCTGATCCTTACTTGTTTATCTTCCCCACCTCTACTTGAAGATTAATTCATCTTCCCCATTCCTACTTGGAGATTAAATCATCTTCCTGATCCTTACTTGCTTATCTTCCCCACCTCTACTTGAAGATTAATTCATTTTCCTCATTCCGACTCAAAGATTATTCCATCTTCCCCATCTCTACTTGGAGATTAATTCATCTTCTCCATTCCTACTTGGATATTAATTCATCTTCCCCATCCTTACTGGAAGATCAAATCATCTTCCCCACCTCTACTTGGAGATTAATTCATCTTCCTGATCCTTACTTGAAGATCAATTCATCTTCCCCATCTCTACTTGGATAGTATTTCATCTTCCTGATCCATACTTGAAGATCAAATCATCTTCCACACCTCTATTTGGAGATTAATTCATCTTCCCCACCTCTACTCGAAGATTAATTCATCTTCCCCATTCCTACTTGGAGATAAAATCATCTTCCTGATCCTTACTTGTTTATCTTCCCCACCTCTACTTGAAGATTAATTCATCTTCCCCATTCCTACTTGGAGATTAAATCATCTTCCTGATCCTTACTTGTTTATCTTCCCCACCTCTACTTGAAGATTAATTCATCTTCCTCATTCATACTCAAAGATTATTCCATCTTCCCCATCTCTACTTGGAGATTAATTCATCTTCTCCATTCCTACTTGGATATTATTTCATCTTCCCCATCTCTACTTGGAGATTAATTCATCTTCCCCACCTCTACTTGGAGATTAATCCATTTCCCTCATTCCTACTCGAAGATTATTTCATCTTCTAAAAGTCAATCACAATTACACTGCAATACATCACCTTTACGGTTGCGGTAAAATTTTCCAGGCCTCTAGGTTGACCGGTAGCCAGGAAAAATCTGGTAATTTTAACCCCGTTGCCTGGTTATTCCAAGCACATCTTCTCTAATCAAATTACATGTACCAAATTCCTGGTTAAATAATGCAATTATACACGGAAAATGATTTAAATGGAATTTTTAAACCAGGCGTTTCTCTGTGTACCCCGCATGTATATCTTTGACGAGATGAAGCCCGGAGCAAATAGTTCGATGACCAAACAGTGGCTATTTAATATAAAAGGAGCTGTGCATGATAATTTCCTCGAGAGGGCAGCATGGCACAAACAATTTTCCAGCAAATCAAGTAAAGGTGACCAAGCTTTAGCGCCTTGCGCTAAGGGGCCCCCGAGTCATCCATACACATGTATGGATGGCTCTGATGGCCGCACGCCTGTAATTAGATCCAGTCATTTTCGGTAAGATGATTTAATTGTTGAAAAACAATATCATATAAAATCAGTAACACTTTTTTCATGTGGCTAAGGAGAGATGATTACTGGTTCAGATCAGTCCCATGAGAGAGCAGGAGTTGGTCCCAGTGGGATTCTATGAGCCCAAGAAACCTCATAACCACTATAGCTTTCCTTTGCACCAAGATCATTTGGGGAGGCAAAGCTTTGTCAGAGGGTACTTTTGTTTGTTTGTTGTTTTTTTTTGGTGTGTTTGTGTTTGTGTTTTTGTTTGTGTTTTTGTTTGTTTGTTTGTTTGTTGTTGTTGTTTTTTTTTTTTTTTTTTGGGGGGGGGCCTAACGCCCCCATCTCGATAGAAAGTTTTGTAAGTTGTTATATTGTAATGTGCAGCCACACATGGGTGTCGATCCCGGGGGATGGGGGGGGGGGGGGGTATATATCCCACAAAAATTTGAGATGGGCGAATGGCCTGTATTATCATTCCCCCATATTTATGGAGAAAATAAATAAGAATTATGATATATTCACTTCAAACTAATAATTATCCAAACTCATTATGTTTGATCTTGAAATACATCACATTCTTAAACGATCAGAAATAAGGAATTAAAAAATGCCATAATTTAAATGCGAAATATCGAAGAAAATTCGTTCGCTCGCATTGTTATTCTTAATTGAGGGGTTCCGACCATTGGCGTGGATCCGTACATTCCTTCTTTTCATTAAAAATACATTTTTGGATGCTGTAAAATGCAAGTTGTATAGACAGATTTTTGAAAAAGTCCCGCTCGCTCGCTTCTCTCAGTGGCCTATCTAGGGGGGGGGGGGCGCAGGGGGCACGTGCCTTGGGCGGCACTTGGAGGGGCGCACAAAACGCAAAGGAGAGAAAGAAAACAAGGGGGAAATGAAGAAAAATCATAATCCTTACAAATCCGCAGGGTAAATGCACTAGAATTCTAGTTTTTAAAGGTTTGAAATGCGACAATTTTCCAAAGCTCGGGAGCTTTGCACCCTCGCGTAAATAAATATTTTCTTTCAGGATCTCGTAATTTCGCACCCCCAGTAGGCCTGTATACTTCTTAAATAGCTTGAAGGGTTCAAAATTTGGAGAAAAAAATAAAGATGTAATGGCTTTTCTCGCTATATCATGTAAGTGTCATATGACTCCTGCTAACGCCCAAAATCTCCGAGTGACACGTCGGGCAAGGCTGCAAGCGTGCCACGTACACAATCTGGGGACCAAGAATCGATTCAACCTTCGCTGTCCAGCTTAGAAAAGACACTCAACGACTTCTCAACCAAGGTAATCAACAAACTTGATGAAATTCATACGGATATATCGTCTATGAAAATATAATTGAATGATGCTGCAGTATCTGATAATTCAGCTCGATTGTTAGACATGGAAAATAAAAAACTCCCTGAAGTTGAATTGAAGTTTTTTTGTTTTTTTTTAGGTTTTTTTTTTTTATTGTTTTCTCTCAAATCAAATACATATAAAGCAATTTTCCTTTTAAAAATTGTACAAATTATTTGAACAAATATTATAACAAAATTATACGATTATACATCAAACATTGAAAGAATCTGAAAATAATGAAGAAAAATGTTACTTGTATCTTACACATGAATATTGAAATAACGTAATGTCTTAAAGGGATACTCAACCGCAGATTGTGGACGTTTTAATGCCGCGAGAGGGCACCGTGATCGTTACCTGATCATGCCGTTGCCCCTCGGGGAGCAAACCTCGGATAGAGTGGTTGCCGCACAAACATGCACGCTCCGCCTGAGCTCGAGTTCTCGTGCGAGATTCGGTCGGCTTCGTGCAGTCGGAATGTATTACCACTTAGTCCAACGGACGCGTTCGACGCACAAACTTTGTGTACGAGTGAATGGGGCTTACGCAATCCTGACTTTCCCCACGGCCGCCCGGTGGCGTATCCCTTTAAGGGAAAAGAGAGAAAAACCGAAAAGATAAAATCAGGTGCTGTTCTACCCCTCCCCACCCCCTCCCCGGTGTAAAGCAACCTTAATTAATGTTTTTATTGTTTTCTCTCAAATCTAATACATACATAGCAAATCTCATTAAACAAATTGTACATATTATTTGAATATCTTAACGTAATTATATAATTATACATCATTGAAGAAATTTTAACATGACATAGAAGAAAAAATATGATTTGTATTATACAAATTGAAATAACGTAATGTGTTAAAGGGTAAGAGCGAAAAATAAAAATAAAAAACAACAAACAAAACCAGGTGCTGTAAGTCTACCCTGCCCTCCCCTGCCCTCCTCCCCTGCCCTGACCCCTCCCCTCCCCCCTCTTCCCCTCTTCCCCCCCCCCCCCCCCCTGCTCCCCTCTTCCCCCTCCCCTCCCCTCGGGTGAGAGCACGATTCCTAATTTTGCCTCATACACATGGAAGGGATTTGATTTCCTATTTCTTTATACCGGAAAAAGAGAGAAAAAAGAATATATTCGGCTCTTGCTCAACCTTTACCTCTACCTCGCTCTCCCTATTATTTATTCAATTTAGATTTTCCCATTTCCTTAAATGGAGAGAAATTTTGCCTCCCGCCACTGCCAGCTTTTTATCTTCCCATTCTTCTTCTTTAAAATTTCTTTTAATTTCATCTATAGTTATCGGCGAACCCCTTTCTCTTCCTTTAAAGATTGAAAATTTTACAAAGATTAAAAAATGATTAACCAACCGTTCCTTTCCCTCATCTTCTAATTCTATTCCGCCAAATATTTCTTCCCAGCTTAAATTACCAATAGATAAAAAGTCAAACGTCTCGTTGCAATCATTCCAAACCAAAGAAGCATGTTCACATTCAAAAAATAGATGACGATATGTTTCTTCTTCTTGTTTGCAATAACAGCAAAGATTATTTTGCAAGATTTTAAAGCGGAACAAGTGGTGATTTGTGTAAGCAATCCCATGCAACATTTTAAATTGAAACTCCCTTAATCGGCTGTTCAAAGTACACTGCCTTGGTCTTATAAAAATGTTTTCAATCTTTTTAAAAGAAAAATTGTATTTGTCCTTTAGCCTTTCAAAAATATGTGGTATTACCATGTTGCAATTCATAAAATTAGCATATATTTTTTTAGATACAATATCATTTATCGATATAACTCTTTTTCCTGATATAAACGATATTTCTTCTCGAAGAGAAGTATCATTATTATTCATGTTCATGTTTCGTTTCCAGCTTACTGGAATCGTTTTATAAATTGTCTCTATCAATTGAAAATCAATAAAATTTAACCCCTGTCTTTGGAAGTATGAAAAAGATCTTAAGTTTCCATCACAATCCATGATATGTTTCAATCTATAAATATTTTTTTTCATATAACTTTTGGTCAAATATGCATTTTCCTTCAACTCGTATAAATTTATTGTTCAAAAATATCTCGTTCCCTTTAAATGTTTCTGATTTAAATCGAAAATCCCTTGTATCTATCCATACTTCCAATAAATTCATATAAAATTGCGGCAGTGATACCTTCAGCAATCCAAGCAAGTAATCGCAAGAAAATATAAATTATTCCCCAAGATGTTTTGTAGCATATTTGAAATATTGTTTCCATTTCATTGCATTATTTTCTTTTAGTCTTTTAATCCACATAATCCACTGTGCCTTTATCAACCATTGAAAATTCATCATTTTCAAGCCACCAAGGTGGTAATCTAAATACATAGTACTTTTTTAAATTTTATTTCCCCCACCCCACAAAAATGCAAAAGCTAACTCATCAAGTTCCTCGTAAACCCATCCTGGGATTGGTGTGAGAGATGCCACATATATAAATTTTGAAAAAATAAACTGCTTTAATAACTGTATTTTGCCCATTAATGTTAAATCTCTCCCTCCACCAATTCAACAATTTCTTTATTTTACTTAATATTTCTTTATAGTTTAACCTTTCCTTTACTTCCACATTTAAAGAAAAAAATACACCGAGAATCTTCTCAAAATCTACTTTTTGACCAAAAGAAATATCATATGATTTTCTTTGAGAGGAACCTAATAATAACACCTTCGTCTTCTCGTTATTAACTTTAAGTCCTGATACTTTTTTGAAATCTTCTAAAATTTGTATTACAATTTTGACTGAGTTCATATCTCGAACAAATATAGTCATATTGTCGGCATACATAACCTGCTTCATTTCTTCCTTTCCGAAGGAAATTCCTTTAATGTCATTGTTATATCTTATATTATGCGCCAATACTTCTATACATAAAACAAAAAGTTAGGGCGAAAGAGGGTCCCCTTGTCTTACTCCTCTTTCTATTTTAAAATAACTTGTCGAATCCCCTCCGTTAAAAATACAGCTTTGGGTATTTGTATATAATATTTTGACCCACTTACGAAATTGCTGACCAAAACCGAACGAAACTAATGTTTGATGGAAAAAATTGTGGGATATGGAATCAAAAGCTTTTTCAAAGTCAATTGCCATCATATACCCAGGAATATTATTATGTACCGTATGAAACAACATATCGTCTATTATTCTGATCGCTTCTCCTATATTCCTACCTTTAATAAACCCTATTTGATCTGATAGTATCACGCTATCCAACACATCTTTAATTCGTTTAGCCAAAACTTTAGAAACGATCTTATAATCTATGTTCAGTAAGGATATGGGTCTATAATTTTTTACATAATGTGGATCTTTCCCTTCTTTAGCTAATAAGATAATAATGGCTTGTTTTTGTGATGCAGAAAGTTCACCAGAAGCATAGGCATCACTAAATGCTCCTATCATTACGTCCTTTATTTGAAACCAAAATGTGTAATAAAATTCAACTGTTAAACCATCATTACAGGGTGATTTATTTTGTTTCATTTCTTTTAATACCGAAAAACACTCCGCTTCTAGTATATCTCCTTCACAACTTTCAATATTTTCCGTTGTTAACGTTGGTAAATGTTTGAAAATATCCTTGACCTATTCCGTGTGTTCCCTAGAATAAAGATGGGTATAAAATGATTTTATTTGATTTAAAATTTCTTTATTATTTTCCGTAATTTCTCCGTTAACATTCACCAATTTTTTTATAGGGCTTTTCTTTTTATTAGACTGTAATAACTGATTAAAGTACCTTGTATCTGTTTCTCCACTTTCGTACCACGACGCACGAGATCGAATTTTAATTCCTTCATTAATATAATCATAACTGTCTACGAGTTCTTTCCTTTCCTTTTCTATTTTTTTAATTATTTCTTCATCTACACTATTAACTAAAGTATGTTCTAAATCTTCTAATTCCTTTTCAAGAGATTCTCTTTTCATTCTTTTTTCTTTCGCCAATTTTTTAGAAAAGGTTTTCGTAAAAGACATTATTTTCATTTTCAAATAATCCCATACGACCCTTCTATCTTTAATTTCTTTCCTTAATTCCTCTTTTAATCGAAGTATTTCCATTTTCATCTTATTAACATATTCAACATTACCACAAAGACTATTATTATCAGGAGCTATAGACTGTACGATATTGCACCTAATAACGAAACTTACTAAATCTTCTGATATTAGCCAATGATCCAATCTGCTTTGCATAAACGGATTATTTTTGGAGAAAGTATATTGCTTTTTCAATGGATTTCTTTCCCTCCAAATGTCTATTAAATGTAACTTTTCCGTGAAGTTTTGTACTTCTTTACTAAACCTGTAATGAAAATTATGTCTAACTGTTCCGTTGTAGTCTAATTCAGAGTTCATAATCATATTAAAATCACCTCCCATTAGAACAGGATTATTAGAGCTATTAATTCTATTTAAAATTTTTTGCAATTCTTTTAACAATTCTATTTGTTGATTTTCTTTGTCCCTAGTCGGAAAATATACACTGCACAAGCCCATTCTATTCCCTTGGATTTCACAATCAATCAGTATGTATAGTCCATTATCATCTTTTTTTATGTTTATAAGTTTAAAGTCAAGTGATGTCTTAATCAGAATAAGGGCTCCTCTGCTGTGGTTCGATCCATGACTATAGTAACATGACCAATCCCACATAGAACTCCATCTGTCCTCTATATCTTTTGTACTATATGTCTCTTGTAAAAAAATTACATCCCCTTTCTCTTTGCACCATGAAATATTCTCCCCCTTTTGGCGCAATCTCTAATTCCTCTAACATTTAAGGAAACGAAGTTACAGCTTAAACACCTACCCATAAGGAAAGCATAAGAGGTTAATTTCACCACTTATTCTGTAGAAAAACGTTAAGCTACTTATAGGGAGAGCGAGGTTTAGATTTGCTAACAATTCCTTTATCAGACTTATGTTTTCTAGTGTAACTGGAGTACTTAAAAAAAATAGTATTTATAAATTTCTTACTGAGTTGTTCCAAAAACTTTAACTGTTGATTAATTTGAAATTGTTAACCCTTTCCTCCATTGTAGTATCTCCCTTAATCCAAAACAAAGTGCTCGTCACCCCTACATTAAACCCCCACCCCAGCCCCACACAGCACCGTGCAACAGAGACCGCCAGTGCTGTCTAACTAAGCTGGCAAACAACCCTAAAACCGATCCTCCTAAAGTCGCTTCATTGGGTAGCTTTAAAACAATTTTCCTTCCTTCTTATAGTTTCCACCCTAAAATTTATTCTTAAAGGCCGGAAAAAAGGAACTATTCATTAAAAAGAGCGAAGGAAAAGACGATTTGCCCTAACACACAAGTGGGCAGCTATCCCCAGGGAATCCAAAGTAAACGGTCGCTAACCACAATCTTGTATATAAATAGAAAGATAATGGTTGCCGATACTTCAACCGTGATTTAATATACATTTCCCCTTCAGTCTCTTTTTAACCCCAAGTAAGTGGCTCCTAATCCTTGTCTGAATCAGCTCACAGAAGTTACAGAAGGATATCGATCAATTAAGGGAGAAACTTATGCTGTCAGAGAATAGCAAATCTTCTATTCTATGGCATAGAAAAAAAGCCAAACGAAAATATTGCCGCGGTTCTGAGGGAAACTTTCAAGGTTCTTGGTCTGAACGAAGAAGAAGCTAAGTCCATTACTCTCATCAACGCACATCGTCTCCCCAGCAGAAATGTAACTAATAACGCACCACAACCGATCATCGCAAAATTTGTTTACATGGCCGAGAGAAATCGATTGCTTTCTGCCTACGAAGGAAAAGTAACCAAACAACCAAATGGAGCCAATGACGCCTCTCCAAAACTACGGATTTCCGTTCGCACTGACCCCCCCCCCCCCCCCCCCCCCCCCCCCCCCCCCCCCAACACTCAAAGCACAACGAAGCATCCTAGCAACCAAAGCGTACAAACTTCGGAAGGAAAATAATCTATCAACCAAGATCGTACTCGCAGGCACAAAAGTCATCCTATACACCAAACCCCAAAACACCACTGCTGAATGGCAATCCTACAAGGAATGAGATGGTGAGTCACTAACCACAGTACATCCATTATTGCGATAATTTATTTTCATCATTACGAAAACATCTTTAAACAATTTGCCTGAAAACAGTTTCATTATGCAACGAAAACCAGTTTAAAGTTTATACTTACTTCACCATATACCAACAAAAATCTGAGAATTCTCAAGGACAGTGCACATTTTCAATAAACTTTAGCCTTTAAAGTTAAATGTTATAAATAAAAATATGTTTATAAACTTTATTTCATTTACCATGTGCATTCGCAACAATTCAGTTTATCGAGAAGATCGATATACTGATGGAGTGTATATGCCACAGAGTGGCTAAAAATTACATGTAATTTGTATTTTGGATGTATATAATTATCTGTATGTGTTTTATATAAGTGTGTATGTATTTACAGCCGACACCGGTTTTGAAGATGAATATCTATAAGAGCCATATTTCTGAATGTAAGAGAATTTGAAATTTTGTTTTGTATTAGCCACATCGATTCTCATTTTATACTATAACTGCCTTAAAAAAAAAAAAAAGAGTGACCCTATAAAAAGAAATAGATAATTAATACCCTCCAAAGAAATATGGATCTAATAGCCCATCTCCTTCTCCTAATTGATCGATCTTCTTGGGAAACCTCGGTTAAAAATTTACCTTAACAATTTCGCTAAATTATGACAAACAAGATGGTATGTTTATACTTACCTCACCATATACTGACATAAAACTGAATTTTCCCAACGATAGTGCACATTTTTAATAAAATTAAGTCCTTAAAGTAAAATATTTTGAATCAAAGTATGGTCATAAACTTTATTCAATTACTATGTGAAATGGCAACAATTCAATTAATTTATCAACAGGATCGATACACTGATAGTATATTTATATACTATAGATTGAAACATATCATGGATTGTGATGGAAACTTAAGACTTTTTCATACTTCCAAAGACAGGGGTTAAATTTTATTGATTTTCAATTGATAGAGACAATTTATAAAACGATTCCAGTAAGCTGGAAACGAAACATGAACATGAATAAAAATGATAATTCTCTTCGAGAAGAAATATCGTTTATATCCGGAAAAAGAGTTATATCGATAAATGATATTGTATCTAAAAAAATATATGCTAATTTTATGAATTGCAACATGGTAATACCACATATTTTTGAAAGGCTAAAGGACAAATACAATTTTTCTTTTAAAAGATTGAAAACATTTTTATAAGACCAAGGCAGTGTACTTTGAACAGCCGATTAAAGTAGCTATCCAAAGAAAATCACAAATATGGCAATTAATGTATCACTAGAAACTGGGAAGCTTACAGATGGCAATCGTATAAGTTTTATGTCAACTCCGAATAATATCACAGGTTGTATTCGTTCCCTCTTGAAACGCCGAACATGCCCCGGTGCAAGCAGCTGAAAATACAATGGCGTCTTATTTTGTTTACAAGTGACTGATTCCTTTATTTTTTAACGTTGCATTTTTCATCAAAATAATACGATACACGAAGTTAAGAGTGAGGCAACAGACTAACATTAAGACTGACGCTAGTCAAGTAAGAGAAATAAGTGAAGTGGAGATGACAAAACAGGCACTGAAAAATGTGTAAGATGTTATGGGACATCGTCTGCTTAGACAGGACTGGTCCTTCGTGTGTCGTCACACATCTCAGCAGCGTTCAAGGAGCTCTTCAGCTGCTATATCGGGGGCTGTAATTTACCGTTTTATAATTGATAATAATCATTAATTCAAATGTTTCCAAGCGTTGAATTTGGATAGCCTTGTTTAATTTATGCCATCTATGCAATAATAAGTATTCAGCCAATATTTATTTTGATGGAATTTTCTTGCAATGTGATCTTTAAGGGAGTTTCAATTTAAAATGTTGCATGGGATTGCTTACACAAATCACCACTTGTTCCGCTTTAAAATCTTGCAAAATAATCTTTGCTGTTATTGCAAACAAGAAGAAGAAACATATCGTCATCTATTTTTTGAATGTGTACATGCTTCTTTGGTTTGGAATGATTGCAACGAGATGTTTGACTTTTTATATATTGGTAATTTAAGATGGGAAGAAATATTTGGCGGAATAGAATTAGAAGATGAGGGAAAGGAACGGTTGGTTAATCATTTTTAATCTTTGTAAAATTTTAAATCTTTAAAGGAAGAGAAAGGGGTTCTCCAATAACTATAGATGAAATTAAAAGAAATTTTAAAGAAGAAGAATGGGAAGAAAAAAAGCTGGCAGTGGTGAGAGGCAAAATGTCTCTCCATTTAAGGAAATGGGAAAATCTAAATTGAATAAATAATAGGGAGAGCGAGGTAGAGGTAAAGGTTGAGCAAGAGCCAAATATATTCTTTTTTCTCTCTTTTTCCGGTATAAAGAAATAGGAAATCATATCCCTTCCATGTGTATGAGGCAAAATTAGGAAGCGTGCTCTCACCCGAGGGGAGGGGGGGGGGGGGGGGGGGGAGGGGGGGGGAGGGGTCAGGGGAGGGGAGGAGGGCAGGGGAGGGGAGGGTAGACTTACAGCACCTGGTTTTGTTTGTTGTTTTTTTATTTTTGTTTTTCGCTCTTACCCTTTAACACATTACGTTATTTCAATTTGTATAATACAAATCATATTTTTTCTTCTATGTCATGTTAAAAATTTCTTCAATGATGTATAATTATATAATTACGTTAAGATATTCAAATAATATGTACAATTTGTTTAATGAGATTTGCTATGTATGTATTAGATTTGAGAGAAAACAATACAAACATTAATTAAGGTTGCTTTACACCGGGGAGGGGGTGGGGAGGGGTAGAACAGCACCTGATTTTATCTTTTCGGTTTTCTCTCTTATCCCTTAAGACATTACGTTATTTCAATATTTATGTGTAAGATACAAGTAATATTTACTTCATTATTTTCACATTCTTTCAATGTTTGATGTATAATTGTATAATTTTGTTAAAATATTTGTTCAAATAATTGCATTATATGTATTTGATTTGAGAGAAAACAAATAAAAAAAATATCTAAAAAAAAAAAAAAAAAAAAAAATATGTACATCTGTATACATGTATGCATATGCCATACAGTGGCTCTATTGGTCTGTATTTTGATGAATACATATATATGTATGTTGCTTCGTATAAGTGTATATGTACAGCCAACGACACTGGTCTGAAAACCGATATGTATAAGAACCATATTTTTGAATATGTAATATCTGTAAGAGAATTTTGAGATACATCGATTCTCATTTTATCCGATTATTGCTGGAAAGGAAGAAGAAGGAAAAAGGAAAAAAGGAAAAAGAATAGTGTTGTGACTCATTCTATATAAACTGGGATTAAGCTTTTTCTCTTTCTGTCTTTGAAAAATAATTTTCCTTGGAAAAAAAAGGAAAGAAAGAAAACTCTTCATGGATCAATTCATCCTTTTCCCCCATATTCATTTTAATATCAAATAGTGTGCTATATTTTATTTTTTTTATATACACACTTAAAAAAGAAAGAAACAAAAAATGTGTATCAATATCCCATTTGTATTGAACTATTAATCTGGATATGGCTGGTCATGTGTATCGACTTCAAAAATTTCTCATTGATTATTTGCTGTATTTTCTCACTCTTACTTTATTCTATATCATTCCTATTATCTTCATAATAGGAAGCAATATGTAATTATCGACGGATGTGAATCAGTAACTAAAGAACTTCAATGTGGGGTACCTCAGGGATCTCTCCTTGGCCGTTGTTGTTTATTTTATATATAAATGACTTTCATAATGCTTCCAGTGTGTTATCATTCATACTATTTGCTGATGATTCGAATGTATTTCTTTCTAACAAAGATCCCAAGTTACTTCTGGAACGAACTAATAAGGAGCTCAGTGTTGTGCATGATTGGGTATGTGCCAATAGACTATCTCTCAATTTGGAGAAAACTCGTTGTATGTTATTTAGTAACTCAATCACATCTCTGGATGGTAATGTATTACTTAAAAACACCACAATTAAAGTGGTCGAGGAGTTAAAGTTTCTTGGTTTACTTATTGATAATAAGTTATCTTGGAAACCACAAACTGTGTATCTAAACAAATTACTCTCTAGAAATGTTGGTATTATAAACAAATTGAAATATTTGTTTCCCTCTCATGTATTACTCTTGTTGTATTCCACCTTGGTTCTACCCTACATAAATTATGGCATTCTAGCTTGGGGCAACTGTACTAAGTATCAGTTGGATAGACTCTCAGTTATACAAAAACGGGTGATGAGAATAATTTTGAAAAAGCCTAGACTAGCTCCGTCTAAAATATTATTCTTTGAAAATAAAGCGTTGAGACTAAACGATTTGTTTTATTACCAGTTAGGCAGTTTAATGTATCAAGCACGAATTCACGAATTGCCTCAGGTTTTACAATCAATGTTTAAAACGAATGATGGAATACATAGGCATTCTACACGACAATCATCTTTCTTTCATTTACCACTTCTTCGTACTCAGTTTGCCCAGAAAACATTAATCTACACTGGGCCCTTCTATTGGAATCATCTTGATTCAAATCTAAAGCAAGCTACCTCTCTTAAATCTTTTAGAAGAAATCTTAAACATTATCAAATTAGCTCTTACAGTGTATAAGTCCATAACAACTGTACAGTATTTGGTTTTCTGCCTGTGTCTAAACAGAACATACAATAGGCTGACATTAGCTGCTAGTATACTAGTTCATAGTATGCTTATTTTATTTTGATGTTTTAGCGATGTTTGTGTGTGTATTGTTGTTGTTTTTCCCCCTTTTACACACGTCTTGTCTCGTCTCTTTACTACTATATGTATACATAATTGCATAAATGTATTTCTTAATTCTCTCTGTTATTGGGGAACCTAGTTTTAACAAGCTGTGCTTTTCCTTAGGTTCTCCCATGATACTGCTTTTTTTCTATTGACTAATGTAAATTTTCCACTTTTGACTGTATGTACATGTACATTGGAATTGTTATTGATTATGATAGTTTCGGAATTTTGAACGATGTATGCTCACCAATTGTAATGTTCATGGCAGATTTCTGCAGTATTATGAAATAAAATTCATTCATTCATTCATTCATTATAAAGATATATTAATTCTTGTATGTTGATTTCAATTTTGTCTTCATTTAGTAATCGATAGAAACAAAATATATTACCAAATTCGAACATTGAAGTATTGTAGGAATAAAATTGAAAATTGTGTGTGCCATATTCATAAATATATGTGTGTATGTGTATGCATATATGTATATTTCTCTTTTTTTCTCTCTTTAAAATCAAATTGATTTGTATTTTGAATGAATTCATATATAAGTATGTGTTTTGTATGAATGTATGTACACTCAACAAGTCCTAATGATCGATATGTATAAGAGCCATATTTCTCAACTTCGATCTCTGCCTTAATATCTGTAAGAGAATTTTAAATTTCGTATGAACTACATTGATTCTCATTTTAAGCGATTATTACTCTAAGAAAAATGAAAAAGAATAGTGTTGTGACTGATTCAATACAAAATGGGATGAAACTTTTTCTCTTTCTCTCTTTGAAAAATATTTGTTTAATTTGAAAAAGAAAAGGAGGAGGAAAAGGGAAGGAGGGGAGGGGCAAGAGAAGAAAAGAAATTTAATGGATCAATTAATCCAAATAATGTGATATATTATGTTGTGTATTATAGCCCACACTTGTGAAATTTGTATTGCTGCTCTCCGCGGTTCACTTCGGCTTCATAGTCTTTTCACCGGGTAGCTGCAGAAAGCTCTTTTTCAAAGAGAGTTTAGACTGGGCATGGACATCAATTTCTGTCAGCAAACGCCTCGCCCTTCCCTCTCTTTCTCTCTCCGTCTCTCTCTCTCTCTCTCTCTCTCTACATACACATCCTTACTCTAACACGTTCACAAGCTTCCATCTAATCACAATGTTGGTTCAGGCAAGGAGTTATCAGAAGTGTTTTTTAGTAATAAATCCGGTTTAGTAAATAAATACACGTTGATGCAGAATACATAAAATAAAAAATATAATTAATGCAAGAAGGTAGGCCTACCCATGCACTTATCGGGGGGGGGGGGGGGGGGTGTCCGAACAAAAGAGGCATTTTTAGGTGGTCGAACACCCCCTTTTTGTGTTATTGTAAGTCAGCACACACCTTTTTGATGTTAAAAACGCCGCCTTAAAATTCCCATTAACTCCCATTTTTTTAACACTTATTGGATAATTTTTTAATGAAAGTAACCCCCAAATAATGTTACTCTTTTTTCTTTTTGTTTGGCTTGTCAGAGATTTTTTGGAGTAAAAAGACCCCCAAAATACTGGTAGATATACACCCCCCCCCCCCCTTTAACAAATCCTGGGTACGCCACGCGGCCTTACTAATATTTCAAAATTCACTTTGGGATTGTGTTCGCTCTTCGCTACTCTCCCCTCTCTCTCTCAATATCATCTCTGCGTTCTCCCTCATCCTCTTCTCATGATTTGCTTCTTCATCCTTTCCTTCCTTTATCTCAATGGCTTGATATTACAGTTCTTTGCACCTCTCCATTTTCTCCTTCTCTCTTATTCCCACTCCTTTCTGACCCTTCAACAGGAAAAGGAAGTTCAAATTAAAGGAAAAAGTTCATTTTTTGTTTCAATAAGGGTATATTCAAATTACAATACAACAGAAATTACAGACTAACTGGTTCGGACCATTATGTGGCTCTATATTGTTGGTGAGGGCAGGGATTTTTCAAGAAGGATATTATCAGTGGCAAAGGATATATATATATATATATATATATTTGTACCTGGGTCCTGTCCGCTACCGTCGGTTTCACGCTCGACGCGATCTTCAGGCAGACTAGTGACTCGACTCGGCTTGTGCATCTGCTTGCTGCAATGGATCGGTGTCACGCTTGGGTGGCTTTCTTGGCGGCCTTTTTCGGTGCCTGCACTTTGAGATGATATCCGACCTTTTGTTTAGTGCCTCTCTGTTACTGATAATAGTGTACTTCTCCTCCAGGCAGAGATTGCAGAGCCCACTTTTTCTTACGTTTAGATTAGATTTCTTTTCGATCCTCCAAGTTAGTGTGAATTCGGTGTTAGATTCCTTTAAGTTCCATACATATTTGGAAAGTTGAGTTTCGTTTCTATATTTTTCATGTTACATGGATTTCACATGGTTTCTGTACCTGTCCTTGAAAGTGCCCCCTGCTAGTCCATAGTAGTGTTTTTTCTCATTGCCATCCCGAATCGTAGCTTTATATACGAGGGCCGTTTCTAGGCATTTTCCTTGTAAGGGCAATTGCATTTCTGTTCTTTCTCAGTTGACTTAGGTTGTTTAATCACTCTCTGGTTATGGGATTTTATAACTGCGTTCATATTCCTCATGCAACAGTAGCTTACTTTAACTGTAATTCTGTTAAATATTTGGTTCATTGTTGACATACATATATCATTATATCGGGTACTCGTTTATGTAGAAAGGCTTAAACAATGGATACGATTGGTAACAGTTTACGTCATTATTGTTCGGCTCAGATTAAATGCCTAATATGAATAACCCGAAACCAGGGCTACGTGCAAACAGACTTAATGTAATATTTACAAAGTAGGAATATATGCCTGATATATATATATATATATATATAAATATATATATGGGCGAAAATTTGAATTTTCATTTCTTAACGGTTGTCTCATTCATCATTGACTTTTGTGTACTTTTCATCAACCGACGCAGGACAATTATTTCTTATATTTTATATTTTATAAATAGATAGATATACACTATACCAAAAAAGTAAGTTCCCCCCTCGCATTTTTGGATATATCTCAAAAAGTATTTTACCGATTTTCATAATTCAAACGGGAATGGATAGGAAATTTTATTACTCATAACATGAATGGCATATCATTGCCACCAGATATCATTATTGGTGTGAGAAAATTCATTGTATGTCAAAATGCATGGGAAAAAAAGTTGCACTTAAGGTTATATGAAGCATATTGTGTACATTTCCTATGCAAGTTAGCAAATGACCTTTTTAAATTGTTATGGAATTCTCAGGAATTTCTTCAGGTACAATATGATTCCCTATTAAACTGTATGCTCATGAAAAGAAAGAGATAGAGAAATATGCAAAGTTGCACTTTAGTGATTTGCATTGACTTTTACACAAATAATCAAACAATCACTCATGATTCTGAACTTTTAAGCAAAATTCGCTGGCTCTTCTATCGAAAATATTGCCCTCCACATAACCATATTGCCCTCGTCATCAACTCGGGGCAAAATGATTCGATCGCGGGTAATATACTCTCCCTATAAAGGAGATCCAGTATTATATAATTATCATCGCTCATGGAAAATCATTTATACTGGACATATCCGATGTTTGTTAGAGGACAGGAAACTTATTATCTACTGTATGACAGAACGTTTTCATTCATTGATTTTTTTTTCTTTATCTAACATAAGATGAACAGTGGAAGGTGAAAGAGCGAAGTTTCTCGAACTCCTTTGTCTAATGGACAAATTTTTTTACGCCATGACCGTGTTTCGATGGCTGAATATGTAAATTAATCTAATACTGAATCGTGACTACCAGTTAAAATTATGATGGCTGATACCCTTTCGAATTCATCTCGCTTAATTCAAAGAAATAAAATTCAATAAAAGGCTTCTCTTTGTTCGTCGTCAGCCATTACTTTGCATCGATCGTAATAAAACAAGGATGGCATATATGGATAATAAAAGATACACTTTTCTCAATGCATCTATATATTTTTTCACCCGTAGATGTGTGGATGAATTGCACTCCAGAAAACTGATTTTATGTCATAAAAAATGGTGAAAATAGGTTAAAACCTTGTGATTTAGTTTATATCTTCATGAATGGGTACTTTCACTTTCAATAAAATATGTTTTTATTGCTGATTCGAGTATACTCACATTTCTTGTGCGTTTGCGAGCATTCAAAGACAGCTCGAACTAGGGACAACATATTTGTATTCGAACTCTCACATTCCCAGATGACAATGGGATTTTGGACTGCCATACCATACCTTCACCATCAGAGCATGTTTGTCTTGGTAAGACATTCTTTTCTTAACCCTTTCGAGACAACTTACCACATTTTGTTGTTTTGCTCAATAACTTTTGATTTAGAGCTCTAAAAACATACCAGAAAGAGCAAAAAATTTTGCACGTACTATTTCCATTTTTGTTGCATGACCATACTACATTTGACGCCAGGAATTTTAAGAATGAGAATAAGCTTTAAAATCCTTAAATTGGCAACACATTGAGAGGTTCAAAATCATTGTTTTTTTTATCAAAATTGGCAATTTTTTCAACTTTTGACAAACTTGCTAACCATGTAAATTGTTTTCAGAGACATTAGACCTTATTAGAACCATGTAGCACTAAAAAATACTATTGTTGCCAATTTGAAGAACAAAATGTGATCAATTGAGCCCTTAAATAATTCCTGTCATGAATGGGTTAACTAAGGTTTGTGTATCTGGAAGTTTTGATATTAGGAGCATATTGGTGAAGACTTTTAACTCTCATACGAGAGGTCCTGAGTTGCATCCTTGCACGGTGCTTACATCCTTGGACACGGTGTTTTACTCAGATTCGACTCTCTCGACCCAGGTGTACTAAATGGGTCCTTGGCAATTCTGGGGTAATGATTACTGCAAAGGCCCTCCGGAAGAGGAGTATTGATACTGATGAGGCTACCCGTGTTATTAATAAGACCATAATATTTTCCCTATTATTTTCATTATTATTATTACCAATTGATTGATTGTAATCATTGATTAGTATAATTATTATTAGCATTAATTTTATCATTAATATTATTATTATTATTATTATTATTATTATTATTATTATTATTATTATTAGCATGATCATAATTATGATTCTATCATTAAATTCTAATTTTCCGCTGGTTATACGTGTATCCATTATCGTGTGCAGCCGGCAAATGAAGTTCAGAAAAAAAGTATTAATAGAGACAAGAAAATGTTCAATTATACAGAGAGGTACAGACCTTAAACAGTAAAAGTCATGAAAGATTAATTTTATTAATGGTTAAATGATAAAAAGTAAAGCAGGCATTTTTCGATACGCGCCCCAAAAGCAAAGTTTTCATATTAATTTGATTTATGTTGATAAATAGCAAAATACGTTGTATTCTAGCTTAAATTGTTTTATATTAAGCTTATACATTCAAGCCTGTCTATGGAAGGGTTACACGTCGTTTTCCTTTTAATTCCGAAGGTTCGTTACTCTGACGGTTCGTAATTCCGAAAATGAAATAGGGTTGATAATTACGAAAATAAAAAAGGGTTCATATTTCCGAAGGTTCGTAATTGCAAAAAGTTATGTAGGGCTCTATTGCATGTTCGGAATTACGAACCTTAGAAATTATGAACCCTATTTCATTTTCGGAATTACAAACCTTCGATATAACGAAGTAATGCATCAAATGTTCGGAATTATGAAACCCCCATTTCATTTTTGGAATTACGAACCTCCTGCTATGGGAAATTTGTGTTTCAGAATTACGTACCTTCGGAATGATGAACCTTCGGAAAAACGAGTACCCCCTCCCCCACCTGTCTAATAATAGTGGTCATCTATATTGTCTCCCTCCTCAAGGAAGAAACGTGTGTTGTCAAACCCGTTTAATAAGGCCACCTTTCTATAGTGGCCACTTTACTTTTTATGTTTCCCTTAGGTGGCCTTAACAGACAGGTTTGACTGTATTTATTATATTTTGACGTTATGTCATTATTCCCAAACAATCTGTAAATCAGAATTAAATTACACCTGCTTGTAGCTTTAAATATTACTTTGAAATATTACTGGTATAAAGCGACAATAATTCAGAAAATGTTTATGTGTTACAAAAACTACAAACTGAAACACCAAATGCTTCAACCTGTAGTAATATAGGGATCAAAATAGAAATACTATGAATAAACCAACAAATAAGTGACGATTTAAGATTTTAATACATAATGACTGTTTGATGATAGATTGTAATCCGCCTGTTGGTGTACCTAGCGCTGTTAGAAGAAGGTAAGTGCATATAATTTGTTTGATGAGTAAGACTTATCCCCATTTAAGATAGGAATGTATTTTCAATAGGGACCTGAGGTTGTGGTAGAAGCCAGATAATAACTACCCTTGCCTTCGAATGTAGGTCCTGCTCAATAAATTGTTTCAAATTTTCTTTTCCGGTCTTAAGGTTGAATTTTAGGAAATCTTTCATTTTACTACATTTGTGGGATGAAGTCACTCGTAGGTCCTTTAGGACCAGCAGCTGGTGAAAAGACATAGGCCCTACCACACTGCTACAAAACAATCTGTGGCAATAGGACATCAGAGGTGTCGTAGTCGAGTGGTTTAAACACTGGACTGGAGATGGGAAGGTCGTGGGTTCGAACCCCGGCGCGGCACTACTGTTCTTTGGCAAGACATTAATCTACATTTGCCACTCTCCACCCAGGTGTTAAATGGGTACCGGCAGGAATTAATTCCTTGAATGCTGTGAGCACCGAAATCGGTAGCCTAGCTAGAGCCGGGGTAATATTGGAGCGCCTTGACCACCATTTCATGGTGGATATGAGCGCGATATAAATATCCAATATTATTATGATTATTATTAAACATACGAGATTGCAAGGACGAAAACTAGAATCTCACTTACCTGGTTACCAAGTTGCCTGGGAAAGTCCCTCTTCTTTGGTGACCAGCTAAACCATAAATTATTAAGGAAACTAAAGGGAATTTAAAACATCAAATTTTGTATTCAAAATCTGCATGGCTTTATTGTTGTGTTCGTTAGTACAGCAGTAGGGGCAGCAATAATGTTTTCACCACATATTGCTTTAGGAGTACGAGGTTATATTATAACCCCGTACATTGGATGAGTGGGATGAAGGCGAGAATATGTTCTATAACGCGTTCTCAAACGAAAGTACACTGTCGAATTGTTGTTGGTTGTCTGTATGTCCATCTGTCCCCTTGCTTTTCCATTTTCCCCATTTCACATGTATGCAGAGATGTATCTGGATCAGAAATTGCGAGAATTTAGCGTCATTTATTTAGCACAGACGCCAAATGTCACCGAGATCTATACATTTATTTGTAGAAAATATAATAAACTATCACTATATATGAAATATATCAACAATAGGTACTCGTGAATTTTATTAAACGGTTATGTTTCAGGTTATCTGCCACTATTTCGCGAAAGGTAATTTCAACGTTCCGCTATGTCCCAAACGATGGCGATGATTTAAAATAGACAGAAAAATACATAATAAAAATTTATGGATGTGTTGAGGTAAGCTTCGATAGACAGCTAGTGTTTAAGCTCTTTTGCCGGTGACATTCTTTCAGTGCTATCAAATATAAGCCTCTTTCAAACACAAGATAGGCTTCATAAACAAAGATCCTCCCTAAAAATGCTAGTTAATTTACAACCTCCTTTCCCCTTAACTTTGCAGTCAGTCCGTAGCCCGTGCGTTAATGAGCCACAATGCTGATTCTCGTGGTGATTTCCTCTTCATTGGATATCAAGTCTCGCGAAACGAGATATCGTGAGATTTGGCGAGATACTTGCAAGGGGCCAAGAAGGTATCTCTCAAACGAAAATAATGCAGAAACTGTTCGGCTATGGCAAAGGAACTTCTCCGTGACATTTCGCTCTTTATTTTGGTATTTAACATGACTATGTTCGTTGGATATCTCTTTCAAAATATGATGAATTTTCGGACTTTTGGGGAGCAATTTTAGCCTGTTTTGCTACCTCCGGACTCCTGACTGGTATAACGTTTTAAAATCTAAGTGATGTCGATGATCGATGAACTAAAAACAATGTTGCAGCAGAATGTATTTGTCGAAGAAAATATGGCTTTTTGCAACCGTTTTCCGAACAAAATACCCCGTGAAAGCCACTGAGGGTTAACGTCCGGTACGCTACACGAGGTGCAACAAGGTGGCTTGCTCCCAGCCGCTGCTGTGGTTAGTTACAGTCCCGTCGAACATTCACTGCTGCAATAGCGTAAAAGGTACACCGAAATCAATATAAGGACTAAGGAAGATATAATTAATGAGACAACTGATTAACTTTTCGTCTTCAATCATTAAGGCGTTTGCGAAGTGATGAAGAAAACCACAAGAGGGTTCTAATGCCAACTGAACACGAGTCATCATGTCGAATGCATTATAACCTGCGCTAATAATCGAACACGTGAAGGCAATGAGCTCATGCATACTCCATTTATTTATTAATTTTGCATTCACCTCTTAAATAATACGACTCACACATAGCGGGTAAAATGTCACACCTGCAGTCACCCCCTCTGTCCTACGCCAAGCAAATAACGTTTCGTGTGTAACGAGCCTAACACGTTCATATTGGGGATTTGAAAGTAAAATTATGTAAATCTTTACTAGCGGAGACAGAATATTATTATAAAGCTTTTTCACCCGTATAGGTATAAATGGTGAAGCAGGGATCTCCCTGGGTGAAATATGGAAGTGCCCTGGAAAAAGCATTTGTCCTTCTTCATTGCTACCCGATGGATCGGTCATCATTGGAACTGTCAAGGGTGTGGTCTTCAACGAGTCATCAAGGGCGATTCCTGAGATAATTATCTGCGAGGCACCTCATGCCGGTAAAGACAGTAATCGGAAAGCTTGATGAGAATGTTTAAATCATTTATCGAAACAAGCTGACATTGATTTATCTGACGTGGGTGAGTGTGTGCGTGTGTTTGAATATGTGTGGGTGTGCTCTTTGTGTGTGTGTGTGTACTTCAGATCATTTAAATTTCCAAATCAATCGTCCGATATCCTCTTTAATAATGAAAACTTTCCTGTGTGCCTCATTCACAGGGTACAATCCTTGCTCAGATAGCCCCTGTCACAATGGAGGGACATGCAAGGTTTCTCTTGGTCATACGCCAGCTGCGTACAGGTGCCAATGCGATCTTGGGTTTGATGGCGCAGAATGTAGTGAGTAACATAATTTATTTTTATTCAGCAGTAAATGCCTGTTTTCAGAACTGCAAACACATAGTATTCTTGGTATTCGTCACTTTTTAGTAGTAAAGTTCACCTAAATATACTTAGGATTAATACTAACTGTTAAACAAAATAGGGCAACAACATTTATCAAATAAATTTGTCACTTTTTAGTAGTAAAGTTCGCCTAAATATACTTACGATTAATACTAACTGTTAGACACAATAGGGCAACAATATTTATCAAATAAATTTGTACAAATCATTGTCTCCTTGTTTAACTTTCATTGTATATACAGTCATTTTAAATGTTGTTTTTAACGTTTGTAAACAGTTCCTTGTCTGTTTTTTTTTTGTCTTGTGTATGTTTGTTGTGTCAACAGGGCTTCGTGGAAGGCTAGGTTTTACGGAATGAATTACCCTGTCTTTTGAATAAAAAAATAGATTTAAAAAATAAAATTCCATCGTCTTTGCTTGCTTCTCCCAGATGTTTCTGTGCAACTGCTCATTGTGAATCCAAAGAGAACCGGTATTTGGTTTGCAAATATGAGCGATTTTGTCTTCTCGAGTTTTGTAGACTTCGGCGACTCCAACCAGATTGGAACAATGATCTTTGACGACAAAGCTGATACACTTTACTGGATGAATCTTGTTACAGGACAGTGGTCAATTCACCTATCAAGAATGACATTTGACATTAGGATGCATAGGATGGGTACAATGAATTGGACAGTCATTTCTGATGAAGATGAAGGTATGATACTCGTTTGAGAGATAAAGTCTTTTCTATGAATAAAAGTATCCCGCAGTATTAATAAAATGTTGATACCTGCGTAACGAAAAAAAGAGTAGTTTTATATGCCCAACTAGTTAGCATTCATTTTTTCAACGCTGATATTCTAATACTTTTTACCGAACAATCCTTTGGAGAAATGTTTCTTATTTGGGCAACTTTGTCCACGTCATTTGGGCAATGTCCCGTTTTCGTTCGGTCAACAATGTGGGTACTTATGCACAGTGGCGTATCTAGGGATTATGGCGCCCGGGGCAAATAAAGAAGTTTTTTTTTCTTTCTCTCTTTTGCGTTTTTGCCCCCCCCCCCCCCCAAGTGCCGCCCGGGGCAAGTGCCCCCTGGCCCCCTAGATACGCTACTGCTTATGCATTCAATCTTTATCCGAAATGTATCAGAAGATATACATGTACATGTCATGATGCCAACTGCTGAGATTCTATTACGAAATTTCCCAGAATTACAAATTACTTCAGCTATAAAAAAAGGGGGGGGCAGGATTTAAAAAGTAATATTTTGCTCCTGCTGAAGTACCACAACATTCCAAGTACTTAAGAAAAAGTTACTATAAAATAGTTTAAGCAATCATATATTATTAATTATTTCTCAAAAAAGAAATTCACACTGATTGTTTGAATGATAATTAAATTTGCCCGATTGTTTAGAAAGCAAGGAAATGTCCCAAAGAAGGTCAACAATCAGGGGATCTACGGTTTCAATTCCTATCCAATAGACTTGGTAATTGAGGATTTATGGCCTGAGAAAGGAAACTAGCGAAATAAGTGGGTCATTATTATTAGATAGTTATCAAATAGATTTGACAACGATAAAAGTCGCTATTAATCATCTGAAAATTATCTAAACACAACAAATTTCAAGGTCAATAAACAACGTCCCTGCATTCTGAAATTTAAATTGTCAAATCACTATTTAAAAGGATCTGGGAGTGACATTGTTCAAAAGGGCAAAGAAAACTCTTAAGCATGCTAGATGACCTTTATAATGTTGGATGTAGCATGTTAAAGTGTTTAAAGTTTAATGGTAATTAACACTTTTTAAAGGTTTCCTGCCCAATAATATGAGGTCAGTATGGGACAAGACTAATTTAAAAAAAAAATTGAAGTTAATTCAAATTGTTTAGTCAAAATGCTTATCAAATGTAGTTTTGTCTACTTCTAAATTGATTATTGCGCGCGCTGTTGAAATTCGGATTTGGGGGTGTTCGAAAAATATTGTTGCAACCTGCCCCATCTTTCCCATTTATTTCACTGATTGCAGGTGAAGTTATGATTAAATCGACTAATTCGTCTTGTCAGTATCCTTTAATCATGTTAGTTGAGGTGTCGTGATCTAGTGGATAAGTCACCGGACTTTGAAGCCTAGGCACTGGTGTCCTTTTGCAAGACATTACTGTATACTTGCCACTCTTCACCCAGGTGAAGTAAATGGGTACCCGTTAGGAACAGTTCCTTGAATGCTCGAGCGCCTTCCCTGATAGCAGAAAGTGTTGAAAAATGACGTGATATTTACGTCGCGGTTTTCGTCTTTTTTACGTCATGTAATTACGTCAATAAGACGACAACTTGCACCAACGCAAGACGTCAAGAGGACGTCTTATTTTGACGTCATCTCTACGTCTTGTACACTGTAAAAACTAAAGTGCTACTTTTAGGGGCATGTATAGTGACTGCACCTGAAATGCTGTTTATAGCACTTGTAGTATGCTAATTTACCAGCAAAAAAAAAAAATGTGACCGTGGCGAGACTCGAACCAGGTTCCGCTGATTGAGAGGCGCTGACGTTACCGATGGACTAACAAATGCTTCTTGCAATCCAGTTTAGTCATGGGAGTCAAGTAGATAACATGAACTATGTGGTGTCGTAAATTCGCTATGTAACAATATGATCTGCTCTAAATCGTACAATGTGAGTTAGTCTAGCGGTAATGCAAGCAATTCTCGATCAGCGGACCCAGGTTCGAAGCTCGCCCAAATCATTTTAATGAATGTTTAGCAGTTTAAGGAGCCGGTCCAGCTCCCGTGAAAGTGCTGAAATAGCACGCTGTGTGCATTCAATAGCACTCTGAGTGCAGTCCCTATGCATGCCCTCAAAAAGTGCTATATACAGCACTTTGGTTTTTACAGCGTACAGATGACGTCAAAATAAGACGTCCTCTTGACGTCTTGCGTTGGTGCAAGTTGTCGTCTTATTGACGTAATTACAGGACGTAAAAAAGACGAAAACCACGACGTAAATATCACGTATTTTTTACCACTTTCTGCTATCAGGGTTACTGGTTAGCTAGAGCCTGGGTAATTATGATTACAGGGCCCTCATGGAGAACAGTATTAGTACTGATGAGGCCACCCTGGGTGAACAAGACATATTATTATTATTATTATTATTATTATTATTATTTTTTTTTTTTTTTTTATTATTTTTATTATTTTTATTATTTTTATTATTTTATTATTTCATTATTTCATTATTTTATTATTTTATTATTTTATTATTTAATTATTTAATTATTTTATTATTTTAATTATTTTAATTATTTTTATTATTTTGATTATTTTTTATTATTTTTATTATTATTATTACAGCTCTAACAAATTGCTTGGCTTTGGACCTCAAGGAGCAACAACTGTACTGGGGTACATACCCACGTGGACATAAGCGACGAGCGGTGGGTCAAGAGGTATTGCTAGGAACCGCTTTTGATCAGTTTACAACCATGAGTTCATCTAGCTGTGTCATTGATCAGCAGCGAAGGTAATGGCTACCTTCGAAAAAGTCTCATCTTCCTAATTAATTTCAATGGCTCATATTCATAAAGGTGGACAAAAGCCCGGCTCATACGGGACGTCATTTCCTGACGTTAGGACCCCGTCAGTGACTTGTATGGTCTTTTGCGCGTCATGGAAGAGTGGTGTCCTTTAGAAAGCGATTGCCAAATGAAGAGTGCAAACAATAGTTTTAATAACTGGAGTATGGATTAATTGCCTTCGTAAGATCTATTAGCGCAGGTACTGACGCAATCGAAATGACGACTTGTGTGAGCCAGGCTTAAGGTACACCAGGGTCCTGTTTCATAAAACTTGTTATCAGTAACTACTGCCACATTTCAATGTCAAATTTGCTCTCAGCCAATCAGATGCAAGGATTTCAGTAGCTTATAGCAACTATCGTAACTTGCTATTGATAACAAGTTTTATGAAACGGGACCCAGGTTTAACTTAATATTACACTGATTTATGGAGTGCCGTAAAATGAATAATTAAAATTAATCTAGTTATGAAATCGAAATGTGGAATAGACTTCATGTTGGCATGATTGCTATTTGTTATTCAGTTACAGAAATATGGTAATTCTATGGATTTAGAAGGTTGAAACTTGGTCCTTCATAAATCAGTGGACTATTAAATGTGCCCACTTAAACATGCAATAAATTTACTATGCTTTTAAGAATGCCAGTCACTGATTATTTCTTTCCATGTTTCCTGAACATTTCCTCAGATTTTCTTAAACATCTCTAAGTATATCGTCTCTGGTCCTCTTTAATTTGCACTTTCTAATCTCTTTTGCACAAAACATTGTTATGTTGTTTATTTCTGATTGACAGATACATGTATTGTTTTATACTTTTTAAAAGACATGAAATAAAATGAATTGAATTGAACTGAATTGAAAATTATCCAAGTTACCTCACTCCTTTATATACTTGAGGAATATCCTCCTCTCCTTTCACCCTGTCCACCAAGTTTAGGACAACTTTACTTTATAAAGTTACAACTTCAGTACTAATTCATGCTGAACACACCACTATACCGACATACTATTTAATAAATCATGTTACAGTACTTCGTTCTATATTTTGTTTCATAAAATTGGATGTGAATCATTATTTTCTAGTCTTTCCTCATTTACTAATATCGTGTCCATACCATTTTGAATGTCTAGATCTCCTCCTGATATCAAAGATAAATAAATATAAAACCCATTTAATTTGAATTACACGAATATATTGGAAGCTTATCCGTATTGCATGAGATTGTATTTCACGTACTGAAAATAATTTCTGCGTTGTTTACAAATTAACATCTGTTATATAAAATACTTTCAAAATCGTTCAACGCTCTGCAGATATTTCTACGCCTACCACCACAATATATATGGAGTGTATCGACTTCATCTCGACAACGGAGATACAAGTATAATAGAACACGAAGATGGAGACACATATATTGGTGTAACCATAGATGAAGAAGGTGATTTATTAACCCTTAACTACTGGGGAGCGTTTCATCAAGGGTTTTGCTCTCAGCCAATCAGATGCAATGATTTCAGTAGCTTATAACAGTTGTCGGTAAAAATCACTGACAAAGCGCTTGATGAAACGCTCCCCTGAATTTCTCTTATTCCCATAAACTTAATACAGGAACCATCCGGTTCCCGTACCCAATGGGTTAATGGATACATGAAAAAAAGGGCCCAACTCCATCAAAACAGTTTATAGGTTATTAAGACACAAATTTATACTCGGAGATATGTCTAAGAGGCTCAACATCTTCAACTTAACCTTTAATCTATGAAAATAACTTAACACTCTGTCGATTTCACTTATTAAAATGTTAGGGTTTCCTTCTTTTTTTTCGGGGGGGGGGGGCGAGGGACAATTGGGCCCTTCTTCACCGCATGGACTCAAACCTTTATTGTGATGGTATCGACGGAGGTGTGGGTGGGTAGGCTGGAAAGTGCACCTTTTCCCTCCCGATTGTTTTGTCTTCAACTCTCTATATTCCGACAGTGTGGTGGTCAAAATAACTGTCTATATCTTGCCCGATATACTTCAATGCCAAATTACATTGATATGGAATAGGCGGGTATGTTATATACAGAAGGAAATGTGGTGGGTCAAAAGACAGTGTGTCCTTGAAAAAGGGGGAGACCAAAAATCATAGGTAACTTTACTCGGTTATTCCAAATAATTATTTGAAGGGGAATTAACCTCGAAATATAAATGTGTTTATATTCCAAGATGTAATCTATTCCTTCTTGTTGTCCTACGTAGTTTTGCATCAAAATATACGAGATGGGCATAAATCAAAATTTTCTCAGCAAAATTTATCGTCTGCTAGCGATACCCGGGGGCTGCCATTTTCTTGATGTGTACATACCATATCTCAAAGGAACATGGTGAAAAACATCCAGAGCCCAAATGTTATGGCAATTGGCCGCATGAATACCTCCTTAGCCCCATTGAAGTCATTGTTAAATTGGCCTGGTTCTAAACTGTTAAAGAACCAGGCCAATTTACACTGACTTCAATGGGGCTAATTAGATATTCATATAGCCATAACTTGGGCCACCATGAACTGATTCATGTCAAATTTGATGTGTGAACGTTTTCCATCATGCTCTACCTACATATGGTCATAAAAATACTGAAATACAAAAATCAAAATTTGATGATGTCATACTTCGGTACTCTATGCAAACTTGTCTTTCTTCCTGATAGAAAATCCCATTTGAAATTTAAAATATTTAACAGATATATACATATATTCTTTAAATGAAAATGTTTTATATTTCTTTGAAAATTACGATTTTACTGAATATAAATCTATTTTCTTGATACTATGATGTACGCGACGGAGCGAATTAATTCAAATTTATGGACGATAACTTTCCCGCGCATCAATAGTGACAAAGTATGCATTCACCTGTTTTGAGATAATGGACTTCAAAAGTCAGAATGCGCGTTGTATAAATTATGTTCTGCTCTGCCAGGCAAGCCCAAGAAATCGATTTCTATTTAGCAAAACCAGAAAATTTAAATAGAAATCTATAAATTTTAAATTTTAGAATATATGTATACACCTGTTATGTATTTTCCATCATATATGGAGATTTTTTTTATAATGAAGAGAAGTAATTTAGCTCGAGGATTAAAATATCTTCCTGTCCGGAACGGTTTCCAGTGGTTCATGTACAACTCCATATCATCAAGAATATGGCAGCCCCCATGTAAAGTGTAGCAGATGAAGCTATATGCCTTGATTTAAACTCTTTTCTGATATTTTATTTCTAAAGTGATACAGGTCAATGATTAAGAATATAGTACACCCTTGAACATAAGTACATTTATATTCTAGTGTTAATTCTCCTTAAGTGCACTCATGATTTGGAAGCCCATTTCTCCTCTTTGATGGGATACCCAAAACATGATTGGTAAATCACGATTCCAAATAGTCTGAAGTGGCACTGTCACGGAGCCGCGTTGCTTTTTAAAAGCAAGAAAATAGAACGAACCCCTTGCGATTATTATTTCTGATGCTCTTAGTTGTGAAAATAAAGAAGAGAAAGAGCTTACTGTACATAGTGGACATTCCGAATGACCGTTGGACGATTAACACTACCATTAATTTTCCTCAGATCGATTCAAACTCTGGACAGATATACTCAACTAAAGAAAAAAAAAATCCCCCTGACCTCTTTATATAACTCTAAAAGTTATTGATGAAATCTGTTCATTCAGTAGGAAAATATTTAGACTTTTCTTACCCATATTTTGATTGGTTATTTTTGAACAATTAATTATGTTTTCATAATGAAATTATGGTTTTTATGGTAGTCAGTATAAGAAAAAAGTTGCACTTTGTGTATCATAATGTAATCCATCGTTTACGTGTGTATACTATATTAAACTCTTTTCATCTTGTGTTTACGTAGAGACGCCTACTTTATCATCCAGATTCATGATACTGCATTAAACTTCAAGATGTTTTTCTTCAGTACCATGAATTTGAATTTACATGAATTATAGGTTTTCCCCCTACATTTTAACACTTGTTTCATTCATTTTCATCATTGTTCACATCAATTTCGTCCTGAGAACCCTGGAATGTGCAAATGTTAAAATTAATTTCGTCATTTGTCATTCAATTTGGTCAATGGTCAATTAGTTTCAACACTTGTGAATATATTTTCGTCAGATTTCATTCAAATTCGTCTCCCCTGACAATCCGTTGCAGAATATTATGATTGAATTCGCCTTTGTGCAATCAATATCAAAAGAGAATGTAATGACTGAATCCGCCTTTGTGCAATCAATATCAAAAGAGAATGTAATGATTGAATTCGCCTTTGCTGCAATCAATATCAAAAGAGAATATAATGATTGAATCCGCCTTTGTGCAATCAATATCAAAAGAGAATGTAATGATTGAATCCGCCTTTGTGCAATCAATATCAAAAGAGAATGTAATGACTGAATCCGCCTTTGTGCAATCAATATCAAAAGAGAACGTAATGATTGAATTCGCCTTTGCTGCAATCAATATCAAAAGAGAATGTAATGATTGAATCCGCCTTTGTGCAATCAATATCAAAAGAGAATGTAATGATTGAATCTGCCTTTGTGCAATCAATATCAAAAGAGAATGTAATGATTGAATCCGCCTTTGTGCAATCAATATCAAAAGAGAATGTAATGATTGAATCTGCCTTTGTGCAATCAATATCAAAAGAGAATGTAATGATTGAATCCGCCTTTGTGCAATCAATATCAAAAGAAAATGTAATGATTGAATCCGCCTTTGTGCAATCAATATCAAAAGAGATTCAAAATTTGTTGGATAGACAAGACATTGAACTAAAACAATCCAAAGGACAGAACAGACTTTTTTGTTGTTCTTGCTTCATGTATGATTCTCATCTATTGAATAAGATATATGAAAAAAGTAAATAAACGCCTTTAATTTGCATGTGTATCCTTCCCTGAATGTTTTTGTCAAATTTCAAGACAAGAAATGGAATAAAATTATCCACATAGGAAACGAACGAGTGGCGAATTTGAAGGACGATTTGACGAAATTGATTGCAAAATGACAAAATTTATTCATGCAATCATAGAAATGGATTTGACTTCGACAAAATGATGAAACGGATTGGACGAAGTTCGAAAATGAATGGCCAAAGACGAAATTAGACATGAAATGTGCGATATTACAAAGTTTCTGGACGAAATTGAATAAAAAATGTTGTGATTGATTTTTTGTGGGTTAAATGAAAGGTCTTGCACATACTTACTTACCTGTGTGTTATAAGATACAGGAATATGAAGCGCAGTACGCTTAAAGGGAATGTTGAGTTCTGGGAATGGTAAAAAATAATTTGTGGGCTTTCTCATTCTTATTATGTTAGTTTGGAAGATTATCATTGTTGAAATGAAAATGATTGCTCTTCAAATGCCCTTACATTAAAAATGTGACAAGAAACAGCTGAAATGTTCGGGCCGAATTTTTGTGTGTAGTCCCATTATTATACGCATTTCTGTGTGCATTGCAGCAGCAGGATTGAGTCAATTTCTTATCATTTTGGTGATTCCAAAACCTTACAGCATACACCCATTCTTATGTGCTTTATAATCAACCTTTCCCAGTTGCTTTGAGACAGTTTCTTTCACAATTCAATCTCATGACCAGAACTCAACTTTATCTTTAACCCCCCCCCCCCCCTTTCGGGTTTTTAAAATTTTATTTTGAGGCGGTTACCGCGGCATATTTGAACGAGCCTTTAACATGATTTAATAGGGAATTCAATCTCTCACCTTTATTTAACCCTGTGGTGGTTCCATGTTGAATCAGAGGGACTTGTGTTTGAGGCATATTGTGCTATTCATGTATGTTTCTGTTATTTGGTTGTTTTTTCTTGAAGGCGAACGATTGTTTGTGACCCAAAATCATCCAAGCCACATTTCCTGGTTCGATTTAAGGAATATGAAGGGTCCCTTCACGCTTATCAACCTGGACAGATCGAACAACGTCCTCTTGGGGAATATCCTCTTCGTATCTGGATGGCTCGTGTTTTTTAACCTACAAATGGATCAAGTCTGTGTCGCACGGGCTGAAGTGGATGCTACAATCAAGACATGTATCTCGAGCAGTGAGGACGGTTTACCCAAGTTTTTATCACTTACACATAATAAAGCCTTGGCTTTACGACGCATATACGACCTTTAACTATAGAAACAATGATTCAAAGCAACATTTATTTCACATACAAAATCAATATTTTACATCATACATAATCAAATCATGTCAAGAAATATAAACAAGACATAACATTCGTAAAGTCCAACATGGATAGCATATAATAAACATACATGAACAAACAAATCAATAAATAAGAAGTACGTAGAGAAAAGGAAGAAATACTGCCAGAGGCACTTAGGAAAAAAACAGAGACACATTATGACTGTCTAAAGGTACAATTATAGCTATGTTGTTAAATATCAAGGAAAATAATTATTCACAAGACATGTCGCACCCACTTCTGTGGAACAACTTCAGAAACATTTGTCATGTTTATAGTCTACAGGTCTAGGAGCTTTCCAAATCAAACTAAAGCAGCTTCTATCAAGTCTGTTGAAACATAGTTACTAATTGGTGTGTACATGTGGGCGATTCCGTGCAGAGTGTCCCGTACGACGTATGTCTTTTTTTCAACATATTCCGTCTAAAAATGAAGAATCTCTCGATATGACCATTTCTTGTATCGCCACCTATAGTCATTGTCATATCAAGAAATGATTCAATCACGAATGAAATACATTGATAAATGCCATAATATGGGACACTCTGCATGGAATTGCTCATGTACGTGATTTAATATTGTAGGCTTTTGATGTACATGTAGCCTGCATTATTTCAAGATCTATTTGTTAAAACCAATATAATTGTAGCACCTTGAACACTAGGCTAGTGTATTTGAAGGCGGGGGGGGGGGGGGATGGGGCAAATTCCCCCCCCCCCCCCCCTCCTTTCCCTCCCGACTGATCAACCATGAAAAAAACAACGATTTGTCACTTTTCGGTCACTATGAAAGTTTTTTTCAATTGAATTCTAACGAATTTGTCCTAAAACGTCATTTATAATTCCTCGGAAGTTTTCTCGCTCGATCGTATAGGTTCTGAAGTCAACTTTCAAAATGATGGTAAGGGCATATTGCTGGCACGTATGCATGTTTTGTTGGGTTAAAATTTGTCCAAAATGCATTTTACCCAACAAATATGCATGTTAACCTTTTTTTACCCAATTTTGGGTAAATTTTAACCAACCAATTTTAGAGTGTAAGTAATGCATCATGCCGATTTATTAAATAAGTATTTGGATGCGTGAAAGAGTGAATTTGGGAAATCTCTAAATCAGATTCTGATAAAACGTAATCTGTAATGCATTACCAATGGGTACTCGCAAAAATCTACACGTACCATTAAAAGTCACTTTCATTTGCTAAATACACATATCAAATTTCTAGACAAATGACAATGTCCTACCCGCGGCAAGATGAGACTAGACAAAATATCTCTTCATTCGTACATATATTTTGAAAGTTTTGTAGCTATAATTGCTGATAAAAATCTTTACCTATTTCATTTGTTTTGCCAATCATTGATATATCATATTTGCTGGTGACAATTTTGCTTTTGGATGTTATAACAAATTCTGTTCCATCCTACCCTCCTTCTCCTTCAGACCATTAATAATAATAATAATAACAATAATAATAATAATAATAATAATAATAATAATAACTAGAAAGGCCGTCAAAGGCGGCAGACCCACGCCTTAGCGGCGCTATTATTCTTGAAACTGCAGAAATAGATATATTTTTACTGGTTGGTTCCCCTGTCGTGTATAAAAAAAAGTAAACCCAATATAGGTTTTGTTTTGTTGCGATTATTTTTGTAAGCAGTAGCCATTCAAAGGGGATAACAAGAGGCACATCTCCCCCCCCCCCCCCAAATAAATTTTGCCATATCCAGGTCATAGCTTTGTGTGTCCCCACCCTTGAAAAAATTCTTCTGAAAAAGATATTTTATTATTGAAACATCCCTCCCCTAAAAGTAATTGATTAGACATGTCAGAGAGCGTGGCGTGGTGAGAAAAAAAATGTTAGCAATGTGTATTCAGTGTTCAGTCCAAGGCCGTACGCAGAATTTTTTCCTGGGGGGGGGGGGGGGGCAAGATGATCGCTTTCAAAGGAACCCATAACTTGAAGTTAAACCCGATTAAAAAAAAGTATGATTTTGAAATTTCTGGGACAAAATTAAAATCCACTCAAACAGACATAAATGAGTTATAAATTAACCTCCCCCGCTGCGTACGGCCTTGGTTCAGTCATGTCAGTGTTAGTAAATGTATTCATGTGCTATCTTTACATTGCAATTGGGGTTGTTTTTTTTCATCGGGCTTGGATAAAATAAATATGACGAAAAAATAAGTTGGATCTCGACTTCAAAATGACATGGATGCGAGGCACAGAGCTTACTCACTCAGCTCAGTCACCACCCATCAACAAAGTCAAAGTGTATACTGGCGTACATTCGGCGAACCTCAGCCACCAAATTTTGCAAATGATCCACACGAATTAAAAAAAAAATATAGTTTTGTATATATTTTACAACTACGAAATCCACTCAAACAGACATAAATGAGTTATAAATTAACTCAAATCTCAAATGACAGGACCGTTATCACCCAAGGAAAAAAGTTCAATCCTACTACAGTCAGCCACAGGCACTTCGCGACAGCGCTGTGTATAGTTATGTACGTACAGCTACACAGCCCACTCACTCAGATCATATCAATACACGCGAACACTCGCGAGTGCGATAGACTCACTCACGTCGAACAAACTCACCAGATTTTCACCGAAAACAATTAAAATCACGTACTACACGTCCACCAGGATAAAATAAATCACAAAAACTTCCACAACAAAGTGGAAAGAACCGGGGAAAACAAACAGAAATGCACAGAAGATAAGAAATAGAGGAGAAATTAGACGTGCTAGGCCTAGGCCGTAGGGTAGCCTGAATCTAAATGAAGTTGTAGATAAAAAAAGAAAAATCCCTTGTTGCTGGGATACGTTGCTTTGAATATTCATTGCAGGCTCGTACGGATTTGAAGTGAAATGGCAAATAATGGGTCTAAAAGTCTTCTAAAATTCATAAACCTGAAATAGATTTTTGGTGAGACGAAGTAATGAGTGTTTTGATTGGCCAAAATATTTCTGCATCGGCAGGCGAAGTTTGGGGTCATCAAACTTTCTAGTTTCTTTCCTGTCACTATCTGAACTGAAGTTCCTATACTTTACTACAGGGTCAAAACTTCAAGGTCACACAGAATTTGCAGGGGTCAACCAATCATCACCAAAATCTAATCGATTCTTTCCTGTCACTTTCTGAACATTCCCTGAAAATTTGGTGCAAATCCGTTCACCCGTTCTCTCGTTATCTTGTACACAAACAAACAAAAAAAAAAAAAAACAAACATACGGAGCCCTTTACATAACCATGCCGATTTCATCGGCGTGGGTAATAATAGTAATACGTATTGTTTACCCAGGGTAGCCTCATCAGTATTATTATACTGTTCTCCCTGAGGACCCTGCTATCATATCATTACCCCGGCTTTAGCCGAGCGACCATGATAAGGGGCTCAAGCATTCAAGGAATTTATTCCTACCGGGTACACATCTACTTCACCTGGGTGGAGTGTGGCAAATGCATGATTAATGTCTTGCCAAGGGATGATGACATTAGATATGTCATTGTCAGAAGCGTATCCAGGCCCCTGCCTCGCAGTTGGTGTAAAGCTATAAGCTTATACAGCAGTCTGGATACGGCCTGCATATATTTCAGCAAGAAAATGCGTTTATGGATGCTCCGACATAATGTTCCGGCGACAATTCCTTCTGGCTTTATTTCCATAGTAACACTATCCACTGAAATGAGTAGACGTGGATTTGATTTTAAAATATACTTAAACTTCGATTCTACTTAAAAGCCAAGTCCACGCTAACAAAAGTTGATTTGAATAAATAGAGAAAAATCCAACAAGCATAACACTGAAAATTTCATCAAAATAGAATGTAAAATAAGAAAGTTATGGTATTTTAAAGTTTTCCTTAATTTCGCAAAACAGTTATATGTACATCCTGCTCAGTATGCAAATGAGGGAACCAGCGACGTCACCCAATCACTATTTCTTTTGTATTTTATTATGTGAAATTTCTGCAGATTTCACAATTAGGAAGCTCTCATTGAATTGTGTATAGGTTGCAACAATGGCAATTACACATGTCCTGCGAGGAATCAAACCTTGTTTCACATTATAACAAGGAAAAATTGTTAGGGTGGACTTGGCCTTTAATACTCCTTCATTTGTCGTGGTCTAGTGGATAAGTCTCCGGACTGTGAACCCCACGGCACGGGATTCGAATCTCTGCCACTGCAATAACGTCCTTTGGCAATACATTTGTCACACTCAAGCCAGGTGGGGTAAATGGGTACCTGGCATGAATTAATTTCTTGAACCGTCAGAGCAGTCATGCTAAAGCCGGGTAATTATTGTTAAGCGCCAGGAGTGTCAGGTCTGACACACATGAGCGTTATACAAGAACCCTCTATTATTATTAATATTAATATTATAACGCTCATTGTTTGGCTGTATTGATCTGGAAATATGTAAATGTAAATAGGTAAATAGGTAAATTTACTTGTAAAGTTTAAATGTGGCAGAGAAAATAGAAATGTGTCCATATATTTCTTGCGTTTGGTTTGAAGAGCAATATTATAAATATTGATTGTCTTAAAGTGATTTCCTAACTTTATGATGTTCATGAATACTTTTCCCTGAAATTTTGTTTCTTGGTTAAAAATCTGTGATTTTTTTTTTAATGCGCTAGTGAATCTCATAGCCTGGCTTATATGTGCCGTCACTTTTTCAAATCTGATTTATAGTACAAAGAAACAGCCTAATTCCTTGAAACTGAATTGTACTTGTATTATATCGCTGATATTCAGCAATACCTCACTTTCCTCCCTCCCCATCCTCCTTCTCTTCATGATTATCTTTTGTTTCCACACCGTCTTGCATTTCCACTTTACTTTTATACTTTAGTTTTTCTTGTGGTTGAGGCAATTGTCCTTCTACCTCAACTCACTTATTAATTCTCCCTTATCAATATTTTGCTTCTCGTAATGATGCTTTATACAAATTAATACATGTATTATTGAACGACCCAATCGTGATTAAGTTATATAAGTTTCTGGACATGTAATATACAAGCTTTGCATTTAAACATGTCTGTTTTCAACATCACTTAAGTCAATATTCGTGCATCATATGCCTTATTTATTGATATTTAATTATGTGCCCATATCTATGGAAAAAACATCATTGTTATATTATTGTTATTGTATTTATTTCATGTTATACACTACAGTGTTTTATGTTAATATGCTTGAAAACAGTCAATAAAATCTGAATACCCTGCGGGGCTTGTTAATTGTAAAAGAGCATACCCACTTGATCCCATACCTTTTGATTTTACATATTTGTTTGGTATAGATCTATGCTTAATAAATTTTTCAAGTTTAAATCCATATTCGTTTTTATTCATCTTTTGATAGTCAAACAGGTGGTTATACAGGTAGATTAATAAAAACAACATATCATTTTAAAATGAACAAATTTTTGTTCATTTTCCTAGTGTATGTCATCAAACTATTCCTTGATTTTTCTTTAAATTTGTACTTATGCTAAGGAACCGAATGGCATATACACAAGCACTGTAACCTCTTTCACTTACTCAATACTCACTAAAGTATCAATCAAAATCAATCACTGAAGCACATATACACAAAATATATTTTGAGTATAAATGTATTTTTTAATAAGAACAATTACAAATAAATATATGTACATATCAAATCAATTGTGAGGATTAATCTTCATCTACAAAGACATCGAACTTGAGGATGAATCTTCCCCATCTCTACTTGAAGATTAAATCATCTTCCCCACCTCTACTTGGAAATTAATTCATCTTCCCCATCCTTACTGAAGATTAAATCATCTTCCCCACCTCTGCTCGAAGATTATTTCATCTTCCCGATCCTTACTTGAACATTGAATCATCTTCCCCACCTCTACTTGGAGATTAATTCATCTTCCCCATCCTTACTGGAAGATCAAATCATCTTCCCCACCTCTACTTGGAGATTAATTCATCTTCCTGATCCTTACTTGAAGATCAATTCATCTTCCCCATCTCTACTTGGAGAGTAATTCATCTTCCTGATCCATACTTGAAGATCAAATCATCTTCCACACCTCTATTTGGAGATTAATTCATCTTCCCCACCTCTACTCGAAGATTACTTCATCTTCCCAATTCCTACTTGGAGATTAAATCATCTTCCTGATCCTTACTTGTTTATCTTCCCCACCTCTACTTGAAGATTAAATCATCTTCCTCATTCCTACTCAAAGATTATTCCATCTTCCCCATCTCTACTTGGAGATTAATTCATCTTCCCCATTCCTACTTGGAGATTAATTCATCTTCCCCATCTCTACTTGGATGTTATTTCATCTTCCCCATTTCTACTTGGAGATTAATTCATCTTCCCTATTCCTACTCGAAGATTATTTCATCTTCCCCACCTCTACTTGGAGATTAATTCATTTCCCCCATTCCTACTCGAAGATTATTTCATCTTCTAAAAGTCAATCCCAATTACACTGCAATATATCACCTTTACGGTTGCAGTAAAATTTACCAGACCTCTAGGTTGTCCGGTAGCCAACACAAATCCGATAATTTTAACCCCGTTGCCTGGTTATTCCAAGCACGTCTTCTCTAATCAAATTACATGTACCAAATTCCTGGTTAAATAATGCAATTATACACGGAAAATTATTTAAATGGAAATTTTAAACCAGGCGTTTCTCTGTGTAACCCGCATGTATATCTCTTTGACGAGATGAAGCCCGGAGCAAATAGTTCGATGACCAAACAGTGGCTATTTAATATGAAAGGAGCTGTGCATGATAATTTCCTCGAGAGGGCAGCATGGCACAAACAATTTTCCAGCAAATCAAGTAAAGGTGACCCTGCTTTTAGCGCATTGCGCTAAGGGGCCCCCGACTCATCCATACACATGTATGGATGGCTCTGATGGCTGCACGCCTGTAATTAGATCCAGTCATTTTCGGTAAGATGATTTAATTGTTGAAAAAAAAAAATCATATATATCAGTAACACTTTTTTCATGTGGCTAAAGAGGGATGATTACTGGTTCAGATCAGTCCCATGAGAGAGCAGGAGTTGGTCCCAGTGGGATTCTATGAGCCCAAGAAACCTCATAACCACTATAGCTTAGACCAGGTCTGGGTAGTCTAAGTTGCAACCCCCATATAGAGAAAAAAAAAACGCCCTTCATATTTTGAGGAAGTGAAAGAAATTATATGAACTAGTCAAGACACAAGTTTGAATATTGCCATTGCTTGCGCTTATTTTCATGATTTTTTTTTCAATATTTCTCATTTTTAATACATGGGCCTATGGGGAAATAATTGCAGGTGTGGGCCCTAACGGCCCTGCTATCAAACGCCCTCTCTAAACCAAATCTAATCTATAATATTAACTCGATAACTATGTTGAAATCATTCTGGAATGTTTATAGAACCCTCCAGGCCTAATCTCATTCTTGTTTGATTACAAATATGAGCACTTTGGTCAATTCTCTCTGTTATTGTAGAACCTAGTTTTAACAAGCTGTGCTTTTCCTTAGGTTCTCCAATGATAGGCTACTGCTTTTTGACTTCATTGGAATTGGAATCAATTTGATTATGATATCTGTATTTGAAATTTTGAACGATTTATACTTTTCAATTGTAATGTTCATGGCAGATTTCTGCAGTATTATGAAATAAATTTATTCATTCATTCATTAAAAAAAATGCAAACATGAGGTTTTTATGAGGTTCAAGAACTCATTTGCCAGGCGGTCTGAAACCTACTTGAATCAGCAGTTGTAAGGTGCCCATGTATTTCCCGATTCCTTAAGGTGTCCTTGAGTTCGAAGTTCATATTGCTTTTTAGTTTTCCCTTATTTATCGCATTGCACTCTTTATTGGGGGTAATATATATCCATCTAATACGAATAAACCAGTTACACTACACTCTGATGTGTCTTTAGAACTCACGCTAATACTTTATTCATGACTCGAGAACTTTAAAATTTAGATTTTAGATATCGTCACATATCAACAACACGTTTTCAAGTAACAAATGTACCACTTTACAATGTATAATCTGATTTAAATTTTGCAAGGTATCTATATATGTAATCAATATAGATTGATGGTTAATTTCAGCATGGTAGTCACGTGGCCCAGATCCTTAGCAAGCTCCTCTTTAATGTGTCGTAAAACAGGTGAAGATGGGCAATGGGTATGTTTACATAATACTGACAATATTTTGGCAACTTTCGAGAATTAACCCTGATAGCAGAAAGTGTTAAAAATGACGTGATATTTACGTCGTGGTTTTCGTCTTTTTTACGTCCTGTAATTACGTCAATAAGACGACAACTTGCACCAACGCAAGACGTCAAGAGGACGTCTTATTTTGACGTCATCTCTACGTCTTGTACACTGTAAAAACTAAAGTGCTACTTTTAGGGGCATGTATAGTGACTGCACCTGAAATGCTGTTTATAGCACTTGTAGTGTGCTAATTTACCAGCAAAAAAAAAAATGTGACCGTGGCGAGCCTCGAACCAGGTTCCGCTGATTGAGAGGCGCTGACGTTACCGATGGACTAACGAATGCTTCTTGCAATCCATTTTAGTCATGGGAGTCAAGTAGATTCACTATGTAACAATATGATCTGCTCTAAATCGTACAATGTGAGTTAGTCTAGCGGTAATGCCAGCAATTCTCGATCAGCGGACCCTGGTTCGAAGCACGCCCAAATCATTTTTTTAATGAATGTTTAGCAGTTTAAGGAGCCGGTCCAGCTCCCGTGAAAGTGCTGAAATAGCACGCTGTGTGCATTCAATAGCACTCTGAGTGCAGTCCCTATGCATGCCCTCAAAAAGTGCTATATACAGCACTTCAGTTTTTACAGTGTACAGATGACGTCAAAATAAGACGTCCTCTTGACGTCTTGCGTTGGTGCAAGTTGTCGTCTTATTGACGTAATTACAGGACGTAAAAAAGACGAAAACCACGACGTAAATATCACGTAATTTTTAACACTTTCTGCTATCAGGGAATAACATTTTTAAATATTTGATAAACTTATTAGTGAAATAATCATTTTAAAAAGTTACACCTCAAGAAATTTAATTTACTTAAAATTACATTATGTCAATTCAAACTAATATAAGCAACTTTCGAGTTTGAGGGCAAAATAGGCCCCTCCTTTACACCAAGATCATTTGGGGAGGCAAAGCTTTGTCAGAGGGTACTTTTGTTTGTTTTGTTTTTTGTTTGTTTTTGTTTGTTTGTTTTTTGTTTGTTTTGTTTGTTTGTGTTTGTGTTTTTTTTGTGTGTTTTTTTTTGTGTTTTTTTTTTTTTGGGGGGGGGGGGGCCTAACGCCCCATCTTGATAGAAAGTTTTGTAAGTTGTTATATTGTAATGTGCAGCCACACATGGGTGTCGATCCCGGGGGGATGGGGGGGGGGGGGTATATATCCCACAAAAATTTGAGATGGGCGAATGGCCTGTATTATCATCCCCCATATTTATGGATAAAATAGGCCCCTCCTTTACACCAAGATCATTTGGGGAGGCAAAGCTTTGTCAGAGGATACTTTAGTTTTGTTTTGTTTTGTTTTTGTTTGTTTTTTGTTTGTTTTGTTTGTTTGTGTTTGTGTTTGTTTTTTTTTGGGGGGGGGGGCCTAACGCCCCCATCTCGATAGAAAGTTTTGTAAGTTGTTATATTGTAATGTGCAGCCACACATGGGTGTCGATCCCGGGGGATGGGGGGGGGGGGTATTTATCCCACAAAAAATTGAGATGGGCGAATGGCCTGTATTATCATCCCCCCCCCCCCATATTTATGGATAAAATAAATAAGAATTATGATATATTAACTTCAAACTAATAATTATCCAAACTCATTATGTTTGATCTTGAAATACATCACATTCTTAAACGATTAGAACTAAGGAATTAAAAAATGCCATAATTTAAATGCGAAATATCGAAGAAAATTCGTTCGCTCGCATTGTTATTCTTAATTGAGGGGTTCCGTCCATTGGCGTGGATCCGTGCATTCCTTCTTTTCATTAAAAACACATTTTGGGATGCTCTAAAATGCAAGTTGTATAGACAGATTTTTGAAAAAGTCCCGCTCGCTCGCTTCGCTCAGTGGCCTATCTAGGGGGGGGGGGGGGCAGGGGGCACGTGCCATGGGCGGCACTTGGAGGGGCGCAAAAAACGCAAAGGAGAGAAAGAAAACAAGGGGGAAATGAAGAAAAATCATAATCCTTACAAATCCGCAGGGTAAATGCACTAGAATTCTAGTTTTTAAAGGTTTGAAATGCGAAAATTTTCCAAAGCTCGGGCGCTTTGCACCCTCGCATAAATATTTTCTTTCAGGATCTCGTAATTTCGCTCCCCCAGTAGGCCTGTATACTTCTTAAATAGCTTGAAGGGTTCAAAATTTGAAAAAAAAATAAAGATGTAATTGCTTTTCTCGCTATATCATGTAAGTGTCATATGACTCCTGCTAAATATTGCGCCCCCAATGTAGGATAAAGTGTAATATATAACGGCATTTGCAAAGGTTCAACTTTTGAAAGAAATCTCAACTGTCGGTAGCCTTGCTGAATTTCTTGACTCTTTCTCAAGCCTATATATGGTTTTCGATAGTTTTGCTCCCGATTGTACAGTGAGTGCATAGAAAACCGTTTATCAATGTATAAAATTTGAGCTTCTCTACCACTCAATTGCGATGGTCAATTGGAAAGTTCCCTGGGTAAAATGCACAAGAAATTGCTTTTTTTAGGGTTAAAATTGAAGAATTTGCCGCTCGGTCGCGCCATAATCCTCAGATACGCCACTGGCTTCGCTCCCTCGCCGGTCATCTCCTCCCTCCCAAAATCGTGAACACGGATCGACACCCCTAGCCTGCAGCCACAACCCCTCCTTTCTGACAAAATTTGGACCATTGACTTTAAGGGAGAAAATGACCCCAATTTTGAAGGAGCATCTGACAACCCATCCCGACAGAAATATGTGTATTTTTTTATTGTTTGATTTAATGTCATACAACTGACAAGGTTTGATACATAGGGTAGATGTTTGAAATCGATCCGACTCTGGGCCTGCTTCGGGGGCTAAAACCGACGGCTACAGTCGGGCTGAAAACCTATACTTTGTACTTTATACTTTGTACTAAGATGTCCTAAGTAAGTTTGTGGGGTCAAATGTTATGGATGAAATGGGGTGACTATCTCGGGACAGGCTCCCAGACTAATTTCTTTTTATTATAGATACAACAAGAGAATAAAGCTGTTATGAGACTCAATATGACTCTAAGTAACTATTTTCGTTTATTGATTAAAAAATCTCCAAACGAGTTTAACAGTTGTACAAAACCCGTCCTAGGATTCCTTAGGCGATTGTTTATTATCCTCTATCGAATTCCCGAGATCTATTATGATTCAACACATAATTCTAAGAGACATAAGAAAACCGGGCTACTGTTAAATCGTAAGGCATAAACACGGGAGTCTTGTAGACTTGGACCAACGAACTTTGGACTACGCACTGACGCCCATCTATGTCTTTCTTACAGACGGCACACAATACAAAGTGCAAACAACGAGCACAGTGCGTTAGAAATTATGTGTATAAGCTCACGCACCGATCGGTCCTATCTAATATTTAAAGAGGATTAAGAATGCCAACAGGCAACAGCTCTGTTTTTTATAAGCTAAAAAGTTGGCAAAGATAATTGCTCAGTATACTTGGTTATCGCTAAATTTCGCGCGGAAATGGAAGAAGAATAGGAAAACAACATTAAAATAATCGCTCACCGTTCCCGTCAAGTGGCTGAAAGGATTCAAGTAAAACTTACTGTAAGAAAAATATACATTTCGGGATCTCCATTATAGCAACACAGTAAAACAGGCAACCCCCTCCAAAAACAACAACCTGGAGATATTTTGAGAAGTGGAGTTTACGGAAAAGCGGTTCGGCCCCGAGCTGCAACGACGGGATACGATGGCGAAGAACAAAAGCAACAATTACGAAATTCCTTTGGAGGTAGGTGACATCTGCAGAGGAGAATAAGATTGGTTAAATCAAAGTCAATAAGCTAACTGAATCAAATCATTCTTTTACTATAAGTAAGATTATTCATATTCAAAATACCGTAGTCATTGTAGAGACGCCATTATCATGACTATGCCCAACTGTTCACTGTTCTACTTCTTTATAACTATTACAGAGGTATCCTATCATTTCATCATCTTCAAATGAATACTCACACTCATGATAATTATATTTTATTCTACAACCATTACATTACCGATGAATCCTCATCATCCGACATGATTCTTCCATGTTATCATTAATGGTCATAGTAAAGTCATAAGAAAATGCTAGACGATATTGATTAAAATAAAGGTTTAAAATATAAAATATAAATTATTTGGGAAAGCAAAAGCTTGTATCTGGCTTGCATCGAATTATACATTATTTCACCTCCTGATATTAGTCTACTCTTTGTGAAATTGATTCGACTCAGGTAATCGACGGGTAATCAAATCAATGTTTTGCTATTTACAAAGTAAAAGCAAAAGAATAATAAATTTGGCAAATATATAATAGGGCTCAATGTAGGTCTGTAGGTCCAAATTCCCACAACCCCCGTCTGGTCTTAAATCCAGTGGACTTACGTCTAGAACATCCAGTGGGACTTGGTTATTGAGGATTAATGGCTCATCAAAGGCACTAGCGTATCGACTTTATTTCGAGTCTGGAAACTTCGAGACCACTGCTCTACCACTCAGCCACCAAGCCTCCAGGATGTAAACTGTCAAAGACCATCCTTAAGTCTTTGTTTGCCACATATATATTCTTCTATGAGATTTGTGTACTACAGTCTGTGCCAAATGGCACATTGACACAATGATAATCCCCACCATTATTCAAAAGAGGGTCCTATCAACCTGAATGTTGGTAAAAAGATCAAAATAATTATTTTTTTCATCGCTGTCTTTTATGATTTCAAGGCGGGGTTAAAGAAAAACGTTTCCTCTATTTGGAAAGCCCTATAACGATAACGGTATTTAGCAGAAGAAATAATTGTATCCCAAGCGTAAATCGGGGGCCAGAGAATGAATTATTGTTTAAAAAAAATATAGTTACAATATGCATATTAGCATGGTTTTAATCTTCTATGCAATTTTGTGCGAAAAGTCTCTTTCACACGCTAAGGTCTTGTATACAGCTTGTAAAAATTTTACAGAACATACTAATTTTGAATTTGACTTTTTTTTTTTTGGGGGGGGGGGGTACCTCAAGGGTACAAAATAACTTTTACCAAAATATATAACGGAGGGGATTGGGACATACATGATCTTCTGTGTTCAACGTTTTAGTTCGAAAAAGTGAGTTGTTATGAAGGCTAGGGAATGTAAATTCATTACTATATCAGAAACTGAGCAACACGCCAACACGTGAGCTAGCTCTATTGGTAAGAAATATCACCAATACTTGGAATTTATCTTCTTCACTCATATAACCGAACGCAATTTATTTAACGTATAGAAGATCCTATCGATGACTTAACTTTTTATAATATCGTAGAACAGAAAACACAATGATTAGTCTTAAACATGATGAATAAATCAAGTCACTTTTTACGTATTAGGTCGCTGTTATAAGCTACTGAAATCCTTGCATCTGATTGGCTGAGTGCAACTTTGTCAGTAAAAGTCACTGATAAGACACTTGATGAAACGCTTCCCAGGCCCTGCATCAAAGCTGGTATAGTTTCTTATCACCCCCCCCCCCCCAAAAAAAAAAAAAAAAAACCCCAGCTAGTTGGTGGATGTTCGCCAATCATTTTCCGTGAAAGCGAAAGTGGAAAATTTGTTGTTGGAAAGGGCTCGTTCTCTACAAAGAGCTACATCGGCTTATATTTTCTCACTACATGTATATTATAATAATACATGATCGATAGGTAAAACAGTGTAACATGTGACTTTTCCTTTTTTTGGCAGGAGTTTCTGCATTCATTGTCAAATCAAATAACAAATTTACAAACAATTATAGTAATAAATAAACAACATAATTGTACAAATTCAAAAATGTGACAGTTAAATAACAATGACAACAGAATAAAGACATGATTATAAATCGAAATGAACAAGTAGAAATAACAAAAATGCAGGGGCCAGCTATCTTAAGCAAAATGCTTGAATGAATAGGAGCCAGTGGAAAGGGCTACATGGAAACCATAATTAATATAAATGTCTATATCATAAAAGCGATGTAACTAACTGGGAAAAAAATATTTACTACAAAAACGGGGAAGGAAAGGGATTGAAGTGAAGTGTGTACAAGTGGGTGCACGTGCAGGTGAGAAGTTTACGAATAAGTGGATAGCAAATACTTCTTTAACGAAGCTTTAAAAGAAAAAAGAGATTTTTTATATATCATGAGGTAAATTGTTCCAAACATCTGGACCGTGATGTTTTATCGTTTTTTGAGCTATTATTAATTTTGGATTTGTTAAATGAAGATCTGATGAATGTCGTGTCGGGTAGGAATGGACATCTCTGTTGTAGATAAAAATATTATGAAAGGATATTGGTGTAGCGTTGGTGGAAAATTTATACATAAATATAGCAGTTTGGTAGGTGTGAATATCGTTAATTGTCAATGTTTTAAACTTATGAAATATAGGATCGGTGTGGGCTAAATAATGAGAATGAGAACAGATACGGAGTGCTTTCTTTTGAAGACGCAACATAGTGTCTATATTCATTTTTGTTTACTATTTCCCCCATACTATGTTACAGTACGATATATGTGACAAAATAAATGAGTTGTAAAGCATTAACAGCGATCTTTGAGGAAGATAATATTTGAATTTATATAAAATACCTATGCATCTTGCTACAAACATGCTAATGTTTTTACAAGGAACAATGTCGTTTAAAAAGTACAGTGAAATCATGCCTGCGTGGGAGAGGGATTTCGAAAAAAACATATTCCAGTTCCTGGTTCGTTTTTTTTTTTCAACATTGAAATGTTGGATTTTACATTGTTGATGTGTGACCTCCAAATTCACAATATAGTTCAGGTATAAATCAATAGATGATTCTACAAAGAGAATGTATTTTCACTCCTAATCATGGTATTGAAGAACTGCTCTGTAAAGTAACAAAGAAATACGATGTTTAAAAAGTACACGCAAAATATATCTGTGTGGGAGGAGTACTTCGAAAATGAAATATCACTGCCTGGTTCGCTTGCTTTCAACATTGAAATGTTGAATAGAACACTGTTTTTTATTTCTAATATTAAAAAAAGAATACAATGAAGCCATATTTGTGTGGGAGGGGGAATTTGTAGGACCCCATTTTGCAGATTGCAATTTTATGAAGGAATAACCCGAGAGAAATTGATTACGCATTATTGAGAGATGTAGGACGCGTAAAACCAAAAAGCAAAAAAAAAAGTTTCATTTTGTTTTGTTTTGTTTATGTCTATGTTCAGGTTTTTTATTAACTACAAACCTGTTGGATCAATCCATCCTTCTCCTTTCTCAAATATCATATATGTCAAGGTTTCCCTTGACTATTAGATGAACTGTTTTAAAAGTCTTGCTGTTGATTATTCTGATTAAAGCATATGTTACTTCTTATTCTAGTATTGTGTAGTCATTAATTGTATTGCTCTCAGCTTATTTATTATTATTTTCCCAGGTTTTACATCTACTCATTCCCAAGTTTTCACGGGGTGGGAGAAGTTTTCAACGAGTTGGACAAATCAGAACACATTTCGAAAGGGGATTTCAAATGAGAAGATTCTTTATCTCTCTCTCTCTCTCTCTCTTCGGCTCTTTCAGTCTCATTTACTCTTATCTTTTCCCTCAACACTCATGATAAAAGTTATATAAATGGGGTAAATGGGAAACTCAGGAAGGCTTTTGTAAACCTGATGTAGCATCAAGACAGCCATATTCTACCCCGTCTACTGAGGTATATGCCAGTCACCGAATTACAACCATTTGTAAATATATATCTAAGAAATCTGTGTACATGCCAATAAGATTATAGCTCATAGACACATGAACAAAATTACGTGCATTCTTCACATTTACGTTAAAGAATGTCAGTATTAAGGTGTTATTTGCGGACAAAGTTGAATATACTTTGCAAAATACCACAATTCTTTTTTCTACTGCAAAAGACTGGCAAAATGACAAGTCTTATGCTGAATAGGTAAATTTGCAATCCTCCGAAATATGAATGAGTTTTTTTTACACAACGGACCTAAAAGCGCTATAACCTACATAAAAGGTATTAAACATCTTAGGTTTACTGTGTACAACATATGTTTTTGTCTTTCTGTCTGGAATTTTAATGAATATGGTAGGGCAATCCGTCATTTCTTTTTAATTAGTATCCGCCATTTGCGAACAAAAATCACGAACAAATCAGGGATATGAAAATGAGCAAATTTGTAGATTAAAACTTCAGACAATAAACATTTTCTTCGGCTCATGTGGTTTTTTAGGCAAATTAAGATATCTTTCAAACGTTGATAATTCTGGGAAAATTTACATCACGCAGACCTACTTCCCATTGGATGTCTTTTGCGTCACATTGTTTATTTTTCTTGAATAGAACGTTTGAGTAGTCATCGTCTGACATATATAAGCAAATATAAGCTTGCTCTTATGCATACAGTTATACAAAAAATAAAAAATAAAAATGCAGTTATGGCAAATAGAAACTACGTGTAAATTTCACGAAATATAGTGACCCTTACCTTTTAATTACATCATGACCCTCTCCAAGTTTTCCCCCTAATTATTATTTTCCCTAAATAAAATTAGGCTTGTATATTTCAAAACGCCAGGAAACGAAGCCTCTCTATATTTTGCAGATTGATGCAATTTTAAGATTATAAGTGTATATATATATATATATATATATATATTAAACAATAAATAAAGACACTCCATGAACAATGTTGAAGTACAAATTTTCGCCCTGAGGGCATTATAAATATATATATATACTGTCCAGGATTAACCACACAGAAAAGGGTCAACGTTTAATCATATTCCATTGTGTGATAACATTGTTTGTTAATACGAATTATTGCCTAGTTAACAGTTTATCTGCAATTATTGATATTGTGGTTTGATAATCGTTGGAAATCTCATGACTCTTAAGACATAATTAAAGGAAGGCGGAACCAGGGGCAAAGGACATGTTGGCCACACTTTAGCTCCTTTTATACTCATCGATCATAGAAATTAATAAATGCATTTTAGTATGCAATATATTGTCCAAAGATCATGTCAAGTTATACTTTATAAAAGTTTTCTATTAAATACAAACGTTAGGTCTGGCAGAGAAACGAAAAGTGAAAACCTGTCGGATAAGTCTCTTATTTTTCCGCATGAAACAGAAGGTGATGTGCCATAATTATAGTATGTTTCGTCTTTGATTTGCGGTTACTTTTAGTGTAAATGTTTCACGGGAGTGACAAAGTTATATCAGGTATAAAGTTATATAAGGAATAATAAGTTTTTGGTTATCTCTTTCACTGTTATATTCGTTTGACAACTCATTTGCTTTCATATCGATTATACATATTAATACAAATTTAAGCTTATTTAAATAGGGCTACTGTCAATTGTGACAGTTCGTTTATTCGGAAAGGGGTTAGTTAATTTTTATCATATTAACTGCCAGTTAGTCATACGTCATATTAATGAACGCCCGTGACAGGAGGGAGATGTGGATTTCTTCACTAAATCCTACATTTGCAACATATATAGGCCTATTCATTTCTTATGACAGTGATTTTATTAAAGCTTCATCTGAATCTCATTTAGTCTGTTGTTAGTGTTGTACATACAATATGGGATATCATGCAACAATTCATAGCAAGATGGAATATCAGATTCATAATTCAGTGTTGTTTTTAGATAAAGAAAGAAACTTCGCCTCAACTTGTTCACAGTGAATTATATTTCGGTGATTAGTCTCCTTTGAATATAGAAATCGCTGTTTGAAAAATGACCTGAGATCACACATTTACATAGGCCTACGTAGTCACGAGTATCGATGACCCCGATCTATTGGAAACTTCAAATACTAAGCACAACTTGTCACGGCGTGTTTGTTTTGAAAATGCCAATCATTTCCCTAAATGCAAAGTTAGATCAATAAGAAGAAATTATCTTATAAAGCAAATGTACAAGGGGGGGGGGGGGATAGGCCGCAGCCCTTCTATAGGGGCCAAATGAGGGCTAACATTTTACCTGTTTTTTTTAGTCATGATGCTCATATATTATCTCATGATTCTTTATCGGCTTTTAGCTTTATAACGAGGGTAAAATATAAGATATGAAGTTCCACTACGGGGATCGAGGCCTACTTAAAATCCATTTTGCCTTCTTATTCTTTGTTAGTTTTGTTAGTTTGTGTTATTTGTATATTTATTTATTTATTCATTTATTTATTACAATATATTTAAACAGAACAATACATTATTGGGGGACAAAAATGGAAGTGAAAAGTGCACTGATGAAATTAGATATATTCCAATGGATGCTGTGCCGGCGGGCCTCAGTCTATTCAAACAGTAGCCACCAGAAACCACCGCAGCAAAGGCACACTCTAAACCCAAAGTAGAAAGTGACAGGGAAATAATAGAGGTAAAGAGTACACATTAGTTGATCTGTTCACCAGCACATCCGAGCTCTGCGTACGCTCCACAACAAAGGCTACCAACGAAGAACTGAAAGTCAATCAGAGGCCCGACCGACATTGCAACAACAAATATGTGCACTCACAGACTACTTAACAAAGAACATCGGCGAAAACAATTGCTAACTGCAGGGTTCTGAGGCAGAAGCGCCTGCGAAACAAACCGCTATATATACGTGACCCGGTCTAATGTAGGGAAAAGAAAAAAGCAATTTATCAGTGGAAAAATAATTTTTGTACATATGTTTAAAAGCATTGAGGGAAGACGTATTTTCTAGGAAATGAGGCAAATTATTCCAAACCTTTGAACCTGAAAACATAAATGACTTTTAAAACATTCCAAATAGGCTTAGGTGTAACGACATTCAGAGTAATATAATTTCGAGTTACCAAGTCATGTTCATCAACTACCATTTCAACATTATTTCATTGTCTGTTTGGAGCTAATCCATGTATCCACCTAAGCATAAGGTTTGCTAAAAATTAATCACGTCGTTGTTCAATAGTTAACCATTTAAGAGCATTCATTATGCTTTCTCCATGATAAGTTATAAAATAAAGTTAGCACTGCACAAACCTACACACGCACACAACGACACACCCCCATACCCACTCACCTTTCCATCAATCTGTTCTACAATCTAACATACTGCCAACAGAAATAATTGCAGTATGTAAGCCTATGCATAAGAGTGTAACCACATGAAGCACTCGTAACACTTTCATATTTCGACAGTGTTAACATCAACAGGCCCAGCTTGTCACAACCGGTAATGTCACAACGATATAATGTAGTATTTTTTCTGGCTGAATGGACTAATTTGTGGCACTGCAGTTACTGGGATGGGTCAGTTCAAAGTTATTGTTATAGTTGATGTATTGAACTACAAAAACTTTAAATTTGATTGCACCTTAAATATACGTTAGCATGGTGCTCCTACGTAAACTCCAGCGAAAATTGCTCCAGGAATATTAACATGTAGCATGCAATGCTAACATGTGGATTGTAAGTGTTTTCAAACTTAAAATATATGTATCTTAACTTAATTAACTTTAGATTGACCTATACTATGAACTTCATTGCCAGAAAATTATTTTGTTCCGACCAAATAAATACTGCATTATCACTATTTATGTATATATACAGGGTTGGAAAAAAGTTTGGAATATTTTTATTCCAAGAATTATTTCTTGTCTTAAACATATCCCTCGTCATTTTAAGTTCTTCTTTGAGGTTCAAATAAAAGATATGTGTCCCTTTTTAACTTTAAAAGCACAACATTAAAAATCAGGCTTATCACACAGTGCAGAGGTCCACTTGGAATTCGGAAGCGTATATTTGCTGTTTTTGCAAATGTCTAACGAAAAAGTTAAATAATCAGATACAGTTTAATTGCTATACCGAAGTCCTCAAAATGAATGCAAACTGCACGTAGCTTTTTCAAAATTCCACGTGAAGTACAGAAATGTATAACAAGATGTTCAAACACAAATAGAGCAAATCTGACAACATGTGGTTCATTGGTCAGCCATTGTAACATGTTTAACAATATTACGTAATCTTTGGTACAAGATGGAACAGTAGACTTCATTCAACACAGTTAATCCGATTTGGATGAATTATTCATCACAATATAGTAGAAACTAGCATTTAAAATCAGACATACTCATCGCCAAAAAAATATTCCAAACTTTTTTCCAACCCTGTATTGTAAGGAAATAACATATACAACAGCTTTGGCAACACATTATATATATATATAAGGGAGGACAGCTCTGGGGAACTTTGATTCAGCTACGCACCGTTATTCTCGCAATTTCTTTCACATTTATATATATATATATATATATATATATATCGTTGTGACATATATGACGTCATTGTGACACTACCGGTTGTAACAGGCCTCTATTTAGGGGGGATTACCTTAGCATCAAGTTGGCTATGATTAAGAAAGAAAAATGGAATGAATACATCAGTAAAAACTGGAGCATATCAGATGAATAAGAAGAAAAATCTGAAGTTTTAACGAAGATGCCAAGGAGCAAAAAGGAATCGGCAGCTCAGTGCTTTCCCTTCCGGGTCACTCATATTCATTATATTTTTGCTGATATAAATTTTCTATTTTTCTTTAAAATATTATTGTACATCTTCTGTGAAGAATGCTACTTTTGATAATTCTCAGTTCAAAACAAATAAATAACTTCTTGCGTGGGGAAAAGAGAGAGTTCCCAATTAATATTTGACGGAGCATAAGAAATCAATAGCTTTCTTATCGTACCTCAGATTATTTCGGAAACTGTAACAATCCCTTTTCACTCATTTTCTGTTTTTACCAGTTTATAAGATCCAAATGACGAGTTGAGCAGGTTGAATTCACCCTTTAATCATAACAGCTACGTAAAACACTTACAGCAACCATATTGCAAAGAATTTTATGTCATGTACATAGATGAATTTAACAAGGTCATTATCTTTTTATGACTACTCCAGATGAAACATTATTTTTTACGGTGTTCATAAAATAGTTCTGTAAAATGAGAGACTCTTCAAAACAATTTTTAATGTTATTTGACACAGAATATAATCTATACTTACACCTGTAATGATATGTTTCATATCCCGTCGAAGAGCAATCATAGGTCGGGTCCTATTTTATGAAATAATGAAGTATGGATTTTGTTTTTTTCAGATTAGCGACAGTCGATTCGGCACCTAGTTCAGCAATACGTATTATAATAAATGTTGTTCACAGTTATACACATTTTATTTTAGTATTATGCGCTATATACATCTTTGAACAAGTCTAAACATGAATGTCCCATGTCTTTTTGCAAATAGAATTAATAGATAAAAATAAGGATTTTTTTTAGAGGCAATGTTTATAGATTTTGAAGGTAATAAATTTATCGATTAATATCTTGAAAACGAAAGAGAAGGCGACAAATAATACGAGTAAGAACAAATAAGAGGATGCGCGAGGGCTCAGTGGTAGAGCAGTGGTCTTGTAATGGGGGGGGGGGGGGCACGGGTTAGAAATCAATTGGATGCGCTAATGCCCTGTGGTAAGGCACTGATTCTCTTTACCAAATCCCTTGGAGAGGACTTGAAGCCGTCAGTCACCTTGTTCCTTACTTACCAGCATCCACATGCTTAGTAGCAGTTAGGTAAAAATTAATACGAAAAAGAAGAAGAAGAAGAAGAAGAAGAAGAAGAAGAAGAAGAAGAAGAAGAGGATGAAGAAGAAGAAGATGATGAAGAAGAAGAAGGATAAGGGGTGGAGCAGGAGGAGGAGAAAGAAGAGGAAGTGGAGGAGGAGAATGAGAGAAAACAATGCAAATCACTGTAACCGATAACGCCTGTAATTAATCTTGTATACATCAAGACCTGATCTTTGAAGGGTCATATGATCAATTGTGATTGCAAACGATATTCAAAGGTTTGTTTTTCAAGCCGTCATTATCTGTTTTGACATTTTTTGTATTCGATTGATGATGAACCATTTCCTACATTGCATAAGATATGCGCTGGTAAGTAAGTTGTTTTAACCTTTGTCAACGGCCCTTAGTCTATATACGTGATTATGATATGAATGACTACATGGACTACATAGGTACAAAGTGCTCTCCATCTGTGATAACACCCTACTATCTTATTCAAATATTCCAGTATATTATTTGATAACAAATACAAGGACGTAAAGATTGATTGTAAGACGAGTTAAAGGTGAATCCTTACTATAATTGATCTACCAGAAAATACACAACCACATGCATGCCTGCACTCCCTGCAGAGAGTCAGGAACGTCTAAAAGTTTCAATCACTCTTTATTTCAATCCGCTTTCGACCATCTGAGACACCATGTGCCTAAAAAGTCATATTTGACAGTCTAAATGCATGCTGTATACGCGATCCTGATTGATTGAATGAATATCAATTCATTTTTGAGCAGCTCTTCAGGAAAGAGGTCTTATATTTTTATATCGTAATTGTATGCATTGATAAGCAAAAGTGTATGCCACCAATCAATAGGCTATTTGTTTACGATAACATTATCGACAGATCATGCAATGGATCTTTTAATATAAAGTATTCTAGAGGTAAATGTCCATTCAAAAATATATTTTTGGTTATTAGAAGACTAATTTTAACCTCTCAGCAATCATTTTTTACCCTCCCACCTCTCATTATGATTTAACAGAAGCACGAGGTTGGAACGAGTACATACGATAATGAGGCTTTCGAAAACGACATTGAGACCGAGTTGGATAACGACGCATCTAAAAAGAATGGAACCGCAAAAAGCATAGACGATGTAAGTATGAAAATAAAATAATAAGAAACCAGAAAATCTTAATATTTTCTTTCAATTTTAATTGATCAGAACGAAAAAAGGCATTATCCACATAGACAAATGTGAAACAAGTATCCCTGTCCCTCTTTGCTGTCAAAATTCTATATAAATCCCTAACGAGAATATAAAGCCTTAAAACCAGCAAAATTTTGAGTTTCCCTTCGAAATTTATTAACACAAATGGGATATTTAAGAATGAAAGATGTATATGGCAGAAATTTTTCGCATTTAGTGCTAAATAAATATATATATATTTGTGTTTTCTTTTTAATTAATAATCCTTAATACTGCATTCGAAATTTCTTTAAGTTCATCACAATAATAAGAACATGAGTAATGGTTTCAGCAAACTTGTTACAAAATAATAAAATCCGGTGAGTTTCTTCTTTTTGATTATTGTTTATTTTGTGTGATTTTGAAAATATTTTCGATTTGCTACTAGTCATTATGTGGGTCGATGTCCTGGCATGGAGCTACTTCACGGTCGTGGCCATAGGCACGTTCTATATATATTATCAACTTTGATATCGTATCAGAGCCATGTCTTTGGCTACACCCATACATTATCTATGAGACTTTAAACAAATCGCATTGTTTTATGAAACAAAACATTTATCATGATTATTGTATGAAAGGGTTCAATGTTCATTCGCTTGGGCATATGGCTACAATTTTGCTAGTTTGGGAGGGGAGGGGTGTTGACTTTGGTCCGAATGTCAACTAAATACTCAAACCAAAATGCTGAAGTAATGATTGTATGGTCTAAATTTTAACACACGAGCGAAAAGTTGGACCAAAATTTAAACCTTCCTTTATTCATGTGAGAGATGACATTAACGCATGTTTTAATATATTCTGCTAATATTGTGAGTTGCAAATTTTGGGGATGCGGGCCGGGCCAATATTACCCTATACATAGCTTTTATACCGTCTTGTCGTAGGCTTATATGTTCGTGAATATGTAAAACCTACATGATAGATTCAAAGTAAATGTACTAGTTTGTTACAGTTAGCTACGTGAACATGGTGATGAAGAATGTTTACAATGTAAATATTAAATTTGCATTCATGTGTTTTCTAACATGCATTTCGAGTGCAATTCTTGAAACTTGTGCGGTATCCTCACATGATCTTTAAAAAAATAAATGTGAAGTTACAAATTCTACACGGTTCAAACTTCTTATTCGTTGAGTAACTGTTCCTGTATACATGCTATATAAGAAAACGAATGAGAAAACATAGTTAATGACTATTTGACACTGACTACTGTTAACCTTACATAACAGTGGACTTCAGCACAGAGTAAATACTGATTTAATTGTCTTTAAAATAGAACAAAGCTTGAGGCCAAAGATTACCTATCCCAAACCAATAAAAGGGTCATTAGCCGTTCAGGCCGCTCACCTTTGCATTGTCTTTCGACAATACAAGCACACATAATGAAAGAGATTAACTTGGATAACGCTTGATTTTTGTAAATGGCTTCACGAGACAATGCTCTTATGTGAATTTCATATGACCATACTACGATTGCAAAACAATATGATTAATTGACTATGTACACAGTAAAAACGCTGTTTAAAAGATTGTTTAACACTTATACAACCTGTTTAATATTTAAACAAATTTTGAACTGTACAACGGGTTGTTCATTTCATATTATAAATAACTGTTTGCATTTTAAACAGTGTTTTCTCTGTATATATGGAAATAATTAAAATTCAATAAAGTCTAATAAAATCAGGTGAAATAAATGAATTTGAATGTCGTAATACACTGACTTTCCTTTCAATACGATTGAGCTGGAATATTAGCACAGTAGATACTCTCAGGGGTGGTGCTCCGGGGGGCAGGGGGGCAAAGTACCCCCACACTTTTCAAAGTACCCGAAAAGTGCCTTTTTTCTGAAAAAGAAAAGGATTAGAAAAAGTTTCATTTTTTAGCTCGCTCGCTGCGCTCACTCGCACATGATTCATTAGACCATTACACACAACTGCTAATTGGAGAAGCTGTAGGCCCTAACAGTGTCCAGAACCAAATAAAAAGGAAAATATGAAGTTGATTACGTAATTGACTGTATGGTAATACCAATGTCACAAAATGGTCTCTGTTTTTTTTTTTTTTTAGCTTTATGTTCACCCTTTGTAAGTGCCCCCTTTTTCTCCAAAAAGTGCCCTTTTTGGCTCGTGACCCCACTTTGAAAGACCCTCTGCCGCCCTTGGATACTCTTAAAAGAATACAAGTATACATTACGGGAATGTGCAGAGATATTGGGAAAAGTATTGTTCATTTTATTTCCAATTTATTTTATTTATTGGTATATAAAATTACTGATCAGCAGCGCTGAAAGGATCAGTTATTACAGAATGTTGTCAGTCAAACACTCCTTTTAGCAGGGTTATGCTTCAGATTCAGATTCAGATTTATTGACTTCGCCAAGTAATACTATAATGCTCAAAATAGTGTAAGACAATAACTAACCTTACATAATGTATACATTTTATTTACAGGTCAACTGTTCAAAATGCCATAGATCCCGATACAAAGAGCAAACAACAAGTGTCATGCCACAAAAACTCCCTCACGCAGTGTAGTGCTTTGCGTAATAGTACTATAATGCTCAAATGTAAGATATAAAAAAAGCAATCAATGTATTCATATCATTTTTTACAGGATACTTACGAACATGTTCTTCCTCCTACAAAAAGCAATGGTGATGCCACGGTAGTCGACCCAGATAATTCATCGACAGCCAAGGACTATGCCGAAATTGTTGATGACGAAGACGATTTACAGGCCCGATGCTGGAAGGTTGGTATAGCATCCAAAGTGATAGACAGAAAATAACTGCTGGTATGGCGAATCATTTAATAAAACTGACATTCATCAAGGGGGTTAGTGGAGTCAGATGTAGTCTCAGTCAAATTACCGTCGATGCAAGAGACTGAAGTTTTCGGTCTACACAGAGAATGAACTGCCATCCTGTAGTCCTACATCCTACTGATCTTCTGTAGTCTTTTCCCCTTTATTATATCGCATCAAGCCAAAGAAACGTAATTATAAGCCTATGACAAACTTTGATCCTTACACTTTTCACCGCCGACTCCTTACACACTAATTTTGATCCTAACAAGATCAAAGAAAATCAGTTCTTTGAATAACAATAAAAATCGGATTATCCTCACATATAAAGAACCCCCAAAAGAATTACACCGACCTTAACCTCAACTAATGGGATATTTACAGATATGTCTTTAAAATGACATAGCTACTGTTCTGTCTCCAAATCAATATTATGGCATTTAAGGTTGTGAGATTATAAAAAAAAATGAATATCCAGGAATGGAAATTCGTATTAAAGTGCCTTTGTTGATGTTATGTATTGCATTGACGTGAAGTCAGGAAATAAGCAGAATTAATTTCATGTAGGTGTTGAATATTATGATAAAAATATGTCTTTCATAAGGACTGATTTAGAGAGGGCCTGACTTGAATTCAAAACCATGTGCCGGGAGGGTTTCTGTTGCATTATCGGAATTATGAACTGTAGCATAATTATTGTTTTGAATCACAAACCCTATTTCGTTTTCGGAAGTGAACCCTAATTCAGTTTTGCAATTACGAACCTTCGGAATGACAGTCCCTCGGATTAACGAACCTTTCGGAAAAATGAAACTTCGGAGTTATGAACCTTCGGAAAACGACAAGTAAGATGACGTAGCCGTGTTGTGTTAAGTTGTGCTTTTATGATGAATAAAGCAAATGTAAAATGTAAAATATAATAATGCGTTGATTCATAAGCAGAGTTGCTAAGAAATAAGGTCTGATATTGAGAAGGTTCTTCTTAATCAGGTTTATCACTTCAAAGGCAATTGCAATTTGAGATTTCTTATTCTTCCTTTCACGGTCCATTGGTAGGCAATCTATGAGTATACCGAGAGTATCACAGAGTCATTCCGTGACAACAAGACGATGCTCAAGTACACGGTGCTCGTCGTCCTTCTCCTGGGATACGCCGCGTACCTCATCTACGCCTGCATTTACGACTTCGATGCCGCTTTCGTCATCCTCCTCATCACGGGGCTCGTCGTCCTCACGTACATCTACATCCTCATCAGAGACACACAGGGGGAGAAAATCTATGAAAAGATATTAGTGCCAATTGGAAAGCAGATTGATAAGGCCTGGGTTTACATCAAATGGTAGGTAGCCGCGTGATAATAATCATAATAAAACAAAATTTATCATAATAAAATATAATTATTTGGTCTCTACCCAGGGTAGCCACATCAGTAGCATCATCAGTAGTTACACCTGGCTCGAGAGGGTCAAATGAATTGTAGGAAACGGTACCTTGTCCAAGGATGTAAGCACCGAACAAGGATCGAACCCGTGAACTCTCGTATGAAAACCAAGAGCCTTCACTAATAGACCACAGGTCTCCGAATTCCCCTTTGTTTAAAGCTGACACTACTTGTATCTTAAATGTTCATTATAACTAAGTATGTTTTCATAATTTTCGTATTGCACTCATCATAGTTAATGAACTGGAATGAACCGGAAATTGGATTTATTTTCCATTATTTTCAGACAACAAAGCACGTTATCATTTTTCGCGCCCTTTGTTTATTAAATTTTAGTTTCCGTTTAAATTGTTCGATTTCGTCTTTATGTTAATTCTGGCGGTTTACTCTGATGAGTGCAAGACGAAAAGCTTCAGTATGCTACTATTCAGTGCTATTCTCCGATTCTCCAGCACCAAACAGCTTTTTATATGACATGGAAATGTTCATGAAGCGTCCAAAGGGCTCCAGGTCAAAATAAAATCACAAACAAACAAATTACGTAATCTGTAAATAATGATCAGTCTTAAGATATGGATTCATGGCTTTAAAATACAGGGGGGGGGGGGGGGGGGTCAAGAAAAGCTCCAAAATTCTAATGCAAACTATGGAATGTTTCATAAAAGTAGAGGGGAAACTGGCATGTCTAGATTGACAACTCTGTCACACTTAGGCATATTCCAGATGTTATAATACATGTTTTAACAAGGAGTTAATCTTTTTATTTTGTATAATAAAGAGGGATAAGTTCATTTAAGAGGCAGTTTCCGGAGGGGTAGATTTTCCAGGTACTATTTCGGGTACGCATTTCGTGATACGCTCTTTCTATACTCGTGTTGATTTTGGAATGTTTAAAAAAAAATAATGTATGCTTACTTGACGAAGATTAGGTTTAACATGGAAACCGTTTTTTGTTTCACTTCATAGGCCGCTCTTCCTGCTGGTAATTGCAGGACTTGGTGTAGTTCTTTACTTTCTTACCCGGGATACCCCTGAAAACCTTATCTCTTTGGCAGGATTGGTATTTTTCTTACTTTTTAGTTACGTCTTTTCGAGATTCCCAGCACAGGTTAGTACGAGATGTATGTCTTTAGTTTCCTCCTCTCTGTAAGCCTGAATACTTAGATTACACCGTTTGGAGATAAATCCGAGGTAGAGAATATGGAAGTGAAAAATGCGTTTCTATTTCCATTTATGACAAGTATTGTTTGAACCCAAAGACAATCTCCCTTACTACCAAGAATTAATTTCCCAGAGGGCTTATAATAACAATTGCAATTTATAATTATTATGATGAAAATAATAATGATAATGACAATCATGCCTATATGTTGATAATAATGATATTATTACTACAACAACAACAAAAACTACAACTATAACTACTACTACTTCTTCTTCTTTTTATATTGATAATATATAAAGTAATATTAATATTCAATATATTTAAAATGCCTCGGTGAAACAAGCCTGCACTCGGGATAATTTAATATTTGTCGTGCACATAATCCAGTATAGTGCATGATAGAGGAATCGGATGCACTTAAATGCAATTCTTGTAAAAAGCATAATGCCTCTTTGCGTTTGATAAAAAGAAATAAAAAATACGACAGAAATACATTTGTTAAAAAGTTACCCTAAGGAAAATATGAGTAAGAGTATCGAGAATATGTAATATGCAGATTCGCAATGATGAAACGTGATTTAAAAAAAATCATTAAAAGAGAATTGTTAGGTTTACTAATTTTATCATATGATTAAATACCAGCATGTACAATGATCATTCTTTCATTCTTATCATCGAACCTTACAGGTCAAATGGAGGCCTGTCGTTTGGGGACTTGTCCTGCAGTTTTTGTTAGGTTTATTCATCCTGCGGACATACCCCGGCTACGTCCTATTCGAGTGGCTTAGCGATGTCGTTTACGAATTCCTCAACTTCTCCTCCGCTGGCGCCATCTTTCTTTTTGGTGAAGGTTACCAGGAACACTATTTTGCTTTTGCAGTAAGTGATACAATTACTTAAGTTAGTGGACGGTAACAGTCCCCTGCTTTGAGACTTTGTACACTGAAGTACAGTCATTTGCAAATAGTTGAATACCTTCCACACAAAATGCATTAAAAAAAAGATGTCATATGTCGTATGGCAGCAACTTATTTGTTATTCCAACGGCAAGAAATCAAGCTAACACTAACATTTGTCAGAGCTGCCTAGAACTTGAGGATCCTTCAAAACGATTCTCTGAATTGCAATGTCATAACTGGGGGTCGGGGTGATGAACCATCTTCTAAATAAATAAAATAAAATACAAAATAAAATGAAATAAATAAGTAAATAAATAAATAAATAAATAAAAATAAAATAAAATGAATAAATAAAAATATATAATAAAAACATAAAATTAAATAAAATTAAATAAAATCCAAAAAAAAATCATAATGGGGTCACAGCTCTTCTTTTATGAACCACTGCAATATACATGTTTTAATCATTCAATTTGAACTTAAATTTCCGGTTTATTTAACTGGGCGTTGTGGCGTGCGCCTGTAATCCAGCTACCAGTGGAAGTTATAAACTGATTCAGCGGACCCAGGTTCGAGACTGAGTCACGTCTTTCGGATGGTGACGTTAAAGGTCGGTCTTAGACGTAAATAATCATATCTGATTAATACACGTCTGTAAAAACCCAATTACACACACACGGTTAACCACGTTATTGCTTCTTCCCTTTTCCTTTCGATTACCACAATAATTACTATCATGACTATCGAGTTTCTTAAGTTTGTTCTACATTTCTGAAATTGAAGGGGCTGTTTATATTCAATTTCTTAAATTAAAATCAGTGTTGTAATTTCATTTTCATTAGCAACACGAATATCCACGCTTTCATATCGATAAACTTTTTCTTATGAGAAATTAAAATAATTAGCGAATATATTATGTATGTTCAATAATGAAACTTGTGAGGAAGTATCATTATTTATAACATTATGTTCTGTAATAAATAAATTCATTTAACAATATAAAGTCTATGCCACTGAAGTAACATGCCTGTCATAAATATTTTATAAACTATGGAAACGTGTTTTTGAAAATCCTATTGGAATGACGCAAACACTTGATAAAAGCGTGTAAAATTAACAATTTTAAAGTCCCAATTGCCATGCATGTGCTTAGATAAACTGTAAAGGTTTTACCATCTCAAAATAATGATTTTTGCTCATCTGTAGGCATCTTGTTGACCGGTTTTTTTTTCTATAGGTTCTTCCTATCATCATCTACTTCAGTAGTGTCATCTCAGTGCTTTACTACTGGGGAGTCATGCAGGTCTTAATCCAGAAAGTAGCCTGGTTGATGCAACGCACGATGAAGACATCCGCCTCAGAATCACTAAACGCAGCAGGCAACATCTTTGTTGGCATGGTAACAAGAATCTTAAAACACTAAAATAGGAACTGAATAAATTAATAGTTGCTATTGGACTATGTCTTCTGAGCGAGGTGAAAATAATTTCTATTTTCAACAATAAACCTCAGACATGTCAGAAACAAAATAGTTTTACGAATTACTTACTAATTGCCTCGTAATCACTTAAAGGAATTCAGTAACTTTGTGGAGGCTTGATTTAATAAATTGTTGAATTTTGATATCTGTCTTGTATAATGGTGTTCAGAAGGCTAAATAAATAGCCAGGCATAGAAAGGTTTTCAAATATATAATGGTATTATTAAGATATCTATGACGGAATACTCCCATTTACGAAAGCATATGGCCATACGTACGCTTTAGTCTAACACCGAGTCTATGTGGGAAAATGAGTCTGGCATTTCTGGTCACTTGCATATGCTTACTTTTGTGAAGTATATGATGATTTTGAAGTACCCCCCCCCCCCCCACGGGCTTCATTTGCACACCATATTACATTTACTGATATCATGTAAGGCCAGGCAGCTCAGATTTTATCAATCCTCTACAAAGTTACCAAATCACTTTCAGGCAGCAGGGAGTATCTTCGTTGGTATGTTAACAAGAATATTGATCCCTGTGACAATCCTCATATAACACTTTTCATTTGAGATTCATGACCATTTATATTAACACTAGCAGAAGCAGCCCGTGGACATCCACGGGCGCTAGCTGTGTTTTTGATTAATCACCATACAAGAATGTTTGAGTATTGTTATGAAGAAATGACAGAAATTTATATTTACAGGGGCTATGCCTTTCCATACGAAAGCCCATTGCTGCCACATCAAAAAAAAAAAAAATAGTAAAAATAAATGTACGGAGCCCGCCAGATGACATGGGGGAAAAAAATTATCCATGGATTATTGCGTTCCCTCGGAATAATTATTGCGTTCCCTCGCAATATTATTGCGTTCCCACGCAATAATTATTGCGTTCCCTCGCAATATTATTGCGCTCCCTCGCAATAATTATTGCGTTCTCTCAGATAGCTCTCAATATCATTGACATCGACGGTGGAGACTATTTGAGCACCAAGTTGACCACATTAATTCAAGACGTACCAAACCGCTATTTTGTTTGAAAACAGTCATCAGGATTATAATCAATGCAAATCAAAGTCAATGTCTAGATAATTAGATGTCTAAGACAATATTGAGACGTAAATAAAGTTCATTTTAAACAAAATGTTCAAGATAATCATTCCTACAATCCTCGTAGGGTTTAGCACACGTTTCCTGAGTACCAAGGCACTATAATGAGCACCAATTCGCGATTACCGCCGCCGGGACTAGGTCATGAATATTTACTTAGGGCGTTGCGCGTACGTCTTGAATTAAAGGTTGACTAAATTAGAAAGAAAATGGGTGCTCTTTCCATGTAGTTTTGCCTTCTAATCACGAATCTGCCAGTCGATTGTCCAAATTATGTCTCGTTTTGGCGAAAAAGGGGGAAAAGTAGAGGTTTTGGGACCGCTCCTTAAAACTCTGAGCTGATTGGCTAACCCCCAAGTGACGTATAAAAAGTAAGAGGCACAAGATCTGCAGACTGCAGCATATAATATTGTACACAGAATGCGGTATTTGACCCCTCTGTTCAACGGGCAATTTATGAAAAAAGGAAACTAATCAATATAATCTTAGGAGTGAATAATCATTAGCAATATATTTTCTACAAGATCAGAAAACGCTTTTGCCCAGATATACAGCTCTTGTTTTGTTTTCTAGCTTTTCTTTTGAACAATGTTCTCATCCATCTGAGCTTGCCGAACGAAAATTTTGCATTGGTCATAAACGCGTGCACAGCCGTTTTATGCGTCCTACACATCTTTAGTACGGCAGTGACTATGTTCCCCTCGTACATAGCGACTGGTGAACGCTTTTGTTTTGTTTATTTCACTTACGGCTTTTTTTTTTTACTTCGCTTTACATAGTACGTTAGTACTAACTATAGATTTTGGCTGAATTTGAGTAACTTATATAGAGAGAGGAAAAGTGCCCGCGATTCCGAGTTGGAGAACTTTTCTGAGCCATGCAGATACGAACTCTGATTTATCAGATGATTTATCAGACCCCGAAGGCAAAGAAGCTCGAGTGGCAAGGGGACATTCGACCATATTATATGTTTGAACCCCTCGCAGAATACGGTGAAGGGCCGTGGGTGAAGTAACTCCAGGGAGCTCCAACGCGTTGGAGCTCCCTGGAGTTAGGGGTGAAGTAGACCGAAAATGCTGTCTCTGGTTCGTTATTCGTCTTAGCTAACGAACGAGAGACAGAATTTTCGGTCTACGGGTGAAGCTGCTGCAGCTGCTGTCGTTGAAAAACAGATTGGAAGACTTGACTCCAAGTCTGATCTTTGGAATAGCTGAATCTTTTAGCTAGCTTATCCTTCTCTTCATGCCAAATTCGGAATACAGGCCAGGATCCTCAAAATCATCTTCGGCAAAGTGATCGCTGCAGATTGTACTCCACTCACTTGGCCGGCCCTTGCCACTTTGCCCGCGTGAGCTTTACATTTGTGACCCACAATTTCCGTAGATTTTCATCTTTAGGAAAATGATGTAGGCTAGCTTACACCATATCTTTAGGGGTCTTGTTACAGCCCGCAACTATACACCGATTAGGCATTATTGATGATACTGTGTCCCAAAATCAAAGTTATTGTGAGGAATTAAACACACGAAAATACGCAATGCAAATGGTCGATGCGGTGAATATCATGCTCGGCACCGGGCTGGGCCTGCCGGGGGCCTCCGGGCGCGCACGGTATAAGTTAGTGGAATATTTTCCCTTACTTTTCATGCGTCACAGATCACGTGATCACGATGTCGCTTCGATGGGTTTTTTAGGGGCGGGGCTTATGACTGTGTAAATCATCGAAAATGTACTTTTCAAATGATTATAAAATATGACTGAATGCATAAACAATTGTGTGATGGATATTTTTTGGCTCCTGATGACACCTTCCTACGAAAAATGGGCAATTATTTTTTTATTTTAGTGACCCTTTAATGTGGTCGACTTGGTGCTCAAATAGTCTCTACCGTCGAGGTATGTCAATGATATGAGAGCTATCTGAGAGAACGCAATAATTATTGCGAGGGAACGCAATATTATTGCGAGGGAACGCGATAATTATTGCGAGGGAACGCGATAATTATTGCGAGGGAACGCGATAATTATTGCGAGGGAACGCGATAATATTGCGAGGGAACGCGATAATATTGCGAGGGAACGCGATAATTATTGCGAGGGAACGCGATAATTATTGCGAGGGAACGCGATAATATTGCGAGGGAACGCGATAATATTGCAAGGGAACGCATGGAGAATTTTTTTCCTTCATGTCACCTGGCGGGCTCCGTAGCAATGGGTTTGTTTTTTTTCCCGAATTTTTTTATTTTTTGTTTTCATGTGGCAGCAATGGGCTTTAAAAAAAAAAAAAAAATCTGGGGTGAATTTTTTTTTTTTTTTTTTTTTTACAGATTTTTTTTTTCTTGTGGCAGCAATGGGCTTTCGTATTTCCAAGCCAGGAAATGGATATATTTACGTTTTTCAAGAAATGAATATCAGACACAAAATACTTTTTACTGAATGATCACTTGCCTATTGCCTCAGAATTACTGAAAGGAACATGATAACAATTAATATTTACTACTGCTATTACTACCACTACTACTACTACTGTCTTGTTTACCCAGGATAGCCTCATCAGTACTGTTCTGCCTGAGGGCCAAGCAATGATATAATTAACCCGGCTTTAGCATGGCTACCACGACAAGGTATTCGAGCATTCTGCTTGTGAACAAAACAGAAATTATTAATTCTTTCTCTTCAGACGGAGGCGCCATTGATGATTAAGCCTTACCTGAAGGACATGACACGCTCTGAGATCCATGCGGTCATGACCGGGGGATTCGCAACTGTCGCAGGGAGTACCCTGGGGGCCTACATCCTCTACGGAATTGATGCTACTCATCTCATCACGGCGTCAGTGATGTCCGCCCCTGCTGCCCTGGCGATGTCGAAGCTCTTTTACCCCGAGACGGAGCAGTCGAAGCATATCACCGAGAAGGACATGGTGTTGCCGAAAGGGTAAGGGTTGGTCTATAGGAGAGAGGTCACTTGGGGCAGAGGTAGAGTATACAGTAATAGGAAACGTTGGTAATGCTTTTCCTGTCAGGAGGATCGGTCGATTTTTTCGGATCGATGCCGGTCGATGTATGATAGCAGGCGTTAGTCATTTGCAAGTACAGAAAGCTACTCTAGAAAGCTCAGTCAAAGGATTAGGTCAAGCGTAATATGCGTAGACAAAAGTAATTCTAACTGGTAATGAAAGGCACCGTCTTTGCCACTTTTCTCCAGCGGTTAAATCGTGTATAAATACGTTGCTTAGTTACGAGACCACCAATAATATTATTGTCTGCCAGCTGCTGAAAAAGAAACCTATTTTACCAACGTTAGCCAAAAACCCACAGAAAATCATCATGAAACCCACTTTTTAAAATGCAAACTTGAATGCTGTATTGCTCTGTTTATTTTCTTGCTTCCAAATATACTTAGGATTGATGGACTATCAATTGTTCTGTATTATATTCATATTTTTATCCTGGTTGATTTAAAACATCGTACTTGTTTCAGAGACGAGTTAAACGTCATTGAGGCAGCGGCCAACGGTGCATCTCAAGCCATACCCTTGGTCCTGAACGTCGCAGCTAACCTCATCGCCTTCCTCTCTCTCCTGGCCCTGGTCAACGCATTGCTTGGCTATTTTGGAGGACTCGTCGGCTACCCACAGCTCACATTTGAGGTATTACTGAAACTTTAAGTTCATGTGGCCAGTGGTATCCCAGATGACGGGGAACCGGACACTGTACGCCCCTGGTGATTCAGGGCCACATCTTAAACACCTGACTTGTTTTGAGGCACAAACTCCTGTCAGCCCGTATGAGCGTTTCTAAAATGTGACACCAAAGAGACTACAGACCGTAGGCCTTGTACTGTGGGTGGTTCTTATGATGATGATGATAATAATAATAATACTACTAATAATAATATGACTTGTTTACCCAGGATAGCCTCATCAGTATTATATACTGTACTCCCTGAGGGGAGTGACTAGCAAGTGACTGGCAAAGTCAGACTACTCTCATAGCGACAGTATTATAAACGTCAGAAATACTTATGACCGGACTACCGATGAAGAGCAATAATTGTGACTGTCTATAAACAGAAAAAAGTTCATCCGGAGAGAGCTACACCAGACCGACAATAGATGCAACAAAATATCACATAACCCCAATTGTCAAGACTTTAACGATTGTCATATTTATCGGTGATATACTTCTTTTCTGACTTCCTCCCCCACCCCTTTTCCTTTTTTTGTAATTTCAGTTTATATGCTCGTATGTCTTTGTCCCCGTCGCCTTCATCATGGGCGTGGAGTGGGCAGATTGTAGGATTGTGGCCGAACTCATCGGATTAAAGACATTCGTCAATGAATTCTACGCCTATGAGGTCCTTGGGAAATACATTGATAACAGGACTACGGGTGCAGGTCCTGAGCTTTCGGTAAATGCATTTGTCGAAAGACAGAAAGTAATTAACATAAGATAGACGTATAGGAGCAGTATAGTAGTAAGCACGTCCATAAAGGTCGGCAGACGTAATAAATATTGGGTATATAGTGAGACGATGTCCTAGATAGCACATCAATCTTTGTACCAAATTGGGGAAATGGAAAAGTCGCTTCCATTTAAGACAGTGCTCATCATACCCACATTTCCACTTTCAATACTGATGGAGCTCCTCCTATCCTACGATAGATGGCACATTTGTTTTATATTGTCTCATGACAATCTCTTGGTAAAATATACACTTTTATCATGTTTGGTTATTGGTCCATCCTTATGCTATCACAAAACGGGTTTGTCCAAAATTCAATTTTTCAAAAAGAAATTCTAGGCTAAAGTGGGGGGGGGGGGGGGGGGCGAGAGAAAAAAAAGAAAAAAAGAAGAGAGATTCTAATGCGCTTTCAAATTAAAAAAAAAATCAACAATAGAAGTGACCAGTGGGAATAATTTTTTTTTTCATGTATACTGTTTACAGGTTCGATCAGAAGTCATTGCTACATATGCACTCTGTGGTTTCGCCAACATAGGCTCAGTAGGTATCGTGCTGGGTGCTCTAGGACCCATGGCACCTACTAGAAAGGCCGATCTGGCCGCGGTGGCTATCCGAGCCCTGGTCGCAGGAACGGTCGCTTGCTTTATGACTGCGTGTATTGCAGGTAAATATAATCTGTATGTTATTAATGTGTTAATTAATGTAGAGGTGTCGTAGTCGAGTGGTTTAAACACTTGACTGGAGATGCAAAGGTCGTGGGTCCAGAACCCCGGCACGGCACCAGTGTTCCTTGGCAAGACATTAATCTACATTTACCACTCTCAACCCAGGTGTTAAATGGGTACCGGTAGGAAGGAATTCCTTGAATGCTGTGAGCACCGAATTCGGTAGCCTAGATTAGAGCCGGGGTAATAGTGGAGCGCCTTGAGCACCTTACACGTGGTGGATATCGATATGAGCGCTATAAAAAATACCCAATATTATTATTATTATTAATTCAAGGCTGGATTGTTGAAATAAGTATGATTGCAGGTGGTGAATTATTTCGGACAGTGCTCTATTCATTGTGGAATCGAACAATTTTTTTTTTAATTTGTAAACAAATCTTTCGGCATATTTTTTTTTTCTTCAAAAAATAATAGATATATGTAAATATAATATATATAATATATATAAGGGTTTCAATTCATTTTGGTCATGTAAAGACGGATAATTTGCAATTCAAATTCATGAAACTGCAATAAATATCAGAGCAGTTCGTTGAATTTGAATTGCAAGTTATGCGCCTGTACATGAAGAAAGGAAGTGAATAGAGAACACCATGTACACCCTGCATTGCATTATATAAGAAACGCAAAGTGCAATTTTTTTCATGTACCGACTTCTATAACAAAAAAAAAATGTATATATATATATATTTCATTATGAAAACATAATGATTTATTTTACAAATAACTAGTTAAAATATGGGTCAAAAATGCTGCAAACATTGATTTTTGAATGAACGAATTTCATATAATATTTCTTGAGTTATATTTGAATATGCCAGGAGGGAACTTATATTTTGGTTGATTTAACCTTTTTATGTAACCTGTTGAACAATTCTGTGTTTCTTGCTAGGTATCCTCTATGTACCTGAAGATAATCCAGACATTCCAGGTCTCAACGCCACAACAATCATCCCCCCTGTGACGACAGAGTACTAAACTATTGAATGCTGGAGATAAAGATAATTGTACATAGTTATGAAACTTTATAAATCATATTCTAAGAATATAGTATTTTTGGTGACAGGGAAGTTTTACAGTAAGATCATAGGATAAGTTTATGTCGTACATAATTATTTACACGGATATATGAAGTTATACATACATTTAAGAATATTTAGGAATCTATGAAACAATTAAAAAAACCTTTACATAGATTAACCTGTTTACTACTGAAATCTCTAAATCCCGTATGCTTATTATTAGGGCCCACCCGGTTCCAGTCGGCAATGGGTTCATTGGTTGTTGTTTTTCTAATAATACTATATGTGAATTAACTCTCCCTTGTTTGTCATAATAAATATATATATATATGTAAAAAAGAGGCACAAATATGTTTTTAATTACATGCTACACGATTAGATATTTTAGTTAGATCCTTCTTTTGTTTCAGTTGTAAGAAACTGTAAAATAATTATGTTCTTTTCCTCATTGCGTCATCATGTTTATGTTTCCTGAAATTAGATTAATGTAAATGTCATAGTCCTATACCACACAATGTATGTAAATGTAAGAGCAAATGATTCAGGGTTTTATAGAGACAAGAAGAGCAGACAAGAAGGATGGATGCAGGATATTGTAAAAGGGTGTGGTAACCCCCCCCCCCCCCCCAAAAAAAAAAAAGAAAGAAAGAAAGAAAGAAAAAGAAAAAGAAAAGGAATAATAAGAAGAAGAAAGAACAGAAATCTCAGACTAGCAAATAAATAATAATAATTTTCGTTTTTTGCTTAATCATCAAGAAATTGTGACCAGCCAGCAGGCAAATACAAAAAGAAAAAAAAAGAAAAAAGAAAGGGGTCCGGACACCCTCTCCCCCAACCCCTCTGAATCCGCCTCTCAATATCGCAATGTCAATGTGAATGAACCAAAACAAGAAGGAAATATAAAGGAGACATCAGACGAATAAACTTTACTAACTTTTAATACTAATCGATAAATGCATTATGCATATATACTCAGATTACCATTGCTTAGAGTAGGACTGAAAAACGGATATTAACCCGTTGACTACTGCATTCTCTCATTCCCATAGGCTTAATACAGGGACCACCCGGTTCCAGTAGCCAATGGGTTAAGTCCTTCAGAATAATTTATTGTGAAGGAAAACAAAAAACAACTACAGCAGGGTAACATAAGGTTCAACTTTAATTTTTCTCTTATTATGAAGTTTAAAAAAAAAATTACCACAATAATATTGTTTGTTATGTCATTGTGGATGCATGTAGGTTACACATTCGTTCACTTTTATCTTTGAAGATGATTCTAAGCATTATTAACCTTTAGGGTACAAGCAATGCACATTATCTTTTTTTTTTCTTCTTCTTTTTTTTACATCGCAATAAGTTCCCATATGCAACTAGCCATGTCTCAAGTTTCTTTAAGTAAAATATCTGAAAAATGTAATAATCTTTGTGTAATTGTGAGATAGCAGCTGTGTAACTTGTATTCCTACTTTCAATGATAAAATATTTGCTTTTTTAGTTACATGTGCACAATTGGAAAATGTATTCAATCATACCAGAATTATAAATATTATAAATATTATTTTGTATTGCCACAGTGCAGAAATCTTCCTGCGTGATCAAACAATATTTGTAAAGCAATCACTGACATAGTAGAATGATTATCGAGGTGTTGTGGTCTAGTGGATACGTCACCGGTCTGTGGATCTCATGGTTCGCGGTTCGAGTTCCGCCGCGGCACTAATGTCCTTTGGCAAGACATTAATCTACATTTGCCACTCTCCGGCCAGGTGTGGTAAATGGGTACCCGGTAGGAATTTATTCCTTGAATGCTGTGAGCACCGAATTCGGTAGCCTAGCTAGAGCCGGGGTAATAATAATTTGGCGCTTAGAAACATTTGTATTAAGCGCAATATATGTTATGTATTATTATTATTATTATTATTATTATAATTATGGGATATGATGTGAATCGAGAATATTCATTCCCGAGCAAATGGGAATAGTCCAGCCTATACTGCCCTAACTGTGGTGTAACTGTTTATCAGTTATGTTGTACATGCCTTTTTGAAAGTTCAACCGTTGACTTGGCTGACAGGCATCGAAATATCGTCATCATTAAATCAGTAATACCAACACCTTAACAACGGCACTTCCAAAACTGCATAGTACGATTTTATTAATAATTTGCATGCCACTTGGGATGTAAAAATGGCTGACAGGTATGGAAATATCGGCATCGTTAAATCAGTAAAATACAAGCAACTCAACGACGAATATGACACTGCCCAAAATGTAAATTTTGTTTTATAAATCATATTGTACATGCTATTTGGGATCTTCAGTTTGCTGACATGCGTGGAAATATCGGCATCGTGTGATATAAAAAACTCAACAGAACTATACAGAACGGTGGGAATCTTTTTCAGGTTTTTATTGCGAACAATGTATTCTCATCTCAATTTTACAGTTATACATGTACATGTACATGTTCTACAATAAACACACAAACGAACGATAAATGTAAGAAGGTTTCCATTATTATTATTGTTTGTGTCAGTAGGAATGCATGGTACCACTATGGCGTGTCACATTGGCAGGTATATGGTGAGTGTGTGGGATGGGTTAATGGACAGACATTATATCAACGTCATGAGTGGTACCTAGTTAAACCAGTCGATGCTTCAGTTGGGAAATAAATTGTTGGTTGGGGGCGGGGTGCCACTTAGGATTGTATTACAGGGACATGGGTATACAAGGGTAGTAAATATGAATTACATTTTGAATCGGGACCCCTTCACCCAGACTTGTTTAAGCAGTCTAAACTTCTTGTTGTTGCTAGACTCGATTAGAAATTGTATGTCAGACTTTGAACGCAAAGTTTCTGTACAATGCGTATCCAAAAAAGTTACACTTTTGAAAAATCTGTTAAAAATATATTGCAATATATTTGGAAGATGTTGTCATATCAATAGATGCCTAATAGGCTCATTTATCAAGTGCTAGTAAGAAAGCAAATTTCCGTTCACGCTTGGGCGAACACTGACTGTTTTTGTCCAGAGTGTGAAAAATAGCTTGCGCCAAATTGAAAGAAGAAGGAAAATTAAACCAGCAGTCCGAAGAAGTACACCCATTCAAACAAATTGTTCTCTTGCATAAATTTATGCTCATGCTCATGTTATGATAGTCTAGGAATTTTGTCTCAATTTTCTATCAGAATTTTAATGATTTCATTGCTTTATGCATGAGTGAGAATCAATAATGTGTAATTGATTCAAAATCTTTTTAAACACAGTATTCACAATACACGGACACATCAAAACCACATGCCAATCATTCAAGAAGTACCAAGTTAATTGATCTTCAAATCATTCAACCAATGAATGAATCAATCAAAATTCAACCAATAAACCAATCAAACAATCAATCAACCAACCCATCAATACATCAACCGATAGATCAGATATTCAGTCAGGGATTCAGTCAATCCATCAATCAATCAATAAGTAAGTCAGTCAGTCAGTCAGGTATCAATCAATCACTCAAACAATGGATCAGTCAGTCATTCAAACATTCAGTCAGTCACTCAACCAAGCAAGCAAGCAGTCCATCCATTGATCAATCAATTCATGAATCAATTAATTGACCAATCAGTTGAGGAATAAATATAAAGAAAAACATAGGCTTTTAGCCACCGGGAGGGGGGGGGGGGGAACGGCGGCCGATTTTCCCCGATGTGGATACGCCACTGGTTACGTAATGGATACACTGTAATTGATTGATTGATTGATTGAAAAGTGAGTCATTTGGCGTTCTTCATTGAATGACTGGTTTGGAAGTGCTTTGATGTGCTTGTGAACAATTTGTTAAATTACACTGTGATTGATTGATTGAGTTGCTCAAATGTCTGACTGGTTGATTGACTGATCGATGGTCAATCGATTGATTGATTGATTGTTGATTACCTAAAATATTGATTGACTGACTGGTTGAATGGTTGATTGATTGACTGATGCACTGATTGATTAATTGATTGACTGACTGACTGATCTGTCGGTTGATGTACAGTATTCGTGGGTTGATTGTTGATTGATAAATTAAATGATTTTGTGATTGATTGACTGATTGAATGATCTGAAAATGGATTAATTTGGTACTTTTCTTCTTGATCATGACTGCATGTGGATTTCATGTTCTGTTGAATTGAATACTGTGCTTAAAAGATCTTGAAGTAACTACACATTATTGATTCTCACTCATGCATAAAGCAATGAAATCATTAAAATTATAGAAAATTGAGACAAAATACCTAGACTTTCTTAACATGATCATAAATTTATGCAAGAGAACAACTTGTTTGAATGAGTGTACTTCTTTGGACTGCTGGTGTAATTTTCCCTCTTCTTTCAATTTGGCGCAAGCCATTTTTCACACTCTGGACAAAAACAGTCAGTGTTCGCTCAAGCGTGAATGAAAATTTGTTTTGTTAGTAGTACTTGATAGATTAGACTATTGGGCATCTATTGGTATGAAAAAATCTTCCAAATATTTTGAAATATAATTTTGACAGATTTTTCCAACGTGTAACTTTTTTATGATACGCACTGTATATAGGGGGAAGGATGAGATAGAAAATGATACTGGTAGAACTAAAAAGAGAGTGAGAGGCAGAGTGGAAGGAAGGGAAAGAGAAGGGGTGGGGTTTCGGAGGGTGTCAAAAGGTTCACTTACATGTATTTAGATAAAGAGAAAGAGAGAGATGAGGAAGGTCTTAATTCAAGGAGAACGAATGGTAGATACAAAGAAAGACTACAAATATGACAGAATAAAGAGTATATAAAGTGCTTATATAAACATGACGATGATATTGGGTACTGGAAAAGACAATCGTACTTTGATCTAGCTAATATTGAATTTCAGTGCAGGATTCTTACTCCCGGTCATACATGTAGTCTTTGATAGATCGTTTATCTTCGCTTGTTAGCTTTCTGGACTGGGTTACGTATCAACAAACATTTTGTTTTTGACAGAGACTCTCCTTAGAGAAGGACATCACGTTTGTTATATTGTTCCTTCCTATCCAAAAGTCCAAAAGTCCAGGTTATTCCCTTTTGTCAATGCTTACCGGAAGCTATTCGCACGGCCATGGCCCTAAATAAATTCATGGCAATGTAAACCAAGATGACATAAAAGCGTGCGAATAATTGCTAAAGGATATTCTTTTATGGATTGACAAAATGAATATCTAAATCGATGTTACATCTTATGCATTTCAGTACAAGGAGTGTCGTACATTATGTGTGAGAAGTGGAGAATCTGACTAAACTACACGTGATATGTGGAGTGGAGAATCTGATTAAACTACATCACTAATACATGCCTCCGCAATATCTAAGTCCAAGTATACGTTGTCATTCACCATGTTCAGATGTTCAAGAGAATCTACTCTTAACGTCTAAACAATTTTATTTACCAGCTACTACACTGTCACGTAATATCTTCACTCGGGGTGAGTACTATCGATGGGTTTATTGATAAGCTGGATTTTTACACTATGATTGTTGTAATCGAATTGTTTTCCTCAATTGTGTATTATAATGATATAATGATAATATTCCGGCGTTCTTGTATAGCTCATTTGTAAATCTTCATTATGATTTCTTTGTTTTTTCTTCGTATCTTTCCTTACATTATTCTTTGTGTTTTTCCTTCTCATGTTATTTTCTGTTTTTATCTTTCTATCTTTTTAAAAATCTTTCCTTATGTTATTCTTTGTTTTATCCTCTTTACGCAGAGGCGGTGGAACGTTGGGCTCGGACAATGGACGTGGAGGGGCACCTTTTGTCCTCCAAACAAAAGGTGCCCCTCCACTTCCATTGTTCGAGCCCGAAGTTCCGCCGCCTCTGTCTTTACGTTATTCTTTGTTTTCATCCTTCTATCTTCTTTCCTTTCTATGTTTCGTATGTTATTCTTTGTTTTAATGCTATCATTTCTATTTCAATTTCTATTTCTATCTTATGTTATTTTAAAAAAAATCTTCTTCTCTTTATATAGTTTCATTATGTTATTCTTTATCTTTATCCTTACATTATTTCGTCTTTTGTGTTATGGTATTCTTTGGTTTTTTTTAATCATTTATCTTCCTTTATTTCCATCTTTCGTTATGTTATTCTTGTTTCTATGCTATCCTTTCTATTTCTATCGTCCTTATGTTATTCTTTGTTTTATCCTATCATTATCTCTTTCTTTCTCTCTTATGTTATTCTTTATTTTTATCCTTCTATCATTTCGTATTTCTAGCGTCCTTATATTAGTCATTGCTTTTTATCCCCATCATTTCGGGTAGGCAATAGTTTGAAAGAAATCGGACAAATAGTAAAACAGAGTAATAGTTAAAAAAGTAGTAACGTTTGAAAGATGATAATCTCAAATTGGCGAACTGATCATTGAAATGTGGAGTAAGTGGGGACAACTCATCCATTATCCATTATAAACAATAATATTTTTGTTTGCTTGGGTAGGGAAATGTATAAATCAAATAGAACCTTCTTGATCCCGCCCCTTCTCATCTTATCCTCGCCATTCTAATCCTCCCCACCTGTCACACTGTCCTTCTTGTTCTGTCTTCAATCCAGTTAGTCCAGTTTGTTTTACAATATCTTTTTTGATTTCTCTTTGATAAAAATATTGTTTGTATTCCATGACCATGTATCTGTCTTCTTCTTTTTCCCCTCTTTCTCTCTCTCTTCAGTTTTTTCTCTCCCCCCCCCCCCCCATATGCATGATTGTTTAGTTTTATTTTTTATGAATTGCAAGAACTAATATGTACCTTTTGCCAGGGACCAGCGCGCTTCTATAAGCCCTGCTTCTTTGCTGGTCTCTGTTTCTATTCTCATTTTTATTTAATTACTTTAAATAATTTCTTGGTACTGCAAAATTTCAATATGGCACGAAAAAGAGACATGATAACGAAGCTTTTCGACCTGCACTCATCAGGTTATCACGCAGGTATAAAACAAATTACTTGAAATCAATATATCAACAATATATAATATAGTTGATTTCAAGTAATTTGTTTTATACCTGCGTGATAACCTGATGAGTGCAGGTCGAAAAGCTTCGTTATCATGTCTCTTTTTCGTGCCATATTAATTACTTTAATTATATAGTCTCTATACTGGGTTTTTTTCTTATAACCTAAACGTTAATGCTCTTCATTTTTGCTTGTAATGATCGGAACATGTTTCTGCACTTCTTTTTTTTTTTTTTTTTGGGGGGGGGGGGTCACTTATTTTTTTGATAGTTAATTGTACCAGTGTTACTTTGAAAAATGAAAATAAAAATGAAATAAAATATATGAAATAAAATCAAACTCTCTCATCTTCTGTACGCTAAAATAAATGCCCATCATTAATATAAATTTCTCACCTAAGTAGCTGTTGTTTCCCCGGGGTTTTACGCGTGATCTGCTATGGGTTGCATGCAGTTATATATGTCTTCCCTATATAAGTAAAAAAAAAAGGTCTTGGAAGAAATTTAGAAATATCCTCTTTACTCACTTTATTGTGGATGCAAATGAAATAGTAGTTGTGTTTATTTTCATATATTTTGATGCTATTGGAATATTTTAATGTGATGTCTACAGAAACCCGTACTCTGGCGGAATACTGATGAATCGCACAAAGGCCACCTACCAGGTCGCAGGAAGCAGTGAAACGGTCGGTATTAGATTTGTGCTCTGCTATTAGCTATTAACACAGTGCACTTTCCATGTATCGAAAGGGTCAGCGATTAGCGCCGCTGTATTAACCCTCCGCCCCACCCCCTCATTCGCATTTCGCAAAAATGGGAAGCAAAAGAAAGAGAATTAGAGACTCAAAGGAGTAGATCCCTTCCATTTACCATCCCCTCACACAATGGCAATGCTCTCTTATATTCCAGCCATCTAGTAAAGCATGTGCCCGTTCCAAAATTACTTCGTTGTCCCTTTCTCTGGCTGTAACCACGCTACGCCCTTGCGGGTCAGAGTATGATAGAATGATCAAGGGCACTGTTTGATCGATGGGCAAACGGATACAATCACAGCAATAAAATCTTGTGATATAACTTTTACAGATTGAATTTCTTCACCTAAATCGGCTTAATGGCCGACTTATTGGGAACGTTTGAACGGCTGAAAAATTTTCCCCCAAACCTAATTTTATTAATCCATTGCTTACCGAAACCGGTTTTAAGCCTACAGGGGAGCGTTTCATCAAGCGTTTTGTCAGTGGTTTTTACTGACAAATTTGCTCTCAGCCAGTCAGATACAATGATTTCAGTAGCTTATAACAGTTGTCGGTAAAAATCACAACAAAATGCTTGATGAAACACTCCCAAGGAATGCGATAATACAGTAGTCAAGGGGTTAATAATGGTTTAGTGGAAAGAAGAGGAGATTACATGCAGCGCCCATTCGGTTGCTTATTAACATTCTGTTTAACCCGTTCACGACTGAATTTTTAAACTCCAATATGCTTAATACAGGAGCCACCTGGTTCCCGTAGTTAATGGGTTCATGATTATAATGTAGGACAATGTTGGTATTTCTATTTCATATACAGGAAACCATAACTATAAAGAGAGAAAAAAATATTATTCCCTTGCAATTATATAATATATTTTGGGATATGCAATTTTCAAAATAGGTAAACAACAAACTGGTAATTAAGGGGAACTGTTAGGAAGATAAACTATGTAGCTTTAAAGCTATGTAAGAAATTTGTTTTTACAAAATAATGCATACTCCCTATGATACCATGGTCTTTTTTAGATTTCAAAATGAAGTGCATGCATTTTGAAGTGTTATATTATTAAAGAATACATATAGGGTGAGTCAGTTCGATTGAGAGAGAAAAAAAGGTAGACTCTCTCAAACAAAAGTTAAAATAAAGACCTTAATCCCTCATTGAAAGAAATAGTTCTTAAACTTAGAATTCGTATTTGACTTTAAAGTTTAACATGAAAGACGACGACAACAGTCTGGATATCACTGAGAAGGCAAGGCGTCCTGAAAACGGAATGGTTCATGAAAACATATCAGATGAGGACGAACACGTAAATGCAAGTGAGCATGGCGAGGATGATTTTCAAACAAGATGTTGGATGGTACAATCATTTATATCATATAATTATAATCAATTTGTAAATTGCATTAATTACTGTGCATAAAAAATATATTAATATACAATTAACCTCCGAAAGTTTGTGTAATTGGAAATAAACAGTTGCAATATTTCTTTTTTTATTCATACATGATTTCTATATATTTATATAATTATATTCTATATGTAATTATCATGATTATACGAATTTTTATACACTACCAGTGTTCTTTCTGTCTTATCTACCTCACATACCAGTCAATAATTTCATGATTGATATGTCAACATAAATCTATTATATTTCACGCCTGCTTGTGAGGTATATTGAGTTATCCAAATATTTTTAATGTAATGTTTGAATAGCAAATTTCTTGTACTGAAATATATTCCAAAATAGCATTCACGAGGTACAGGAAAAAAGAGAGCATACTATAATTTAATTGGAAGCTGATAAACTTGTTCCTTCCTCTCCAGAAGCTAAACAATAAATACCTCTTTGAAGCCTTTATGGATTTTCATCTCCTACGTAGAAAATCTTTCAGAAAACGGCAGGACTTACCTCCTTCTTCAAAAGGAATAAATCCACCCTGAGGGATGCTTTTATCATATTATGTATATGTCTGTATGCCGCCTACCTCATCGTCGCATGCATCAAGGACTTCGACGCTGCTCTCATTCTCGTCATTATCACCAGCGTGACCGTGGCCATGTATTCGTATATCCTCATCCGGGATACGAAGGGAGATGCCATTTATGAGGGGTGTATGAAGCCAGTCTTCAAGGCGTTGGACCAAAAATGGGCTTACATTAAATGGTAAAAGGGAAAGAAAGTCATTATATTATATTGCAGTAAACTATGCTTCAAACTAAAGTTGTCCTTTGCTTTTAAAAGTTATGAGAAATTATCTTGTCAGATAGAGAGAGAGAAGGGGGGGGGGGGGAGGAGAGACATATTCTATCAAAGCCTAGATAATGTTCATTGCCTACAAATGTGTCATATAAAGACAATCCATTTAAAGAAATGTATATTAAAAGCAATTTGGAATAAGTTTGGATGTGAGGATACATAAAGTGTGCATAGTTCACAACTGCATACTTGGTCAAAAAAATTAAGGGTGCTTGAGCCTCCCCTCCCCCTGGAATCCACTCATCTCCTGTGGGACATGAAGGACAACCAAGAATAAGATTTAGATTTAGTATTGACTAGTGACCCCAGAACTTTTAGCACATCCGACTCTTTCACTCCAAGTTCAAACTGACGATATGTGTGTGTGTGTGTTTTTTGTGAAATTCACTATATGAATCTAAAAAGTTTTCAGTTCGTATTCCGCAGGCCTCTTGTTGTTGCGTCAGTTGTGGGATTTGGAGTGGCACTGTATCTTCTAACCAGAAATAATCCCAACCAGCTGGTATCATTCGGTGGGTTGGTCATCCTCATTTTATTCTGTTACGCCACCTCAACCCACCCAAACAAGGTAAGTTGAAGAACAGTTATTTCACTTCCAGAGTTAAACGAGTTCTACTCTAAAGGTTATATGGGTCCAGTTACCAGAAGATATCTGAGCAGGCGGAGTTCCTTTTCTTGTATATCTTTACTGTGAAAAGCTAAAATGACCCGATATCAGCACCTGTAGGGGTGCAACAAATATCGTTTGCATCCTGTTATTCTTATATTCTCGATCACCCACTGCCTGTTCAACATTAAACCTTTGTCATTGAGTAGTAGTAGAAAATAACTTCCTTGTTTTAAAACAAGCTAATTCGCCACAAGCTCTTTGTTCAGATTTCAAATTTCAAAGCACATTTAAATCATTCTCATAATCAAAATATTAAGTACAAAATAAAAAATTGATATTGACCAAAACATGGTGGAAGGAGGCGTGGTTCCCTTGATGCACGTGGCTTGTGGTGGGGTCGCCGTAACTCTTACACTACACACCAAGACAATGTATTTTTCCCCTTCATTTTAATTACTCCACTTGTAGGTGTGGTGGAGACCAGTCATATGGGGCCTGGTATTACAGTTTGTTCTTGGCTTTTTCGTTCTCCGAACCTTCGTCGGGTTGGTGATCTTCGAGTGGCTAAACACCGTTATCGTGCAGTTGTTTGGATACTCCTCAGCTGGTGCTGTCTTTCTCTTCGGTGATGGTTATGACGAGCATTTCTTCGCATTCGCTGTGCGTTGGCCTTCAGTTTAAATTGAATTGCATCTAAATGTTATCGTATACATGTAATTTATGTATATTAGAGAGTGTGAATTAGTATTCCAAAAATAAAGAATAGCTTTCAGAATTGAGAAAAGAGGAGTTTTTGCAAATTATTTCAATCTAATACATTTGCGATCGGTTACGAGTAATTTTATCCAGGGTACAGATAGATACATTCAAACAGACTAGACTGTGGTCTAGAATACAGGGAATTAAATAAACATGATAGATACATGTAACGTGCAATTTTAACACCCTATTGTATTATATATAAAGATTTCGGATTATGTAATATGCCATTGTCATGTTCGCACATTTAGGTCTTTTGTATAGCCCTAATGTTGATTTTTCTGAAAGTCTTTACAATCGTAGGCCTATATAAGTAGGTTTTGATGAATACTCACTGATTTTGATTTTTGATTGATTGCCTTCGAACCAGGTACTGCCCATCGTGTTCTACTTCAGTGCACTCATCTCCATCATGTACTACTGGGGTGTCATGCAGGTCCTGATCCAGAAGATGGCCTGGCTCATGCAGAGGACAATGAAGACGACAGCCATTGAGTCCATCAATGCAGCTGGCAACATCTTCTTTGGCATGGTAAATATGCAGAAGTTCCCCCGTTGAACTTTTTCGATAGGGTGTGTCTATACGTGTGTCGGTGTGTGGGTGTGCGTGTGTGTCGGGGGGGGGGGGGGGGGGGGAGGTGGTTGGTTGGTTTGGTGTTTTGGTTGGTTTTATGGTGTTTTCCAGCAATGATTGGATTTTTTTCCAATTTCGGCAAAGACACCACTGCCGAATCCCGGGATCGAACGAGGCGCCTTTAGGTATTCAGCCTGCAGCAATGGCTATATCCCATGGATGGGAAAGGGGTGGGGAAAATGTACTGTCTCTCGACAAAAAAGCCCCCAGTTTGTTAAGAGATAAAAAGGCACCCGGGAAAGAGATATTTCCATGTTGGTTTCAATTTGGGGAAAACCTTTGGGATAGTTTTCAAGGGCCATATTTTAGGGGTCGTTTCCTGTTTAGACTTAATTCATCGTCTGATAAGTAAAATCTTAAGCATTATCTGACAATATTGCTTTAAATACATGTACGTTTAATCGAAGGAATGTATTTTCTTATGACCACAATATTTGGACGCACGTAGCGAGTAAATTGGCTAAATAGTTCATTTTGACAGTGTTCGACAGCGTTTACACTATAGCGACAAAGCACTACGTTTGACGATAGTGGAATTTAATTATTTTGTCCTGACCGACAGAGTGAGTCTTCCGTAATGATCGCCCCCTACCTGGATGCAATGACGAAATCGGAGATGCACGCCGTCATCACCGGTGGATTGGCCACCGTAGCGGGCTCCACACTAGGTGGTTACATCTTCGCAGGTATTGATCCCTCTCACCTGATCGCTGCCTCGGTGATGTCGGCTCCTGCGGCATTGGCTATAGCCAAGTTGACCTACCCAGAAACGGAGCAGTCGAAACTAGTCACAGAGAGCGATGTAGAGCTTCCGAAAAGGTATAGTCACCAATAGGAGAAAAAACAGAGAAGAGCCACATTTAAATTCGACAAACTGTCTCTTTTCACACTATGGAGAATGAATATGCATGGGATTGTATTGTATTGTGCTGTATTGTATTATGTTGCCTCTATATTATTTACCTTTTAAAACTCTCTGAAATTTATAGCATTTTCTATTTGGTAAATGAAGTTAACAAAATGCATAAAGGTTATAATGCAGTGATATGAATTTACATGTATGTTCATAGTCTGTGGAAACAGATTAGATTTGCGTCATATTTTTTTCCTCTGAAGAGATCAGTTTCTCACTTCCTTGGTTGTCTTTAATTAACATTTCCGTGAAATGGTCACGCCCAGACATGTCAGACATGTCAGAGGGGAGGTGGAGGATACTTGGCTCTCTGTCAGCTCCTCTACTTTCATCTACGTTGTCATAGTGACGTCGTTCTGTCTGCATTATTTCTCTCGGCCTGTTGACATCTTTCCAAGTTTCAGTCAATCTGTCTCACAGTTTCTTTCCATCCTCTGTTCTAGAACTGAGCGAAACGTTATTGAAGCAGCGTCAAATGGAGCGGCGATGGGCATATCAATAGTCCTAAACATCGCAGCTAACCTGGTGGCCTTTCTCTCCCTCCTAGCCCTCATCAATGCACTACTCGGCTACTTCGGAGGGCTCGTCGGTTACCCTCAGTTGACCTTTGAGGTGATTCAGTCAGTATCAACTAGTAAAATGGTGTATGATTTTAAAAGATGGTTGCTTATTAATTTGACGATTGTAAATCTTAAATTCATCAACGTTATGGCAATGCAAAACATGGCCTTCGTTATTTTGCCATTTCCTGTTTTGACCTTCATGATATATTTTTATTTATGTTCAATTGTATCGTTTTGACTCCTGCATTTTCGAGAAGAAAAAAAAAAGAACGTTGACGTAGAGCATGGGAATAAATATTAATGCAATTCATATTCTTAATACAGTGTTGTGAGCCTTTTTATTGTCAACTGAAAATAAATGAAGTCATTTTGGGGAAGCACAGGTTTGGGATATCGACGATGTCATGGTTGTTGAAAATGGATTCCTCTTTTACCATATCAATTTTTCTTTATCATTGAACATTTCAACCTGCAGGCACCATGTGATGTCGAAGCTAGGTCAGATTCCAACACATTAACCATGTTAACTCGAAAGCTTCGAGGTTCCAAAACATTTATACATACTTTTCTGACTGCGCAGGTTCCCCCTTTGTCTGTTTTTCTTCTCCCAGCTTGTTTGTTCCTACGTCTTCATGCCCCTAGCTTTCATTATGGGCGTGGAATGGGGTGACTGCCAGGTTGTAGCTGAACTGATAGGCCTCAAGACCTTTCTGAATGAGTTCTACGCGTATGGGGTCTTGGGGGAGTACATCAAGAACAGGGAAACAGGCGATGGACCAACTCTCTCTGTAAGTTTAAGCCAAAGCCTGAAACTGTTTTTTTTGTGCAAGTATTCAAAACGCCATTGATGTCACTGCATGTAATAAGGACATTACCAATATCCAGTAATCAAAATCATACTGTGAAAAAAAATATTTTAGACAAGCAACGACGTTTAGTTGAATGAAAAACCATTTAATCATTTGTCCACCATCAAATTATATTTCTATTGTTACATAAGTACATGCTTTGTTGTGTTGTAAGTATCGTGATGCGTTTTTATTATTCTGTTGACTATCATATGGTGTGCAATTTTAGTCCCGTAATATGAATGGCACTTTATCAAATAAAGATTACTAACAACATGAAAAATGTACTACTTCTTTTTTAAAACTGGATGATTCGTGAGGTTTTATAACTGTTTCGTAACATCACAAGCTAGATTTGTTCACGAACTGTCCAAACCTGTAGCCTTTTGTGCTTAGCCAAGAACACACTGTGAATGTGCACAGTGAAAGACATCATAATGTGTCATCTCGCCGGCCTTCAAGTTTACTTCTTTTTTTGTTGCTCAGTTGTAATTACTTATTTTAGAGGAGATGTACAGAGATTTGTATATTGTTTAACAAATGAGCATTAGAGAGTTGACAGCCTCCCATCCGATAAAAAAGAATATTTAAAGAGGTTTACAAAAAAAGAAACGACTTGCTTTTTAAAAATGTTGTGTTTATTTGTCGTTAAGGTACGATCAGAGGTGATTGCGACATACGCCCTCTGTGGTTTTTCCAATATAGGATCTATCGGGATGATTCTTGGCATCCTAAACCCACTGGCACCCAAACAAGCAAAGGTCCTGTCCCCGATAGCTCTCCGGGCCCTATTTGCAGGATCTGTAGCATGCTTCACAACGGCTTGTATTGCAGGTAAATCCATGTACACACTGCCCTCCAAAAGTTTGGGTACACCTGTATTCAGATGATTTTTCACAATCACCTACATTTCACTTATCATCATGTATGTGAGATTGTAACAGATTTGGTATCAAACTGAAGGGTAAAGATCAGCCTTCATGGTGTAGCAGAATAACATATGAAAAGCTTTTCAGGGGGCAGTAAACTGGTTTCAACTTAAAGTATGATGTCTACTCTTCAGTTCAATAAGAAATCTGTTCTTATTACAGGTGTACCCAAACTTTTGGAGGGCAGCGTATATACCGTATATATATTTTCTTTTTCAATGATTTTTTTTTCACTGACAAAGCAGGTCCATCAAAGGAATGAGACTGTCTTAGATAAATTTGAAACATTACATGATAAAATCGTGTAAAAACTAGACGTCGAATACATTTCACCAGCAATATTTTATAGAAAAGTAACAACGCTTTTCATTGGCATTCATCTCTAATAAGCCCCGGCAGTGGACATGAACAGGTTCCTCATGTTCTTGATATCACAACTAATGATTTTTTTTCATCCAAAACGCCCCCCCCCCCGGTCGAAAAATATAACCTTTAGAAATACAGAGTTTCCAGAAACGACGTCTTTCCTTCCATCGGGCTTTGCCAAATAATGAAAAAACAAACGTTGCACTAATTTTGGCGCCAAGTTAGGTCAATACAGTGTGAGTCAGAAAAAATGGTACAATTTTTCAATTGAGTATTGTTTTAAAAATGTGGGATTAACAGAGTATGTTTCGCATGTATGTATGGAAGAATATATTCCTTTATTTGGTAACATTTGTTTCTATGTTGCTGTTACGGTTGAGTGCACAACAGCCATTGTTTGAAAGATCCTCAAAACTTATTTGCGCCAAGTCGTATGATTAGCTGCTGAAACTGAGACAACATTCACACAAACAATGAGCGTAAAGTTTATGCATATGTTTAATCAAAACAAATAAACATGAGACCTAATAAATAAAGCCAGAAATCATAGCATTCAGTGATCTTCACTGAAAAGTCCCTTTTCATGTTCATTTTGGGCACTTGGAAATAGCTTTCAATCTTCCACATGGCGTCCGTTTCTCTTGATGCATTTCTGAGCTCGATGGAGCATCGCTGCCATGGCCCGATGATGTGTTTGCCTGTCTTCTCGCAGATTGGTTGTTCTCTGACCATTCGATGATGCAAGTCTTCCTGGTCTGCAGGTGGGCTGCTGTACACCTTGGACTTCAGGAACTCCGTGACGAAGAAGTCCATGGGTGTTAAGTCTGGAGATCTTGGGGCCATTCAACAGGAACTGTTTAGCATTAGTGTCAACAGTCCCTTACCTGATTTGGAATAGCTCAATTATCATTACAAAAGGCTTTCTTGCTCATTGTGCAGTGACATCCAAATCAGGAAAGTCATTGCTGATGTTGGCGCAAATGGGTTTTCACTCAGAAACATTAATAGATTCCTATCCAGTAAATCCATTACTGATTCCCCACAAATGAGGTATCAAATAAAACTATAAGAGTTATTATATTTAACTATGGTGCACGAATTATGATATTTCTGTAAATATTTGTAATATTAGCATTTTTAAAAGTGTAACTTTTTTCTGACTCGCACTGTATACAATTGTTTGCCAATTGCGACCGAATTTGCCGAATTTGGTCCAGCGTATACTCTAGGATAATTTACTTTAATGTCATGGAGGCGATATCTTGATTTTATCATTTCCCAATTCGCCTTCATAACAGGTATCCTGTACGTACCCGAGGAGTTCACACCAACCTATGCGACATCGACGCCGCTTATGACTACCGTGTACTGAGTGAAGAAGATACGCAACCAGTCTGAGGCTGATTTAATAGAGGCTTCATTCCCCATATTTGAAATTAAGATTGTATACTTCATAACTGAATGTTATAGAATGTCCAGACAACTATCCCTTTAATAGGACAAAATAATGGTGAATGTTTCCTGGGTCCAAGGATAAATGGGAATCAAGTCGTAACATTATAGGCATGACTTCTTAGTACTAAATAACCCAATCCTCCAATTTAGGACAAATGCCAGTAAGGACATAAAACCTGCAAAATATTTCAAGGGCTATAATTTTCTTAAAGCCCGGATAATTATCAGGATAGTTAATGTTTGAAGGGTTATTTTACCAGTGGGTTAGTTTTCGTATACGTATATTCGTATTCCGGATATAATTATATAGTTGTCCGAGTTGAAATAGTCCTCCAGGGTTTGGTTTGCTATGGTTTGGTTTGGTAATTATTACACAGGAAGCAAATACTATACTAGCCTCTTGTCGAGGCCCTGGCGCTGTTGAAATCCTTGGCGATATGGAGGCAAAGGAGGCAAACCGTAGTCTAGTTCTGGACTCTTTTTATTGATTTTTTTATTCGCCGACTATACGCGATAAGCCGAGTGATGGCACGATCGCGAGAACCTGATGGCCCGAGCAAAAGAGAGTCCAGTGCAATTGCTCCACGCTGACGACTTTCCCTGAGATTTTTCAGGGAGAGCAATTAAAATTGGCCGCACCTCCCCATGCTAAAGCGCTAGTGAACTTTGGACCCCTGACGTCAGCGTGGAGCAATTTTACTGGACTCTCTTTTGCTCGGGCCATCAGGTTTCCGGATCGCGCCAATCACTCGGCATAATACGTACAGTCGTCGAAAAAAGAATTCAGTAAAGAGAGTCCAGAACTAGACTAGGCAAACCGAGGCGCTTGCGCCGAGGGCCTCTTGACACCCGACCTGAATTATATATTCATGAGGCACGATTTCCTACTGAATTATGCATGAAAACGTGAATAGTTAGATAACCGCGGCGATCACCCAGCAAATTGGCCAATGAAATCTCAAGGATTTCTTACTTCAGTTCTGGACTAGTCTATTATTTTTTAGGGGGATTACGTAAATCTCTTGCTCAAAATACATTCACAGACAAGCACATTATGAAGAATTCGATCTCTAGCTTACAAACCATGGTAATTTGAAATAAGACAAATGTACATATTTCTCAAGAGATCATCATATATTTACAAATAATGAAGAATTGGCAATAAAAGTCACCGTTCAACAATAGATGCATCTCCATCAATTCTGATGTAACCAAGGAGTTACCAGCAACTTCACTGCCCGGCAAGGCCCCGGGGGATCCGCCTGGCCTAGGCCCTAGCATAGCTCGCGAATTCAAAGCAGCAGTCTCCCTGGCCCACGGAGGTAATCACCACAGAGCGGTAGCGCGTGAAAAATAACACTTTTTCCATAGCCAGTAGGCAGATTCACAAAAACATCTTGTCCTTTAAGTGCAGATTTGATTGCATCAACTTGCAAATCTTTGAATCTGTCAATCTTCAACATTCTAGCGGCATATTCTAAGCTCTTACAAATATCGTCATCACTCGTCGTGGAAGAAACGTTTAACGCCATTTTTGGGCTGCGAATAATTAATATGTAAGAAATAGCGTGCAGTCGAGTCATGAATATTTAACATTACGTCATGGTAGCTCGCGCTTATTGGATGATTTTCACCGACCAAAATTTGGTCGGAATATTCGTCAAAACAATGAAATACAAAAGAAATTCAGATCAGGTGTCAAGAGGCCCTCGGAGCAAGCGCCTCGGTTTTTCTGGCTCGCTTCGCTCGCCAGAAATTTTGCCTCCATATCGCCAAGGATTTCAACAGCGCCAGGGCCTCGACAAGAGGCTAATACTATACCCGCTATTCTTGTATGTGGATGTTTTAAGGTTTTAAAATATGTTTACAGAGTTACCTTTATTTACATTTCAACTGAGATATCCACCAAATGTTTACACATGAGTACCATTACTTTGGCCAGAGTTCTTATGTTTAAGACTTCCACGTACAAAAAATGAATCATCAAAAACCAAGAATGTCCGATTTTATGATTTTATTATTGAAATCGTAAAAAATGGAAAGGCACATGCTTATCAAGCGAATTGACAAAATAACTTTTCAAGATAGGTCATGGACAAGCATGGTTTAGTAGATAGGTAATGTCGAATAGAGAATGCTGCGATTATCAGTTGTAAACAAGACGTTTTCGCCTTTAAAGAATGATAAGTACATGTACATGTATTAATAGTAATCAATAAAACTGCACTTTGAGCCGCCGATGAACACAAAACTTGTCCGTACCATGCAAAGCAGTGATTCAAATGATGTTATAATGGAATAAGCATATCACAGGGATAAATCTCTGCACGAACTATATAGACGTTGCACAGAAAATACGTGGACATTTCAGTCAATCTCGCGCAAATCATAATAGTTCTAACAGTAACAGTGACATGTGAAAACTTAGGTGCGCCCTCTGCGTCCACACTCTTCCGTAACCCTGTGGCGTTGTGGCGTGCGCCTGTAATCCAGCTACCAGTGGAAGTTATAAACTGATTCAGCTGACCCAGGTTCGAGACTGAGTCACGTCTTTCGGATGGTGACGTTAAAGGTCGGTCCCAGACGTAAATAATCATATCTGATTGATACACGTCTGTAAACACCCAATTACACACACATTACACACATGTCGTGTCGTGGAGTTTCAAATTCAACCGAGGAGAAGAGTACGAGCTTGTTTGTCACGAATTCAATCAAGTAAACATTAATAATCAGATTTACTGATACAGGATCTGGTAGGCTTGCAGGCCTATCATATCATCTGTCTGATATCTTTAAAAACAGGGCCAAAACTTACAGGACTTGGTTTCGCAAATGTTCATGAGTTCAAATAATCTGTCATACCAGGGGTAAACGCCCATACGAGGAAGCAGACATCACTCCAGCGGTTACCATAGCAACTGATATCAGCATCATCCAGCGTTGCGTGGTGATCCTCTGCGCTCCTGAAATGAGTCCAGGAGAGCTCTTACCGTAGCACCCAAATCCATAGCAATCATAAGGCGAAGATAGGTTGCCGGTTGGTGCAAATGGTGAGAGTACGATATCTGTGTGTGATGGAGGCGTAATGAGCAGCACATTAATAACTACTCTCATGATAATGCATAATTCTGTAATTCTGTTTCCTTGTAAAAGTTTAAAACTCTTGTTAACATTAATTTTCATTCTACATAGTTTATATTTGTATTATCAACAAAAACATACAAATGTAATGTTTTATTGAACTAGATTAATGCCATAAATTATTGGACGGTGCAAAATTCTAATGTATAAATGGAAATTAAAAATTGCTTCAGACAATGGCACATCTTCTAGAATGTCCTGGCTACTAAAGCAACGATATGTTTGCCCTCGCATGTACGTGCGTCGGTACATCACGTAACATTTCGGCAAAAAAATCTTGAATCTTTCGGTTACCCCAGGGGGGGGGGGGCACTCATATATAGTGTGCGGTGGGTATGTGCCGCCCAGAAGACCCCCATTTTTACACTCAAATTTCCGTTCCAAAGCATACCATTTTTTCTTGTTGAGAAAAAAAGGGAAAACCGTTCCAAAGCGCCGCTTTTTTTTTCATTCCGTCGTTCCGGCCTTTCTGGCCCGCCCCGCCCCGGCCCGCTAAGCAAACTGCCAGCGTCACAAACCCACCACTTTTTGGGACGAGTGCCCCCCCCCCCGGCTGTAGTATTTTTCATAATATGGGGGCGGGGCAACCCCCCCCCCCCCGCCACCCCATAATCAACCTCCCTAAATGTAGGTTTCATTTTTAATTAGCGTTCTTGATCTTTAAAAATTGTGATTAAACTTTAAAGGAATTGTTATTTGTTTCTCTATATTATGTAGACACTCCGATATTCCACTGATTTACTACCCCCTTCTTGATATTCATTGTCGGGTGTACGACATTAAAAATTCTTCGCGACCAATATCCGACACTAACCGAATTCTTACTTCAACCATCCACCAAAAATTATATTAACCTTACGCCTTACCCCGGCCTCGCATATAAAGCAGTTGCAACCCTAATCCAAACCAGAGGCGTCGGAACACCGGGCTCGGACGATGGAAGTGGGGAGGGGTCACCTTTTGTCCGCCAAACAAAAGGTGCCCACCTATTTCCGTTGTCCGAGCCCGACGTTCCGACGCCTCTGAGCCAAATTTTCGCCGGAGCAGAAGCCGGGGCACTTCATTGTTGACTTACTTGAACAATAGTCCACTGTCTTGGGATTGTAGCGGTCGCAGACTTTGGACATGCAGTCACAGTCACCCGTGATCTTGTAAATGGTCATTCCCTCTCCGTAACAAAGCTGGCCCGTCTCAGCAAAGTCCAGGTACTCCTCCACCAATTTCCGGTTGTACCCCTGCAGGTGTACGTTCTCGGCGTAGTCATGCACCTCGTCAATCACCTTGCCGTTGCACGAATGTCCTGTCTTTGCGACCTCCAGCTGGTACGGTGCGCACATGGCGCGCAGGTGAAACGTTACACCCCTCTGGGGATTTAGACCTGGTCACAGAAAACAGCGGGAAGAGTTAGCATGGAAGGCACTGTAGACAATATTCTTTAAACCTAGTCAGACCTCAATGTTCTCGTTAACGGTAAACCATATGCATATATAATGTAACGATAAAAAATGACGATAACACTTGCCACACATGAACAATCAAGCACGATGGACACTCTACACATGACTTCTCATGAACTATCATCACATCGTAGGAGTGAAATTGTTCGGTCTCAGATATTATCGCTGAGGTCTGCCAAATAAGAAAGTCGCCCACAGAGTAGCCTTTACCAACGGCGAGTGAGCGCGATAATATTAGTGAGCGCGATAATATTACCGTGGCTGCAAGGGATACTAGCTGCAATGTAGGCAGCTTGCTGCTCACCGCCTTTATCCACCCGTAACGCGGGTTTTTTTTTTTTTTATCTTGACCATTGAAATCTGCGTCGTTTTCTGACGCGGAATTCTCATACTTATTAAATTCCCTCTAGAGAAAGTAACCAAACACGAACACCGAGGTAAACTCATCATGCAAATTTTTTTGTCACGTGATTGATCGTGACGTTTCACCCTGCTTTATCCAAAATGGCGAGTTCCACCAGCTTCGACGATCTTCTTCACGATAGTTTGAAATATGCTGCCAGCAAATTGAGGATTCCAGGTGAAAAATTCAAGGAATTACAGGAGACTGCGATAAGAAATGTTCTTGCGGGGAAGGATTTATTCATAGCGCTACCCACTGGTTTTGGCAAAAGTGCAATTTACGAAGCGATTCCTTTGTGTTGCGATTTCCTTCGTGAACGGCAGTACTTTGATGGTCCGGCCTTAGCCACCGGGTACGGAGGACGATGAATACATGAATATTGATTGCGTTACGGGTGGATAAAGGCGGTGAGCAGCAAGCTGCCCACATTGCAGCTAGTCTCCCTTTCAGCCACAGTAATATTATCGCGCTCACTCGCCGTTGGTAAAGGCTACCCACAGAGCAATTCCAACGAGACTTTAAAATCGTTGAGGGAGCCTCATCATAAATCTTTGAGTTCTACCTGCAAAAACGATTTCCAATTTACTTTCCACATGAAAAGGGAAGTGATTTTGAAACGAGTGAACGTGAACAAGTTTTGTATCTGCATTGTGATATCTGCGAGATATATGTAGGCTAGTTTTCTTTCTTTCTGCTCATACTTAACTACTTTTTTCTGCCCTGCCCTTAATTTTAAACACCCCCATCTAATTTTGAATTCGAGTCTTGAATGCAGGGACTCATTCCCAACAAGCCAATCGACTTTCCAGATGCCCTCACTCTTTTTTCAACAATAAACCCTATTCTGTGCCGACAGAAAGAGTTCGTGAGGACGCTCGTATTATTTTAGCTCCCGCTATTACAAAACCGGCTGACAATAAGCCTAATTTCCCGTTATGTTCAGGTAGCCAATCAAAATCTGTTTAATATTTCGCGCGCTTTGTTCCTTTGGTTTCCGGTTATATTGTTCGATTTCGGGTTTCTGATTCTTGCGGTATACTCTGATCATGAGTGCAAAACGAAAAGCTTCAGTATGTCTCTCTTCAACGCCGTTTTCTAATAAACGAGTTGTATACTATGGTTATTTTCTTAAATTTGTTTTCTAAGAACTGAAATAAATTAAAGAATACAACTGTTTTCAAACATACTGTTTTTGCAATTGATACTTAAACATGCAAGTTTCATTTCGATTTCATGAAGTGGAAAAATGAATATATTAAGCTAACCTCAAAGAAAAGAAATTCTTAAACAAGGTGCCAATTTAGAAAAAAAAGTTTTGAGAAGTTTGGTTGGGAAACATGAAATGATCACCAAATTACTATGTATTTCTATTTTGTCATTTTGTGTTTAGTTCCTCTGCCCTTGCCATGATTACGTTTGGGTAGTGGTGATCACTGTTTTGCCATAAGCAAAAGGGCATTAAGTCCAATAATTTGTACAGAATTAACGCCCTTCTTGCATTTTTTACTTGCTGTTTTCCATGTCCCTAATTATCGAATTTGTTTTTGTTAAAGTAGGTATTCAAAGAAAATCACAAATATGGCAATTAATGTATCACTAGAAACTGGGAAGCTTACAGATGGCAATCGTATAAGTTTTATGTCAACTGCGTATCTGATGATTATAAAAACAACACAAATAAAAGCTCTTCTCAGCATCTGGAATATCCGAGGATTCGCCAGAAATATAGCGATGTTTTGATGTCGTCACACTCGGGATCGATCCTGCTTAAGCAGACGACGTCCTATAATGAATGAACGTAATTGCAATGCAATTATTTATCAAATTATAAAGAGTTTGGTGTATTTAAACATGACCTTATTTCACACCATTATAAAGGGAAAGTGAAACTGATTCTGAAAGCTAAAACCGTTTGATTGTAAATACACAGGAGAAGGGTCAATGATCAATGAAATAAACCCCACTTTCAAATTGAAAAGCCCTCCGAATAATAACAGGATGGTATTCGTTCCCTCTTGAAACGCCGAACATGCCCCGGTGCAAGCAGCTGAAAATACAATGGCGTCTTATTTTGTTTACAAGTGACTGATTCCTTTATTTTTTGAACGCTGCATTTTTCATCAAAATAATACCATACACGAAGTTAAGAGTGAGGCAACAGACTAACGTTAAAGACCTCAGCCTGACCGAATTTTGAAATATACCCTTTATTCATCCACGGGGAGCTATATATTTTCTGAACAAATTGAAACCAACTTCATGAGATTCCGTTTCCTGTGGAATGAGTAACAGCGTCCCGAATGTTGAGCCCCGGTGGTTTGGGCCCCGTCTCTGAGGAACGCTACTTTGGGGGGGGGGGGGGGGGGGGGGGGGGGGTGAAAATTTGATGACGACATATCGTGTAGACGCACTTGGAGCTGTATACATGACATGTCGTCACACGTCTAGCGACCCCCTGCAGTGTTACGCCATAGGGAGGGGGCGGACCAAAAAAATTATCTTTTTTATTTTTTATGGATAAACGGAGACGAAAATTTATGAATAACCAGGGTAATTATATTCTTTGTTTACTAAGCTTTACGTCAATATATGGTTGTTTTGGGTCAGGCTGAGGTCTTTAAGACTGACGCTAGTGAAGGAAGAGAAATAAGTGAAGAGGAGATGACAAAATAGGCTCTGAAAATGTGTAAGATGTTATGGGACATCGTCTGCTTATATTAGACAGGACTGGTCCAGGGTGTGTCGTCACATATCTCAGCAGCGTTCGAGGAGCTCTTCAGCTGCTATATCGGGGGCTGTATTTTACCGTTTTATAATTGATAATAATCATTACTTCAAATGTTTCCAAGCGTTGAATTTGGATAACCTTGTTTAATTTATGCCATCTATGCAATAATAAGTATTAAGCCAATATTTAAAATCATTAAAGTTCTACTTTAATAAAGAACCATGTGGAAGGGGGAAAATTAAAAAAAAATCAACTTGAGATGAATAAAATGCCTGCATTTGGCTCTTAAGTCCGCCGATACAAAGAAAATAGACTACATTTTGCTTTCATACGATGTCATGTTTCACCATGTTTTCCATTATAATGGAATATCTCATAACGTATGGACAGCAACAAATCTGGTAATGCGGCTCATATACATAACGAAAAGTTGTGCCCAGTCCCTACTCTTTCTATACTATGTTACACGATCAGAAGTGGGAAAGTTTACACAATATTTGATAAAAGGGAACATGCATGTTTGCTGGGTAAAATCTCATCCAGTACATGTATTGGGTAATATTTACCCAACACTGGGTAGATTTTTTTAAACTCAATATTGGGTTAAATTTTACCAAACAAACAAGCATGTTCCCTTTATACCCAATATTGGGTAAGACTAACCTGTTTTAGAGTGTAAATCAATACAGTAGCAGAACCACTGAGGGTGCAAAATGGAACATAGTCAGGTTCAGTCCCAAATCCTGTCCCTTCGAAGGTGCACATTTGCACCTCTTTGGGTTCAAATAATGCACAATTCTCGTCCAGGGTGAAAGATTGTTCGGAAATTTAAATTAGCACCCTATCTTATGGATGCTGCTAATTGCCATTTCGAGGGCAGATTTGAACCTTTGTTTTTGCATAATATGCATCTGCTCAATCAGACTGACTAATATCATGTTCAAATGTTAATGTAATAGTCATAATCATATCCCAGATTTTATTTAGTATACCACCAAGCATTTTATCTACATTGCTCCTCTCCACCCAGGTGTTAAATGGGTACCCGGTAGGATGCTAACGCCTTTGTGGTTGGATTAGCATGCGCGCGCTTGGAAACAGGCGACTGGCTGGAATGCTCCCCAGAGGAGTGGAGAATGTGCGCAGAAATGTGCAGAATAGCAATTGAATCCAGTGACCGGGGTAATAATACTGTAAGCGCTTTGGTCGGTTACGTTGTAACTGGTAAGGCGCTTTATAAGAAACAGCTATTATTATTATTATTATTATTAATATTTAAAAAAACAACTTACCCTGCGCACCTACAACCTCGCAGATGGTAGCGATACTCAGGCATACCAGTAGGATGTAAATAATCTGTCCAATCGGAGGAATAGAAATTAAACGTTATGAATATCGTTGAGGGCGTTGGTATATTTCAAGTGGTAAAATGGGATGTTTTCAGTTTCTCCTTGAGCACATCTGCATTTTGGCTTAAGGGATGGTAAATAATGGTCGGAGGACCGGTTTATCAAGATAGAAATAATTTACATCATAATAGAAACGTGACAATGATACCTAAAATTAAAGTACATGAATGATAAACTCTGTTTAAATTCAAATAGACACAACGAGTGAGAAGGAAGTTATCAAACAAGAAAGAGAGAGAGGGGGAGGGAAAGGAGAGAGAAGGAAAGAGAAAGAGAGACAGAGAGAGAGAGAGAGAGAGAGAAATCGAAGGAAATAGCGAGAGTAGAAGGGAAGTGATGGATGGGAGTTGTGATCATGAAGTCATGTCAATAAATATACATGTATACTTTCAGATACAATGAGAATAAAATTGATTATTGAATACGGAAGTACTATATTTTACTTTTTATAAACAATTGAAATCAGTCAGAAGATACAAGAAATAGATTAATATATTTATGATATATGTAGTTATATTTATATCTTTACTTATATATGAGGGGCACCTTTTGTCCGCCAAACAAAAGATGCACCCGATTACTTTGATTGTCCGAGCCCGACGTTCCGCCGCCTCTGTTTCCTTCAAATTCTCTTGATCAGATTTGACGATTCCATCCAAAAATTCGTACATTTCCCTTTCTATACTTACCACTGAAGCCATGATATTTCCAGCAGATGAACCTTCAATAAGACTCCTGAACAATGTTATCAAAACAATCAGATAAACAACAATTTCTTCGATCACAAATAAGAAAACTGCTATTCCTGTATCATGAAAACGTTCCTGATGCTACAGCAACTTGAATCACACACGCCGAGGAAAAATATGGTAATGAACAAATGATAATTCTTTTGCTATAAGTTAAATCGCATTCCGACTTCAATATAATGGAGTACTTTCCTAGGTGGCATAATAAGATGATCTATTGAATATTCCTTTGTGCCGGGCTTAAATATAGACGACTTTCATAAATTGTCTCTGTGATGAAGATGATTAGTTTTTGATAACAATCGACATTTGTTTAATTGTACAATCAAATGTTTTCCGGACAGGGATTAGAAACGAGTGTCCCTTTATAGAACGCCTGCCAAATTCATAGCGCAAAATTTCCCCATTGTGCTAATTGCCTTAAAACTATTCTTTCTTGAAAGGTGAATCATATTCGGGGCAAATGATGACCAACCTAGAGGCTGGACAATGGTATGAGTCAGGGTACTTCACTTGGGGGTGGGGGATTTTCCTTTTTAACTCATTCCCACTGCACTTAAATTACTATAATACGCCATGCAACATATTTTTTAATTGTATTTTATTATTATATATCTTATAGTATTTTGGGAAATTAAAGGTAGGAAAGGAGGTAAACTGAAGATTAGAGGAAGAAAATTTTCCAAATGTAGTGATTGTAAGACTGGTATATTTTAGTAATGAAGAGGTTTATATTGTATCCCCGTTATCCAATATATTTCTGAAAGCATACAGCCACCGGCGTAGCCAGACTTGTTGAACGGGGGGGGGGGGGGGGGGAGGTGACACACAAAATCACAGAGTATCAGTTATATACGCGGATGACCCTTCTTTTTACCGGATGAACAGGGGGCAATGACCCCTTGTACCCCCATGGCTTCGCCTGTACATACAGAATACCGTAAAGTATACTGTAATTATAAGTATATGGTTATTATGTGGGTGGGGTGGGAAATGTCTTTATTCTCGTTTTTTTTCTCCCATCATACAAAAGATGTTTTGTTTAAGACTCCAAAGACAAATGTAAAATCAAATGAAAGGGAGAAATAATATTATTGTAGCAAAATATATTCCCGGAATGTGATTTCATTATCTTAGGTGGTGTCAAAAGTCATGAGAAATGATAAAAACATTGTAGGGGCAACATGCAATACTTTGTTCTTTTTTTCCCCCTTCTTTTTTTGTTTGTTCAGAAAGAAGAAATAGAGGGGAAGGGGTATATTCATATGGGTGTTTATAAATTCTTGACCCCAGAGTGTTAAAAAGGGAAGCTACCTGAAATGTCACTGCCCTAAACGAGCAGTATATAACACTGATGGTGTGCCACATTATACTAATGAACAATTTCCTGTCAGCTGCGCCCAGGCTGTGTTTTATTATTATATCTTAATTCCAAACAATCGAAATGATATTACCCGTCCGTCACAAATACACATGACCTCTTGTGTATAATCTCCGTGGCACTGTTAAAGATATCAAATTAAAATTTCCAAACAATGGATTACTTACAAGAGGAACTCTTTTCAAATTGCAGTTGTTGTTGTTTTTTGTAATTGTTGGTTTTGTATCTGTGTATTGTGACGTATTGTCATTTTGGAAGAAGGGGAAAAGAACAGACACAAAGTAACAGCATTCTAACAATAGACGTGTTTACTAGTTTTGTGTATACTTCTTGAACAATAGTTTCTTTTGACAACTCAAAAGCTTGCCCGAGGCTTGCCCGACATAGCAACAACTAATGTATGCAGAATGGATTCCATCCATAGAGCTGCCATTATGCATAGCAGGTGCACTAGATCATGTAGATAGTTGGTAACTATAAGGATCCTGGAGAGAAACATGCATAAATCGCAATACATGAGTAAATAGGTCTATATTGTAGAGTGACGATTTACGCATGCGAGCTGAATAAATCAGCACCATTGGCATCTGTTCAAATGCAATATCATGATAGAAATCGCTTTGGATTTAGTCACACAATGAAGTCTGAAATTTACAGACTACAACTCTCCCATGGAGCAGTTTGCAACTTCGAACTAACGACAACGAACACTTTAAAATGAGGGTAATTATGTGTCCGACCAACTTTTGGGGAATTTTATGCCCAATAATGTTTTGCCAAATCACACTTGTCTTGTAGTACAAACTGAGCTAAAAATAATCAAGTTATAATAAGTATATAATTGATCAGAAGTTGGTGGGACATAAAATTACCCTCTCGTGTTGGACAATTTTTACCCAACATTTTTTTTTTTTAAACAGTGAATGTCCACATGACCTTTGTTTCTGTAGCTACATCTTACCCCTACCTCCAACACTGAGTAGAATCTCTTTCCGGAGACTTTATGGAGAATACATTTGGGAGAAGTATCCCAAATCCATAATCAGTTTCTTTCAATGCCGTTTTTCCGGATTTGTCCATCTCTCTCTCTCTCTCTCTCTCTCTCTGTCTATCCCCTCTCTCCTTACTCATCTCCATTTACTCTATATAGATATGCTAACGATTTGTTTCTGAATTCAGTTACAGGATTAAGCCAAGTGATAAAACGATATAATTCCCCCTTTCCAGTTTTTAGTTCTATTAGCCTTAATTTCATTATTTTCTTATCATACCTTAGCTAAGCCAAATCTACATTTGTACAACTAAAGATTTTGCATTTGTCGAATTCGATCAACGACAACAGCTGTACATGGTACTGTGTGTTTCCTTAAATCGTCAATCATGATACACCCGTCAATCTATAAATAAATTAAATCTTGTCTTGAGCACCTCAGCCAAAATAACCCTTTTACGACTTTCTAAAACAAGGAAATGACGAATGATTCAAATTTCCTCAAATACAGTTAGCCCATATTCCAAAAACATTTTTTTTTTCTTAAAAATCATTGTTCGTTAGACCTCGATCGGCCCCCGCTATTCCAATCCCCATTTACGCCCCAAGCCTAATATGACGTCATCAAGGAAAATAACAAGGAATTATAACTGACGGAGAACTCAATTGTCTTTGATTTTTTTTCCATAAAAGAAATACAAATGTTTCTAATCTACTGTAAGGTCCCCCCCCCCCCCCCCCGAGGGCGCGAAATGTGAAAATAGGGATAAAATATAAATTATCTCGGTGCCCCAGGTGCCTTCTAAAATTGAATGCGGCGTCATTACCATTGACCTATACTGCCAACCGTCTTAGAAGTGTTGTGGTCTAGTGGATAAGTCCCTGGACCTGTGAACCGCAAGGTTCGGGGTTGGAATCCCTGGCGCAGCACTAGTGTCTCTTGACAAGACATTAATTAATAATTAATCTACATTTGCCACACCCAACCCACGTGAGGTAAATGGGTACCTGGTAGGAATTAATTCCTTGAAATTCCTTGAAATTCTAGAGCGCCGAATAAGAGCAGCCATGCTAAAGCCGGAGTAATAATGTGGAACGCCAGGCCTGTCAGACTTGGCACTCCTGACAGACAATGTGCGCTTTACAAGAAGAACCCACTAGTATTATTTATTTATTATTAGAGAGTTGTATATTTTTATCTAAAGTTTATGCTTTGTTGCATATGAAACATTTCCGTTTCCATGCTAATTAATGAGGGGGTGGGGGTGGGGGTGATAAAGATCGGAGAGCAACACCCCAAGCATAGGAAATCAAACTTTACCGAGGGGAAAAAAGCATCACTTAAAAGGAAAGACAATTGGATTGATCAGGCTTGTGTTTATATTTGTCCTTTTTTTCTTTCCTATATCATACGTCTTTTTGCTCATATCTATTCTTTGTTATTTTGTATAATGTCAAAGTAAATGCCCAATGCAATATACTGTTGTCTAGTATATTCATTCCATTTAGCCTCATGCAGTTTTCTTCTCGGGGCAGCTTTTTATATAAGAATTGTTCCTCCCAGCTGTCCTCATTTACATATATAATAACATTGTCATTTAATGTTTTGTTTGACATGTATATCTATTTGCATGTTTTATCTTTATTATTGGGATTGTTATATGAAGAGTTCGTATGACCTTTCTATTTATCGTGTGCTGAAAATAAATTGAATTGAATAGAACTGAATTGAAAAATGTGTCATCAAAATGTACCGGGTGCAGGGGGAGGAGTATGCTTGCCTAAAACTGCAGCTGATATTGTTTATCCATAAATTTGTAGAAGTAATATACGTTTGTTTGAACCGAAGTATACACTCGTTTTTATGGGTACTCTTTTGTAGTTGGGAAGAAAATTTTCAAGGAGCTGCAGGAAATTGTCCCGAACAACTGGAATGCTTCCAGATATTTCTGTGATGTGATTATAACCACTGGCGAGTCCACCCTGGCTATTAAAATCAGGATGACTAACTCACTGGCTGACTAACTGAATGAATGGTTACAACATATATATATATATATATATATATATATATATATATATATATATATATATACATATATTTTACTAAAGGGTACATTAGGTCGACACCTAACAATGCGGTTTATTCCGTCATAATAGCGACCCCTACATTAGGTAGACAGTTGGTGTCATTAGCTCGACAGTTGTCTATAGAAATGAGACAAAAACTGTCCTCCTAATGTACCCATTAGGGGTATATATATATATATTTATATATATATTTGTTGTAACCATTTCTTTATTTAAAAGAAAATGCAAATACACAAAGAAATACAAGATTGTGCATTCAATGGGGAAGAAACCAGGTCAATGAACCAATTCTGGTTCATGGCATGTTGGTAAATAATGATCTAATTAGTTAATGAATAAAATGTTTGATTATTATATCTATATATTTTTCTCTGGTACCATCTCTCTCTCTCTCTCTCTCTCTCTCTCTCTCTCCATCCCGCCCTATTTTTTCTCTCTTTCAGTACCTCTTTCTTTCTCTCTAATTTCTTATATTTCTCTTTATCTCTCATCACTATTCCTCTCTTTACTCTATTCTCACTTCTCGTTTCCTTCACCCCTCCCCTTTTGTTTCTCTCTCTCTCTCTTTCTATTGCCGTCTTTTTACGTCCATCACTCGATTTCTCTCTCATCCCCTGGCTCTCTCCCTTTCTTTTCCTTTGTCCTATCTTCTGCCTCAACTTCTTTCCCCTCTCCATTTCACCTCCTCTTCTTGCTATAAGCCTATTAACCTGCTTCCTCCCCTTTTTACTTCGGGATGTCAGACCTTAAAGTCAAAACCCATCATAATTGTGAAGTATATACCACTTCCAAAACAATATGTTTGTACCCTTTTCTCTCTCTCCCTCCCCCTCTCTGTTTATATCTCTCTGTCTCTCTGCCTCTCCTACTCCTCTTGTACAACCAAGGAGTTATCACAGAACTCCACGTCATAAAAAACAAGTCATACAGGAATAAGATATATCCAAGACTGATCCTTATCATTGCAATTATTTATTTTGAAAGTAGGCAATAAATAAAGATACGATAATTTTCATAATTTTTCATTGACAGACCATTAGTGGTGCATTAATTCTGCCCACTTGCATGAAGGTTATTACCTGATTTCAAGTATAACTGTTGAATGAAATGTAAAATCACTTTAAGTATAATTATATTCTTACCAAATAAGAAGACCAAAATAAGATTTCAAGTTGATTTTGAAACGGATCATGACAGCTGTTTGTATACCCTGCTAATCAGAAAAAAATACCCTTCTTATATATTCAATAGCCCTTTTTGTTATCATTTTTACATGGCATTAGACTATATTTAGAAAGTTTGAATGTAGGAGTATAAAAATGAATAAGTTTTTAAAATCTTAAATTCTATAATACAAACTATAGTGGATCATATTTTAGGTATCATTATTTCGAAACAGCTTTGGAAGAATTGATTATAACATAAAACCGTTCATCGGAGTATACACATGCGTATTATAGGATTTTGGGGACCTCGGGAATATTTGATTATTAGTTCAATCCTTACGCCAGCCAACGGTGCATCTTTGAAAAAGATGTATAACTTATATAAATTATTATTCATTTGTAAATTTATGAATTACTATTCATTTATACTTTCCTTTTTATTTTATTATTTATTATTTATTAATTGTGGAGCGCCAGGAGTGTCAAGTCTGACAGACATGTGCGTTATACAAGAACCCATTATTATTATTATAACTATTATTATTTATAAATTGTTAATTATTTATAAATTGAAATAATGAACAGCTACTGATGAGGTAAGGACCTGTGAATGCGAAGGTGGTAGTGATATTTAAATGAATGTTAAAGGCGCATGTACTGTAAAATATGTTATGGTTATCAAATATTATCGAAATATTCATCCAGAGTGTTTGAGGGTACGAAGCAACCAATTAAAATAACATCTAATGATATAAGGATTTGGGGGGACAATGACGCAAGGTAATAATTTGGGTGGTGTTTTTTTTTTTTTTGTTTTTTTTGTCTTAGGGTGAGTTCACGAAACGCATCCAGAAAACAGGAAAAATACAAAGGAAGAGAATTTCCTTTAAACGAAATGAATGCTAGTCTTTCTGCGAAAATATATAGTAGTGCGCTTTTTAAGCAATGTCAGGAGATTTTGGTCAGAATTCAACCACTCTTTCTTAGGAAAAAAAGTACCTTTAATATCTGGTCTTGGCATTTCCTAAGCGTTGGGTTAACTAATTAGCGGTGTAGCCAGGATAAATCAAGCTTAATATGACTATCGGTTGAAACTTTAATCATGGTAATGGCCCTATAACTCAGATATGAATCTGCTTGGTGATGATGATGATGATATCGATGATATTGTTGACGATGATGACGATGAGGAGGTTCGTGATGATGACGATCGCGACGACGGTAATGGATTTATTGATAATACTTAATGGGTCAACGATGATACTAGATAGTTAGGTCTATATAGTGATAGGGGCGGCTGTTGTAGGGGCGGCGTTTGGAGCATTGGTGGGGGCTCCTGTGGGAGGCGCAGGAGTAACGTCTGTAAAATAAAAGATAATGAAAATGAGAGAAAAGTTCAATTTTTAAAATGTCACAAAGATTGGGGATTATCGCGTAATAACAAATGGCCTGGGGATGAGAGAGGAACCCCCCCCCCCCCCCAAAAAAAAAAAAATATATATATAAAACACGTACTAGGGAATGATGGAAGAGCGGAGGGAGGGGAGGGAAATGGAATATATATTACACTTTGCCCTAGTAATACTATAATTAGCATGATAGGACCTATCACTACTGCATTTATACAGAAGCCAAAAGGTTGATAATCTCTCTCTCTCCCTCTCTCTCCCTCTCCCTCATTATATTTAGTTCATAATTTGCCTTTATTTTGTCTATATAATTCATTTTCACAAGTTTATCTGCTGCAAACCCGCATATATTTCCCTTTTGACTTACTGAAATAATAGCACTTTGGACTAAAATGAACATTGCCTCTGCTTTTGATTCATCCGATGATATCAATTGATACAATAGTGGTTCCTACTATAGCCTCTACTTTCAATACACTAGGCACCAGTATTTATACTTCATGATTGGCGGTCAAATTGGCTTTGTACATCTTCATTTTGTTTATGAAGATTATTGAAATCAAATTTCTCAACGTTCTTAATAACTCGTCAGTATTCCCAACAACTCAAACTGAAAAGTCAGTATTAACTTCTAAAATCGAACTAAGTAGCGACAAAAGCTGAGGCAATTGTTTTGCAGTGTATAAAAAGTTGTGGAACATTTATATACCCAGAATAAAAGAAATCCCATGGAGAGTTTGAATGAATAGACCGCTTCGGTCATGTATGCAAATTTTATGCACACCTTTCAAACAAAGGTTGTTCTTGACAACCTGAAAGCTTGCCCGAGGCTTGCCGGACATAGCTACAAATAATGTATGCAAACTGGATTCCAACCATTGATGCTCATTTATAAAAAGCAGGTTCATGGAATAGCTCGTCACTAGGTGCTCAGAGAATATAATTTTATGTGCATAAATTTGTATACATTACAGAAGCGGTCTATTGAGGACTGCAAAAAAACCCCCACCTAATCAACAATATCCTTGCCGGTTCTGAGACTGCCCTAATAACCAATTTCCTTGCTAACCTTATCCATCGGCTTGTTTCGTGCCAGTACGTGAAGATACTCTATAAAGACTAATTAATTAGTTGTACGTGCTCTCATTCTTGAGGGGTGGGGTGTGGCACAACGAAAAGCATTTAAATATATGTAGGCCTACAGCCTTATATTACTAAATTACACTATATCAGCTATATCATGATCTTTGACCAAGGCTATGTTTACGAAGGTTTTGGCTCGAATGTAAAAGTGGAGGGGGGGGGGGGGGTGCCCCAATCGGATTGTGGAAGAGAGAGGGAGAGGGAGAGAAAGAGAGGGGGACGGGGAGGCAACATGAAAAGATTCAAATTCAAATTTAAATTTATTGAAAGAGAATCCTGACATAATAGCATTATCATTTTAAAAACTATAAACAAAACCTCAACAAAACAAAGTCGAATTTTAAAAAAAGAAAGATGATACGACCTCCCCCCAACACACTCTCGATCCCTCAGCCATACCCGTTACAAGGGAGGGGGGGGGGGTGTATTTCGATTGCGTCATTTCCTGCGCTAATCAAGCCTGTTAAATCAATGAGCCCATGAGGGCAGTATTTGCACTGTTCAGTTTATTACATACATTCTTTTCCGATATGTCTCTCACACAGTCATGACGCCCCAAAGACCGCAAATGAAGGGGGGAGGAATCGCTGGCAGGTGACGCTGTGTCACTTTCTATTGCTTACCTTTGCACTTGATGATGTTTTTTCCCAAGGAACACACACTGTCCATTAGCTCACACTGACTTCTGATCGTCATTCCGTCAACGTAGCACAAAGAATTGGGCAATGCTGCCTGCTCCAGGTATTTCTCGACAATATCCTCTTCCCAATTCTTCACCGAGGTCTGCACGTTGTCCAGTTCATCGATGAGTTCGTCGATCACACTATGGCTGCACTTAGGGCCTTCCTCGATGAGCTGTTCCCGGTAGACAGTGCATGCTGCGCCAACGAACTCAGTGATCTGCGACTGAGCCGTCACTAAAGAATGCGAACGAAAGACGAATTTAGGGGAGGGAAAAGGTGTTTTTTTTCTGCTAATCGCGTCCATTTTAATGTCATTCATGGTGATATAGCTAGGTAAAAGACATTTAATAAAATATTTCTGCAAAAGATGTGATCTAGGGAAAAAGAAATTGTTGCCATTGTGGTCTCTTTTGTGTTTCGTATAAAAATGCAATTATACGGACATTTGTACATTTGTACTTACTCTATAGTAACATTTGACTGACAATAGTAACATTTCAATGGGGATATTATGATAGATATTTGAATAATGAAGAGACTTCCATTCCGGTTTGTAAATATTGATATTACGTCCTCAGGCACCCTATCGAGGTAATAACAAGGGCAGATGTTGACATACGAAATGAAAAACAAAGAAAGCAGGTACGACTAAAGTTTGAGGAAAAAATCTAACCCCATGTAATTTGAATCTCGTGTGGAAAGTAAAACTGTTTATTATACTTACTCTGCGTGTTGACTCCGGTAATTGCCATAACGGATATGGTGACGAAGATTGTGAGTTGAATCTGTAAATTCAATAAAAAACCAAAGTTTTCGTTTTCAGTTTAGTTTTATTTCCACACAAATCAATCAAAATACAAATCATACATTTTGGAATACATTCTGGAATAATAGAAATCGATTACATAATTCAATAACAGATATGTCACATCAATGAAAGAATTTGAAAGTAAAGAGAGTACATGTAATTTAAAGATTTACGTTCATGCATATTCAGTGGAGCGGCCTAAAGTAAAGCTAGGCTTGTTGTGGATGAGAAGCCCGAATCAGACGAATTTGATAATTAAAAGAAGAAGAAAACAAGGAAGACGAAAATAACCTTTATATAGAAGATTAAGAGAAGAGAGAGATTTTATCAACTTACCGAAGTGGCCATCTCGTTGAAGTTTAATTAGTCGATGAAGCCGGAATGAAAGTTCCAAAACTGCTCTTGTAGGTTGTCAGGGATCGAATGAAATTACCAAGAATGATGCCTCTATTTATACTTTCAAGATGCCACATCTTTTGCCATGGCGTAGACTATGTTAGACAATTCATTTTCCTTAAGATCTTAAAGATATAAAGACGAATACTGATCACGGTATTGTTCTCTTGTTCTTTTGACAACTGGAAAATGATAGAGCAAAATTTCCATGCCAATTTGGTATTGTGTATGTCGTGATACATGATAGGCCCTACTTCAAGGCCAAGTCTTTGCATTCTTTGAAGCTTGAAGAATGTAACCATTCAACAATTGTAGGAAATGAAACATTATTTGATTACATGTATCGTCGGCCTACACAGTTCTCACATTATGCTTAGCCTATATCTTAAAACAGGTTCTTGATGCTGTAAATGAATTCAGTTCATCATGCTGGGTTTACCCCATCGCGCTGCCAAATACTCCGAACAATGCGCGAGGCCCTTTGTTTTTCCTGGCTAAATTTCAAGTGGCTTGAACTATGTAGGAATATAAACATCTGTTCGTTTGTCAGAGAAAGAGGAAGTGGAGCATAGCCGATTATTTTCCGAATTAAATAATTTCAGTGATATCTTTCAACAAATTTTCTCGAAATGTATCATATTTCATTAACAGCTTTTGTAATTCATCAAAATTTTCTATATTGATTTCAAATTTGAAAAGCGATTTTTCAGAACATGATTAACGTGATTAGTTTGTTTCACCCTTTTTCAAATTTAAAAAATGTTATGCTTTTACCTAATATCATATTCATATTCTTTTAGATTTAAATTCAATTTGTTAATAGAGGTGTGTCCTCCAACTCTGTATGTACTACGATGAATATATATATATATATATATATATATGTCTTTTTTTGTTAAAAATACAAAGATCATTTGTTAATTTGTATACCTTTATTTGAAAATTGGAAATAAATGTCTTTAAACTGAAACTAAACTGAACTGAATCAATTATCTTAAAATTTATTGAATCTTTGGAGCGATAACACTATCATGTCATCTAAAAAGAAAGTAATTATAACTATAACTCCTCAGGAACCGCTGTGAAAAAGCCTATCCCAAGAGTCTCTGGCAAGGTTGCAATAAGCCACTTTGTAATTAGACCATGTTAAAGATCACATGGCAAGAAAATTCCATCAAAATAAATATTGGCTTAATACTTATTATTGCATAGATGGCATAAATTATACAAGGTTATCCAAATTCAACGCTTGGAAACATTTGAATTAATGATTATTATCAATTATAAAACGGTAAAATACAGCCCCCGATATAGCAGCTGAAGAGCTCCTTGAACGCTGCTGAGATGTGTGACGACACACGAAGGACCAGTCCTGTCTAAGCAGACGATGTCCCATAACATCTTACACATTTGTCAGTGCCTGTTTTGTCATCTCCTCTTCTCTTATTTCTCTTACTTGACTAGCGTCAGTCTTAATGTTAGTCTGTTGCCTCACTCTTAACTTCGTGTATGGTATTATTTTGATGAAAAATGCAGCGTTCAAAAAATAAAGGAATCAGTCACTTGTAAACAAAATAAGACGCCATTGTATTTTCAGCTGCTTGCACCGGGGCATGTTCGGCGTTTCAAGAGGGAACGAATACAATCTGTGATATTATTCGGAGGGCTTTTCAATTTGAAAATGGGGTTTATTTCATTGATCATTGACCCTTCTCCTGTGTATTTACAATCAAACGGTTTTAGTTATCAGAATCAGTTTCACTTTCCCTATTAGAATGGTGTGAAATAAGGTCATGTTAAATATACCAAACTATTTATAATTTGATAAATAATTGCATTGCAATTACGTTCATTCATTATAGGACGTCGTCTGCTTAAGCAGGACCGATCCCTAGTGTGACGACATCAAAACATCGCTATATTTCTGGCGAATCCTCGGATATTCCAGATGCTTAGAACAATAGAAGAGCTTTTATTTATGTTGTTTTTATAATCATCAGATACGCAGTTGACATAAAACTTATATGATTGCCATCTGTAAGCTTCCCAGTTTCTAGTGATACATTAATTGCCATATTTGTGATTTTCTTGCAATGTGATCTTTAAAAATGAAACTGAAATGACCCCAATTTATACGCGCATGCACGCGCATTTGTTTTGGTGGACGCGCTACTCATTTAATGTATGTAAATCGGTACAAATGACCTTTATCTGCACATGCGCAAATTGTAATTACGAACCTAATCGAATAATGATACAGTAATATATGTTTTTAAAAAATGATTTTCATTTAATTAATGAAAGTATTTGTTTGAGAGGGAGAAAACTACGAAACAAATTTGTACATTATATACAGTTGAGCTAATATTACAAAATAAGATTGATGAAATAAAAGAGATTTCGAGTGTAAATGATTATATCATACATGTATATACACGTTTATATAACTAATGTAAAAAAGATAAATACAATATTATGGAACGAAAATAAAAATACATCAGTATAAATCAGTGAAGTGCTTCTTAACAAGATATTTGAACCTATTTAAGTGAGGGGTAAGTTTTAAATTCTCTTATATTGAGTTCCAATATTTAGGACCATTGAAAATTATAGTTTTACTGGCAAAAGCCGTTCGAGTTTTCGGTAAATGATAATCGTTTGCTTGCCTGGTGTAATACCTGTGTAAAGTGCTATTTTTTGCAAACAGTTGTTTCAAAACGAATGGCATATTATTTCTATCAAGATTGTACATGAATTGGTACAGCTGAAATCAATAAAGGTCATGAATTTTGAGAATACGATTTTGGCGAAACAAAATATCAATATGTGCTCTATAAGATGTTACATATTACTCTCAAAAACTTTTTCTGCAAGAGTAAAATTTTATCTAACCTGGATCTTGCTGCGTTTCCCCATGCCAAAATGCTATAATTAAAATATGGTAAGATGAGAGTTGAATATAACATCAGAAGTTCTGATAATGGAAGAACATGCTTAAGTTGGTGAATGACTCCAATATTTCTTGATATAGTTTTTCAAAAGTTATCGATATGCGGATTCCATGATAATTTATTGTAAATAGTAAGGCCTAAAAATTTGGTTGTTTAACCTTTTTAATAACAGTGTTGTCAAATATAATTTGACCAGACGGATGTGATAACAAATTACTAAACAACATATAATTTGTTTTTTGTTCAAAGATTCAAAGATAGTTTGTTAGCTTTTATCCAATCCGTCACCTTTTTAAGTTCGGCATTTAAAACAGTGACGAGTTCAATAGGATCGTGATGTGTGTAGAACAGATTGGAGTCATCCGCAAAGATTATAAAAGAATGAATATCAGACGAATTTTTAATATCATTTAAATAAATTATAAATAAAAGAGGGCCCAGGAGGCTTCCTTAAGGAACTCCGCAATTAACAGGTTTAGTAGAAGAGTCAGAATTGTATACGATAACAAATTGTACTCTACCTGTAAGATAACTCTTAAACCACTTCAATGCATTCCCTCTGATGCCATAGTAAGCAAGTTTATGTACTAGTATCTCGTGATTACTGGTATCAAATGCCTTTGAGAAATCAAGGAACATATCCACAGTGTGATTGGACTTATCAAAAGAACTAGAGATTTGATCTTATGAGAGTTAAAATAGCATGGGTCGTGTTGTGTTTTTCTCTGATAGTCGGATATAATATTGTATTTTCTAAGAAGGGTAATATATTATAGTTCTTACGTGAACTATTTTTCCCAAAATTTTTGAAAACGAGGATAATAAAGATATGGGGCAATAATTATTGACAGACAGGGCAAGGCCTGAATCCGACAAGCGGGATAATGATTTATCTATAAAGCGCTTAGAAACGTCGTAGATGTATTAGGCGCTATATATTTCCAGATTAGTATTGTTATTATTAGGCAGAGTGTTTGGTCCCGGGTTTAAGTTCAAAATTAAGGATTTGGCCAGTGTATGATGATGACCGCAGAACAGTTGTCACTGGAGCACATGGCGTATCACCATGGGCGGACTTTGATTAAAATACGAATGGGCAGTTTTGGAGCGACCAACCCTTTTTTTTTCTATGACCGGCTCTGTCTAACAACACTCCCCATGGCCAGTCTGCCCCCGGCGTACAGCCCATTTAGGTGGTCGTGTAAAAAAAAATGAACAGTGTCAGCTTCAACAATTAAATTCGGACGTTTCCTGAATATAAAAACACAATCGCAAATCCTTTAAGAAAAAATTACCTCAAATACAGAGGAGAGGAAGATAACTTAGGAATCTATCCTATCTGATTAGATTCAGAACAGTAACGATGCATGCTTCTGTTATTTACTTTGTGTCTATCCAACACCCATTTGATAGGATATAATATCTAGAAATGGGTCACGTCCCTTTTTATTCATAAACGGATCACTTGTGGACACGCAACACTGGTTTCATCAGCTTTATATGCTCAAGATTCGAATTTCATTCATCAATATACTCCAGTCGCAATAATTTAAAAAATACAAAACACTTGGGAGTGGACTGGCAACTAAATGGGAAAACTCTTTTCTTTGAGTAGACCCCGGCTTACTGTTGCCAGAAGGCCCATTAATCTTAGTGTTAATTGTGGGGTAGACAGAATCAAGGATATTTTACACCCTTTTCCGAGTATTATATATCTGTTTCTACTAAACCCCTGCTGGAGTCAAGAGAAAGTTAGTATTCTGCACCTGTTAAAGTATATTTCTTTTCTTCTTTTTTTTTTGGTTCGATATCTCTCTGGCCTTGTAGTCTGGAGTAATGACAGTATTCCTGAAGGATTCATGTCATTTGCATAATAATACAGACCTGATGGCCTTGGTGTGAAACATCGATTAGTTTTTATTGCACACTCTAAAATAGGTTGATTGTAATATTACCCAGTATAAAAAAGTAACCCAATACTGGGTAAAATGTACCCCAAACTGAGTGAAAATAACCAAATATTGGGTAAAATTTTACCCATGTTCTCTTTTTACCCCAAATTGGGTAAATTTTACCCAACTTTTTTTAAATTCTTTCCCTGAATTTATTGATGACTCACACTGTATTCTTTCTTTATCTATATTTTATCAGTCTGAACTTAAATACTAAAATGTCTAATCCTTTAGTTTAATAAGATGCTTAACCATTGCCTACGGGAACCGGGTGGTCCTGTATTAAGTCTACGTGAATTAGAAAATTCAGTCGTCAACGGGTTAATGTCAGTGGATTTGTCCATCTTGATGGGCTTGCAGGTGGACATATGATGCATAGATGACTTTTGTAGATGGGAGTTCATGGTTAATATTTGTGTGTTAATGTGCGTGTGTTGTAAATTAGAGTTGTTACTCCTGCATGTGACAAAAATTCGTTTTCAAATCTTCATATTTAAGTCTTCAAATTTATGACATTAAAGAAATTACTCTATCACCAATTTAATTACTTAATTTTATGCATTTTCTTTAAAGTGCTTGAATTTTTATACTGTATACCCTCACATTTAAATTTTTCAGATTAATCGTGTAATATTATTAATTATACTATTGATTGATTGTTGTGAAGCGCAAAGTGAATTTATAATTATGCGCAATATAAAAATTACTTTAAAATATTATTTATAATGTAAAATACAAAAACAAAATAGAATCTTCTAAAACGGTAATTGTATAAAAGCAGAGACATGATTGCGTTGCAAAGGTCTGTTTATACTACATTTGGGTTTTATCCTAATCTTTTGTTTTGTTTTCTTTTCAAAGATATATATATATATGTCATTTTTTCCCCTTATCATTAACATCATAGTTATTATACATTTACAATTACCTGACTTTTAAGGTCGAAGCAAATATATATTTTGTCTCGTGTGTAATGGACGTGTAGGTGTTGGGTACAATAATAGTTACATGCAATAAGGACGTCATGTAGAGGGCGTTTACTACGCATTGAAAACGCCCTCTACATGACGTCCTATGACACCGGAAGAATGTTTTTTAAAGTAGAACGTTGATGATTTTAAATATTGGCTTAATACTTATTATTGCATAGATGGCATAAATTAAACAAGGTTATCCAAATTCAACGCTTGGAAACATTTGAAGTAATGATTATTATCAATTATAAAACGGTAAAATACAGCCCCCGATATAGCAGCTGAAGAGCTCCTCGAACGCTGCTGAGATATGTGACGACACACCCTGGACCAGTCCTGGCTAAGCAGACGATGTCCCATAACATCTTACACATTTTTCAGAGCCTATTTTGTCATCTCCTCTTCACTTATTTCTCTTCCTTCACTAGCGTCAGTCTTAATGTTAGTCTGTTGCCTCACTCTTAACTTCGTGTATGGTATTATTTTGATGAAAAATGCAGCGTTAAAAAAATAAAGGAATCAGTCACTTGTAAACAAAATAAGACGCCATTGCATTTTCAGCTGTTTGCACCGGGGCATGTTCGGCGTTTCAAGAGGGAACGAATACCATCCTGCTATTATTCGGAGGGCTTTTCAATTTGAAAGTGGGGTTTATTTCATTGATCATTGACCCTTCTCCTATGTATTTACAATCAAACGGTTTTAGCTATCAGAATCAGTTTCACTTTCCCTTTATAATGGTGTGAAATAAGGTCATGTTTAAATACACCAAACTCTTTATAATTTGATAAATAATTGCATTGCAATTACGTTCATTCATTATAGGACGTCGTCTGCTTAAGCAGGATCGATCCCGAGTGTGACGACATCAAAACATCGCTATATTTCTGGCGAATCCTCGGATATTCCAGATGCTGAGAAGAGCTTTTATTTGTGTTGTTTTTATAATCACCAGATACGCAGTTGACATAAAACTTATAAGATTGCCATCTGTAAGCTTCCCAGTTTCTAGTGATACATTAATTGCCATATTTGTGATTTTCTTTGAATATCTACTTTAAATAGATAACCCGAAAAGCGAAAACCTCATTTTCTTTACTAGAAAACAATTCTTTATCATTCTTTTAGTTGCCATTTTCAAAACTGTCCTGTGCAACAAAAGCTTACATGTACTATTGGCCTTGATTTTATAATTGCCATTTCTAAATCAATTTTGAACCGACAGGGCGCCAAGCCAATTGATGATCTTACGCTTCAAAGAAAAAAGTTCCATACGTCCATTTTCTATCATGCAAATTGCTTTCCATCAAGCGCTGAAGGTGAGCCAGTTATTACTTTCTACAATTACGGCGTAATCAACTCCACTACTTGTCAGACAAGTATAAGGATAATTAGTCTCTCTGCATAGAAAACCTTGACAGTAATACGAGGCTGTTTTTCCTTCTAGCAATAGTCAGATACTGTAGTTTGCACCATAATGTTATTTTAACTCTTTAAATGTTACTCAGTTAATATCCTTGGGCCGCATTGTGAATCTAAAAGAATATTTTTATCTATAGATTCTGTTTTATTTTATTTTTTAATTTCCAGTATAAAGCCACTACATATAGGCCCTGTGATAAAAGGGTTGTCACGTTGCCAATTAAGACCGGATTTTATTTTATTATGCAAAAATGTTTAATGCACATTGGAGTCCTTATCTTTATTGGTGCTTATAATGTGCGTGCATGGCGACCGGCACTTGTGGCAAGCCTATATCATCGTGCCAATCGACACTTGTGGCAAAGGAAATGTTTATTGTTTTAAAGAACACAAAGTCCAATTTCTTCTTTTTATTATTCGAAGGTCGTGACTGTAAAGTTTCAAATTTTGCAATACAATGAAACCAGGGCAAATTATTTTCAGTAGTCTTGCGTAATAATTAAGAAAATATTACGTACGACAAGGAGCATTACAAAAAACAACGACAAACCCCCCCCCCCCCCCATCGAAAAAATTAGAATATATAACGGAATCCCTGCCTATGCTATTGTGTATGACGGAATTTTATACCATATCTCTTTCTGTTTCGTTCATGTTTGGTAATTAATTGCACCTAAGTTTACTTCCGCTTTTCACATTGGTACACCTGCATGTGCCATTCTGCTCCCAAAATATGGAATCCGTCATAGGTGATTTGAAATATTGGAAGTTAAGTTTATAGATTTTTGGTATAATACCGCTTCCTTCACTCGCTAATAGACAGATTAGGCCACACAAAATTTATTTCTAGTTTCTCGTCAGGATTTTTTGGAAATGAGGAGGAGCAGGGGGTTCGGTGATTATTTCATATTTGATATTTTTCTTGCACATAACGATGCTACTGGGTCAAGTTTCACACACACACACACACACACACGTTTACCTGGCTTTACTTCCGAGGACAACTATTGTTCCTCTATTGTTACTCGTCCTCGGACAGTCGACGGAATAAGGCATAAATTCATTGTTCGACGTTCGAGGACTATTGTCCGGCTTCCGAGGACCATTGTTGTCATGATTTTTTTTTTGTTCTCTGTCCGAAAATGTCCTCGGACATAATGCTAAACAAACGCACACACACAAAACACAAAACACAATAGTTTAACACAATTTTTTTTTCATTCCTTTATATTTGTAAATGCACTTTATAGGTTAAAAAAGGTGAAATTGCATTACGTTCATGATATTTGCTTTTTCGTTGCACAGATGTCTATGTCTTCAGATTCTAATTTTTTTTCAATTTTTTTAAACAAAAATAAATAAATGAGGCTGGCCAGAAATAAAGGGGAAAAGGAGGAAGAAGAAGGAAGACGGTTAACTACGAATTATTTTTTATTTGGTCTTACATATATGAAAATTAACGTCAAAAAATCTGAAGGAGAGTGTCATGGAATTGCCCTATATTTTAAAAGAACCCATAAGACATAATTATGTGAGTGATATCTGTGATTTCTTGTCCACCTAACATATTTATTGAGAACCCATGAGAGAGAGAAAGAGAGACATATGTAGATCGAAATACGCGATCAATGTCAACATAAAATATTACGTAATGAACATAATATACTAGATGGCATGAGACCTGTCCCCCTGTTTCACAATGCTTGTTCTGGATAACAAGTGCCTTATTTCTTTCAGAACACTATTCACAGCCAATCAAATGCTATGACTTAAGCAGCTTATTTCAATTGATGTTTCTTCTAACTGGTAGAATGTTTGATGAAACGAGGGGCTTGGTACACAGAATTTATCATAATCATATAATGGCGCTGATCAATCACATTTTTAAAACTTTGTCAATAAGCATTATTATGTTACGAAAGAGGCGGTATGATCCAACGTTCTAACGGCTCGCGCAAGCGCACTTACCATCTCACTGATGACGTTCAAAAGACCTGAGAGAGGAAACATATCTACGCCAGTGGCATAAGGATATTTGACTCTTCTTCATTATAAGTTGAATTTTGCTCTTATAGTCACCATGAACGAGTCACTCCTTTTTGGAACTGACAATACAATGACTGACTGGTCAAATTTGTCCAGTACTCCGTTACCTTCATCCTCTTTAAACATTAATGAACATTTAGATGCTATAAACATGATAACCGTGATTTTGGTGGTATACAACGTCTTTGCCTTGTTTGGCAACTTCATGATCATGATGGTTGTACCTAAAATTCCATCAGGTGAAATGGAGGTCTCAAGTAAGGTATGTTTGATCGGTCAAGCTGTGACTGACGCAGTGGTCTCAGCACTATTCATCATTGGACCTGTCTCAGAATTAGCAGGTGAACGGACAGGGTGGGCGTATGGAAGGATGTCCTTTTGTAGAGTAGTAGGTTTTGTGGCCACTTCGTTGATCGGAGTCAGTATCCTGCATATTGCACTTCTCAACACGGACCGGTACCTCTTCATTGTCAAACCAATGCTCTATTCGCGAATTGCCACAAGGAATCGAGTCGCGTTCGCGTCCATCGCCCTCCCCGTGTTCCACACATCGCTTCTGATCTTCTTCGTTTGGACAAACGATGTCTCGTTCCGAATAATCCAGTACGATCGCGGACTGAAAATGTGCATAATTAACTTTCAGGAGGCAGTATTTTTGCCATTTTCTTTGTGCATATTCGGGATGGCTTGGCTGACTATGGTTTTTCTTGTGATCCAATATTGTCACATTGTCAAGATTTCGACGAAACATCTGAGTCGTATTAAACCTCAAGTAGGTAATGGCGGCAATCCGGAGGTACGCCAACTCCCTGGGAGTGGCAGTATTGCTTGTTCAGCTCTGAAGGTCAGATCAGACGACAACAAAGTGAACAACGACTTCGGCCATGTCACCGCCGAAGCACACTTTGGACAATTGACTTGTGACTCTCATAAAGAAACTCTAGTTTCCAGAAAAGCACTTGACCGTGCGTCAACAGGTTACAATTACAAGGATGGAAACTCCACAGCTGAGGTACACGGTAGTGACTGTCCTGCATTACATGTTAAGATAACATTTAATGACCAAACGGGTAGCAGTAAAGACATTTCTAAAAAGTTTGACATGGATAGGCCTACTCCAGAACTGCCTGGACGAGCCACCCCAAACCATGAAGAGTGCACTCTCACCAGAAGCAATCTCTCTCTGCATGGGCCATCTGACAGTACAGACGAACACGTGCCATCCGTATCAACACCTAGCCTTCCAGCCATAAGGGGAAGACCAAAGCAGCGTCTGGGGGGTCGGGTTGAACCATCCAAGTTGCGCCATAACTTAAGGATCCTTCGTACACCTCTCATCATCACCCTTTGTTTTTTCTTCTCCTATCTCCCAATAACCTTCATAAATATCTACGTAGCTTCTACAGGTCGCAGCGTTGACCCACGAATTCATGCATCTTTTTCCATTCTTGTGGGTGTCAATGGAGGAGTCAATATCATCGTGTACTACTTTACCATTTCACCTTTTAGACAAATACTCAAGAATAATCTACGACGTCGGTAAAAGAGAAGGCGTCATAAAGTATTGTCTAACGATTCACGTTACATGTGTTTGTGTGTGTGTGTGTGGGGGGGGGGGGGTATATTAGTTTGTTTTTGTGATGTTCCTGATGTTTTTTTTCATTCACGTGAATGCTAAGAACTAAAGAAAGCAACTATACTATATGTTTTTGCGGTCAATTTCGGACTTTTTTCATTCAATTTTATATAAGAGGCATTCAAATTAGCACCGTAATATTAATCATTCAACTTGGTATTTCGGTCATTCAAATTCGCACTTAGAGCAAACAATTTAACACTTTTCTCATTCAAATTAAAAAGTCGGTTGGGAGCATTCAAATTCGCCACCATACCGGAAACGTCTCTGCCAGCATTCAAATTCGTAATAAGCCCATTCAATTGAGCATGTTTAAGGTATTTGGACATTCAATTAATTTACTTTGAAATAAATTGCTTTGTAATGCGTGGTTAGGCTTCCTTTTCAATACTCAGTTCCATTCCATAGGCCTTATAGCTTTCATAATCATGGACTTAAACTCAATACCCCAACCCTCCCCAATGAAAAACATAGATACTTTTATGGAAGAAATAATTTTCCTAAATAACTTTATTAGTTATTACACCCACTTACATACATTTAACAATATAACATTAAGAAATATATCTTCACTTGAAAGTATGAACAATAATTATTGTGTAAACTTGTTAGATCATAAATTAGAGGAAAGTAAGTCAATAATTGCTAAAATATATTATGTAGATGAGATAAACATGAATTCATTAAAAGAAGCTTATATGAATAAAACATACATAAAAGCTCATGCAATTCGAAACAAATATATCAAAATTAATAAAGAATACCGACCAAATAAAATGCGTTCGACGTAAATTACGAATTCGAATGCTCAATGTGCGAAAAAGAATGCTCTGAAATGAATTTGAATGCTGGAATAACGGTATTGCGCAATCGCATCACCTCCCGTTCTAAATTGAATGACCGTTTTTCGAACTTGATGCATTTTTTGCGAATTCGAATGAAATTAGTCTAAATTGGATTGATTAAAGTACTAATACGAATTCTTGAAATATTAATTTGAATGCTTAAATGCTTGTACACGGCCAAATTCTTCTAATTTGAATGCACGTAGTATGAATTCGACTGATGACCTTAAGAAATTGACCGCAAAAACCTATATCTTAGAGAAAGCCAACCGATTGACCTAAGAAATTAATTCATGTTCTATAGAGTTTGCCTACTTCTGTTAAAGGGTTACTAAAATAGAAAATTAATTGTCCATTTTTTCGTAGGAAGGAGTCATCAGGAGCCAAAAAATATCTATCACACACGTTTTTATGCATTCAGTCGTATTTCATAATCATTTGAAAAGTACATTTTTGCTGATTTACACAGTCATAGGCCCCGCCCCTAAAAAAAACATCGAAGGGACATCGTGATCTCGTGATCTGTGACGTACGAGAAGTAAGGGAAAATATTCCACCCACTATACCATTTGCATTGCATATTTTCGTGTTTAATTCCTCACAATAACGTTGATTTGGGGGCACAGTTTTATCGATAATACCAAATCGGTGTATAGTTGCGGGCTGTAGCAAGACCCCTTTTCCTAAAGATGAAAATCTACGGAAATTGTGGGGCGCAAAGGTAAAGCTCACGCGGGCAGAGTGGCAAGGGCCGGCCAAGTGAGTGGAGTACAATTTGCTGTGATCACTTTGCCGAAGATGATTTTGAGGATCCTGGCCTGTAGGGTAAACTAGGGGAATATGGAGCACTTAAGCACAAAATGATAGTTCTGAACATGTAACAAACATTCTTTTCACTTCTCTCTTTTACTGGTGGAAGAACTATTTATTACCTACATAAAATCACTAAATTTAGAAAAAAAAAATAATTGTCTTGTATAAATAAAAGACAAAATAAACAAAAGTGTCACGGGATCCATATTACCCCAATAAACGGGATAATATGGAGCCCATAAACAATCTACACTGAAATTTGATTATGCTCGTAATTGGTATAGAATTAACAATTAATTTTTTTAACAAGTGAAAGTTCTCTTCAAATTATACATTCCCCAGTAGTTTTCGGAAGTGTGAAAATATATTTTTTCCCTATTTTTTCCCTATTTTATTCCTATTTAAACGAAAATAGGCCTATTTTTTTCCTATTTTCTTTGGAAAATATGAAAAAATTAGATCTATTTTTTGGCTATTTTTTATTTTTTCCCTATTTAATTCCTATTCTAAGGAAAATAGGCCTATTTTTATTGTATTTCCCTCGGAAGTAGGAAGAAAATAGAAGTAATTTTAGGCTATTTTTTTTTATTTTTCACCTATTTTCTTCCTATTTCAGGAAAATAGGCCTATTTTTATTGTATTTCCCTCGGAAATAGGAAGAAAATAGAAGTAATTTTAGGCTATTTTTTTATTTTTTTTCACCTATTTTCTTCCTATTTCAGGAAAATAGGCCTATTTTTATTGTATTTCCCTCGGAAATAGGAAGAAAATGGAAGTAATTTTAGGCTATTTTTTTATTTTTCACCTATTTTATTCCTATTTCAGGAAAATAGGCCTATTTTTATTGTATTTCCCTCGGAAATAGGAAGAAAATGGAAGTAATTTTAGGCTATTTTTTTATTTTTCACCTATTTTATTCCTATTTCAGGAAAATAGGCCTATTTTTATCCTATTTCCCATGGAAAATATAATAGAAATAGGCCTATTTTGAGGCTATTTTCTGATTTTTTCCTATTTTTTAGACCTCATTTCTCTCCGGACTATTTTTTCCCTAGTTTTTGCACTTTTCATTTTTGTCAAAAAAATAGTTTTATCCTATTTTTCAGACTAGCTCTAGTTTCATCCTAGTTTTCTCATTATTCTAAAAATAGTTTTGTACTATTTTCCAAACTTTTATCTTTCCCCATGATCCAGCACTAGTTTTATCCTATTTTCCAAACTTTATTTTTTCCAGCACTATAGTTTTATTCTAGTTTCCTGACTTCTGTACTTTTGCTAACACTAGTTTTATCATATTTTCCAAACTTTATCTTTTCCAGCACTAGTTTTATTCTAGTTTCCCAACTATTGGTTTCTATAGGTCCTAATCAATCATGAATATTCATGAATAACAATCTAAAATATGAAAACTAGTGGAAATAGATAAATACATTTAGATTTGGGATTAAGATTTGAACTTTGATAGAAATTTTACTTACATTAAACTATTGTAATGTTGTACACAATTTCAAAAGGCATTTTCATATTTCATTAATAAAAGTGTAAATCAATTTTAATAATAAAAGTGTAATCTAGTCAGTAACCATTTTTTTATAGCACTACAACTATGTCCCTATATATAATGAATGTGATACAATTGCTTAGTAGCTAGGTATAGGACATAGGATGTAGGCTATAGGATTTATAGGAGTAGGAGAGGATAGTATATGATTACAAGATAGGATTAATAAAATAATAATCAATAATGTCATGTGATTGTTCCTGTAGACACCCACATCATTTCTTCTTATAGTTAATTATTTTCTTATTGGTTTTGTAGATTTTTCCTATTTTCTCCCTAGTTTTTCCCTATTACATTGCATTTTCTCAATTAGATTCAATCTATTTTCTGCTTAGTTTTCCACTATTTTATTCCTGTTTTTGTCCTATTTTTTCTGTAGTTTCCCATTATTCAATTCCTATTTCCTCCTATTTTATCCTATTTCTCAATCAAATTTTATCCAATTTTCTGCCTAGTTTTCCACTATTTTATTTCTATATTTTTCCTATTTTCCATCTCCCACTATTTTCTTCAACGTGTTTTCCCCTATTTTCTACCTAGTTTTCACCTAATTTAATCCTATTTCCATCCTATTTTTTTTTTTTCCTATTTCCGGAATAATTTCGAAGGACTATTTTCTTTCTGGTTTTATCCTATTTTCTTGGAATAAAAATAGGGAAAAATAGGGAAAAAAATAGGAAAAATGTGTTTCAATCCTATTTTTATCCTATTACAAGTAGCTATCTCTACGCTATACAAAATAGGAAAAAAATAGGAAAAAAATATATTTCCGTTGGTAATTTTTTTGTATTTTTTTCCTATTTTTACCCTATTTCATTTCGACTTGGGTTATCATGTAATGATTATAACTACACAACAGAACAATACTGCACTAGCCATCAACAGTCTGTGCATGTATGCTGCATGTTTACAAGGGGCTCCATATAACCCAAAAGATATTGTGGCTATGTAAATGGATTGTACAGGCCATTCACTCAGCCATGATCAATACACATGCACTCAGCACCAGTATACAACCCACATTATGCACTTATTATGATACAATCAAGATATGATTACGCAATGTAGGTTTACAACAGCAATCTTTACATTTTTGGGTTTATAAGGAGCCAAAAAATGGCACGAAAATCGCTTACCTTTCTCCAATATGTTGGATTTTGTTGTGGATATCCGAGACCTACCAGCTAACTTCGTGTTTACAGAGTGGCAGTGGGTGCAACAGGTCACATAACAGGCATTTAAACCATAGAGGGGGGCTATAACACTTTTCTACAGTCCGATTTCTATGCATGGCTCCATATTACCCCGAGGCTCCATATTCCCCCGGTTTACCCTATTCCGAATTTCCGAGCTCACCCGTAACTCCAGGTAGCCCCAACGCGTTGGAGCTCCCTGGAGTTACTTCACCCGCGGCCCCTTCATGAATCACCAGGCCCTGGCGCGTCTTCTGCGAGGGTTCAAACATATAATATGGTCGAATTCCCCTTGCCACTTGAGCTTCTTTGCCTTCGAGATCTGATAAATCACAGTTCGTATCTGGCTCAAAAAAGTCCTCCAAATCGGAAACGCGATCACTTTTCATCTCTCTATACAACTTACTCGAATCCAGCCAAAATCTAAGTCAGTAGGCCTACTACCGTAGTATGTAAAGCGAACAAAAAAAAAAAAAAGCCGAAAGTGAAATAAAACAAAAGCGTACGAGGGGAACATAGTTGCCGTACTAAAGATGTGTAGTACATTGTACAGACGCATAATACGGCTGTGCACGCGTTCAAGACCAATGCAAAACTTTCGTTCGGCAAGCTCAGATGCATGAGAACATGGCTCAAAAAAAGTTAAAAAACAGAACAAGAGCTGTATATTTGGGCAAATCTATTCGCTGATCTTGTAGAAAATATATTGATAATGATTATTCACTCCTAAGACTATATTGATTAATTTCCTTTTTTCATAAATAGTCCGTTGAACAGAGGGGTCAAATACCGCACTGTGTGTACAATGTTATATATGATGCAGCCTGCAGATCTTGTGCCTCTTACTCTTCATACGTCACTTGGGGGTGTGGCGTCAAATAGTCAATCAGCTGACGAGTTTTAAGGAACGGTCCCAAAACCTCTACCTTTTCCCCCTTTTCGCCAAACCGAGACATAATTTGGACAATCAGTTGCCAGATTAGTGATTGGAAGGCAAAAATTCATGGAAACAGCACCCTTTTTTTCTCTAATTTAGTCAACCTTTAAGGTTGCCGCGTAATCAGGCAGAGAAAAATACTCTCACAACTATTCACTATTTTTAAATTGATTCTGATATCCTAAATTGTTCTAATTGTTACTTAGAAAATGATTTCCTTATGCCCAAGTTACGATGACACAAGTTTATTCTGGACCTGTATGACAAATATAGGTTTCTTTCAGAAACATTAAGAAAATACCTGCAGTGAATATAAAAAATTACGATTCCTATGTAAAGAACGCAACTGTTTCATAATGGGGTAAAACGCACGCATTCAAAAGATTATATTCTAAACGAAGAAGCTTGACTGGGGAGGAATTTTTTAATGTGTAACACTGGGAGTAATATGCCGAAAGATTTGTTTACACATTAAAAATTCCTCCCCAGTCAAGCTTCTTCGTTTACTAACCATTGTCTACGGCGGACCGTTTGAATATTAATGAGTCAGAAAGAAGAGGGTCTTGGGTATTTGATTCTAGTTCATCGTGACTTGGCCGTGAACCAGAATAGCCTGGTGGTTAAGTCGCTGCCCGGCAAGCAGTAGATGACAGGTTCGAATCCCGCTGGTTCCAATTTTTTCTGACTTGTGTTTTTCATTACAGATCGTGCATACGATCTTTAACACTGGGAGTAATATGCCGAAAGATTTGTTTACACATTAAAGATTATATTCTAGTATGTTACCATCAATATAACTCTGGGAAAAGCATGAAGAAAATCAGTTTCCTGGAAAATGGTTACTTTAAGAATTTACTGTATATAACTGTCACATATGCTTTAAAAAAACTTATACTTGTACTATTATACTGACCCACAATAAAAAGTACCCACGACTTTATAATGGTATATCATATTTATATTGACAGACACAGAATGACAATGAACCAGGGTGGAAAGATTGACCTTTTATTGAAACATTTCACTAATTTCGGAAGACAATGCTGTCTCTTGTCAGCGCGCATTACAGCGCAGAACACAACAAGTTGAACAAGATGAATGTGACTGCGTCTCCTATAAATTCAGTTGATGGCTCAAACTGTTCTAGAAATATTTGATAACGAGGCTAAAAACCAGTAATTTCATGTAATTTTATGTAAATTGACCTCTGTGACCTCTGACCTACTTACCCCAACATCTAATCAGTTCATCTTTCTATGGGGATGCATACTGGTACCAAGTTTGAAGTTCTCACCTCAGATAGTTCTTGAGATATCGCGGTAACGGTGCTAAAAACCACTAATTCCATGTAATTTCATGTAAATTGACCTCTGTGACCTCTGAACTTTGACCTACCTACCCCAAAATCTAATCAGTTCCTCTTTCTATGGGGATACATACTGGTACCAAGTTTGAAGTTCTCATCTCAAACAGTTCTTGAGATATCGCGGTAACGGTGCTTAAAACCAAGAATTTCATGTAATTTCATGTAAATTGACCTCTGACCTGTGCCCTTTGACCTACTTACCCCCCAATCTAATCAGTTCATCTTCGTATGGGGATACATACTAGTACCAAGTTTGAGGTTCCTACCTCAAATGATTCTTCAGATATCGCGGTAACGAGAAGTGGGACGGACGGACGCACGCACTGACGGACGGACAACCCGAAAACATAATGCCTCCGGCACCCACCTTCGGTTGGCGGAGGCATAAAAATGAAAGTCACAGATCACCCCTGGTGTTTGTGGATGGCAACATCACTGGACAGCGCAATGTGGACGATATCCTGAGACCACACCTGGTGCCATTCCTGCAGAACAGCCGAAGACTGCGCATCTTTCAGCATGATAATGCCCGACCTCATGCTGCACGGCTAACCACTGCATTCCTGAGGGGTGAGAACATTAACACCATGGAGTGGCCGGCGATGTCCCCTGACCTCAATCCCATTGAGCATCTGTGGGATGAGCTTGGGAGGCGCATTGCTGGCAGGGTCAAGACTCGTGCAAAACTGATCCAGACTTTGCAAGATGAATGGAACAGGATTCCACAAGATTTCATTCAAAGACTGGTGCGCGTATGCGTCGCAGATGCAATGCCTGTCTGCAAACAAATGGTGGCTACACACTATTGATCTGTGACTTTCATTTTTCAACTTGTTGTGTTCTGCGCTGTAATGCGTGCTGACAAGAGACAGCATTGTCTTCCGAAATTAGTGAAGTGTTTCAATAAAAGGTCAATCTTTCCACCCTGGTTCATTGTCATTCTGTGTCTGTCAATATAAATAAGATATAACATAAAGTCGTGGGTACTTTTTATTGTGGGTCAGTATATATTTACATCCATTCATCCATATTTAAATTAAATATACATATTCTGCGTCATCTCTTTTTTCGATCCGCTAATCACGATAATATTTTAATCATCACATTATATATATATATATATATATATATATATATGTGTGTGTGTGTGTGTGTGTGTATGTATAACTGCATCCTTATTTCAATCGGTTTTTATATAAAAGTGCACCAATACGTGGTGCATCGTTTGTAAGACATATATCAGTGTATAGATCATGAACATGAATTATGCTCATAGTTGCAGGTGATAACTTCTTCTGTATTAATGAAATTCCGTTTTGATCGGTGTCAAAGTCTTCGACTACATTTGTTATGCCTCAGTCGCACCAACAGACAGACACCGGACCGACAACACACCGAACAAAACTACATGACCCCGAAAGGAAAGGAATCTGTCGGTTTGTCGGTGTGACTGAGGTATTGGAGATACTCAGTGAAGTATGTAGTGTGTTGAGAAGAGTGATACAGGGATGGTTACATTATATACTAAGCTTTGTTTGATGTTATACATGCGATATATTACGATTTAGAGAGGAGAGGGAGAGAGGAGAGGGATATATATATTATATATATATATATATATATAAATAAGAGAGAGAGAGAGAGAGAGAGAGAGGATGATGAGGAGAAGTGTGGGTATGTATGAGACAGAGGGGGCAGTAAGGAAGAAAGGGATAGGATAATAGTGTATATAGGAGAAAGAGAATGAAAGAGGTATATAAGCCAATTCGAACGAATTTTCTACCATCACGATTTATTATTCATGCTACATCGAAATACATGTACATGTACATACAGTTCGTCAATTATCATAAGAGCGTCTACTAAAAACAAGTAAGCATAATGTTATGTATATATGTACCGTATACGTTTATTACACGTGTTTAGTTATATACAGATGTTTGAATGCAGAGTTATAAATGTTTAAATACAGATAAGTCTCTAGATGTAATTACCAAGCTCATATATCAAAATAAAATCATGACCATTTTCAGAAGGTTTACTATATTGATAAGTTCGTGGACGTAATTATTAAGCACATATATGTCAAAATAAAATCATCACCAAAATCAGGACGTAATACTGATAAGTTCGTGGATGTACTTGTTAAGCACATGTATGTCAAAATTAAATAATCACCAAAATCACGAGGTTTACTATATAAGTTCGTGGATGTAATTATTAAGCACATGTATGTCAAAATAAAATCATCACCATAGTCGTGAGGTTTACTATGCTGATAAGTTAGTGAACGTAATTATTAAGCATATATATGTCAAAATAAAATCATCACCGATGTCACAGGAGGTTTACTATATTGATAGGTTAGTGGACGTAATTATTAAGCACATATATGTCAAAATAAAATCATCACCAATGTCAGGAGGTTTACTATATTGATAAGTTAGTGGACGTAATTATTAAGCACATATATGTCAAAATAAAATCATCACCAATGTCAGGATGTTTACTATATTGATAAGTTAGTGGACGTAATTATTAAGCACATATATGTCAAAATAAAATCATCACCAATGCCAGGAGGTTTACTATATTGATAAGTTAGTGGACGTAATTATTAATCACATGTATGTCAAAATAAAATCATCACCAATGTCAGGATGTTTACTATATTGATAAGTTAGTGGACGTAATTATTAAGCACATGTATGTCAAAATAAAATCATCACCATAGTCAGGATGTTTACTATATTGATAAGTTAGTGGACGTAATTATTATTCACATGTATGTCAAAATAAAATCATCACCAATGTCAGGATGTTTACTATATTGATAGGTTAGTGGGCGTAATTATTAAGCACATATATGTCAAAATAAAATCATCACCAATGTCAGGATGTTTACTAAATTGATAAGTTAGTGGACGTAATTATTAAGCACATATATATGTCAAAATAAAATCATCACCATAGTCAGGATGTTTACTATATTGATAAGTTAGTGGACGTAATTATTAAGCACATGTATGTCAAAATAAAATCATCACCAATGTCAGGATGTTTACTATATTGATAAGTTAGTGGACGTAATTATTAAGCACATGTATGTCAAAATAAAATCATCACCAATGTCAGGATGTTTACTATATTGATAAGTTAGTGAACGTAATTATTAAGCATATATATGTCAAAATAAAATCATCACCAATGTCAGGATGTTTACTATATTGATAAGTTAGTGGACGTAATTATTAAGCACATAATTTATATGTCAAAATAAAATCATCACCAATGTCAGGAGGTTTACTATACTAGTTAGTGGATGTAATTATTAAAGGGAATTTTGAGTTCTGGGAAAGGTAACAAATAATTTGTAAGCTTTTTCATTCTTTTTATGTTAGTTTGGAAGATTAAATACTTCAAATACCCTCACTTTCAAAATATGACAAGAAACAGCTGAAATGTTCCGGCCAAACATATGTGTGTAGTCTCATATACACATTTCTGTGTGCAGTGCATGTGACTCTCAGCAGGATTGAGTCATTTTCTGATCATTTCGGTGATTCCAAGACCTTACAGCATACTCCAATTCTTATGTGCTATATAATCAATAAATCAAACTTTCCCAATTGCTTTGAGACAGTTTCTTTCACAATTCCATCCAATGCCCAGAACTCAGTTTTATCTTTAAGCACATATATAGCAAAATAAAATCATCACCATAGTCAGGATGTTTACTAGTATACTGATAAGTTCGTGGATGTAATTATTAAGTACACATATATCAAATTATCACCAGTGTTAGGTTTACTATACTGATAAGTTCGTGGATGTAATTATTAAGCACATATATATCGAAGTAAATTCATCACCATTGTCAGGAGGTTTACTATAATGATAAGTGCATGGACGTGACAGCTATACTGTTGTTTTTAGAGCACCGTTTACTATCATGTTTATATTTACTTCGCAGTGTGTGCGCCTTTAAAAAGATGAAAAGTTTTGCTGTACTGTGACTTTTAAATATGGTACTTTAGAGGTAATAACATTGAATCATAATACAGAATCTTTCTAACGATAAAATTTTCTGTAAAAACAAACAATGTATCAGTGGATGCACACTTGAAGTGGAAGTCGACCTTGATATTTGGTTAGTTTTATTGAAAGCCAAAACTCAGATCAGTGAGAGGTTGAGTAAAATCCGATAAAAGATAATGAAGTTTAAAAATTGGCAACTTTGTGACATATCAATTGAGGATCTTTCCAATTTTAATCTGTGTTGACAAAAGAACAGAATTATTTTCGTACATGATTTATTCAAAAACATATTTGCAATGATTATATCTATGGTGCATGTATATATTACTAATTTTCTTCTGCGAAAATAGAAATTTATGTTTAGTAAAGAGCGAATAGGAAAGCTCCTCGCAAGATACGTCACAGCGTTGCAAATTTCAGTTTAATCGATTAAAAATAAAAAAATAATAACTTCTTATCTTTTATCGGATTTGCTCAAACATTCATTAATCTGTTCTTTATCCCCCCCCCCCCCCCCCCTTAGTAGACAAACTAAATGTAAGGTTGGACTTCCCCCTTAAGAATTGAACATTAAAAAATAAAAAAATAAAAAAATAAACGAAACTCTACCCAAATATCACTGGTTTTCAGACAATCCTGGATCCGCCCTTTATTATGTTTTTTTTTTCAAAATAAATCATAATAATATTCTTGCCCTCGAATAAATTTTAGTCGTCTCTTTGCATCGACAGAAACAGTGTTTTTTTTTCGGAGAATTATCATACTGTAGTTGTGTACATTCAAAAACATTAATACATCACACGCTCCACAAAGTTCATTCGCTTCACCTAATTTCTTGTAGGATATAAAACTGTAGGTATAAAGTATTTCAAATGTGCTTTTTCAGCATACAAACAACATTGTCTAGTCTATACGTACAAATAGTCAAGACATACATTATGAATATAATAAACAGTGATTATTTGTGAGTAAAAAGATATAACAAAAATATTACAAAAGGAGATGGTACTATCGGAAACATGGGTTCCATGCATGTTTTTCGCAGGACAGAATAAAACCATTAAATGAAATGTAGCCTAGCATCGTTGGCCACTAGACTATAAAACAGCATCAAGAAAAACAAACTAAAATATATTGCATAACAGAAAATTACCTCTTATGCAACACATACATGTTCTTGAAACTTCTGAAGTATTGATAACATACATAACACTACTGACTTTAAATAGGCATATATATATATATACACTCAACCAAAAAAGTAAGTTCCCTCCTAGCATTTTTGGATATATCTCAAAAAGTATTTTACCAATTTTCATAATTCAAACGGGAATGGATAGGAAATTTTATTACTCATAACATGAATGTCATATCATTGCCACCAGATATCATTATTGGTGTGAACAAATGCATTTTATGTGAAAATGCATGGGGAAAAAAGTTGCACTTTAAGGTTATATGAAGCATATTGTGTACATTTCCTATGCAAGTTAGCAAATGACCTTTTTTTTAAATTATGTAATTCTCAGGAATTTCTTCAGGTACAATATGCTTCCCTATTAAACTGTATGCTCATGAAAAGGAAGAGATAGAGAAATATGCAATAAACCATGCTTAAAAGTTCAGAATCATGAGTGATTGTTTGATTATTTGTGTAAAAGTCAATGCAAATCACTAAAGTGCAACTTTTTTTTTCCATGCATTTTAACATAAAATGCATTTTTTTCACACCAATAATGATATCTGGTGGCAATGATATGCCATTCATGTTATGAGTAATAAAATTCTCTATCCACGTCAACGAGAAAGGGGGGGGGGGCGCACAATCGAAAATCGAAAGGGGGCACAGTGCACGGTGCCCCCTCCCCTCTAAATCCGCCACTGGCTCGTATGTCATGTTTCCATGACGCAATACTGCATAAACAGGGGTAGGCGCAGGAGGCGCAAAATTCGAAAGATAAACGGCTTGTAGCACCGTTTTAGGTTGTTTTTTCTCTCACTCCCCCGCTTTTTAGCTCTCGTTTTTTTTTAGAGTTGGCGTTGGGGGGGGGGGGGGCGGTCGCCCTGGCTACGCGCCTAGCGAAACCGACCATACACCGACTCCAAACGGACCAAATATTGGCAGTTCGGGGTAATTTTATGGTTTATTTGGTCTGGTGTCTGTCTGGTGTCGCCGGTCTCGTTGGTGTGACTGAGGTAATAGGTATAACTAGTCCACTGATTACAAAATACTGTAATTCTATAACAAATGGATGAATTGAAATTGATTCCACAACCATGACAATGGCATGGTTTTGTTGATCATTTTTGGTTACAGGTTTCTTGTAATACTTATGGAATATGAAAAGGTTGACGCTCTATAAATCCCAGTGGACTAATTCTACCCACTTAGTTGGGGTATAAACCTGGGCTATGTCTTATAAACAGCAACATGATATCAATCGTTAGCCTGTGCTAAAACACAGGTGTTCGTTATCTTGTGGTTGATTGGAGGACTTCCTATCAATCCGGATCAATTACAATTCTTAAGACAGGGCCCTGGACTAAAGTAAGTACGATCTTATGAATACCGGCCACGAGGTTTAGTTTTCAACTTTGAGGAAATACAGTTTCTTTTGACTCGCAAAAGCAAGCCTGGTTGGAGAGAGGTAAACCAGGTAACACCAATCATCCCCCACTGTCAGGGTCATTGGTTTAAACTGAATTCTCTCCTTAAGGTTCAAACCATCAAGGTCATAGAGCCTGATCACCAAGTTACTTTTCTTACGATTAGCACTCGCTACATAAACCCTATCTTTCTCGTCCACGGCAGTATAGAGTTTAACACCATTTGAAGCTATTAAAGGCTCACCAGCGTTCCCGTCTCTGTCATAAATGCTCACAATACTTGGATTGGTCCAGCAAGAACTGGTGATGATCAAACCTGCGCTGGTTGCAGACATTTGACCTGTCAAGGATTTAGTTGGGATAGAGTGTTTGAGCGTGGTTCCCGTTGGGTCATAGATGTAGGCGTAATGTGTGTAATTGCATATTAGAATTTCATCTGACGGGCTTTTGTTTACCTCGAGATAGCAAGTGCGTCCCGTGTGTGCCATTTTAATGGTTGATTTCCTGTAGCCACTGGAAGAATAAATATGCGATTCTGTTGTCCCCGTTGATATGCATAACGTCATGTCATTTTGGAAGACCAGACTATGACATTTGATATTGTTTGGTAGATTTGTAAACTGCTGCCTTTTGCCAGCTGAATCAATAACATCTATTCCATTACAAGCATTCTGGTAAGAGTCATATCCAACTGCCACACTGTCTTCAGAGTATTTGGTCACTCCTTCCATTGCTACTCTGAGATCTACACATTTAATTAGCTTCAATTCTTGATCTGGTTCTGTGATGTTCCCGAGATGGAGACTGGTATCATCTGCAGGCTGAAACCTCTTCTTTTGTACTTTCTCCTTTGTTGCTTGTGCAGAAGTTTGGTCAGTAGCCTCCTTCAGCATGCCATCCAGCTCCTCACAAAGCAACTTGTGGGCAGTCAGACTGTTAGTCTCAAGAAGACCAAGTCTGTTATGAGCCACTAGATCCATCGAACTACAAATCCTTTTGATCTTCTGTCGGCCGGTTAATTTCAAAGCGTTGAGATCGTCATCAAAACTACGCTCTAGAGCATCGATCTGCTCTACGAGTAAACGGTGGTTTTCTTCTAGTTGCATGGCCTTGATACGATAGGCTTGGCTGACATCATCCCGTAGTTTCTGGATGGCAGTATGTACTTCATTACGCTGTGACTCCACATTCTGTATGTTTTTCTCCAGTTCTGACTTCTTGGCTGTACAACGTTGGGTAAGATCATTTACCTGAAAACAAAAAGTTTGTGTACACCAAAATGAATCGAATTCATACTTTAATGTCAGTCTTGATAAAACATAATTTTAGATGTGTATAATTTTTTTAAAGTACAATTAAAGTACATCATAGGCCTATGTGAAACAGCACCCTGAGTGCGTCACAAAAAAAGAAGAGGCATATGCTTGTAATCTAAGCCCACATGTGATAATCAATCAAATCTATATAATATGGATTGTTTATCAATGTTGTACATCATTATGAATAACAACAAAGTATAAACTCTGAAGCGTAGTAAATTTAGTCTGGCTTGAACTTTACTAGGTTGTAAGATTTTTTTAACATTAAAGGTTGATAAAAGTTTGAATGGTGTATTTCATCGTCCAGCCTTTGTGTTCAAATAATCATTATCTATATAATGTCCACAATGCATTCAATTAGGAATGACTTGATAAAAAACACATTTGTTACAATTTTTTTAATTATCACATGTAAGCTACATTATCATTCATTGATCTTTGAAGGTTTGCATGGTGGAGCTTATAACGTGGAGAAGGTTTACGGTTCACCATGTGTGTTGGTAGGAGGAAAGGGAAAAGGAAATTAGAGATGGATAGACGAGAAAGGATGACAAGAGAGAAAAGAAGAAATAATCTTTCGTGACAATGGGTGAAGTCCTGAAAAGGACTGTAGACCAGATGAGATGAGATGAGAAGACTTGGTTGATGATCGATGGATGAGCAGCGATGGATTGAGTAGCGAAGGTTGAGTAGATGAGGCTTGAGTAGGAGGTTACTCGACGTTTCGGACATTGCCACCAAAGATTATTTCTTCTTTTCTCTCTTGTCATCCTTTCTCGTCTATCCATCTCTAATTTCCTTTTCCCTTTCCTCCTACCAACACACATGGTGAACCGTAAACCTTCTCCACGTTATTATCATTCATGTTCTAAATGTCAATGGAATTTTTGTTTTGGGGATTGATATCTTGCAACGATAACAACATTAATAAGGATAAACATACCTAAGTAACTAAATTGTTAATATCACAATCAATATCGCTTTCTTCACCCATTTCAATACACGGTCAATTATAGATTCTCAATCTATTATTTTAAATTGTGAAAAATTGTAATGACAAACGTGTAATAGCCGCAGTATATACAATCAGATCCACTTCGGAAAACCGAGCATATGTATATATACTCAGAAAACGGAGTATGACGCACGATGAATATAGAGCCCTTATCGTTCAGTGCGAGGCTAATGATGTATACATGTATTTAAAAAAAATAACGCTGCGTCTCATTTACCTTTTAAGTCCTTGAATTTGTCGTCATATGTAATAACTTTCAAAATGACAAACAGTTGAAATAAATATATCCGCAGCATTACTTTTAAATATATATATATATGAACAGCAGGTTGACTTTGCAGGATTTTTCCCACTGCCTGACAGGGCTCTTTCGGAGTATATACAAGTGCTCGTTTTTCCCAAGTTTGGTCTTAGTGATATAGTTTTAGTGATAACATTTCATATTCTGTACATATTATACTGAAATCCAGTTTGTTTAGGATTGACGTAGTCGAACGACATAAGATTTTTAAAAAATGTTATGAGGGACACTAACCTTATCCTGTAACTCCTTCTCGAAGTCCTCATGCGGACTTTATCTTATGATCATGATGACCGATATATTTATTTAGTGATAACATTTCATATTCTGTAAATATTATACTGAAATCCAATTTTTTTAGCATTGACGTAGTTGAATGACATATGATAAGAACAAAAAAATGTTATGAGGGACACTAACCTTATTCTGTAACTCCTTCTCGAAGTCCTCATGTGACTTTATCTTATGATCATGATGACCGATGACCACGCACTTGAAACAGGCGAGCACCTTACAATCCTCGCAGAACATATCTTTGTTCTCCTGTATATGGATCAAGCACTTCTCAGAGTGGCGACCAATCTTGATATTCCGTTCGGTTATATCCTGTACGGATATGATCTCATGACCTGCAAAGAATAGCGTTTGCCGTTTATGACAAATTAGACACTCTCCACACATAAATGTCTTGCAGTTTCTGCAGAACGAAACAGCTTCCCCCTGCTCTGTGCAGACAGTGCATTTATCTCGCATCTCCAAGATGGTATTTGCCCCTCCACATTTTTCATGGTAGTCATCTACGAGTCCGTTGACCGTTACATTGGTGAGAAGATCGTCGATGCGGTTCTCAGATAACTTCGTGACTTTCCTACAGAGAGGGCAGACAATATGATCAAGGTCCTTGTGGGATAGGCCTAGGTCGTATTTCTTGAGACATTTCCGACAGAAGGTATGTCCGCAAGAGGTCAACAGGGTTGCATCGTCAAATATATCAAGGCATAGTGGACACATCAAGCCTTGTGAAGAGCTCTTGATTTCCTCTTGTTCCAGCTTCGCGGCCATCGATGTAATGTGCGAATTTCTATCAAAGTAAAGAAAACAGCCTTGCATAGAATCTTCTAGAAATCAAACTTGTGAATATTACATCCCGCTCTGCTGTGAAGCGTGATGACTACGAGATGAATATATATAGAATACTGATACAAATATACTTCTGGTCTCTGTATAGTCTCGTGAGATTGTGCTTGCTGTGGCGTGATTCTGTAGAACTAAGTCTGCATTGATATAAATCTTTGAATACGTCACACTGCAAGAGTGCGTTACCCAACTGTCAAGTCATATCACATAATATAATGCCATATACCGCAATAATGGTGACTACCCAGTCGTATTGTATTGTACATGAACTAATATGCGCCCTGAATAGTGGTGGGTATTCCCCAGAGTTCACCCGATCTAGGCCCACCTTTAACCTCGATTATTGTATCAGAAAGTTTTAGAAAGTTCGCTGGGTTCGAGATCACTCCTGATTTGTTCGTCCATGTAAGAAATACTTGCAGGCATGGGCCTGGGAGCCGGGGGTTCGGGGTGCCCCTGCAAAAACGCTGAGGAGATTTCTTTTTTCTTTTTTGCTTGTCAGAGATATTTGGACTTAAAAAGAGACACTGAAATGCTGAGGACCTTTTTTTTTTTTGGCTTGTCAAAGATTTATGGACTTAAAAAGAGACACTGAAATGCTGAGGACCTTTTTTTTTTTTGCTCACAGCACCCCCAGTAACAAAATCGTTCCCAGGCCCGTGCTTGCAGGCAATCCTGGACTTTCCAACGCCCAAGGACATCACAGACATCTGCTCGTGGTTTGGGCTTGTTAATCAGGTGCCATATGCATTCAGAGTGGGGGGAAATGCTGCCCTTCCGACAGCTCTGGAAGCCAGACGCATCCTTCGAAAGGGACAAGACTCTTCAGAGTGCCTTTCAGGAATCCAAAGCTGTCATTGCCAGTGAGATTGAATGGGGTGTAAAAATCTTCTACCCGAGCAAGCCTACATGTTTGGAGACAGATCCAAAAAGCGGCCTTCGTTTTAGCTCCTACAGAAATACTGTACCTGTGCCAAAATTGAACCCTTCTGTCGTGCACTCGGGATGGAAGATCACACTTGTTGGAAGCATATTCACGCATCCTGCTGAATCACGCTATGCTCCAGAAGAGGGGGAGGCCCTTGCAGTTGCTGATGCTCTCGATAAGGCCAGATACTTTGTTCTGGGCTGCAATGACCTCATCACTGCTGTTGATCTTAAGCCCCCGTTGAAGATCTGTGCTGACCGCACCCTGGAATATATCCCTAACCCACGTACTTTTGAGGAACTTGAAGGAGATGACCCTCAAATGATGATGATCCATGTGCCAGGCATCAAGAATTGTGCCACAGACTGCCTCTCACGCCACCCTACTGGCCAACCTGTGCAGCCGATCCTCCCTGATGATGTGGTAGCCGTTTTCTCCAACCCCGTCATATTGTCACACTCCTAAACTCCCAGAACCCCTCTGCGAATAATTCCAGTTCCGGGATGGCCTGCATACAGCTGATAGTGTGGTGGACCGTGTCGTTATACCCCATCTCTCAGGGAAGAGGTGTTAACCCATTTTCATGTAGCCCATGCAGTACCAAGGGTCACCTCCATGACTGCATGGGCTGAAAATCTATTTTCTGGCCTGGCATCACTCCTACCATCATAGCCCTTCGTGCTAGGTGCAACCACTGCAATCAGATCGCCCCCTCGAACCCGAGCGCACCACCCACCCCCTTAACATCTCCAGCTGACCTATTCCAGGGCATTTGTGCAGACTTCTTCCACTACAAAGGTTGCAACTACTTGGTGGTGATCGACCCTTACTCTAACTGGCCGATTGTCTAGAGGTTTTCCCATGGTGCAGATGGACTTATCACTTGTCTAAGACGCATCTTTGTCACTTTTGGTATCCCTGACGAAATGGCTTCCGATGGTGGTCCTGAATTCACGGCTATCGCTACACGTCAGTTTCTAAAGGACTGGGGTGAACATCATTGCATTTCCTCTTTTGCTTATCCCCATAGCAACTGTCATGCCGAAGTTGAAGATGAAGCGTCTCATCAGGGATAACATCAGCACCACAGGTACCCTTGATACTGATTCCTTCCAACGGGCGATGCTCCAGGACGTGAACACTCCAGACAGGGGTACCAACCTCTCCCCGGCGATGTTGCCCATTCGAGACTTTGAAATGGGATAAGACCGGTGTTGTAATTTGACCAATCCTGAGATAGTACATTCCTGTACAGCTCCCAACGCTAAGGTTGACTATCGATGATGACACTGGATTGAGTCACAACCCACTTTGCCCGCCCATTCTGTCCCAGAAGGAAAAACCAGTAGCAACTGGTCCACTTAAACCAGTTAAAGCCAACTGGTAACCCTGGAAATTGAAATGGGATAAATGGTCCAGTTACTTAAGCTTGACCAGTTGAAATCTAGCTGGTCCAGTTAGATCAGTTAGAATTCGACTGGTCTTGATCTACTGGTCCAGTTCAACTGGACCAGTTATCCCATTTCACTTTCCAGGGTTACCAATTGGCTTTAACTGGTCTAACTGGACCAGTTGGATACCAGCTGATACCAGTTGAAACTTCCAAACGTAATTAGTAACAAGTTAATTAGTAACAACACAGTAACACTGTTTTGTCTGCAATATTTACAATGTAAAGGCATCGACAATAAGTAGACTTAATAAATTTAATGTTATAAAATAATTATAAATTATAAATAATTCATGTCTAATTACCTATAATTGATACACAGTCAAGAAATTTCCTCATAATTGTTCGTTGATCTTTCTTTCTATTTAATGTATTACATGAAACTAGTTCATCATAATATAAAGAAATATGCTGTAATCCAAATAATAATTATAGAGCTACAAGCACCCAACATTTATTATGCAAATGAACTGGTATCGACTGGTGCAACTTGGAATATGCCCACAGACCAGTTAACAACATTACTGGTGCAACGGGAAATATGCACACAGACCAGTTATCAACTACTGGTGCAACTGGAAATATGCCCACAGACCAGCTAACAACTGGTGCAACTGGAAATATGCCCACAGACTAGTTATCAACTGGTGCAACTGGAAATATGCCCAATTGCCCACAGACCAGTTATCAACTGATGTAACTGGAAATATGCCCACAGACCCGTTATCAACTGATGCAACTGGAAATATGCCCACAGACCCGTTATCAAGTGGTGCAACTGGAAATATGCCCACAGACCCGTTATCAAGTGGTGCAACTGGAAATATGCCCACAGACCCGTTATCAACTGGTGCAACTGGAAATATGCCCACAGACTAGTTATCAACTGATGCAACTGGAAATATGCCCACAGACCCGTTATCAACTGGTGCAACTGGAAATATGCCCACAGACCCGTTATCAAGTGGTGCAACTGGAAATATGCCCACAGACCCGTTATCAAGTGGTGCAACTGGAAATATGCCCACAGACCCGTTATCAAGTGGTGCAACTGGAAATATGCCCACAGACCCGTTATCAAGTGGTGCAACTGGAAATATGCCCACAGACTAGCCATCAACTGATGCAGCTGGAATTATGCCCACAGACCCGTTATCAAGCGGTGCAACTGGAAATATGCCCACAGACTAGCTATCAACTGATGCAACTGGAATTATGCCCACAGACCCGTTATCAAGTGGTGCAACTGGAAATATGCTTGGCCACAGACCAGTTATCACCTGGTGCAACTGGAAATATGCCATGCATAATTATGACCAGTTATAAACTGGTGCAACTGGAAATGTGCCCATAGACCAGTTATCAGCCGGTACAACTGGTAATGAAAATCTGTTGTCCATGGAATCCCATCAACTGGTGACTTTATGTTTCAGAGACCAGTTAGAATCATCTGGAACCAGTTACATGTAACTGGTATAACTGGTTTTTCCTTTTAGGGTGCGTTTTGGGTCCACTGTACGTCCCCTCAGTCACAGAGAGGTTCGTGGACTTCCTTCTGCCTCTCCCAGATGATCTGCTGATTATATGAAATGTTATCTGGACACGTTGCACAAATTAACTCTTGTGCTACTAGTTTTCGGTGTTGGACTTGTTACTTCAATTGGAGTGTTAGTGTTGCGTTCAGTTTTCGATTTTCAATCTTCGTCACCAAAAGACATGTGTTGCGACTTTGTGCCAAAGACTGGGAGGGGGGGGGGGGGGGAGGAGGGAGATAGAGCATATTAAACTTACTCATTTATGTATATCATTCCTTATTTTGCAGACTGTGTTCACTGCTGGTATCCAGCTTGTCTCCCAGGTCAACTGATGTAAACAAATAGACAGATTTTTGTTTAATCACTATCATGACATCATCATCCCCATCATTATCATCTACGCTGTCACTATAATTACATTATCATCATTATCATTATTATTCACGTCATCACTATAATGGCATTATCATCACTATCATTATGATTATGATCCACGTCATCACTATCATGACATCATCATTATTATATATTTCACGTCATCACTATCATTATTATCCACGCCATCACTATTATCATGACATCATCATCACTATCATTATCACCCACGCCATCACTATCATGAAATTATCATCACGATGATTATTAACGTTTATGTCATAATGACATAAATTAAATGCCTGTCGGTGTTTCTACCTGGTGTAGCCAAAACATTCAACCCGTCTCTGTGATCTAGTGTTTAAGGCGTGCCAAACACCCGCGTTCGACTCCCGGCGGAGACTGTTTTGGCAACCCCTATATACAGTTATTTCCACAAGAATGGAATTCAGTAACGAGGAAACAATGAATTTAGCTACTCAAATTATTCCCCACATTCAATTCAACTGATTTTCTCACACTACGTAAATTTACCCAGGAGAGTTCCCGATGCTATAGTATTAGAACAAAAATTTCTCACATATTATATATTATAAGTCCACGTGTTGGCACCGATACAGAAAGGATGACAAAGTAGAGAAGTAATGCATTTTCAAGTCCAACAGTGATGTTTATTAGAATAAACATCACTAATAAAACATCACTGTTTGACTTGAAAATGCATCACTTCTCTACTTTGTCATCCTTTCTACTTTGTCTTCTTATACATGGGTATATGTGTGTGTGTGTGTGTGTGTACCTGTTTACGCATTCAAACCGATGACATGAAAGAGAACAATATGAGTCATCGGTAGTAATTTAATAGGTCATCGGTTGTCAACAATTGGTGAGGTTTATTCCGTCAATGAATTTGGTGACGCAATTCAGTAATGGAGTCATCGGTTGACATTCGAACAATAGAAAACCTAGACAGATGTGTGTGTGTGTGTATTCTCTGGCAATTATTTTGTCATTTGAAGCATAAAATGCTATGTTGAATCCTGCAGTGCCCCTCTTTATGAATAACGCCCTCATCAGTTGAAACTTGGCACTTCCATGTACAGTTGTTTTTCGCTCGATTACTACTATACTATTTCACACCACAAGCGTTTCAGATTTGTTTTGGGGGTTGTAAATTTATGTGAAGGGCATTATGATGAGGTTTGCATGAACCATTGAATATTATAAAGAAAAGTTATAGGGGTTTTAATAAGGGGACATAAGTGCCATGTCTGTTACGCACGGCTATGTCCGTTACACCACTTTTAATAGTTCTGTCAAAGAAATGTGTAGTCTAATCGTTTCACAAGCTATATAATGTTTAGAGTATATGATTATACGATTCTGTTGATAATTAGACTCATTGAACACCAATAACTTTTTTCAAACTGTTCACAGGAGTGAAATGCCTTGTCCAGTTTGTGTCATGTGATCCGATACGGCCATATTTTCTCTTCATCTATGCAGTGAAATACCGTGAAATTTCAAGTTCTACCCAGGTATAGCCAGTATAGGAACACTGTAAAAACTAAAGTGTTAAATCACCATTTAAAAGGGCCGAGGAGTGACCACTTTTTCAAAAAGGCAGATTAACAATCTTAACATGCTGGATCCAACACTATATAGGCCTAAAGGTTGTATCTAGCATGTTTAAGAGGTTGATCTGCCATTTTGAAAAGGTGGTCACTCCTCGGCCCTTTTAAATGGTGATTTAACATTTTAGTTTTTAGAGTGAAGATTCCTGCCTTAGCGCCTTCATCATGATCATGGCTGATGGCATGGATGGCCTAAAGCCGGTGTAATAGTCATCATCATTATCATTATTGCTATTATTATTATTATTATTATTATTATTATTATCATTTTTATTATTATTGTTATAATAATAATAATAATAATAATAATTATAATAATAATAATTATTATGATGATTATTATTATTATTATTACTATTATTATTATTATTATTATTATTATTATTATTATTATTATTATGATTATTATTATGATTATTATTATTATTATTATTATTATCATCATTATTATTATCATCATCATCATCATAATCATCATTATTTTTTCTACAGTTATAGAACTATAATTATTTTGATTGATATGCCAAACATAAGAACTTAAAGGGAAATTAACCTCAGCGTATGAATTAGCTTATTTTGAATGGTGTAGTATATGCCTCTTATTTGATACATGCAATTTCATGTAAAAACACAGGATATAGATATAAATCACTATTTTCCAGCCAAGTTATCGTCTGCTAGCAATAATAAGGGGGCTGCCATTACTTTATGTGTACACGAACATATTTTTCATCCCAAGTAAAATTTCCTTCATCGTTAACTTGTAATTGATTTTTAGAGGACAAATATATATTAGATAAAGTCACATAGGCTATTCTGAAATGTAAGTTTAGTTTTATATATTTTTTAAAAGGTCTTAATTTGTTCATAAAAAATATACTTCATAAAAAATATACGTCAAGGACGGAGAATTGACGTCAAGGACGGAGACAATCGTAACAATACCAAAACAAAGCGAGGAATCTGCTTTACAGGATGGCTATTAGAACTCATGGGTCGTCAATTATCTAGGCCCATGGCCAATAACAATCGTAATACAATCAGAACAAAGCGACGTATCTGTTGTAAAGGTAGGCTATTATCAATGCATATGGTACCTAATGATCCGTGTCATGCACAAAATGGCAGCCTCCATGGAAAGACGTAGCAGACAATAGGTGCATCTAGAATATCACGTGGGGTTAATTGTCCTTTAAAAAATACAGCCATGGAAAAAATTATTACACCAAGCATGGTTACTGACAGTGTTATTTTTGTGGTAAGAAGGAAATAAAATTACATAAAAGCAAGTATAATAATTGCTGGATTTTGGTATTCATTCAATGAAATACAAAGACAAATCATTTTTATAATTTTGTATGCATATTACCCTTGTTACAGAAGCTTGGTCTAATATTTTTTTTTTCCAGGGCTGTATATAGGCCTAATAGAGGAAATATAAGTAGGCCTATAATATAGGGCCCACTGACTTTTCAGTACCTCGCCTAACAAAAACAAAAAAAAACATAATGAGGCCTTTAGAACAAAGTTAGAGGTCGATCTACAAACCAAAATTGAACAAATAAAATAGGCCTTCACACAAGCAACAATTTGGCAATTTAAAGCTTACACGCAAATAAAAATGTTAAGGAAAAAAGGGGGATCGAAGGGGGTCACATTTTACGGAGCCCCTAAGGGGACATAAAATGACACGATTTTTTTTTTTTATCTCGGGGCCCCGACTTATTTTTTTTTTTTAGGGCAGGAATTTCTGCATTTATTGTCAAATCAAAATAATAACAAATTTACAAACAAATTATAATAATAAATATACAACATAATTGTTCAAAAAAAAAATGTGACAATTAAATAAGAATGACAATAGAATAAAGACATGATTATAAATCGAAATGAACAAGTAGAAAGAACAAAAATGCAGGGGCCAGCTATCTTAAGCAAAATGCTTGAATGAATAGCAGCCAGTGGAAAGGGCTACATGGAAACCATACTTAATATAAATGTCTATATCATAAAAGCGATGTCACTAACTGGAAAAAAAAATATTTACTACAAAAAAAAAGGGGGAAGGGAAGGGATTAAAGTGAAGTGTGTGCAAGTGGGTGCACGTGCAGGTGAGAAGTTTACGAATAAGTGGATAGCAAATACTTCTTTAACGAAGCTTTAAAAGAAAAAAGAGATACGGCGTGTTTAATATCATGAGGTAAATTGTTCCAAACATCTGGACCGTGATGTCTTATCGTTTTTGGGGCTATTATTAATTTTGGATTTGTTAGATGAAGATCTGATGAATGTCGTGTCGGGTAGGAATGGACATCTCTGTTGTAGATAAAAATATTATGAAAGGATATTGGTGTAGCGTTGGTGGAAAATTTATACATAAATATAGCAGTTTGGTAGGTGTGAATATCGTTAATTTTCAATGTTTTAAACTTATGAAATATAGGATCGGTGTGGGCTAAGTAATGAGAATGAGAACAGATACGGAGTGCTTTCTTTTGAAGACGCAACATAGTGTCTATATTCATTTTGTTACTATTTCCCCATACTATGTTACAGTACGATATATGTGACAAAATAAATGAGTTGTAAAGCATCAATAGCGATCTTTGAGAAAGATAATATTTGAATTTATATAAAATACCTATGCCTCTTGCTACCAACATGCTAATGTTACGAACGTGACTATTCCAAGTTACATTTGAGTCGATCAATATACCTAAAAATTTTGTTTCATGTTTTTCGGTAACGGGCATGTCATCAATAAAAATATTATTACGAAATACATGTGTAGAATTAATGTGTTTAAAGTACATGAAGTTTGTTTTGTTTATATTGAGGGAGAGTTTATTGGATTTAAACCACAATGATAATTTCTTTAGTTCTAGATTCAGAGTTGTAACAAGCATATTTAAATTTTGGTGTGAATAAAATATGTTAGTATCATCTGCAAATAAAACGTATGTTAGTAAAGGTGATGCATTGACAATATCATTCATATATATTAAAAACAGCAAGGGCCCTAAGATTGAGCCCTGTGGTACTCCACATTTCACAGTACATATATTAGATGATTTGGATTTGAAATTAACATATTGACGTCTATTATCTAAGTAGTCCTTAAACCAGGAAAGTACGATCCCTCTGATGCCATATGTCTTTAATTTACATAATAATATAGCATGATCCATTGTATCGAATGCCTTCGATAAATCCATAAAAACCAACAGTGTGCTCCTTTTTTGAAAATGAATCGGTTATTTTGTCGTAAAGTTGTAAGATTGCGTAGTCAGTCGAATGATTTTTTCTGAAGCCATATTGGTTGGGAATTAATAATTTATTCATATCCAAAAAAGAGTATAAACGTTTGTAAACAATTTTTTCAAGTATTTTAGAAAAGGTTGGTAACAACGAGATTGGGCGATAATTTGCGATACGGCATGGGTCATCTTTTTTAAATATTGGAATTATTTTGGCAAGTTTTAGTGAATTAGGAAAAATTCCCTGGGAAAGAGATAGATTGAAAATATGTGCCAGCGGGGAAGCCAGAAAATGAATAATTTGTTTTAATAGATATACACTTATTCCATCATGGCCACTAGATTTTGAAGGACTTAGAGATCGAACAATTTCTAAAATTTCATGAACATTCGTTGGATTAAAAAATAATGAGTGTTCGGTATGATTATTTAGATATTGTGAAAAATCATTATCATTAGTAACAATCTTTGAGGCCAATTTAGGGCCTACATTAGTAAAATATGTATTAAAGTAGAACACTCAAGAAAATCACAAATATGGCAATTAATGTATCACTAGAAATTGGGAAGCTTACAGATGGCAATCGTATAAGTTTTATGTCAACTGCGTATATGATGATTATAAAAACAACATAAATAAAAGCTCTTCTCAGCATGTGGAATATTCGAGGATTCGCCAGAAATATAGCGATGTTTTGATGTCGTCATACGAGGGATCGATCCTGCTTAAGCAGACGACGTCCTATAATGAATGAACGTAATTGCAATGCAATTATTTATCAAATTATAAAGAGTTTGGTATATTTAAACATGACCTTATTTCACACCATTCTAAAAGGGAAAGTGAACTGATTCTGATAACTAAAACCGTTTGATTGTAAATACACAGGAGAAGGGTCAATGATCAATGAAATAAACCCCATTTTCAAATTGAAAAGCCCTGCGAATAATAGCTGGATGGTATTCGTTCCCTCTTGAAACGCCGAACATGCCGCGGTGCAAGCAGCTGAAAATACAATGGCGTCTTATTTTGTTTACAAGTGACTGATTCCTTTATTTTTTTAACGCTGCATTTTTCATCAAAATAATACCATACACGAAGTTAAGAGTGAGGCAACAGACTAACATTAAGACTGACGCTAGTCAAGTAAGAGAAATAAGTGAAGAGGAGATGACAAAACAGGCACTGAAAAATGTGTATAATGTTATGGGACATCGTCTGCTTAGACAGGACTCGCCCCTCTTGTGTCGTCACACATCTCAGCAGCGTTCAAGGAGCTTTTCAGCTGCTATATCGGGGGCTGTATTTTACCGTTTTATAATTGATAATAATCATTAATTCAAATGTTTCCAAGCTTTAAATTTGGATAACCTTGTTTAATTTATGCCATCTATGCAATAATAAGTATTAAGCCAATATTTAAAATCATCAGTGTTCTACTTTAAATGCTTCAGCAATAAGACCATTGTCTTTAATGGAATTTCCATTCTCTAAAAATTCAACATTTTGTATATTTTCTCTTTTTTTACCTAACATTTCATTAATTGTATGCCATAATGTTTTGTTATTGTCTTTATTGCTTTCAATTTTGTCAGAGAAATACGATTTTCGTGCTAAACGGATAACAGAAGTTAACCTATTGCGGTATTTTTTATATTTGTTTTGATGTGCCAAAGTAGGTGATTTAAGTGATATTTTATATAATCTATTACGAGTAAATATTGATTTTATGATTCCTTGAGTGATCCACGGTTGTTTATTCTTCTTTTTGCTGGAAGTTATTCTTGTTAGAGGCACATTTTTATCATAATAATAAAGAAGTTTGTTTATAAATATTTCGTATGAACTATTGACATTTGTCTCATGAAGAACACCTTGCCAACTTTCTGTACTCAAATCTGTTTTTAGGGACTCTATGTTGCGTTTGGTTTCTTTTCGTCGAGTAATGTGTTCTTTATTTGAATGTTGATGTAAGCGTTTATTATCTGAACATATCGTGAAAATTGGTAGATGGTCTGAAATATCGTAATATATTATTCCATTACTATCTCTACTCAGCACGTTTGAGAAGATGTTGTCAATTATTGTGTGTGTTGTATTTGTAATCCTCGTAGGTTTGTCAATAAGAGGTTTGAAAGAAAATGATGATAATAAATTAGTAAAATGTTGCCCAAGGGCAGTGTAAGGCAAAGAGAGATCTATATTAAAATCACCCATGAGGTAAATGTCTTTGTTTTCTCGAGATACGGTTTCAAGACATGATTCTAATTTATCTAAAAATATATCAGCTATGTTGTTAGGTGGTCTATAAATTACACCGACTATTTTATTTTTATAGTTATCGTTAATAATTTCTATGAATAGGGTTTCTATGCCGTTGATTATAATATCATGCCTCACTTTATAATGCAGATTATTGTGAATATAAAACGCAACACCGCCTCCCTTACCATTTTTGCGATCTATATGTTTAAACGTGTAATTCTCAATATCAAATATGGGAGGGGTCGTTGAGTGTAGCCATGTCTCTGTCAAAGCTATTATAGAAAAAGGAAATGAATTTAATATGGATAAAAATTCATTGAAAGTATCAAAGTTCTTTTGCAAACTTCGGATATTTATATGTATTACGCTGAAAATTTTTCGTTTACCATTTTGGTTTGTTGAATTAAAAGTAGAAATGAATTCTTTTGCAGTATAGTATTTGCTCTGGGAATTAAATAGTTCATCATTTTGGAGTGCTTGGTGCGTGCAAGTGCAGAGAGGTGCATGTAGTGATGTGTCGAATTGTGTGTGTGTGTACATGTTCGCGTATGTGTGACAATCAGACAGACTCGGGGCTGGTGGCAATTAACACTATTCTTCTTTTTATTTCTATTTTAATGGGGGAAAAAAAGTAAAAAGTAAAAAGTAAAAAAAGTAAAAATACATTTTGCAAATAGCTATAGATTTGATGGCGGGAAATAGCTCTAAATTACATTGTTGATAATTCTATGTAGTCAGATTTAAATTATACTTTAGTACTGGTAGGCCTATAATTAGCTCTACATTAAATAATAACGGTGACGGAAAGGGAAAAGTCGCCTCATAACATAGCCTCATAACATAATCACCAATTCGGGAGATTCCATAATAAAAACGCGTGGCGGGTGGCCCGACGAGGCTGATTGAAAGACATCCCATTACAAGTATGTTTCAGCCAGATGATGAACCCGAGTCGTCGAGCCATCCGCCACCAATCTGACAGGAAGGAAGGTTTGGGAGAGAGAAGAGACAACACAAAAACAAAGAGGGAGAGAGTGAGAACGAGAGAGAGAGAGCGGGGGTATATTTAGTACAATGGTAACTGAATTCATTTAAATGCCGGTGTAGTTATCTATAGTTATTTTCGAATGTTGGCCAACAGGCTGAATTGTGAGTCCCATTGAATTGGAGACACTTTGTTATTTAAAAAATGCATTGTTTAACAATAATTAGAATGTAAAAATGAATGACTAATGAATTCTTAAAAGGGTGTTAGGGACAGGCGTATAAATCAAGAATACCACAATTCAGACTGTATAATAGGTTAAATTGAGAATAACAGGAATGTTAGCCCTGCAGATGTTTCCTTTCTCAGTATCAAATGATTCGATACAATATGCACTACAATTACGTCTGAAGAGGGTAAGTAAAACTAACCCGACATAAAATAACCTTCGTAATGCAAAGTGATAATTAACAGTAGCATTTGTGTATATTCGTAAACATAATTATATTACAGCAATACATTTAAAGAACAAGAGTTGAAAAACATAGAAAATCTAACATTGAGCTTGGGTTGACATGGATTTAAAAAAAAAAAAAAAAAAAAAATTGTAATAAATACGGGGTTAAATAATTTATCATATTTTGAAAGGAAATGTGCAATAAATCTGGGTCTCTCAGCTAGGGAAAACCTTGCAAAAATTGATTTCAATTTTTTATTTAATACAAAATGAAAATAGAGCTTTACTTTGAAACAGCAACACTATTCTCAGCAACTGTCCTGTCCTTATCCTGAGCTTAGAGGGCGGTTCACTGATTTGGCAATAGGAGTGCGTTTGCATCCTATCGCAGACTAAACCTTACATAAAATAACCTTCCTAGCAAAGTAATAATTAGCAGTAGCATTTAGGTATATTCATAAGCGTATATATTAGAGCAACAAATTTAAAGAACAAGAGTAGAAAAACATAGAAAATATAACATTGAGCTGGGTTGACATAAATGAAAAAGAAATTGTACTAATAGATACGGGGTTAGATAATGTATCTATTTAGAAAGGGGATGTGCAATAAGTCTGGGCCTCTCATGCAGCTAGGGAAACCTTGCAAAAATTAATTTCAATTTGTTAATTAATAAAAATGAAAATAAGGCTTTACTTTGAAACAACAATATAATGTTTACAACTATTCTCAGCAACTGTCCTGTCCTGGTCCTGAGCTTAGAGGGCGGTTCACTGATTTGGCAATAAGGGTGCGTTTGCATCCTATCGCAGACTAAACCTAAAATAACCTTCGTAGTGCAAAGTAACAATTAGCAGTAGCATTTAGGTATATTCATAAGCATAATGATATTAAAGCAATGCATTTAAAGAACAAGAGTAGAACAGAGAAAATATAACATTGACCTTGGTTTGACATAAATGAAAAAGAAATTGTACTATTGAATAAATACGGGGTTAAATAATGCATCATATTTAGAAAGGGGATGTGCAATAAATCTGGGCCTCTCATGCAGCTAGGGAAACCTTGCAAAATTTGATTACAATTTGTTATTTGATAAAAATGAAAATAAGGCTTTACTTTGAAACAACTTAATGTTTACAAATATTCTCAGCAACTGTCCTGTCCTGGTCCTGAGCTTAGAGGGCGGTTCACTGATTTGGCAATAAGGGTGCGTTTGCATCCTATCGCAGACTAAACCCTACATAAAATAACCTTCGTAATGCAAAGTAACAATTAGCAGTAGCATTTAGGTATATTCATAAGCATAATGATATTAAAGCAATGCATTTAAAGAACAAGAGTAGAACAGAGAAAATATAACATTGACCTTGGTTTGACATAAATGAAAAAGAAATTGTACTATTGAATAAATACGGGGTTAAATAATGCATCATATTTAGAAAGGGGAAGTGCAATAAATCTGGGCCTCTCATGCAGCTAGGGAAACCTTGCAAAATTTGATTTCAATTTGTTATTTGATAAAAATGAAAGTAAGGCTTTACTTTGAAACAACTTAGTGTTTACAAATATTCTCAGCAACTGTCCTGTCCTGGTCCTGAGCTTAGAGGGCGGTTCACTGATCTGGCGATAAGAGTGCTTTTGCATCCTATCGCAGACTAATCCTACATGAAATAACCTTGGTAATGCAAAGTAATAATTAGTGCTCAGTAGCATTTAGGCATATTTATAAGCATAATTATATTAAAGCAATTAAAGCAATACATTTGAAGAACAAGAGTAAAAAAAACATATATAACATTGAGTTTGGGTTGACATGAATGAAAAAGAAATTGTACTAATAAATACGGGATTAAATATTGTATATTTTAAGAGGGAATGTGCAATAAATCTGGGCCACTCAGGACTAACGGGCAAAAAAATGACCAGAAATCATTTATTTAATCAGATATTTTCGTTCTATATGCCTCCCCCCCCCCCCCCCCCCCCCCCATCCTCCCACCAGTATCTAACATCGGTGTGCGTTTTTATATGATATGAATACTGCGACGGACACTAATAATAACCCTATAAAATAGTCGCTCTTAGACAATTATTACTCATTTAGGTATCAGACGAAATTTGAGAGCGACGTAGTGTATACTATGATGAATTAGGCCTATTCATAAGTACTTGTATATGTATAACATCGAACGATCATTCTGTGAAATAAGCAAATCCATCACATTTTATGACACGTGTACGACAATTATTTGAATACTACAAAGTATACAATTTATATTATGAACTAGATTATGAGTCGTAATATTATTTTAATATACATGTACAGAATGAATGGGTAATACTTATGCGACATACTGATGAATTGCATAGGCTCACGTATTAATGTTCGTAGGGCTATACATTATATAGACCTAACGATGCAATAACTAATTGAGTTGTGTAATTTGCATAGAAATTAATGGCGATGTTCGCTATAAATGATTTGAATATATCCTTACTCTATTCTTTGTAGGTTGTCCACTCCCTGGCAGTCTTTTCCTTGTATTGGAGCAGAACGTCTGTTCCTTTTACGAAGATCTTAGTTGACATGTTTTTTTCCTTTCTGAGAGTGTAGGCTACTGCAGCGAGCTTCCCACGGCGAGCTTTCATACTGGGCGGTAGATCGGTCCTCGCAGAAACCCTGGAGCCGGGCCCGGGTTTCGCGCCACTACTGGTCACGTGACTAGGGGACGACGTGTTGACGCTTCGTGATTGGTTCTCGTAGGCCTCGAGGACACGTTGGCGGTCTTGCATGATGGTGAATTTTGCGATAATGGGATCGGGTCCTGGGTCTCTGGCTGCGGCTCCACCGGGAGGTTTCCGTGGTAGTCGATGCGCGTTTGCAATTGTAATAGCTTCGGCCTCCTCCCTCGGTATACCAAGATCCATAAATACAGTCAGTAGTTTAGAAAAAACGTTTTCTGTTTTGCTTTGGCTTACCCCGTAGAAAAGTAGATTTGATTTTCGCTGGTAGAGTTCCATCAAGATTAGTTTGTTTTCTAAAACTGCCATGTCAGATTTGTGTTCCTCTTTAAGTTTTGGGATCTGCACCTTTTCAATATCTAAGGCACGTTTACTAGTGTCAGATAGTGCAGACTCGATGTCAGAGATCTTACGGTGCATAAGAGATATATCTCCGCGAAGACCGTCAATTTTCCCGCCAAGTACCTCAGATAGCTTTATGATTTCCGTTTTGATGTCGTTATAGGAGTGTTGAGGGGAGGTACTCGGGTGGGCACCCCTCTCCATGGTCGTAGATCGCGTGCTGCGTGCCAATGACATGATGTAAGAACAGATGTCGAGATACGTTGCGTTGTGGAGAGTTGATACGGGATTTTTTGTGTTAATTTGCAGATGATAGAGTAGAATATCAAATTTGCTGCTAAAAATAACACATTTGCGGTTCAAATTGGGAGATCGAGGAACATTGTATTGGGTGCTGGGTAAATAAGTTTAGGCACCAACCGGAGCTGTCCAAAAACACGTCTTCACTCTGTAGCGTCCATGTAGTTAATTATTAACTCGGGGCCCCGAGTTATTATCTCGGGGCCCCGACTTATTATCTCGGGGCCCCGACTTATTAACTCGGGGCCCCGACTTATTATCTCGGGGCCCCGACTTATTATCTCGGGGCCCCGAGTTATTATCTCGGGGCCCCGACTTATTAACTCGGGGCCCCGACTTATTAACTCGGGGCCCCGACTTATTAACTCGGGGCCCCGAGTTATTATCTCGGGGCCCCGACTTATTAACTCGGGGCCCCGACTTATTAACTCGGGGCCCCGACTTATTATCTCGGGGCCCCGAGTTAATAACTCGGGGCCCCGACTTAATTATCAGCATACGATACCATGCTTATTATGGCTTTTGCTAAACAGTCGGGTAACGTCGCGTCGCGTTGGTAGAAATTTTCGAACATTTTTCAGGAAGGTGTCTTCAAGGGGACAAATTGAAAAAGAGTCCATCTCAGTATGATTTTTCCCGTTTTCAGGCTAAAAACGACAAACAAGGGAATAAAGAAAACAATAGAAGGATAATGCAAAGAAAAACATGAACTATAAAGAGAGAATAGAAGGGTAGGAAGGATGGAAGAAAATATGATGAACGAAACAAAGAATACAACAAAAGGAAAGTTGGAAAGTAAAAATAAGTGGATAAAAACAAAGAAAAACATAAAGAAAGATAGAGACATAAATGATAGAAGGATAAAGATATTAAGAGTAACATAAGGAAAAATAGAAGAGAAGATGATAATTTGAATAAAGGAATAACATAACGAAAGAAAAGATGAAAGGAAAACAAAATGATAGCATAAAAGCAAAGAATATTTTAAGGAAAGTAAATAAAGATGGGAAGCAGAAAATGATTTTAAAAAGAATAATATGAAAGATAGAGAGAGAAATGATAGGGAAAAAAAAGTTTAACTTATATAAAGAAAGACAGAGAGAAATGATAGAAGGATAAAGATTAACGTGAGGAAGGTGGGGGAGAAAATGATAACAGGAAACAAAGAATATCATAACGAGAGGAAGGATGGAAAGATAATTGATAGATAGATAAAAGCAAGAAATGACAAAGCGAGAGATAGAGAGAAAAATGATAAAAAGATAAATCTAAACATGAAGAAAGGTGGAAGAGAAGATGATAAAAGGGAACAAAGAATAACAAAGTGAAGATGGAAAGCAATAAAAAAGAGGATAAAAAGAATAAATATAAACAGTAACATTATGAAAGATGGAAAACAAAATTTAATTTGATGGTGGGGCGGGAGGGGGGGGGGGGGGGTTATGAATATTAATTAACAAATAAACATGGGTAACTTCGGGGTTTATCATAAAGAGTATCACAAAGGATTATGAAAAAAACATGGTTGTCATGGTTTCTATATGCAGGCCAGTAGCCAGTGTTTCTAAAGGGGAAGTTGGTAAAGTGGACCTTTTTGTAAGGTCCTTGCTTGGGGTCCGGGTGCATGCCCCCCCCCCCGGAAAATGATAAAATATAGATGCTTACTGCTGTAATTTAATGACTCCCGAGGGGAAATTTAGGAGTTGTGAATGATGGTGAAGTGAGTTGCAGTGTTGCCAATATTTTCTTTTCATGAAAAAGCAGATATCATCCCAAGAAGCTGGGGGTGGGGGGTCGTCCGACCCCTCCGACCCCCTGGCTAGGGGCCTGATATGCAAATCGGAAAAATGTTCATTGTGACGGACGGACGAGATAGAAATTGATTGCTTGACTTCCTCGTCCCCTTTTGTAATTACAATCCAAATAAATTAAACTTGTCAAATATTTTCGTATTAAATGTTAGTTACATAAACAGGGTTTACAATCATCTGTCAAGTTTATGTCGAACCCCTGATTTTGTAGCGAATGCTAAAGACGGATTTTTGCTAAACATGGCAATTTTTAACAACACCCATGCTGAAAATTGTATGGCCCAAATAAGTAGACATATCAGAATTTTCTAAGAAATCATTTTACCAAGATACGAACAAGTTAGGTAAAGCCTCTCAACATGGGATATCACAAGTGTCACGGACGGACAAAATGCTCACTCTTACCTGATCAATCTCTTCTTTCTCTCTTTTTCCCCATATCCTTCTGTGCACTGAAGCTCCATTTCTCGCTTTCTCTTTCTTCCCCTTGCTCTTGTTATTCGATCATCTTCTTTGTCTTCGTTGTTTAACCTGATCTACTAGTTCTTAATCTCTACATTTTCTCTCTATCTCTATCTCGTTCTATATCTCTCTCGTTCTATCTCTCTCATATCTCTCTAATATATGTAAACCCAAAAGGACAATATAGCAATGAAAAACAAAATAATTACCCTGTAAAAAAAAATGGAACACACACACACACCCTCACACACGCTACCCCCCCCCCCCCCAAAAAAAGAGTTGAAGTTAGGACTTGCTCTAGAATTATTCATAGTTTAATATTTCAAAACCTTTTTTTTTTAGAAAACAAAAAAAAACACATTACTAAATCACTATTTTCGTAATTATTTTTATTTTACTATTCATTACGTGATAAACATTGGATGCACATTTTATTTGTATAACGTAAAAACTTCATAAGTATCCAGTAGTAGGCCTACAGTAAGTGCTAAAAATGTGAAAAGAATCTCACAGCTAGCTCGCTCGAGTCTAGCCCGGCACGCGCGCCAGCTTGCCGCAATTGCATCTTCTGTTCTATCTTTCCTTATGTTACTCTTAATATCTATATCCTTCTATCATTTATGTCTCTATCTTTCTTTATGTTTTTCTTTGTTTTTATCCACTTATTTTTACTTTCCAACTTTCTTTTTGTTGTATTCTTTGTTTCCTTTCATCATATTTTCTTCCATCCTTCCTACCCTTCTATTCTCTCTTTATAGTTCATGTTTTTCTTTGCATTATCCTTCTATTGTTTTCTTTATTCCCTTGTTTGTCGTTTTTAGCCTGAAAACGGGAAAAATCATACTGAAATGGACTCTTTTTCAATTTGTCCCCTTGAAGACACCTTCCTGAAAAATGTTCGAAAATTTCTACCAACGCGACGCGACGTTACCCGACTGTTTAGCAAAAGCCCATTTTATTTGTATAACGTAAAAACTTCATAAGTATCCAGTAGTAGGCCTACAGTAAGTGCTAAAAATGTGAAAAGAATCTCACAGCTAGCTCGCTCGAGTCTAGCCCGGCACGCGCGCCAGCTTGCCGCAATTGCATCTTCTGTTCTATCTTTCCTTATGTTACTCTTAATATCTATATCCTTCTATCATTTATGTCTCTATCTTTCTTTATGTTTTTCTTTGTTTTTATCCACTTATTTTTACTTTCCAACTTTCTTTTTGTTGTATTCTTTGTTTCCTTTCATCATATTTTCTTCCATCCTTCCTACCCTTCTATTCTCTCTTTATAGTTCATGTTTTTCTTTGCATTATCCTTCTATTGTTTTCTTTATTCCCTTGTTTGTCGTTTTTAGCCTGAAAACGGGAAAAATCATACTGAAATGGACTCTTTTTCAATTTGTCCCCTTGAAGACACCTTCCTGAAAAATGTTCGAAAATTTCTACCAACGCGACGCGACGTTACCCGACTGTTTAGCAAAAGCCGATATGTACGGGGCTCCGTACATTATGCAGCATACACTACCAGCCGTATCAACAATCCCCATGCTGTTTTAACGCGCCATGCTTGCCTAAGTCACCATACCTTACAGTCAAGAATGGACGAACGAGAACAAGAACAAAATGATGTGATTTAGGTTTGTTTCGAAATGGGACTTTTGTATAAAGATATAGTCACGGTTCTTGCAACAGAGTGCGGAATTATCATTTCTACCCGTCATTTGCATGGGCGTCGGAAGGGATTTTCGATTGGTCCGGCTCCGCCTGCCGTGCCGTAGGCACGGTGCGTGCCGCAGGCACGCCAGCCAAAAAGGTAGATTATTGGTCAGGCTCAAGCCGGGCCGGCCGGGCCGGCTCCGACGCCCATGATTTGAAACGGCTTTAGAAGAAAAAACTACAATCACATCGGTGAGGTAGTTGAATTTGTCCAAAGGCAGGTTGAGCGATCGGGTCGTCTACATGGTTACCGGTGGATGTTTGAAAAATGTTTAGCACATCATATTAAGTGTAAAAAAGATAACCACTATAGATGGGTTGGCAATGTAAGGGGGAATTAATAAATGTAACAGAAACAATATGTGAATCCTGATTTATTAGGAAAAATATGTGTTGTCATTGTCAGATTGTTATATTTAATCAAATCTGACAAACTGTTGTTATGCTCTTTATGAATGTCAATCTGAAATTCTTTGGATTTTCATTGATCTATGGATTAATACACAAACAGCTACTAAAATAGAAAGGTATACATTTTGTCAAGGTGAGCTTGAAGTATGTCAAAATCAGATACATTTATGATCGGCTGCCAAGTTATCAATGTCAGAGAAATTTCAGCTCGTAAGTGACAATGCAATGCAATTTTAAAATCTGTGATAGAATTAAATGAATGATGACAATAGCCCGGATATTGTAAAGTTTTGATCTTAGATGGCGCTGTTACCATTAGTACCCAAAGAGATTCGATCATACACAGTATGCCCTCCGAAGGAGGGCTAGAGGGCCAACTAAAATCTGACCTTTGACATTCCATAGGCTTTGCATTGGATGCATTGTGGGAGCTTTGGCCAATTTGAACAGTGAGCTAGGAGGGTCAATTTCAATAAATGTTTATTCATGAGGAATGACGTCAAAAACTCTTCAAATACTGTTCGATGATTGGTTAGTTGCTCATATTAACATAATGTTTTATGTATAAGATCATACATAATTCATTTTTTTCATTCCCACAATTCCCTACGATTTGGACACGAAATAGGGAAAATGGCGGCCGTGCGGGTAGTGCTACTTTTGTGCCATTTCAACACAAATCTCAAAAAAACTTTGTTTTTGAGAATTTTCTGTTTTAGAAGGAGTTTGTCTTGTAAGTCTCACGAAAGCAGAAAATTCTCCGGTGGACATTCTCATCAAAGTAATGCCGTATGATGCCATGAAATGTAAGTAAATATGTATTTTGTTTAACATTCCTCTTAATAATTGGGATGTGTTCGTCGTGGCTGCTAGTGAGTTCACTGTACAAAACGTATTATCCCACATCCCACCCTGTCCCCCTTCTCATGCATGACAAAACAAAATTATTATCTTTGATTGAACTCTAAAACGGTCATTTTGAATAGTCTACTTGTAATATTTTTCGAGAAGATCAGATATTTTCCGAAGATCTGTATATTATGATAGTGCTCAAGCCTAAAAAGTAAAGTGCATGGCTTCATTACCGACAATCTGCGGTAGATGTGGACCTGTTCAAGATTGATCATGACACTGAATGCGCAAGATCCTCACTCTGGGGAGCTGGGCCGCGCCGGGTAAGATCTTGCCCAGCGGTCTGTTACTTTTGGGTGCGCCGATCCTGGCCGGCTAACTGCGCTTTGCCTACGGTTACGATAGCCTGGATCTATTCTAGGCCTACCTTAGACTTAGAGTTAGGCCCTCGGCCTCGCCTTGAACTTTGTTTAAGGAGGGTCTAGAAAGATCAACTTAGAATTTGAATGATAATGTCCTGAATCATGATGGACCAGATTAAAATGTTCTTTATTATATACAGTCAGTATAACCTTATGCTGCTACTGAGAGCTGTCCCAATTTATTTTGTGTACTGTACTCTGTAGTGACAACCATGACGAGTCACCACTGTCACTGAGACGAGAGAGTACATAGGGCCTTCATGTGCGAGTAATATTATTAATTTAAACAGTAGATCTGTGGCATGCTTTTAATTACTACTATGATTCTAACCTCTTGTTCTCTTTTGATTGCAGAGCTATTGCCTTGGACCGAAGTAGAGAAACACAGGGGGACCAGGACCAGATCATTCAATATCGTGATACTAAAAACTGATAGACCCTACCTGGGGCTGGGTTGTAGATATTGTCATCCACTCACTGCAGGAAACCCAAGTTGAACTGGAAAGGTAAATTGTTTTTTGAAAATGTAGACCTCTAAGCCCACATAATTGGTGTAAATTTCAATATTCCATTGCTTAGTCTTAGTAGTAGCTCTGTAAGATTAGATCTTATTATTAATAGACTTAGATTTCTACCGACATAGTCTGTGCAGTCAAAATCAAAATTCTGAAGTCCAGTAAATTATTTTGATTTAGCCGTTTTAAAGTTTACTAAAGGCCTTGGTCTAGGATCAAATTTGGAATGGAAGATGAAAATATGTACGTCTGTTAAATGATTTAAACTTAGATTTACATTTCTATAATTAAGAAGGAAGAACAAATGCAGTGGTGGGTTTTTTTTTTTGTTTGTTTGTTTGTTTGTTTTGTTTTTTTTTTTTGGGGGGGGGAACAATCCCGGCCCGTGCCCCCTTTCAAACAACAGTATGCATTGTGCCCCCCTTTTAGAACGGAAAACCTTTTTTGTTTTTGTTTTTGTTCTTGTTTAGTTTTCGTGTCAGATATTTATGGAGGGAAACAGGACCCCATAACCCCCCTCCCCCCTCACCCCACTGAGCGATATTTGGAGGGCTGGCAAGACCAAACAATATACGGATCTCCCTCCTAGCAGTTTCCCAAAGTGGACAATCCAGCATTTGTATGCCCCTCCTCCCCCCCCCCCCCCCCTTATTATACAAAATCCTGGATCCGCCCCTGGATAGATGTACCCATTTTTGTTTCCTTCTTTAAAATCCAGTCCACAGTCTACAAGAAGTTTAATTTTTGTTTGTCCTTTCTTTTTGTTTTTATAATGCAGTTTGTCCAAGGAAGCTCGCGATCATCAGTTACATTGCTTGTTACGTGTCAAGTAACGGAGTCATTAAGGATCGAAGTATTTTTATATTATCATTTAAACATAAAGTTTAATTAATTAATTTCTCTCGAGATTTATTGCTAATTTTATAATGGCAATTACATTTATTCTAAATGTCAGGAATGCTATTTCTGAGCTGGAAATTGAATGTCAAAGTTTGGGTCAAAAGAAAGAGCTAACATATTATTCAAAGGGGAAACAAACAGATTTGTAACTTTCATTTATTTATTTTTCCATTTTTTTTTTTCATTATTTTTTTCATTTTTTTCATTTTTTTTTTTTTTTTTGGGGGGGGGGGGGGGGTGGTTCAGGGTTGAATGGCCCTTATTGCAATCACTTGACATTTCATTTCAAGATGATTTATAGATACACCCCCTATTTCGTAATTTTGAAATAAAAGCAAAGACTAAATTTTACATCGGATTTACCTTTTGCAGGTGTACATGTCCATGTACACGTAATTAAAAATATATTGCAATTGGTACGATTGGCCCATTTGAAACATGATTATGAGAAAGTGATTAATCTTGAGCCTAATTCTAAATTCTTTTCACACTTCAAAAAAATATTCGATAAAAACCTTTTAAGTACAGTCAGTTATCATGTCACCTCAGAATAATGCAGTAATTTAAATTCAAACTATAACCAATAAATTTTCAAAAATCAAATAATTTTCCTTTTAATTCCATTGTAATTTAGAAATAGAGTTAGAAAAATGTGGCATGACTACATTATGAAATATGATTTTAGTTCATCATCTTTAATGCAACGTGTGTTTATAATTGTATGCATAAGTAGTGCATTAAGATGTAATCATATTTATTTGATCTTCAACCTTAAGTGATAATCCCTTTCATCAAATTCTTGAAGCTATCCTGTGATAGATATGATAATTTTTCTTGAAACGCAAATGGTTCTATAATCTGTAATTTCTTCCTTTTTATCATCTGTGCAATGGTTGTGCCATCAATCTGGGGCATGTTTCTAGGCAAACGAATCAGGCGCTTGGGAGTTTCAGCCCACCCCGAAATTTTCAAAACTACCAATATTTGGACAAACATCGCCTCATCATTTTGGGCAGTAAGGTGGTCTCTTTGGACTTTTATGTCTTGTATATTCTGATGATAGATTGAAGGGATGTACATGGATATACATTATAATCCACCTATATATCGGATGTCACTAGATTTAAACTTGTTTGCTTACAAACTGAAATAAAATAGCAATGAATTGGTATGCCGCCCCCTCACCTGCCCCGTGATTTGTTGTCCATGAACAATATGTTATAATCTGTATATTGCATTTCAAGAGAGCATTAACTTTTATGTTGATAAGTGAGTTAGTTTAATAAACATCATTTCACACTGAGAAACTTCTATTTGTTTTTTCCCCCATAATTTTGTGAAAGATGTGGTGGTGATGCTGATGATGATGCAGGCACAATATGGCATGTGTTCTGAAGTGTGAAGGTGTATTGAATATTGAATAACTGGATGATAGACCGAATTGTGTGGGTTTTCTGTTGATGGACTCATTTTACAAGAAGATGAAGAAAAAAGAAGAAGATGAAGAAGAAAAAGAAGAGGAAGAAGAAGAAGACAAAAATCAAATCAGATTTTTTAGGTTTGTTTGTTGCTGTTTGTTGGGTTTTGTTTTGTGCCTTTTTTGTTGTTTTTGTTTGTTGTGTTTTTGTATTGTTTTGTGGTTTTTTTTGTGTGTGGGGGGGGGGGGGGTACATGCACCAGAAGCCAGTGCATGATGGTACATATATGAGGTCATGGGGAGCAAATTTTCCCTTTGTACTTTTACTTGAGATATGATATGCCAGATCTGCAAGGCACAAGAAAAGCGTTCAATGAAGGGAAATTCAATATCGAAGGAGGGCTTCTTCTTCCTCCTCTTCTTCTTCTTCTTCTTCTTCTTCTTCTTCTTTTTTCTTCTTCTTCTTGTTCTTCTTCTTCCTCCTCTTCCTCTTCTTCCTCCTCTTCCTCTTCATTTTTTTCTTCTCCCTCTTGCACTTCCTTTTCATCTTCATCTTCTTTTTCGTCTTCTTTTCTTCATCTTCCTTTTCTTCTTCCTTTTCCTCGTCCTCTTCTTTTTTCTTCATCTTCTATTTCATCTTCTTCCTCTTCTTTTTTTCTTCTTCTTCTTTATCTTTGTCTTCTAGTTCTTCATCATCTTCTGCACATTTTTGCTGCAAAAGTACAGTATACGCCTAAGTACAGTTTAATTTTATGTTAATTAGTTATAAAAGCTCATGAATATTCAAATATATAATTTCAATAACTTTACGCGCTGCGCGCCGGCTAAAATCTGGTTTTCGCTGGTACACTGAAAAAAAAGTTGGCTTCATAGGCTAATACATGAAAAGTGGGAGCAGTGTGCACTTTTGACCCGCCGGAAATGCCCCCATGGAAAGCAGGATGCAGAAGCGGAGTTGAGACCCCTTGTTAGTACCGGCCGAGTGCGTACTGGCCGCAAGTCACATTGATAAAAATGAATGAAAATAAATTTGCCTATGTACCAAAAATTATAAAAATAATGATTATCTTGTTTTCTTTTATTTATTTCAGTTATGTTCATTATTTTAACCAGTAAAACGTGGATAAGAGAAATACTGAGAAATAAAAGAAAGATGTAGATGATGTTGATGATGATAAATTTAATGAAAGAAAACAATTTTAATACCTAGGCTTATAGTGTGGGATAGCAGAAATCTAATGAATACAGATAATAAACAAAGAGTGAAAGAATTAAGAAATTTAAGAAACAAGAATGAAAACAAAGAGGGAAGGAAGCAAAGAAGTGAGAGAGGATGAACATAAGAAAAAGGAAGGAAGGAGGGGAAGAAAAAGAACAAAAGAAAGAAGGATCGAAAAGTGATCCAAGAAACAAAAAAAAAAAGAAAGGTAGAAAGAAAGAATCAAATAAAACAAAAAAGAACTAAGAAAGATTGAAAATTGATTGGGCGTCGGAGCCGGCCCGGCCGGCCCGGCTTGAGCCTGACCAATAATCTACCTTTTTGGCTGGCGTGCCTGCGGCACGCACCGTGCCTACGGCACGGCAGGCGGAGCCGGACCAATCAAAAATCCCTTCCGACGCCCATGCAAATGACGGGTAGAAATGATAATTCCGCACTCTGTTGCAAGAACCGTGACTATATCTTTATACAAAAGTCCCATTTCGAAACAAACCTAAATCACATCATTTTGTTCTTGTTCTCGTTCGTCCATTCTTGACTGTAAGGTATGGTGACTTAGGCAAGCATGGCGCGTTAAAACAGCATGGGGATTGTTGATACGGCTGGTAGTGTATGCATAATGTACGGAGCCCCGTACATATGCATGGTATCGTATGCTGATAATTAAGTCGGGGCCCCGAGATAATAAGTCGGGGCCCCGAGTTAATAAGTCGGGGCCCCGAGTTAATAAGTCGGGGCCCCGAGTTAATAAGTCGGGGCCCCGAGTTAATAAGTCGGGGCCCCGAGATAATAAGTCGGGGCCCCGAGTTAATAACTCGGGGCCCCGAGATAATAACTCGGGGCCCCGAGTTAATAAGTCGGGGCCCCGAGTTAATAAGTCGGGGCCCCGAGTTAATAAGTCGGGGCCCCGAGATAAAAAAAAAAAAACTCGTGTCATTTTATGTCCCCTTAGGGGCTCCGTAACATTTCATTTCGAAAGAAGCGCATAAAACATATGCAGTGCTTCTATATAGAATAAAGGTTTTATGCTGCCTGTTTAGCCTCTATTTTTATTTGCAACTGGGCGTTGACATGGCGTGCGCCTGTAATCCAACTAACAGTAACAGTGGAAGTTAAATGTATCATTCAGCGGACCCCGGTTCGAGACTCGACTGAGTCCCGACGTCTTTCGTTAAAAGTCGGTCCCAGACGAAAATAGTAAAGTTTGTAGACACCATAGAGATACATGGTATATGTATCTCTATGGTACTGTGGACACACACATGTACACACACGCTTTACGTACGCGGTTCCGGGTACGGTATGCGTTGCGCAAACTTATTTTATGAATGATTGGTGAAGAATTCTCGAGCTTAATAAAAAGTTAATCGTCACAAAAGACGCTGGATAAATGCGGGTCATTTTACAATATTCATCGTTCGTCGATTTAAACGGCAAAATTTCTTGAAATATCTGGGAGATTATCATTGCTGCTAGCTGCTAGATTTTCAGGGAGAGTGGTCCCTACACTGCATGCATGCCTTCGAGTCCGACGCCATAATAATACAGGCCGAATGCTCTGCAGCTCCCGAAGGTTTTGCTGTGTAGAGAGGCATAGACGACGCCACTACTAGACGACGCCACAGTACAGCAGTGCATGTTGCCGCCCGCCTGCAATGGTAATCCTATAGTGTACACTAATAATAGTCTAAAGCTTAGACTAGATCTATAGTTAAAACGTTAGATTTAGTCAAATTTTAGTGTAAATTTAAGAATGTGGTACGGTACTGTACGGTAGGCCTACCTGAAAGTAGAAGGCCCGTTACGTTATATAGTTTTGATTTGTTTAATTTAAGTGAATTTTTTTGTTATTGATGTCATTGACATGAGTCATGAGTAATAAAGTGTTGATATATTCATAGTATATTCCTAAATGAATAATTTCATTTAAATAAAAATAAAATGCTGCACAACTACTCGCTAATTTGCATTATAAAGAAAACATCATTAACAACTGTTGGGCAAACTACAAATTATTACTGATCATATTGTTATGAAACTTGGTGGTCTACTCTAGAAATTCATGTACATGTATGAAAGGTTTTTTGAAAATATCCTTTTAATTATGTTATATGAAGCTTTATTCAAATAATAATATATGCAAGACAGCCTAATTATGTATTCATGCTTTTATAATCAGAAAACAAAAAGAGATCTTCTAAAATCGTTACATAGAATTATAGGTTTCATATCACTTATGCTACAGACCAAAGCAAATGTGAGCAACCTGCACCTTTCCCTTCTGCCTCAATCTTTGTCCCTAATCTGTTCAGGGTTCGGTATGATTTTTTTTGTGAAGAAAAAACTCGATGTCATTGAATGGCATGATATACTTGCATTTCTAACCATAATTCATCATACTTGTTGGGCTTTATTCAACATGAAAATTGAGATTATAGTATTTCACACATCCCTTTATTATGTGAACTTGAAAGCAAAAAATTATTTTGGGGAACCAAAATCTCCCTGATTACTGCATTTACCCCCTTAGGGCAATCCAACCATGGTAATAAGATGCTTCTTGTGTGAAAACAGAAAAGTAAGAAAATACAGGATGGTGAAACTAAAGTTTGAAAGAAATTGGACCAAGGACTAAGATTAGAATGTACTTATGGATGTTTGAAAAATTTGATCACTACATTTAGGCGATTTGGTGAGTCGATTGTGACAATTTTGTGGACAACTCTCCCGGGTAAGAGTTCATTTTTTACCTCCCCCCCCCCCCCCCCTCCTCATAAAATTAAAAAAATATACATGTAGGCCGTTAGGCCTACATGGTCGGAAATAAATATCCTACCATGTATAATTGTTATAATGATGAGAAAGTCATAGAATTTTTTAGAAAATTAATTTAAAAAAACCATAATTAATACGGTTTAATATGTAGTAGTGATAACAACTTTCAAAAATTCATAACTTTCGTATTGCTTGTCCGATTTCTTTCAAACATTCACCAATCTGCTTCTCTGATTTTTCCTCTTTCTTTCAAAGCAACTTGCTATAAAGGTTGGATTTCCCTTAAACAGTGTAAATTTTGTTAATAAAAGTGAGAGTGAGTGAGAATCCATTCTGTCTCTGGAATGACATCAAGTTTGTTTACATGTTCATACTGGTAAATGTACATGATGAAAGCAGAAGAAAAATAAGCAGGAGAAATAGACCAGTGACTAACTGTTATGCTGGCATCATGAATCAAAAGACAAATTAACTTGCCATATTACATGTAAGTTAGTTTTATAGTGGTAAAATGTTTTGTTTTTTGTTCATGTTTTATTAATAGAGGTCAGAATTGACACAGCCCCACATTGTACAAGTGGTTCTGTGAGTGTCAGTTGCTTCAGAACATGAGGATGTTGCAGTACAATATTTGAATCAGCATTTGAACCTCAAACATGGACAGCAAATGTACATGTAAGTCCCCTTTAAAGGGCCATCCAACCTTGGTGATAGTTGATTTGTGTGAAAGCAGAAAAATAAGAAAAACAGGATCGTGAAAGTTTGAGAGAAATCGGACAAGGAATAAGAAAGTTAAGAATGTTTGAAAAATTAAATCGTATCTATGCCAATCTCAAATTGGCAATTTGGTGAGTCGATTGTGACATACTTGTGCACAACTCTCCCATTTGCCGTGCACAAAAATATCATTACTTTGCGGTTTTCTCCGAAGCGCCATTGCCCTCAGGGCAGTACTCAAAATATATTGGAGATCGCATATTGTTATAGGTCCTCATGAAATAAAAAAATCCTACTGAGTGTACATTTTGAAAAAATGACATTTTAATCATTTTGTGATACCTAATCGGCTAATTTGAAATGTATATATAGATTACAACTTTTAAAAATTCATAAAGTTCTTTCTTATTGTTTGTCCGATTTCGTTCAAACTTTCACTAATCTGATTATCTGATTTTTCCTCTTTCATTCAGAGCAACGTGCCATAAATTAGGGTTGGATTTTTCCCTTTAACAAATATGAAACCTCAGTAACCTGGTTTTGAAATCACCACTCTAGCTTTTTCTTTTCTTATTTTTTTATATCGATAACATTTTAACAGTGGACAGAAATGTCTTTTGAGCAGCATGTACATGTCACTAGAACAGCTGAAGACAGAAAGTTAAATGGAAAATCTGTGTCTCTAGATCCATCACATTGTCTCCCCAACGGCCCCAAGCTGTGGGACATACATGTATGTGTATGTAGATGATATGCATGATTGTTCATACATTGTATTTATGGTCAATATTAATACACCTGTTCATGTATTGTACAATCATGATGGAATATTGTCAGTGAGCAAATACACGTAACTGAACACTTGTTATGACAGTTTGATTTGTATTGAGTGGCTACACGAATAGAAAGATAAACATGAATTCCTCCATCGATCACATAATCATTCAGCTGTACCGTTTCACAGTGAATAATCTGAATTATGACAGGTGAATTGACCGCGTCGGTAATGTACAGGTACATGCAGATTACATGTACATGTACCTTTCAAACAAAGGTTGTTCTTGACAACCTGAAAGCTTGCCGGACATAGCTACAACTACATGCAAATTGGATTCCAAGCATTGAGGCTCATTTATAAACAGCTCTGCAGGTTTAATGGAATAGCAGGTCACTAGGTGCTCGGAGAACATGTGCATAAATTTGTATACAATACAGAAGCAGTCTATTGGGGAATGGTTAAAGGAATTTGTTATTCCTTTAATACTTGTTGTGTACGCAGTCCGTACATTTCATCATTTTGTGTAAGATCTCCGTACATGTACAGTGTATATTGTTACATTTCCATTTATTACTTACTTTTTGAAGTAGAGTTGCAGCATTGTAGACCCACACTTGAAAAATTTCTGTCATTCAGCACATTATGAAAAGAAAATACTGGTAGTATTCTTTATCTCCCCTGATCAGTCCTGAACATCTGTAAATTTTCAAGTGTAGGAAAGTGACTATGTACTGCGGTAAAAATCAAAATTTAATTTTTAAAACTATTTGTTGTACTTTTATGAGACTTCTGTTGTACATGTATGATTGTTTCATTTCCTTGAAGAGAGTTTCTATTCATGTAACATTTATTTCTCAGAGAATTTCCAACAAGAATTCTGCATTTTCCCTGCTCATTTCTTACACATGTATGTACTGGAGATAATTAATGGTTATAAATGCACAGTGTACTGTAACATGTAATTTTGTGTTGTACATTTTATGTGAAGATCAATGCACATTATACATACATGTATGTACATGTATATGCAGGCCAGCGTACAGTGCGAAGATACTGAAATTATCACTGCCTTGAATGTCCCTCAGACTGTGATTTGTGTGAAGGCACCATCCCCCCTGCAGCTATAATGGGTGCTACCGATCGAGTGCTGCATCATGATTATCATCCACTTCACTCTTCTCTCCCTGTCCAAGCCTGCATGCCTAATTAATGAGATGATGCAGGCTTCGCAAAATTGCTCCCTGCATAATGCATCCCCATCCCTCCGTACATCTCTTTGCTGTGTGCGTGCATTGCGATAGAGTGTATTAAGTGTATTCTCATGCCTAGGCTAGGGCAGCTCGCAGGGAGAGACTGTGTGATCCAAGACTTTGATCGTACACACACGAACGTGAAAGACGCGCTGCATTAAAGTGGATTCTACACGTACGGAGACCCGTGAACAAGATTGCTGCTTGCAGTGACGAAGACATCGTAATAATAGGGGTGGATTCCGCTTTGCACACCCAGTATACTGATGACGGAGGCTTTTTAGAAGCACACTTCTTTTTTTTCCAGCTGTGTGTATGCTCACACTATTCGCATTTAATATTTGAGCATACTGTATGCAATTTCATGTACACATCTGTGCATAGCAAAGGTGCATAGCAGTGCTTGTGTGTTGGATATGTTGGAAAAACAATACAGGTATGGAGTGTGGACATTGTTTCTACGTTTGTTATTATTAAGTAAGGGAAAGTGTTTTTTTACCTGCGTAGTTATTGGGAGTTTCAGCTGCATCGTGTGGCCAATTTGATAATGAAGCTGTGTTCTTAAACTCAATTTGGATCTACCCTTTGGAGATATTTGCCGTGGCAATAGATAAGAGATCGATGTGTAAGAAGAAGAAGAAGAAATAAAAGGGGCTGAAAATTTTCATGATTAAATTGCACTTGAGGAATTTGCATTAATATTCTGTGCTGTGTACAGTGTACGGCCTGATGTATTACAATCAATAATCTATTTTTGGAGCAGCTGTGCTTACAGTATGAGTACAACTGTGCAACTGTTCCTGTACACTGTATGAAGGTATTACCGTGTGACAGCGACGAGTGACCGCTTTTGAAAGGCATATGGTGATGGTACACTGTAGGATGTTATTTCTTGTCATTCCATTCATTGTACTGTCGATTCACTGTCGTAAAAGACAATGCATCAGTTCAGTTACAGTACTTTGCAAGTGCATGCAGGCTGCTGTACATTTAATATACATACTTATGTTTGTATGTATAAACTTGCTTTTTTGTGGTTATTCAAATGTTTTATGATTAGCAAATGTAATATTTGAAATCCTAATTATGATCTCAGTTACTCTCATTCTACTTCCAATATTAGTAAAGAATCAGTGAAAATATATTACCCAGCTTTATAGAAATACTGTATATTGAGTGACATGTACAGTTGTATCTGAATGGATTTCCAAGGCTTATTTGACTGCTGCAGTTGAGAAGTTAACTATATTTATAATTATTTGAAATGTGATAACCTTATGAAAGAAATGGTCTCAAAGCAATCGGGAGAGATTTACCATGTCTTCAAAAGAATTGGTGCATACTGTGAAGTTTTGAAATCATCAAAATGATAAGAAATTGACGCAGTCTCACTGAAAAGCACATGCACTGCACACAGAAATAGGTATATGGGACTGCAAATTAACACATGTGGCATGAATGTTCGGCCCGAACACTTCAGCTTTTTCTCATCATACATGTATACAAATATGAGAGCATGTGAGGAGCAATCCTTTTCAGGGGACATTTCTACCATGGTATTCTTCCATACTGACATAAAATGAATGAGAATTAAAGCTCACAAATTATTTTTCACCTTTCCCAGAACTCAACCTTCTCTCTATAAAGGGTGCCTGGGGAGCGTTTCATCAAGTGTTTTGTCAATGATTTTTACCGACAAATTTGCTCTCAGCCAATCAGATGCAAGGATTTCAGTAGCTTATAACAGTTGACAGTTATTACCCTTTCAAGACAATTGACCACATTTTGTGGTTTGGCTCAATAACTATTGATTCAGAGCTCTCCATAATATACCAGATGCATGAGTAGAAAGAGCAAAAATTTCTGCACATGAATGTATGCCAATTTTTGTTGAATTACCATATTGTGTTTGATGCCAGGAATTTTAAAAATGACAGTAAGCTCTAAAATGCTCAAATTGGTAACACATTGAGAGGTTCAAAATCATTGTTTTTTTTAATCAAAATTGGCATTTTTTTCAACTTTTCGACAGGATTTCTTATGTATATTGTTTTCAAAGACATTACAATTTATTAGAACCATGTGGCACTAAAAGAAAAATATTATTGTTGCCAATTTGAAGAACAAAATGTGATCAATTTAGCACTTAAATAATTCCTGTCCTGAAAGGGTTAAAATCACTGACAAAACACTTGATGAAATGCTCCCCAGGAAGAGTTTTCTTTAATATTTTGTATTTTCTCTCATGTTTCTTACATGTATCTTCAATTAATTGTATTCCTATTTGCTGTTGCATTGCCGAAGCGTTTTTCATTCCGCTATGGATTCCGCTGTCGTTCCGCCTTCCTTGGAAGTGCTTCGCATCGCTTTGCTTTCACATGAAGAAAAAGATACTATTTCATGGAAGCGGAAAAGAATGTGATGCTTAGAGCGGAAGTATGCCATCTGCACAATTCATTGTTTTTTTACCCTTCATTCCGCTTTATGCAGTGCGACTGTTGACCTAAAACACCGAAGCGTTTATATCTATTCTGCTTTTTGCTAGATAGCGCTTTCAAAACCACCTCTCGAGGTAGTCACAGAATATCCGAATTACATGTACTACCCTTTCACATCAAAGCGTTGGCCAAAGCGCTTTTGATTCCGCTATATTGGCTCATTGTGAAAGAGGTATTAATAAATTGAATAATCCAGCCAGTTCACTGCAGTTTCAATTAATCTGATTATTTGCTTATTTTATAATAAAATCCTATACATACATTTATGTATCCTACCATTCCATTCATATTGTGATATTGTATTGTGATATTGCATTGATTTACAGTGTAGGAATATTTTTAAACAAATATTTCTAACATTGCTTTTCTTTATACAGATATTGATGTCGTGCTTCGCAAATCCATCCACACCGTAGCATAACAACCACGCATTAGAATGGCAGAGCAAGAGGTGTCACAAGCAGCCGTCCCGAATGAGTCCGCGGCAGGACCCCCCGCCCCCACAGAGGGTGCAGCAGATGCAGGCGGAGGCGGTGGTGGCGCGTTTGCAAATATGGGCAACAACGTCAAGAACAAGATAAATGACCTCGTCGATAAAATTCCTCGTAAGTGTTCCCCCCCCCCATTTTAATGCTGTAACATGTAGGCTTCATTCAAAAACCATTACAATGGGAAAATGTGGACATCCTTAGTTTTTACCTTAAAGGGGTACTCCGGCCTGAAAATAATATTAATTGAATAAATAGAGTAAATTTAAACAAGCAAAACACTGAAAATTTCATCGAAATCCGATAAAAAAATAACGAAGTTATTGAATTTTTAAGTTTTGCATTATTTTGGGAAACAGTTCTATGCATGTCATCATGAATATGTAATGAGTGAGCTGATGATGTCACGTCCCCACTTTCCTTTTTTGACTATATTATATGAAATCTTCATTATTTCATTTTTTCATACATGTCTATAAAAAATATCTCCCTTGCAATAAAATAAGTTACAGCAATGATGAACTTACACATTAAATAAGGAGTCAGTCCTTTTAGTTATAGGCTTGGAGCAGAAAATTTGAATAATTGAAATTTCATATAATAAAATACAAAAGAAAAAGTGGGGATATGACATCATCAGCTCACTCGATGCATATTCATGATTACGTGCACATAACTGTTTTACCAAAGTAATGCAAAGCTTAAAAATTCCATAACTTCATTATTTTTCATTCGATTTCGATGAAATTTTCAGTGATTCGTTTGTTTAATTTTACTCTTTTTATTCAGTTCATATTGATTTCAGGCCGGAGTACTCCTTTAAGATACTTACATGTACATGTGTATGGGCAATTCCATGATTATTAATGTTACATTTTACATTTTTCAGGCCTCATAAAAAGAAAACTTTTGCATGTTCACGTTCTATACATGTAGGTACACCAAGGGTAATTCTTGTGTAGACCTTTAATAATGTACTTTGTAATAATAGAATAATTTGTGCTTTGAGCTACAGCAGCGGCTCAAATTTGGGTTAGTAACGTTAAAAAAAAAAAGGACATGAAAATTTAAGGGTCATCTTTGGTCAGACATTACATGTACATGCCTAATGAGCAAAGTTTGATGAAATGATATTTCTTCAGTTCCTTTGTAGGTTTTAATTTTGTTTCACAGAACGGAAAATTTTCTTGAAAATTATATTTTTAAAGTGACGTTAAAAATGATGCGTAGTAACGTTACATAAGTGGAAAATCATGAAGTGATGGGGTTTTAACACCATTTCTACTGATAATTTCTGTTATTTAAATATCTGGAAATATAGTTTATAAATTGATATAGTGCATTTCCAATAATAATGCAATTTGAAAGTATGCTAAAAACCAAGATTTTATAAAATAAATTTTTGTGTTGTCCCACATTATGTCAATGCATGTATACAAGTGCATGTAGTTTCAGATTCTCCTTGAAGGAGGCAAGCAAGGATCAAATCGGTGGTAGAAAATGATTCCCCAATTCAATCTAGACGTACATGTACATGTGCATGTACAATCCGAATTTCAACCATCTTCCAAGTGCATAAAACATGGAACAAATACTCATTTTTTAATATTTGTCATGTTTCTCTAATCGTGGAATTGCCTATCTGGGGATTGGATGAACATGGAATGGAAAAATTGATTTTGTAATGTTATCTCTGCTCCTTGTATTGAAATTGAGAGGATTTGTTTGTCCATTCAGAAATTGGCTTTTCCCTGCTACAAGATTTACATATTAAATGAATTTACAAAGTGCAAAATATAATATAATCATGCCAGGTTACATGTACTGTACAGTGCTTAACCAATCATTTACAGTATGTAATAGAAAAATTATTAAAACATCGGTAACTGGAAAAATGTACGTGACAACTAGCATCAGACAGAGTGAGAGAGTGACGAAACTTAAGGTGTATGGAGGGGAGGATATAGCATTCAGTATTTGATATTTATGTATTCTCTCATAATAAAGAGGTCAGTTTGAACAAGTCTTTTGGGGCTTTTTTGTGCTTTTCAGAATTCCTGTCATGTACTACTGGTTTATGTAACTTTTCTGTTTTTGATACTCGAAAATGAATGATTTGAATTTAAATGTTTTTTTTTAATTGGTTCCAGTTCCAACGTGGGCTGTGGTAGCCATTGCCATTGTGGCAGGCCTTATACTCCTCTGTTGCTGCTTCTGTATTTGTAAAAAATGTTGCTGTAAGAAGAGGAAAAAGAAGGAAGGCAAGAAAGGCCTGAAGGGGGCCGTCGACCTGAAGAGTGTCCAGATGCTGGGCAATAGTTATAAAGAGAAGGTAGGTTTGCTTTTCTAACCCGTTGACTGCTGAATTCCCTCACCCCAATAAGGATTAACACAGGGACCATCCGGTTCTGGTAGGAAAGGGTTAAAAAATGACCCATTCTTTCATCGTGTTGCTCGCATTAAGATGATAAGAATCTGGGGGGGGGGGGGTGCTTATTGTCCATATCACAGTACATGTACTTTGCTTAGGATACGCCTGCACATTTTCTTGTCTCTATATGGAACTTGGTTAAATTGATACATGTATTTACTCACATTGTACTACATGTACATGTATGTGTACCTTCCCCCATTGTTAGAAAGGGTAGGGCAATTTTGTAGTACAATATTTTCCCCATTTTATTAATTGACATTTGCTTCAAAGACTGAATTCCCTGAAACAAATTTAATTCAGATGAAATTTTTTATTTGGTTTAAATGTGAACCATTAAATATATACTGATTAAATTCCCCTTGTACTCTTCGTTTAACTGCACAATTCATTTTATTTTTTTATTAATATAAAACTATAGGAAAAATATCTTATTTAAATTTGTTATTGCTAAAACCAAGCTACATGTATAATAGCAAATAGAAATAGAATTAAATCATGACATTTAGCTCAACATTATCAGAGACATTCTACATGCACATATGTATGTTATGCATTGACCTATTACTTTACTTTCCAGATGTGTTTTTCAACCAAAATTATGTTCTGATTTCAAAAGAATCTCCGAATACTATTCTTTGAAATTTTGATCCTGAAGATTATGTTGATTTGTATCACTTTTTTTATTGCCATTTTTATGTGATAATTGTCAAAATAGCTTTATTTATATGCTTGTATTTCTCTGCTTAAATATATTGATTTGATCAAATACATGTATGTTCCATTTTTTTTGACAAATCATACTAATAATGACCAAATTGACAATCTTAGACACCCATGTTTAGAAATTGTATTTTTAACATTCTGTTCCTTAAAAGTTACTAATAGTTTGGTGACCTTTTCATTTATAAATGTAGACTAATGTTGTTTTACTCTGGTGTACGTATATGTATGGATGTTTTATTCGTTATTTCACTAATTATACATGTTGATGATAACATAAACCGCTAACCCTCTAACAAATTACATGCATATATTTTTTTAACCTATTAGTTTGTGTTTTCAAGTTCTTATACTAATATATCACACATATTGGATTCCCCATATATGCGTAAAACACATAAAGATCATATTCCTATCCTCTTTATAAAAGCTTGTGTTGGGTTCCTTTAGTTTAGAAATCTGTGGTTGTACATGTACTTTCTTTGAATTAGTGATACCATACTGCAGAGTTATGGCATTGATGTGTGCTGCTTAGTAAGTAATTTATGTCGGTTTGAAGTCAAACTGTTACTACATGTTTACATATTAATACCTATCAAAAGGCTAAAACCTCTACAGTTAATTGTGGACCTCCCAAACATACAAATCCAAACAAACAATCACAAACTATCAACAACCACCAAGCATATATTTATCAAATTTTACTCTGTAAATCATACCAAGCTATTCATAATTTAAAGCTGAGCTCTGCTCTGTCCTTTCTTTTCTTCTTATGTACGTATCAAGCGATTGAGATTTGGGAGCTAGTTTTATGCAGTGAGCTTTTCTTTCTTTTCAGTCTTGCTAAAATCTCGCTTTATGGTATTAAATTATTAATGCACATGTACAGTGCATACATGTACACTGTTATTTTTTTTTCTTCTAATTATCTTTACTTTAAGGATGAATTGTCTTTGATATTAAATTAACATGACATCCTTAAAACTCCCTTTGTTATTCCCAGTTGCCACCAACCTGTGTGACTTTCTTCTCTTGTAATTATGGTTCCGAATTTGCTTGATGTTTTGGACAGGTCTTTTAAAAGTGTCACTACCAATTTGGGGAATTGTAATCATTACCGTTTGCTTGGTATTGTTGAATTAGATTACATGTATAGTCTGGAAGTTGAAATTACTTAAATTTGAGATTTGGAAAAGGATCGCCTGAGGGCATGTACCTTACTATTATTTACATGAAAAAAATTGTAGGACTTAATTGAGTAAAGAGAGATTGCAAGGTTAAGAGATTCTGCAAATGGTGTAGACAAATTACAACTGTATTTGTACATATGCAGAGAGACAGGCAGAGAGAGAGAGAGAGAGAGAGATGGGAAGGGGATGGTAGAAAGAGAGACAAAATTATCTGATTAATAGAAAAAGAGACTTAAAATAGATATTTTTTTCAGGACAAAAAGGAAACATCAATGCTACTCTGTTACTGTGTATAATCCTTGTACATGGCTTTTAAAAGGGGCAACTTTATAGTGTTTTCATGCCATGGAATGGGGGGTGGGGGGGGGGGGGTTTACTAATTGGGACAAGGGAAACATAATTGCACAAGGTCTACAAAGTATAATTGAAGGAGAGAAAGAGTGAGGGTCTGTACGTGTGTGTACATGTGTATATGTCCCCTACATGTACATTGTACATACATGTGGGAGTAAGTCAGATAAATAGCGAAACAGGTGTTAAATGGAAAAGATTGAACTAAAAAAGTTTATCAAGATACATTTTCAAGAGTGGGAATAATCACAAGTTAACCTTTATCATGAATATATTAAGATGCAGCTCATTCACTTTCCATGAATGTCTTTGTTTTTTTACCCTGCACGTTTAATATCCACATACACCATTTTATCTTTCACAAGGTCTGCTTTCACGTCACTGCACACCACACTTACTATCCATTTTTCATGTACATTCCGTGGTACATGGATTGCATGTCATCTTGTGCTTATCAATATCATGAGCAAGATAACTAGAAATTGCTTTTTAACATGTGCTCATGTAATGTCCCAAGTTTTATTTGGCTGTTCCTAGCTACATGTATGTATTGTGTCACTATCCACCATTCATTAGAGTAGCCTGATATGGCATGACCCCAAGTGTTGATATGCGTACGCTGTGACGTATGTCGGAGTGTGCATGCATTTAATTAGCTTCTGTACGGATGCCAAGTACATGTACAACTGCCATTTACAATGTAGGCGATAATTAGGCCAAGTTAATAAATGGTTCCTAGTTTCTCGTCCGGATTTTTTTTCGAAAATGAGGAGGGGGTACATGTTATTTGATATTTGACATTTTTCCAAGATGGCCGCCGCACATACAACATGCTATTGGGCACAGCTTCCTGTTTTATAATTTTAGCAGCAAAATGTTGGTTGTTTAATTTTCTTTCTTTTTTAAACAAAAATATCAAAAAAAGAAGAGGTGGGCGCAAAAAAGTATGCGAGTGGGGTGCTATAAAACAAGGAATAATTTTCATTCGTCCTTTGTGTTTGTTTGTCAACCATTTAGGCTGTTTTTTTTTTTTTAATTGTGACAATGAATTATGAGTCATTTTCATTTATTTATTGATGTGCATCAATCTACATGTGTTTTTAAAGAAGATTTTTTTTTTCCAGAGTCGGGGCCTTTTCAATACAATGTAGACTAGATACATGGTAGATGTACATCAATCTGTGTATTCACAATACATGTATGTGCATGCACTTGCATCAGAGTGAATCAACTTTTGTACCATACAGAAGAGTTCTTTTCGTGCATTAGACCGTAAATACATCAATTGATAGCGTTCCTTGTGATCATTACTACTATTTAGAGCTTGAAGAATGCCTTCCTGATTTACAGTGTGTACAATGTATAATGGTAGGCCTACCCACACATGTGCATGCCTACGGTGTATGAGATTCAGCATATTAGGCCATGTAATGACTGGTTTTCAGTTTCCACTCCTAAAATGTATGTAACATTCTGAGACACTGAAAATTACGAACTTTCATGAAAGTTTCGTACATGTACTTGTATGTTGAATCCTTGACATTTTACTGCGATTTTGGCATTTTTCGATACATGTGTGTCAAACACAAAATAGGCTAATGCTCAATGCTAGTAAAACAGAATTAATGATCATTGGCACACCTAAACAGACATCCAAAATCAACTTAAATGGCGTGTCAATTGGAGATTATATAATCAAACCATCTGTGAATGCAAGGAATCTCGGAGTACAGTTTGATGTGCACTTGAGTATGGGTGATCATATCACAAATGTCTGTAAATCATCATACTACATGATCTATAATCTTAGACGTATTCGGAAATATTTAAATAAGGATATTATGAGAGATATTGTTCATGCATGCATCACTAATAAGTTGGACTACTGTAATGGTCTACTGTATGGGATTCCTGACTGTCAAATATTGAAACTGCAAAGAGTTCAAAACACTTGTGCGAGGCTGATTAGTGGCTGTTCCAAATTCACCCGTATCACCCCAATTTTGAGAAATCTGCATTGGCTACCTGTTCGCCAAAGAATATCTTACAAAATCTTGCTTATTGTATATAAGGCGCTTCATGGTCAATCTCCTATGTACATCAGAGAATTGCTGAATCTCAGAGTTAATCAACATAGTCGAAACCTGCGCAGTTCCCAAGATACTCTGCTTCTCCAAATTCCATTCGTAAAAACAAAAGTAACACTGGCTTGTGCAGCCCCTAAACTCTGGAATAACTTGCCATTGGAAGTCAGAAAATCCCCATCTGTGAATATGTTTAAATCAAAACTCAAAGCGTATCTATTCAATTAATAACAAGCATATCAGGAACTCATGCAGCGCAGTAGAATATATACACATTGTTGGATAGTTACTGCGCTTTATAAATGTATTATTATTATTATTATTATTAAAACAAGAACATACACACCCCAAAGGGAAAAAAAAAAAAAAAAAAAAAAACCCCAAAGGGAATACACGTAGGCTTATATTATAAACTTGCACATTATTTAACACACTAAACAGTGTTATTGGAGATACTTCAAACTTAACTGGGCATTGTGGCATGCGCCTGTAATCCAGCTACCAGTGGAAGTTATAAACTGATTCAGCGGACCCAGGTTCGAGACTGAGTCACGTCTTTTGGATGGTGATGTTATAGGTCGGTCCCAGACGTAAATAATCATATCTGATTGATACACGTCTGTAAAAACCCAATTACACACACACACACACACACACACTTGCCTTTGTACAGGTACAGGTGTTACATGTTTACATGTACATGTTCTAGAATTCCCCTGCTTTTAACCCTTTCAGGACAGGAATTATTTAAGGGCTAAATTGATCACATTTTGTTCTTCAAATTGGCAACAATAATATTTTTCTTTTAATGCTACATGGTTCTAATAAAATGTAATGTCTTTGAAAACAACACGGTTTACAGGAATAGTGTCGAAAAGTTGAAAAAATTGTGAATTTTAATAATAAACAATTGATTTTGACCCTCTCAGTGTGTTGCCAATTTAAGGATTATAGAGCTTATTCTCATTTTAAAAATTCCTGGCATCAAATGCAATATGGTCATGAAACAACTGGGCTCCATAACAACTTTTTTCACTGGGGTCCGGATTAGAATTTAGGGTGTGCATGCATGAGCCCTACAGAGTATGTTAACATTTTGAAGTTTGGTGGGTCCGGTCCTAATTTTGGGTGCTCCTGTGTCCTGAATGCCTGTTAAGTGTTGAGCCCTGCTGCATAAATGTATGTACACGTACTGCAGTACATGTACAGTATTAGTATACAGTGGAACCTCGTTATAAATAAACTCCTTGGGACCAAGGAAATTACCTCTTTATATCGAAACCTTGTTATAATATCAGGGCTAAAAAAAACCCCAGAATACAAAGAAGTGGGACTGGCAAAATCATCTTGTTATAACAATTGTTTGTAACTTATAATGTGTTCATTATAACATGGTTCCACTGTAGTACCTTAAAGTTGGACCATCACCAAGCATTGATCATTAAGATTATATCCCCATGAATGTGGCCTAAATCTATAATTTTTTGCATTGAAGAGGTGATCAAAAGTCCTTTTTTCTCCCTTAAAAGGCTTGTTAAAACTTATTATAAACATAAAGTGCAACATACAGTGTCATAGTGAAATTGTGTATCGTTGAAGTTTTGCCACTTGCACACCTAAATACATACAGTTGTGCATGTACTCAAACAGTATTATTCTATTTTTGCATTAATCCAATATTCATGACAGACCTGCATGTAGTTATGATGAATACACTGTACTGTAGGACCAATAATACATGTCCGTATACTGTGTACATGTACGCATCTCGGATTCTCCACAGTGATACCCAATGATACAGTACAGACACAGCGAGTTATTGATGGGCCTGGTATGCGTGCAAGAAGAAAATCAATAAGAAACGTGGCTCAGCAGGCCCATAATTATATGCACCTCTTTGAGATACAAATAGCACCACACTGGATTGCAACGGGATAGAGCACACGTACGTCAGACTTAGATATTGGTGTCTCTTTTCATTGGGGAGGGGGCTGGGGGAGGGGGGGGGGGGGGTCAAGAGAGGATAGTACTTGTGCATTTACAGTGTAGATAGAAATATGTACATGTAATATAGAGAGCTTGCACAACTGTACATGTACATGTGTACATGTAGCTAAAATTAACATTGTTTATTATACACCAGTTGTACAAAACATTACAATGCACACAATTTGTAATTATGTTAAAAGTCCCTATCCCCTACCCTGCCGTGGGCGGCAAATCGCGCCCAACTGTGTTTATATTCATATTCTTATTCATATTTGACAATTGCTCAAAATTCTGGTGGCATGGACGGGGTTAATGAAATGGCAATGAGACAGTGGAAAATGACATCATTATCCAATCACAGTATCAGTGTATATTGTAGAATACATGTATATTTTATTTTGCATCAAAATAATTCATGTACATGTACATGTCGGCCAGTAAGCCTTATATAATTTTCATCTTGTGTGGGTTTAAAGGTAAGGTTGAGTTCTTGGAAAGGTGAAAATATTTTGTGAGCTTTCTCGTTCCTTTTATGTCAGTTTGGAAGAACAGCACAGTAGAACTGTCCCCTGAAAAGGATTTCTCTTCAAATGCCCTTATATTCAAAATATGACGCAAAATAGCTGAAGTGTTAGGGCCGAACATTCATGCCACATCTGTGTGCAGTCCGAAAAAGCCATTTCTGTGTGCGGTGCGGTCGATTTCTTGAGCCCGGCGCACACTGCACAATCTGACTACGATGCGATTTTGGGAAAAGTTGTTGTAACATTTGATATGAACCTTCAAACATGTAAAATCTTTGTGATCAAAGTTCCGAATAGTAGTATGAATACTAAAATCGAAATTCCGGGCTACTGCAAGCCCCCTTGTAGGAATAAAAGCGAATTCAATTCCAAATCGTAGTGACGTCATACCAATCTTGTGATCGACTAAGATTTGAAGCCGATTTGGCCTTTACTCTGACCAGAAGAATTGCAGTTAACCACAATTTTGATATTAGTATTCGTATCATTATTTCGAACTTCAAATGAGATAATTTCACTTTATTAAACTTTCACATTTTAATAATGCAAACTGCAATTTGTTAGAAAATCGGGTCGCAGTCGGATCGTATAGTGTGCGCCGGACTTTATAATTTTGATGTTCAATTCCAAAACCGAACAGTTTCCACCAATCCTTCTTTAGACATGATCAACCTTTCCCAATTGCTTCCAGTTTCTTTCATAATGTAATCACATGACCAGAACTTGACCTTCTCTTTATAAAGCTGCATGTAAATAGTGTACATGTACTTTCATCTATTTTTTTCCCCTTCAACATACATGTATATACATACATTTATATAATACCTGTTTAATTATTTAGTCCAATTTTTAATGGAGTGTTTTCTATTTAACTCATCATAAGATATATTTATTTCATATATGGATTGTACATGTATGTACATGTACATGTGTCTTCTTGCATGTTAGTGATGGCGTGTTTCTGCATGGTTTCTGCGGTATCATTTTCCCTCTTCAGCCTTGCATGTCTTCTTGCAGATAACTACATGTACATATCATTGGTGTATTTAATTATTTTCCACTGCTTCATTACTGACCTTTGACCTTCAGGGAGGGTCATCCCAAATTTCAGCGTTTGTGATCAGTTATCGCAAGAGTATTCGAAGTATGTTTAACATGTTTTATTCATTACATGTACATGTAAATATCTCCCCATTTTTATTTTTATGTTTGAATTTCATGACTTGACGAAAATGCTCATCTTGCTGCCTTTCGTTGTCTTCATATCCTTTCTGCACCGTGAGTTTTGATTCCAAGATTTTTATCCCATCAGTGGCATACATGTACTGTATATTCAATGTTGTTGAAGTTAACCATTGATGTGATGTGATGTGATGGGGGAGCAAAAGTAAAGGATTGGTTCAGAATTAGCAAGTGTACTGTATCAAAAACATATTAAATTGAAGTGTATTTGATGTGTATTAGACATATATGTATACATGCAAGTTTTGTTACGATTCATTGCAAAATGTTCATGGCAAATCTTATTACCAGGTAGGTCTACGTTTTACATGGCAAAATACAAACCCCCTGGTTGAAGTAAAAAGAAAATTTATTTTCATTTTGAATTAGTTGTGTTACATGTACATCATATGTACATGTATACAAGCATTTTGTTTCAAAGTGTGGAATCATGATGAAGCACTTTCAGTGCAAGCATGTTAAGAACCATCTTCTTATTCATTGCCACATGTAATATTAGACCCCTCTGCAAATATATAAAGCTTCTTACAACTATGAAGTACATGTACATGTATCTTTCCTCTTCTCATAATTGTAAAAAAATATGTAAATATTACCATTTTTCTTTCACATTTCCAACATCAATATCTTTCTGTTTGCCTGTACCAACATCATCAAAAACATGCAAGCTTCTCCAAATTGTACAAAAATAATGAAAAATATTGAGATTTTTCATTCACATTTCCAACTTCAATTCATGTCTGTTTGCCATACCATTAAATGTACATCATGATTTGGCGCTGTTAGGATAAGAATCCACCATACTTATGCCTATTATACCGAAGTAGATTTTTAAAATGCAAAAAATCGGGCATGCGCGGAGGGAGCAATGTTTCTTAGTGTATGAAGGAGAGTAAATTATTCATATGTCTTGGGATGCATGTTGTATAGACTACTAGCGTGGAGGGGCAGTGTGCGATGATGTGGTTTGTAAATCAAAGTCGGCATATATTGCAAAGCACATTGTTTTGATTAATGTATTGTTTTTGTTTGTGTGTGTTCATACACCAAACTGGTGCTGCCAAACCCTGCACTGCATACTGTATTGCAAGCATATAGGGTTGTTATGCAAAGTATTGATTTTAGCGAAGCCCTTTATTGTACATGAGCTTAAAGTACAGTATGTACAGAAGTATGGCAGGTGTTAACATATAATGCTCCAAGTCTCCTAATTTCCTCTATTTTCATCATGATGTCCGTTCGTTGAGGAGTAGTAGGCCTGAATAATGAGCACAGTCATCTGACAATCATGAACAGTCAGGGGAGCGTTTCATCAAGCGTTTTGTCAGTGATTTTTACTGACAAATTTGCTCTCAGCCAATCAGATGCAAGGATTTCAGTAGCTTATAACAGTTGTCGGTAAAAATGACTGACAAAACGCTTGATGAAACGCTCCCCTGAGCATTTAATTGAAGTCAAGTCCAAGGTATTGAGTCACATAGACCTGAATTAACAAAAGAGGTTTATCTTCAACCATGGTCTAAACCTCCGCCATGGACCAAAATAAGCGTAATAAAGCGCATTACTATGCTCCCATTGGACATGGGGACAGTGTCATAACATCTGTGATTCTGTGATAAAAATCAGTCTGACTAATTGCAATAGACCTGTTTACTAAGTGTTCAAATTTTATGCATACTTTAGAAACAAAGGTTGTTCTTGACAACCTGAAAGCTTGCCAGAGGCTTGCCAGAAACAACCTTTGTTTTGAAAGTATGCATAAAATTTGAATATATTTGTGAACAGGTATATTGATTGAGTGCATTACAGAATCATTGATTTTGTTTTTGTACATATACATGTACATCACTTGGCAACCTAAATGTACCTAACATTCTCTTTAAAATCTAATTATATCAGTCATTCCTAGATAGATCAGTTTCCAGTTTCTGTATTGGGAGAGCAGATTTGTCAGAGAATCAACATCAAACTCTGTCTTAGTTTGAAAGTTTGATGGTATATTTTACCTGATTGCTATAAAAAGCATGTGTATGCTTGTATTAAAAGTAAGTAACCAGGGGACCGACGGCTTTAAGTCCTCTCTGATGGACTTGGTAATGAGGATTAATGCTTTACCAAAGGGCACTAGCGCATCCACTTGGTTTTGAACCTGGGTCCTCCACTTACGAGACCACTGCTCTACCACTGAGCCATCATGCCTGTTTTAAGAATTAAGGCCCATGTTAATATGGCTTATAATGTAATCCTCTTTATTTTTTTCCTTTGTCTTTAAAACTTTTATAGCAAGTCTTGAGTTTTGGTATTGGAATGCCATTTTTGTCTAAAAGTAATTCTGGATATTTTTATCACGTAGTGTACACTTCCTACAAAAAAAAGTATCTGGAAATGACATTCACATAATAATAATACATGTGATTTATAAGGCGCCAAATCCATTTAAACTTAAATGCTCAAGGCGCACAGGTGAAAGGAGAGAAAATGAAGAGACAAAATAACAAATTATGCATATACAGAATTATACAAGTTTGGTTTTAAATACTTAACAGAATTGGTTTCGCGGATCTCTCGAGGGATTCTGTAAGAGATTTGCTTTCTTACTGACCACCCAAACTCGGCATTACCATTCGCCAGTTAATTTACATTATTTTATTCTTATTTTTGTAACATCTTCAGTTGATAAATATAGAACAAAGAGATAGATCTCATATTTCTAAAATAATTTACATAACCTATGACAAATACCCATAATGCATTGCACACAAATACCAATTCATCAATTGGCTGCACGTAGTATTGACATAAGATGCCTGTGTAGCTATGTACAAAGTGAGGCTCTCTAAAACAATCATTAATTTACGGGATAGCGCTAAACCAGAAGCCACCTGACTGCATGGATGCACAGTATTCAATTAGTCTTCCCACCCAGGCAGCAGATCACAATTTAGGTTCATTGTAGATCTCATTATTTTTATAGAGGAAGTACATGTACTCATGGAATGTTATCTATCTTTGGTTCCATGATACATCAAGTGATTATCACTGGTTATTCTGGGATAATTCATGTATTAAGAAAGTGTAATAACAAACAAACAAACAAAACATGGAATTCTGCTGCATATACATGTAATTATTAAATTTGAATATGAATGGATTGTTCAGCACTTTTTGCCATTATACATTTTATGACCAAAAAACAACAGAAAATAACCTATGAACACGATGACAAAGAGAGCGGACAAAAAATATACAGCTCCTCATTGTACCCTCCACAATTGGTCTGGTAGACAAAAGAACATCCCTTCATTGCTATTATGTAAAATAAGTAGAACCGGTGAATATGCATGTGACACCTGGGGGGCGTTTCATGAAAGGACTTGTCAGATATTTTATCCGACAAATGTGCTATCAGCCAATCAGATGCAAGGATTTCAGTAGCTTATAACAGTTGTCGTTAAAATATCTCACAACTTCCTTTCATGAAACGCTCCCCTATTCTACATACTTTTACATAATAGCAATCAAGGGCTGTTCTTTTGTCTACCAGAACAATTGTGGAAGGTATGTACATGTACAATGAGGAGCTGTATATTTTGTCCGCTTCTTTGTTCGCCATGTTCATAGTGTAAACATGCAGTTTTCACCCTTCATCAAAAAGTCATCCTCAAATTATGAGCAATGATCCTTTATTGCAACATGAATTGTGGCATTTAGAGACGTTTTTTCTTCTTTCTTCTGATGTATAGAGGATTAGATTAGATTGCAATGCTGATGCATGGCCTTACAGTGGTTGATGCACTGTGAAAGAAGAACTAAAAGCCAAGCACACCATCAGAAGTTCAGAGGGTCTGAATTCTAAACTACTTGCATAGGTCAAGATCATAAATATCATTCCCTGGTTTTATTGCACTGTGCATTGTGCAAGCGATGCCTTTAATACAAGCCATTATAGAATAAGCCTGAAGCACCATTGATTGTCCTAGTTCAAAACTTGAGTTCATTATATTTAAGTGTTGTATCAAACACTACTCATATGTCCATGTATTAATCGTAGATTATTGCATATATGCTGACTTTAATAGCCGAATACATGTACATGTAGGTGTGTACATTGTATATATATTTTTTGTGTTGATTTTACATCAAAAGCAATAAGAACATTCAAAATTTTCAAGAATGTTTTGCTATATTTTAGAACTTTTGGTCCATATATCAAACATATGTCAAACATATGTCCACTAAATCTGTAAAACTTGTTTCATAAAAAACAATTACATGTACATGTAATTTGTCCAAAAGTTTATCATAGTAGTACATAGAATGTACTGTACATTACAATGCATTTTGCAGTAACCTGACCAAGCAGATTACATTTTGTTTTTACAAGGGGTCTGTTTGATATTTTCATTATGATGTGTGCTTAGGCCATCTGTATTTGAATACCAAGACCAAACAGGAAAGCAAATGCGGCATTCAGGCCAAATACATGTTTCAGTTGTAGCGTACATGTAGTATCGGTTACTTGTCATTTTTTTCCAAAACCTTGTTCATCTGTACATGTACATGTAGTTTATCTTGCACTCTAGCTTCAATTTGTGCTTGCATTCATAATATACATGTACATGTACATTTGAGTAGCTCCTAACCTCTAGACATTATTTTTTTAATTTGATGAAACTTCATATCTAACTTAGATATCTACATGACTTTTATATTTTACCTACATGTATGTATGGTTTGAGCAATGCAGGTATATTTGATTTACAGTGCATTTAGGTTTAATATCAGCCTACATGTTCACAAATCTCTCCCATAAAAGCTACAATGTAAGGTTTATTTAAGGGATCTTTCTTTTGAGTTGAATTGACCCTTAAAGTGCCTTGTTACTTCACTAGTACTAATGTTGATCTTTTTTATGTTTATAGAATCTCAGACCTAAAGTACATCATTGCTTTTAGAAAATGGGATTACTTATATTCATTTCAAGTTTAATTGTTGCAAGTGAACAGTTGCATACATCCATGTATGTTACATGTACATGCCGGGGGGGGGGGGGGGGAGTACACAGGAGAAGTAAAGTGAGCTCTGGAAAAATAAAAATAAGCCCTGGTAGAAAAACAAAGAAATGCATAAAATTTGCCATGCCAAAATTTCACTTTAATGAATGAACACCCATGTAAATAAAAAGGACCTCCTGTGGACATTTTTTTTTTACACTGTACCAATACATGCGTAGTACAGTATGTTGAACGACCTGAATCTCTCTCATTTTCTAGTTTATACAAATGTAGCTGGACAAAGGGACATCCAACTATTTATACAAACTCTTTACTTCAGTTGTCTCAAACCTATGTTTTTTTAGGGATTGTTCCTTTATCCTGAATTAATTTTAGTTTTGTGGAATTCCACATCTAACCGAGATCCTTGCATGAATTTTTTTCAGAAGATAACCCATGTTAACTTGGACTTGTGCATGCACTTACAGTTTGATATGAATATGTTACATGCATACGCATGTGAGACGTATCTCACCCATTGTATAGGGCAGTTCCACGGTAACGGAAGGACAATCACACACAAACTGCATCTGAATGTCCTTCCGCTACTGTGGAATTGCCCTTTAGTTCATAGCTGGATATAGGGACATCAAGAGGTCTATCACAAGAAAAAAGCTAGGCCAGAAAGGTGGGGCTTCCAATAGAATCAGGGACTATGAAGAGAAGTATGTGAAGCAGCCTCCAAGCAAGAAACGATCCCCAGTGATGGAGACAATAGATGAAGAAGAGGACAAGTTGTTAGCAGTCACACCACAGTGTGTACGTAGGTAATACGGAATTAAGTGGGTGGGACTGTTAGACATTTTTAGCTGTAATGCTGCAGGGTGTACATAGGTCACACAGAAGGGAGTGTGTGGGACTGTGGTACAAAAGTGTGGATGTACAGTTAAGCCCGAAAGAAAGTCTTACCTTCAACACTCAAAATTCCAAGCTTTACCTTGAAATTCAGATAGTATAATAGGTAGGCTGACACTGTAAATATTGTAGAGCTGTTGTGGGTAACATGTATAAAGGAACAGATAATCATCCTTTGACCTTATCAAGCACACACACACACACACACACCTTCATACACACACTCTCATAGATAATATGTGCTACTTGAAGAACGATACCCTAATCCCAACATAGGATTAGTGAATGAAAACAGGTCATTCAGGATGCCACTCACTGGAAGAAAATAGAAAAGTGTAACATGTACATGTAGGCACAACACTTTTCCAATATGTGACAGGACGTTCTTTACCGTGAAATAGGTAGGGCAACACTCAATTTTTCATAAGGACCGCTATTCATAAGGACCACTTATTCATAAGGACCGCTATCCATAACGCGTGACTAAATGAATAGCGGTACTAAATGAATAGTGAGCAAACCATTGACAAATTACCTTTCTATTCATAATGACCTCCATTTATAAGGACCACTATTCATAACAACTCGTAGGGACCGCTATTCATAATGCGTGTTAAATGAATAGCGGTTTTCTATGAATAGTGGTCCTTATGAATACCGAGCGGACCCCCATATTTTATACATGTTTGCATGTTTTGAAGGTAAAGTGTTGAGCATTTCATCAGGGCGGTACTGTATGTAACACGTAATGGAGTAGGTGGGACTGTTAAATGTTTTTTTTAGTTACATGTATAATGCACAGTAAGTATGTAGGTGACACAGAATGACATGGGTGGTACCTTGTAAACTTCTTGTTTGTTCACCACACTGTATGATTAGAAGAAGAGTTGGGAATGTGTAAATTAGGAACATGTACATGTAGGTTAGCAAAGAATAAAGTGGGTGGGACTAATATCTTTTACAGTGCCACCATTGTGTACATTTATACATGTAAATAACACAGAACAATGTATGTGGGACTGTATTTTCTTACATGTACTTGTAGCACCACACTTTAACACAGGTAACACAGACTAGAGTGGATGGGACTGATGGGACTCGAAGAGTGGGGTGTGGGAGTAGTTTTTAATTCCATTTGGGATGGAGTTGTCATGCTTGGCTTCTAGGCATATCCATAGATAGAGTTGTGATGCCCTTTTGATCGCCTATCAAGATTGTTGTTCTTGAAATTCAATACATACATGTAGGCATACACATATTAAACTTTTAGTGTTTTCAATGCATGTGGAAAAGGGTAATCTTCCTTTCTCGCATTTTCTCTTTCAGACGACCTGAATGTGTCATGCAAAAATGAGCACATTATATAGTCTTCGTACCTTATATGGATTTTTACTACTGTCTTTGCCAAGAAGGTTGTTTGCAGTTTGTCTTCTTTTCACTTAAAGACCTCAGCCTGACCCAAAACAACCATATATTGACGTAAAGCTTAGTAAACAAAGAATATAATTACCCTGGGTATTCATAAATTTTCGTCTCCGCTTATCCATAAAAAATAAAAAAGATAATTTTTTTTGGTCCGCCCCCTCCCTATGGCGTAACAACAGAGGAAACTGCAGGGGGTCGCTAGACGTGTGACGACATGTCATGTATACAGCTCCGAGTGCGTCTACACGATATGTCGTCATCAAATTTTCACCCCCCGCAAAGTAGCGTTCCTCAGAGACGGGGCCCTCGTCAGAAAAACCACCGGGGCTCAACATTCGGGACGCTGTTACTCATTCCACAGGAAACGGAATATCATGAAGTCGGTTTCAATTTGTTCAGAAAATATATAGCTCCCTGTGGATGAATAAAGGGTATATATTTCAAAATTCGGTCAGGCTGAGGTCTTTAAATACAGTGTAGCATGTGAATGCAAAAGGGACAACATTTTCTGTAGAATTAAATAAATATCAATGCTACAAGATATCTTATTTTGTTTTGGTAATCAGTGAAATCTTGGAAAGATATACTTTGATATGATAGCAATTTAATATAATATGATAATAATCAGTTCTTGCATAGCACATACATAATGTCTATAGACGCGCTTCCAAATGACTTTGGATATTATTACCTGGCTAACATTTTTTTTATTTTTTTATTTTTATTTATTTATTATTTTTTATTTTATTTTTTATTTTTATTTATTTATTTATTTTTTTTTTTTTTTTTGGGGGGGGGGGGGGGGGGGGGGGGGGGGGGGGGGAGGGGGGGGGGGGGGGGGAGGGGGGGGGGGTTTCAGGTAGCTTGTGTTAATACCTTGTGCATTTTTATTCGCTCCCTTGTGAGTATCCCTTCATGTACCGATATTGTGGCATGTGAGCATATATGGCAAATTCCATGTTAGTGCCGTTTGGCATCCTCCCAGGTCCCCATTTCTCTTCACTTCAGCAACATACCAGACTAATGTCTTATCAAAGAACCCTAGGCGAGAGTCCAATTTGTCCTTGAGTCTGGTATGCTTGAGAACAAGTTGTATATAAAGCTTGATCTTGAACCAAGACAGTGAGTGAAGCATACATGTACATATAAAGGAATCCATTTCATCTGACTTATAAAATTCTACCCCCTCGTCTGAACACCTTTTCTTCTGTTGCCATTGACATTTTGGTTTTGAAAAGAGTATAACACAGTTGTAGTGATTCGTTTCCTGTTTTTAAGGAAACAGGATGTTTTTTTCAACATTTAGAAAATATCATGCATTTTGAGTTCACGACATTTAAGTGTTGTTTGACTCTGTGAACATTAATTATTTTCATCAGTGTCCAAACTTCCTGTGATTGTTAAACTCCCTTCTTTGGCAGTGTGAATTTGATGCTAAGAAGCAGGAATTTGAAATGATAATTTGATCCTGTGGCATTTGGAAGATGTACATTTGATTAAAGCAGCACAAGACTTCCTCCGTTTCTTAATCCTGAGAGCTCTGAAGCCCTAAACTACTTCCCACGGTTTTCAAAAGATTTCTGAGTCCCAGTAAAGGTTAATATAAAAAATCGATAGAATCCCTGTGTAGATTAACAAATAAATGAAGTCGGAAGATTGAATTCACATAATTAATTAAGGGGAAGTTAATTGAACAGAAAGAGCTAAAAATACCTGTCCACATTCTGTCCCTTTTTCATGCATTGCCATATATGTAATCAAAATGTAATCAAAGTTCAACATCTGAAATCTTTATAAAACAAGGGAGTGTGTTAAAAAGTTCCAAATCGTTAATGGAAATTGCAGTACACTAATTTGTTTAACAGGAGACAGCCTGACATTGCCTGAGGCTGGACTCTTTGATCCGACACTTGCACAAGTTGACGTTTGATTCAAAGCCCGAGATGTATATTGCATGTAAATTTGAAGCATAAAAGGGCAATATCTGCACCCACTCTGTACGCTCTGGTGTGTTGCCATATGGCGAATGAAGCCAGGATTGTTTAAAGGAAAATAACCATTAAAATCTTTGAATTGGCAATGCATGTACATGTACATACCTGTACATTTGAAATTGATTAATTTAAAAAAAAATTGGAAGTTTTAAGTACTTTGACCTGATCATGTACTCTACTTTTTATTAGAAACATGTAGCAAAAAAAAATCTTTAAAATACTTTAAAACTAGTATTGTCAATTTTAAGAAGAAAAGCTGATCTTTGTAGCTTAAATACAACAAAAATTGTTCTGACGTTATGACTCGACATATTCAAAGACTACATAACATGTATGTCATTTGTGCTTGTGCATGGCCTTGATTGTATCAAATCAGGATCATGAAGCATAAAACTGGTTTTATAATCACAGTCTTCATATGTGACAGCAAAATTGGAGCGTTGTAACTGAACCCAAATACCATGTATGAAAGAGATTTTCTGGTTGAGGAAATCTTTTCATTTCAGTCACTGCCAATGACCTTCTAAGTTGCATTGAAAGGGAGGGTTTGTGGACAATCTAAGGATCTGTAAACAGCGAACACTTCAGACTTACGGGTGATTACCTGTGAGGACATATTCAAAATATGTGTGTGCAGGAATAAGTCTTCACGTGCAGGAAATGATATGAACAAGATTAGCTGTCATACTTTTCATACATTTACATGTACTGTATGTATCTCACATACTGTATGTTCACTCACAAACTGAGAACATGTAATCTAAAAGCAAACACTGTCCTGGGCCTGATACTTTCGCAAATAAATTGAAACTACCAGTATGAAAGACAACACTGAATTTGTGCAGTTCTCAAAAAGTTTCTTGCTGTCAAAATGGCTGTTGTTCTTGGACAGAAATTGACTATAATATAAAGAAATGAATTGGTTAGTTGAGACAGAATGACATCACAAGCTGCTGACCCAGTTGCCAAGTTGTCTGGTGATTTTCATAGTTTTCCATGGTCATTAAAAATTCATAACTTTTTCTTTTTTTATAGTTGTCCAATTTTCCTCAAACTTTTTGTTGTTGTGTTTAATTGTCTGATATTTCCGTTTCTGTTGAAAGCAATTTATTCTTGGAGTGAACTTGCCCTTTAAAAGAATTTCTACATATTTTTGCATAAAAGAGGTGTGTTCTACATGTAGGTTGTTTATTTGACATGCATACCTGACATATTTTTCATACAATACATGTAGGTCTGTAGAGACCAAACAATATGCACATATTGTTTGGGGGTTTTATTCCCTTTTTATGACAGTAGTAGAATAATATTATATTTGTGCTTGTTGAAATGGAGCTATCTGTGTAACCTTGTTTAATCATGGACCTCAATATGATCGGGTCCGCTCGCCATTCATAAGGATCGCTATTCATAGAAAAACCGCTATTCATTTAACACGCGTTATAACTCGGTCCTTATGAACTGTTATGAAGAGTGGTCCTTATGAATGGAGGCCCTAATGAATAGCGAGGTAATTTGTCTATGGTTTGCTCGCTATTCATAAGAAACGCTATTCATACAGAACCGCTATTCATTTAGTCACGCATTATGGATAGCGGTCCTTAGAATAAGTGGTCCTTATGAATAAGTGGTCCTTGTGAATAACGGTCCTTATGATGAGCAAGGTTACCCCATTATGATTACATACAGCTGACTTTGACAGTAGGGCATGTTATTGACAACTACATATAAAATATGGGATGGTACAGTACTTGTGCATTTGTTGAAGCAATACATATCAATCAGGGTTATAAGTAGGATTTTCTTAATGCCAGATGGCACTTGATGACAATTTACATACTTTGTTGCTTTCTATCGTACAATTTCAATTTTGGGGTGAAGTTGACCTACATGTACATATATGAATTTTGGACTTTGGGGTGGTGGGTTCGGCCACCCATAGAGGTTTACATGTACATGTACGTGTCAAACAACTGGCAGTTGCCTGTGCAATGAAAACATATGGATCCACCTACATGTACATGTATGTGCAAGTAAGGGTAGAAAAGGCTCTTAACAAATGGACAGAAATAGACTGTATTATAAAGAAACAAAGCAGAGGGAAATATGAAAAAGGAAGTGAAGAGAAGAAAGTGTGTGTATGTGTGTGTGTGTGAGAGAGAGAGAGGGGGGAAGGAGGTGGGGTGGGCGGAGAGAGAAAAAAATGCTTGGAAGGGAGACAGAGAAATAAAGGGGATATGGGTGGAGAGAACGAGAGGTGAGGGAGGAGGGGAGAGGTGAGGGAGGAGGGGAAAGGAAGATTAACAACAGTTTACCTGACAGGTATATTTTGCCAGACACCAATTAACTTTGATTTATTGAAATTATTGTATTCTCAAAACACAGCGCTATCTTCAGTAGAACATTATTGTATTCTCAAAACACAGCGCTGTCTTTGGTAGAACATTATTGTATTCTCAAAACACAGCGCTATCTTCAGTACAACATTATTGTATTCTCAAAACACAGCGCTATCTTCGGTAGAACATTTTTTGTATTCTCAAAACGCAGCGCTATCTTCGGTAGAACATTATTGTATTCTCAAAACACAGCGCTATCTTCGGTAGAACATTATTGTATTCTCAATACACAGCGCTATCTTTGGTAGAACATTATTGTATTCTCAATACACAGCGCTATCTTCGGTAGAACATTATTGTATTCTCAATACACAGTGCTATCTTCTGTAGAACATTATTGTATTCTCAAAACACAGCGCTATCTTCGGTAAAACATTATTGTATTCTCAATACACAGTGCTATCTTGGGTAGAAGATAATGCCATCCAGTAAAGGATGCTACTTGTACATGTATCTTATTTCCATTGGGCCCCTAACACATGTCTCACTTTCATTAGCCTTCTTGTAAAATGATGGATATCATTTATATTATTCATGAATGGATCAATCCTTGAGATAAAGACATGGAGAGAAAAAGATGGATGCGGCCATGCGGGGAGGGGCAGGGAGATGAGAGAGGAAGAGAGAAAGTGAAGAATGTCATTGTGAAAGGAGGAAGAAGACCAGCAAAAGCAAACCAAAAAAAAAAAAGAAGAAGAAAGAGGAAAAGAACAATTTACAGAAGAGAAAATGAAAACTGGAAAGGATTAGGAAAGAGGGGTAGAAAGGGGAAGGCTGAAATATTTGGGTATATGTGATGAAAAGATCTTTCTTGAAGGGGGGGTATTAGAGAGTAAGAGGTACAGTACGATAAGAGAAAAGATCATGATATTCTCCTATAAATGTATCCTTACCCTCATGTGACATAATAAATTGTAATTCATTTTTACATCCATAAATTAGCAGCCTTATGCAATATCATTTACAGAATGGAGAAAACAGACACCTCTTTTCGAATTTCTTGTCATACCACTCCTCAAATTTGACCTTTAAGGAAGATGACCTTTCCAGGAGTCTTGTATGCCTGCAGTGACGAAACGCTCTATTGCCCATGAGGATCTAATGTTGCTATCAAATTGGCAATCGCTCAGAATACACTCACAATTGTACATTTACACATTATAGACAAGCTGCCGCGATTTCCAATGGGAAAGGTTAATTTGACAACATGTTTAAAAGCTAAAAATATCAGATTCATGTATTACATGTATATTCTCCTCATGGGGAACAGTCTAATTGGTGCATGGTCCAATATGTAGAATTTGATATGGGTATGCTAGTTTGTCTGTCTGTTAAGTGTTTAATATTTAAAGTGAATTAGTTGGCATGTGCTAATATACTGTACTATTAATATATGTACATGGTTTGGAGTGCGTTGGTGCGATCTGACAACACAAAGGTTTTTATCGTGGTGTACTATACGCACGAAGCGCAAGCCGAGTGTGTTGGACACCACGATAAAAACCTGCGTGTTGCCGGATCGCACTAACGCACGAACTCACAACCATGTATTAATAGTTTAATAAAACGGGTCGGCAATATGATTATGAAGTCTATAAAAATGGTTACGAACCCCATAGAAATGCCAAGAGTCACACAGTCATGGAGGCTGCCATTTGCTTTCCTGGATGACATCACATAAGCGAAGCCAAACAAAGTCATGCGCGTTTCTGTGCGCGCATGTAATCCCTGCGCTAAAATGACAAACTACGTGATTTCATTGCGTTTTAAGTTTGCACGCACCAGAGGTACGCGTACGCGCAGCTCAGCCATGCGTTAATACCTTTTTGCTGTGCGTTACATGTAGTACTTTCTTTTGCATGGTCACGTGGTGTTATTTGACCAATCAGGATGGCTACATTCTTGAACCCGTTGTATAATTCAGAATGTGCTCAACTTATTATGTAGCAATCTTTTCCAAGAGATTGTTTCTGGGTTTGTTTTTTTGAAGAAATGGATAATTTGTGACAGAGATTTGTTAATATTATTTCCCGAAAGAAGTGTGCCCTGAAATGATATAGAAAGAGGTGTTGCCTTTGAGAAACATAGGTTGTTTGTTTTAAATCTCACTGCTATATTTGTATTTTTATTTCATTTTTTTTAATATTGTACAATTTAGGCGGAATACTGGATGATTTCATTCATGTGTGAAATGTCCTTTGTTAAAAAAAAAAGATTCTGTATAAAGAGAGTGCGATTAAAAATAATCATGAAAATGTGCAATGTTTAATGCTTTATGGATATTGATGATCCGTAGCTGGTAAAATTACAAAGTTTATTTACATGTACATTGTATAACATCTGTATAGTGATCTGTATTGTGCTTGTGGAATGTGTCTATGGTATGATGGATACAAGTGGTATCAAAGATTGACCTCTTTAAATACCAGCACTAACCAACCTTAAGTTGAGAAAAAAATATTTGAGGATTTGCTCAAAGCTTATCCCAGACTCCCCAAAATCTGCCTCAAAAGTAGCCCTCAAAAGTACAATTTTTCTGATTACCTTGTAATACAATATTTCCTCCCTTTAACCCAGTTGCCTTCCTTTCTTTTAACACATGCAGATCCAGCCTGATGTCGATGATCTAGATAACGGAGGGGACGAAGAAGGCGATACCGACTCCGTTAAGTCTGAGATCAAGCTAGGAAAGCTACAGTTTTCGCTGGATTATGACTTCCAAGAAGGAAAGGTGAGTATTTGTTTACAAATTAAAAAAAATTCCTCCCATTAAGCTTCTTCATTTACTAACTATTGTCCACGGCGGACCGTTGAATATTAAAGTCAGAAAGAAGAGGATCTTGGGTATTTGATTCCAGTTCATCGTGACTTGGCCGTGAACCAGAATAGCCTGGTGGTTAAGTCGCTGTCCGGCAAGCAGTAGATGACAGGTTCGAATCCCGCTGGTTCCAATTTTTTCTGACTTGTGATTTTCATTACAGATCGAGCATACGATCTTTAACACTGGGAGTAACGCCTAAAAATTTGTTTACAAATTAAAAAGAAAGGCGAGAAAGGGGTATGCAGCAGTTTAGCTAGATATCAAAGGAACTTGAAGTAAAGAGTCAAAAAGACATGTAGCGTCAAGAAATCCACTTTTTTTACACAAAATTAAATAAGATCTCCAGCAAACAGAAGGTATCATTTTATACTGTCTCAGTAGACCTGGGGGGCATTTCATGAAAGGACTTGTCAGATATTTTGTCCGACAAATTTGCTCTCAGCCAATCAGATGCAAGGATTTCAGTAGCTTATAACAGTTGTCGGATGAAATATCTGACAACTTCCTTTCATGAAACGCTCCCCAGGTTTATGCAATTTAAGCTTGCTTCCTCTACAATGGTCACTAGGGATGACCCAAAAGCTTGACAGGTATTGCATTTATAATGTCATTCTATAATATTTAAAGATAGAGTTCTGGTCATGAGATTGAATTGTGAAAGAAACTGTCTCAAAGCAATTGGGAAAGGTTGATTATATAGCACATAAGAATTGGTGTATGTTGTAAGGTTTTGGAATCACCAAAATCATAAGAACTTCCACTGCACACAGAAATGTGCAGGGGACAAATCTACTATGATAGTCTTCCAAACTAACATAAAAAGAATAAGAAAGTGCACAAATTACTTTTTTTACCTTTCCCAGAACTCAAGCTTCCCTTTAATTATATTCGCCTCAAAATTAAGAATTCCTTTGTGCCATTACATGTATGTCTGCAGCCTTTGCCTACGGTCTCAAATAATTATGTTGTCACTCGGGGAATCCTCCAGCTGTTGGTTCATTGACTGCGAAGCATGCAATATTTATATTATATTTTTCTTGTCTTTCCTTCAATAGCTCAATGTTGGTGTCATGCAAGCATCGGAACTACCAGGAATGGACTTCTCAGGGACATCGGATCCCTATGTCAAGGTTTACCTCATGCCAGACAAGAAGAAGAAGTACGAAACCAAAGTCCACAGAAAGACCCTCAACCCAGTCTTCAACGAGACCTTCACATTCAAGGTATGTTGTACAAAACCATGGACCCCATTATGCATGTAGCATTAGAACATTCTAGATATGACTAGAGCAAACTGGTTCAATCTAGATCAAAGCAGCATTAAGTAGCAAAGCTGATCCTGGTATAGAGTACAGAAGTGATGACGTCACAAAAAGCTATTTTTTCATTTTGACATTTTTTATACCATATCTCAAAGGAACATGGTGAAAAGCATCCACAGCCCGAGTTTGACATGAATTAGCTCATTGGGCCCCGAGATATGGCCGCATGAATACCTCCTTAGCCCCATTGAAGTCCAGTGTTAAATTGGCCTGGTTCTAAACTGTTAAGAACCAGGCCAATTTACACTGACTTCAATGGGGCTAATTAGATATTCATATAGCCAAACCTTGGGCCACCATGAACTGATTCATGTCAAATTTGATGTGTGAACGTTTTCCATCATGCTCTACCTAAATATGGTCCTAAAAATACTGAAATACAAAAATCAAAATTTGATGACGTCACACTTCGGTACTCTATAGCATGAGATCAGTCTAGATCTGGGTAGAGAAAACCAGTTCAATTTTGATCAAAGCAATAGGTAGCAAATTTGATCCTTTTACAGCATAAGATAATTCTAGATCTGACTGGAGCAAACCATTTCAGTCTAGATCAAAGCAGTCGGTATCAAATCTGACCCTGTTATCGCATCATTTTAGATATGACTAGAGGCCTAGAGCGAACTGGTTCGATCTAGATCAAAGCAGTCAGTATCAAATCTGACCCTGTTAACAGCATGATCTCATTCTAGATCTGACTATAGGGAACCGGTTCAATCTAGATCAAAGCAGTCTTGCATGAGATCTTCTTATTCCATGGAACCCATGCAGAATTTGGACATCCTAGATCCAACAGGAGCAAACTACATGTAGTTCAATCTAAATTAAAGCAGTTTTAAAATTGACCTTCACATTCTAAATAAGTAGCAAACTGTAGACAAGCTCCCGTTTAGATCATTCCAGAACAGACCAGATCAATTCAGTCTTCAATGTGACCTTTGCGTAAATGTTTGTATAAAGTATTGGCCCTGTAATAACAAGGGATCTTTCTTGATCTGGCTAAAGCAAACCATGCCAGTTCAATCTAAAATCAAAGCTATATTGTGTTCATTCCAAGTCATCATTTTTTATTTTTTATATATTTTAGGACTCCTTCTTTTGCCTAAAACTGTCTTATATAACCCCAAATGGTCTGTCCCTTATGCTGGAATTGCCCATATTTCATCACACATGACCAGCATTCAATGTCATCCTTAAAATGTAAAGTACTGGCCTAAAAAAATAACTTAGTACTCAGAAAATTAAATTTAAATTCATTTAAATTCTTCTCTGGCAGGTGCCATACAGTGAAGTGTCGAGTAAGACGCTGGTGTTTGCCATCTACGATTTTGACCGGTTCTCCCGCCATGACATCATTGGTGAGGTCAAGGTCAAGCTAAGCCAGGTCGACCTGGGCAGCGTCGTGGAAGAGTGGCGTGATCTACAGAGTGCAGAGGTGCCAGGTGGAGAGGTATGTGCTAAGATACGCTTGGGAGTTACTGTGGAACCTCCTTACAACATACTCCTTTGGACCAGTCATATTAACTCTTCCTGTAAAAACTTAGTTATACATGTATCAAGGCTAAAAAAACTGGTTTTAGCATGTCCCAACTGCAGGCAAGTTAATCATTTAGCTTCCGAATTTTGCTATGCCCAGTTGGTGAATGACTGACTTATAAAATGCAAGGCAGTTATTTTCATGTATAAGATCATAATCTGACAACACTTTGTTTTTGTTTTCAGGGCAAATCAGAGCTGGGAGACATTTGTTTTTCCCTGCGTTACGTCCCAACCGCAGGCAAGCTGACTGTGGTCATCTTAGAGGCCAAGAACCTCAAGAAAATGGACGTCGGTGGTCTATCAGGTCAGTTACTGCTTCCATACTTCCCTTCACTAACCCACATTGTTCCTGATGATCTTTGAAGGTGGAGGTTTGCATGGTGGTACTGATATATAACGTGGAGAACGTTGACGGTTCACCATGTGGTTAGTCCAGAAAAGGACTATTGAGTAAGAAGAAGAAAGTGGAGTCTTCTCCACTCTCAGCCTTCTCATCTGGTTTACAGTCCTTTTCAGGACTTCACACTTTCAAGAAAGATTACTTCTACACTCTCTGAATTTCTATCTCGCCTTTCCTTTTCTTCTCCTCTCAACTTTTCTCCACTTTCTTCTTCTTACTCAATAGTCCTTTTCAGGACTAACCACATGGTGAACCGTAAACCTTCTCCACCATATTGTTCCTGTATATTCTTAGAACATGACTGCAAAGACTTTCAGTGACTCAACCTAAGCCAGTTCCAGTAGCCAAGTGATGTGCGAATATCACTGACAATGACTTATTGCATAATTCAAACATGATTACTACAGTCAAACCTGCTTTAGCGACCACCTGTATAGAAAGACCACCTGTCTATAATAACCACAATTTTTGTTTCCCTTTGAACAATGTTTCTCATTGAAATGTGTATCAAAGGAACCTTTCCATAAAGACCATCTGCTCATAAAGACCGCTTTTCTTGTCTCCCTTGAGTGGTCTTTATAGACAGGTTTCACTGTATTAGGCTATTGAAATTTTTCTTGGCTTGATTTCTCAAGAGTCTTTGTTTTCATAGTTTTTTAAAATGTCTCCTTTATTTGATCCCAATCCTCTTTTGATATTGTGTTATTCATACTCATGCCTGTAAAATTAAAGGAGGCAGTGTTTGTTTGTTTTTGTTTTGTTTTGTTTTGTTTTGTTTTTTGTTTTTTTCGGGGGGGGGGAGGTGCTATATCAGCCTACTTTTTTCAAACCTTGGTCAATGAGACCAGTCAAAGATTCTGAAACTTGGCTCGGGATTAAGGGAAATTTTTATAAAGTACTCCAATGTTAAGAAATTTACTCAAAGAGGATCATCAAGTCTTGGAATTACATGTATTTCCCAAGAAACTGTTTTGCTGTGTAGGAGTTTGTGTATGTTTTTTTTTTCCATGTACATCTGTAGAAATATTCTTTGGGAGACACATGCATATGTTTGGAAAGAGAAAGTGGTGGAGGGTATATGACCGTGTACAATTAAAGAGTTGTGTTATATTTTCTGTACAAGAAAGAGGGAGGAATGAAGGAAGATTAAATGGATTAGAGAAGACTAAGGTGGGAGAGAAAATTAGTAGCAAGATAGAGAGAGCAAGAGAAATGTTAAATAGTGAGAGGAAGGGATAATTATTTAGAGAGAGAGAGGGAGAGCAGGATAGAGATAGAGAAAGGGATAGAGTAAAAGAAAGAGAGGGAGAGAGAGGGAGAGAGAGGGAGAGAGAAAAAGATGGGAGGGGTGGAGAGAGAGTGAGAGAAAAAGAGTATTAGAGAGACAGAGAGACAGAGAAGTGTAAAGAGAGGAGGTCAAAAGGGGTAATAGAGAATTAGAAAAAAAAGTTAAGAGAGAAGGGGAAAGAAATTGAGATAAAGACGGACATAGGATTGGGGAAATAGCCAGAGAGAGAAACAGATAGACAATCTTACATACCTGTAGACAAACAAATAGAGAGAGAGAGAAAGAGAGAGAGAGAGAGAGACTGATAGACATATATGTAATACTATGTAATACAGAAGAAAGAGATAGAGAGTGATAGAGTGACTGAGAGACCTTCCATACACATTCCCAGATTATATTGATTGCTACAGTCTGTCTAAACATCTCAGTAGACAGGCAGTGCCAGTCTGAGAACAATTAATCGTATACCCAACCATCGATGGCCATGATACATGAATGTAAATCAAGTTAACCACATTCGTGCTGCTCTTACGAAAGATTGCTTTGGCTTTGCAGTTCGTAATCAGTGCATGGGCTCGTGAAGCTCTGCCGTTATTTCTGGGTCAATCTGTAGACAAAGTACATGTAAAGCTTGCAAGACAAATGGTTACAGAGAGGAGTATTATGGACGTATTGTCGATGGGGATGGGGATGGCGATGATGATGTTTGAAGTGGTTGTGATGATGATGGTGGTGATGATGATGGTGATTGAGGTGGGTAGTGATGGTAATGGTGATGGTGATGATGATGCTGCTGATGATGATGATTACGATATAGTGACGATGGTGATAACGATGAAGGTGATGGTGATGATGATGGTGATGGAGATGATGATGATGATGATGGTGATGAAGATGATGATGATGATGATGATGATGATGGTGATGAAGATGATGATGATGATGATGATGATGATGATGATGATGATGGTGATGATGATGATGATGATGATGATGATGGTGATGGTGATGGTGATGGTGATGGTGATGGTGATGAAGATGATGATGATGATGATGATGATGATGATGATGATGGTGATGATGATGATGATGATGATGATGATGATGGTGATGGAGATGATAATTATGCCAATGTAAATGTTTGTTATGATGATGACCAAAACATGAAATAGGGCAAATTATAAAGTGATTGCAATAATGATGATGATAAAGAGGAGCATCGTAATGCGTATGATAAAGAATAACTTAAAACAAGTGATTTAATTGATGATCATGATCTGAACAGTGATACCATTAATACTGTTGTTCCTTTCCTAATGAGCTATAATGGCTATTCCTTCTCGTCACCAGATCCCTATGTAAAGATCTCCCTCTACATGAACAACAAGAGGATGAAGAAGAAGAAGACCACCATTAAGAAGAGAACACTGAATCCCTACTACAACGAATCCTTTGGCTTTGAGGTGCCATTTGAACAGATTCAGGTGAGCACTAGACCCCTTTCACATATCGTCAGCTTAGGGTGCTCAAACATATGCTCCAGTGACAATGGAGTTCCCGCTGCGTTTACAGGAGTTCCCGCTGTGATGAAAAATGTGCTTTTGTTGCATCAATTCATATTTTATTTCTTTGTTTTTTGAACCAGAGCTCTTTTAGAGCTTACATGAGCAAGATCCCTCACCTCTCCAGCGTATTTTTATGCCTCCGCCCACCGAAGGTGGTGCAGGAGGCATTATGTTTTCGGGATGTCCGTCCGTCCGTCCCGCTTTCTCGTTCTAGCGATAGCTCAAGAACCACATGAGGTATGAACTTCAAATTTGGTGGTAGTATGTATCACCATAGGAAGACGATCTGATTAGATTTTGGGGTATGTAGGTCAAAGGTCAAAGGTCACAGAGGCCAATTCCTGAAATTTCAGGTGTTAGACTCATTCTCGCAATAACCCAAGTACCGTTTGAGATATGAACTTTAAATTTGGTGCTAGTATGTATCACCATAGAAAGACGATCTGATTGGATTTTGGGTATGTAGGTCAAAGGTCACAGGTCAATCTCTGAAATTACAGGTGTTAGCCTTTTTTCACTGTGCTCCAGTCTTTAGTTTGTCAAATGTGTAGGGTAAGGTTGAGGTGTCATATTTGCTCCAGGGTTGAAGTTAAGTATTCGGTTCGTTTACAAAATCAAAGCGGAGCAATTGTTTTTCAAGCATGTGAGGAGCTGAGAGCCAGAAAGGTGGTAACTTTTATGATTTTACAGGGTTAAAGCCCTTCTGGCTCTTAGCGGACGAATCAACGTTTCGGCACAAAAAGCCGGACACTCTCTTTCTTTGTGGTATTAGTGAAAATTATGACATTGATGGGAAAGGGAATTTCAAGTTTTGTCAGCTGGAGAATCTATGAGCCCTGTTACACATACCTCTGAAAGTGGACTGAGGCCGCCTCCGGAGGCGGCTCAACAAATGTGTAACATCAACTTTTAAGCGGAAGTTACGTAACCCGTAAGAGCTGTGCATGCGCGGACCGTTCGCGATGTTGATGAGATAGTACAGCACCTGCAGTGCGAGTGTGTGAACCGCGCGAAAATTTTTACATGGAGTGCGCCCCAACGTCAGCTCGTGAAAAGGCGACGTGAAGCTGGCCTATGTGTAGACACAAAATTGCGGGCCCGAGGTATGTGTAACAGGGGTTTTAATGGTCTCGAGGCGGCTTCAAATTGCAGGTGTGAAGCCGGCTCCGGGGCCGCCTTTGAAAGCCGATGCATATGTAACAGGGGTCTTAGATATCCATGCTCTGACAGGTTTCTAATGCTGAATTCGTACTAGAAGTACCTGACATCATGGAGTATTATGTGGCATCTTTCTCTCTTCTTGTGCGTTTTTTTTTTTATTTGGGAAGACGTTGATTGTATCATGGCAGACCTACTACATGTATATGCTTACTGACCACTTTACCCTGGCTTCATGGTAACATGAATGTTACTTATTGCCATTGACCAAGTTTCCATACCAACTTTCTTCCATTAAAGATAAAGTTGAGTTCTGGTCTTGAGATTAAATTTTGAAAGAAACTGTCTCAAAGCAATTGGGAAAGGTTGGTTATATAGCACATAAGAATTGTTGTATACTGGTAAGGTTTTGGAATCGCTGAAATGATAAGAAATTTACTCAATCCTGCTGAGAGTCACATGCACTGCACAAAAATGTGTATATGGGACTACACACGAATGTTTGGCCAAAGATTTTCACTGTTTCTTGTCATATTTTGACTGTGAGAGCATTTGAAGAGCAATCCATTTCAGGGGACATATCTACTATAATTATAATCTTCAAAACTAACATAAAAACAATGAGAAAGCTCAAATTATTTTTTTACCTTCCCAAAACTCTAGCTTCCCTTTAAGTTGTAAATCCCAGGAAATCTTTGAATAGTAGTAGAGGGTGGTTTTTTCAAGCATCCTGATTCTTGGTCATAGACGATTGACCCTTTTAGATGCTTTGTGAACAGCTTCAGGCAAGACCATGTTCAAATTTGATGAAACTGATCTTACATGTACATGTCCACTCCTAATTGTTTTGAGCAAAAAGTTATTTCAAACATGTACAACATCTCCCCACCCCTGGGTAGCTTCATCAGTGATTTAAACACTGTTTTTCATCAAGGCCCTGCATACAAAAACACATGAAAATGTCACATAATATATGTACAAAGTTAGGAATGATTGCAAAGCCGAGTATGTCCTTGCCATCAAAGATTGTATAAGATATTATGCAAGCTATGGTAAGTTCTGGTAAGTTCTACAGAATATTAATGTGTTTATTTTGCTTCACCCCCATTACAGAAAGTGACGCTGGTGGTGACTGTAGTGGACTATGATCGCATGGGCAGCAGCGAACCTATCGGCAAAGTGGTACTTGGATGCAATGCCACAGGGGCGGGACTCCGTCACTGGAGCGACATGCTGGCGTCGCCACGGCGACCAATCGCCCAATGGCATACACTCCAAGAACCCGAGGAGAATAAGTAAAATTAACAAAATTGTAACAAAAGCTAAAATGATAAATTAGGGTAAAGATTGATTATATCCAAGTGATTGAACTATTTAATGAGCCCCATGGGAGTGGAGATTTGATTTTAATGAAAATATGAAAAAGATTGGACACAAAGAGAACCACTACCAATGAATTTACATAACACATTCAGCATTGACAGTTTAGTTCTTCTTATATCTCTATGTTAAATATGCGTATCATAAAATGACAGATAGTATTAAATGGATTAGACACTGCCCCGCTTTTTATATTAGTGGAGCAGAGACATAATGCGTATCAGTTCTGCTGTGGCAAAACATATCGTTCCAGATCAATGCCAAATTTAAGTACAGTCTTAATATCACAATACAGGATATGGACTTCATCATTACTGTATCTGTTCTTGGTAGTGGTTCCCTTTATTTTAAAGCGTGCCAGATCTGAACGGATCTTGCGTTTTCAGCGAGAATTTTTCAGATCTAGTACTGCAAGGGGTTCAAATAGAGGTTGATTCAAAATAGAGATAAGTAAGCCTGTAAGGAAAGCCTAGCTGCCTACGCCATTGTATTTGCTCAGTCATTGATGAAAAATCAGCGAGATTTTAAAGCAATTTTTATTATGTGTTTTATCTGTTTGATGTTTCTTTGGAATGAGCCCACCCTATCTCAATTCATGTTTGGGGTGTGAGTGCAAAAATTCACATCCTGTCACTGGATCGATTAGGGAGGTGCTCACTTTTAGCATGCAGTTGATTTTAGTAAGTCTTTAGGCTGGTTTTTATCTTTGTTTACGTCAGAGTCGTTCACATATTGCAGAATACAAATGAAATCTTGTACTGTCTTTTTCACACTCGGCTAAGCTTTGCTGCACAACTGTTTGTATAAGCTTTCTAAAAACCTAAACCACCCAAAAAAGAAAAGTTTATGAGAAGAGGACCATTGCGATACCACCGTTCCACATTTCATCAAAGAAAAGCCAGCCTAAAGATTTCGAACTTCTTACCCAGTACCTCGAGTTCTGTTGAATGTTTTATTGTATTTATTTAGCCTTGATATTTCTCATGCCGGAGCACAGCGTAGCCCGAAGGAATGCCCTTTGCTTCGGTTTGATTAATTATTAGTTCTAAAAACACTGGAAACAGAGTAAATGGTGTGAAAATCGATGATCGCAGAACCTGAGTCCAGCCAGCTTCTGCGATCTCTTTCATACCGGTGACCCAACCCCATCCCTGCCCTTCCCCTTCTCCTTAATCGTTGTAGCTGATGAGTGACCCCTCCCCCATCCTGCACCTTCTTACCCATGAGCCTTTTGTTTTCGTTGGCGCGTTTTTAAGTTCAGTGGGGAACGGATAAATTTTTCAGTGTGTCTGCTGAACCGTGGATACCTGTAAATGTCATTTAGTCTTCTGTCGAGTAGGAACGAGATACAGGGAACAACCAGATCTCACAGGGATGCTGTCCCCGTAACCATGGCAACGGATGCAAGGGGTTATGTCTATATCAATAAAGCATGATTATCACCTAAACAAAACTCAAATTCATTTCTTTCTACATGAATTGCCATGTATGCATATTCTAGTTCTGCAATCTCAAATTATTTGTAGCTCCTCGAGCGCTTCTTTATTCTAAACAAACTAAATTGTTCTGAAGCCAAAGCATTGATACTGTCCATCACAATTTTGCCGTGTGAAGGCATATTTATAAGAACTGGCTTAGGTCATCCTATGGGACCAAAATATAACAGCTATATCAGACCAGGTTGTTGATGATGATGATGATGACTATGATGATGATGATGATGATGATGATGATGATGATCAGGAGAGCAGTAGTCCTACTGAGATCTGGTTGTTTGGTAAACGTTCAAGTCATCCTCTTTTCCACCCCCACCACCCCCAGACTTCTTCTTTTTTAACAAGAAGGGTTTCTGCTACAACAAGCCTACGATGCTAATGTTTTTAGGTTTCAAAGAAAAAAACTTGCTGACATTTAAAAGTTATTACAAGATGGGGATGTTTATGATCATTGGATTAAGTCACTTCACTTCCCTGGTGTAATTATTATAAACTCCTGTGGGGAAAAAGTCCTGCTATGACTGCATTTAATATCAGTGAAATATTTGTGTGTCTTGGCTTCAATTGCTACTTGTAGAAAATTCAGAAGAGACAAAATGTGGACTGTTTCTAACATCGGTCTGCAGTAGGAGTTTTCATTGACCTAACCCTTACCATGAAGTTGTAATTAACATTATTATTATTTCTTGTCAACAGATGAAAATAGGGACGAGTCATTTTACATTTGGAAACATGACATTACAGGCCTTGTTGTAGCAGAATCCTGATTTTTTTTAAAATGATATATGCGCTCGATTATTCATTGAGGTACGAGTGATTTTTTTTTGCTGCATTTAAACAAGATTATTTTTAATCTTTTTTTTGCAAATTGAATGATTGATATCAAATTCTGCAAGCCTTTAACTTCTCTCCAGTAACCCCCCCCCCTTCCCCCACCCCCTGGAGATGAAGTTGAGGGCGGGGTTTGTTTAACACCTTTTTTTAGCGTAGGTCAAGTTGCGTCAAAGAGAGGGGCTGAAAGGCATGAGCTGGCCTTGGCTTACGCTGAAAATGGTTTTCAAGAAAATTCATAAAATGAATAAACTTTTCAAATACTGAATGGGTAAGTCATAAGTGGCTGGCAAAGCAGCACGAAAGATATCCAAGAAGGAAACACAAAAATGTTGTTTTTCCCCGGCCCCCATCGTAAAAAAGAAATAAATTGGAAAGAGGCTGACAGAAGCAAGCTTGCCATATAATATTATTGAAATGTGTGCTGTAATGCTGACTACCTTTGTCAACGACATACAGTGTTCCTGTGAATTTCTGTCCCGACGTTCTAATGACTAACTTTAATTTGGAATATGTATAAATTTGCTGGATCTAAGTAATGTATAATCAGATTATTTAAAAGTAAGATAGTGTGAAAAAGATTCACATTATGGTATTGTGAAAAAAAAAGAAATTTGCATATTTTGCCATGCCAAACTATATTTATTAATAGGGAAAAAGTAAATACATGTAATTTACCAGTTCTACATCTTTTGTAAATATGTTCTTCACCATGAAGTCTCATATATATTTATTGACGATTTTTAATTAGTATATGCCATATAATCATATAATCTTTACCTGCAATGTGTCATTCAACCTGTGTTTATGAATGGGTAAAATGTACTTACGCTAAATTTTCATGAATTATTTAGTGATGCAATATGATTTGTGTACTCGCGATTTCAAATGACTTTGTACTTGTGTGTACAAATTCTGAGGCCATGTTACTTAAAAGAGCCTTGTTTCATTTCAGAATGTCCAGAAATCTAGAGGGCAGATGTAGATTGCAATAAATATGTCTGAGAAATTATATGTATATGGCATGAATCAGAATCTGAACATTAATAAAAGTTCAAAAATATGGCATTTCGGATTTAAATTGAAGCAAAAAGCATACAACTGTGCTTAACAAAGTCATGAGCATGTGAGGAAATATTAGAACTTTACATTTTATTTTCAAAATTCCAAGTCCTGTGTATTTAATGTATGAATGACATATAATCAGCGTTCATAAGATAAAGAAATAACCATGTTTACTTTTACGTTGCCAGTCTCTTTCAGAAAAATACAGTGTACAATTTAGTCACGTCCACACTGTCATATACATGTAATCATATTCATAATTTTTTCAAAATAATATTAATTCTGATTTACTAAGTATTCCCAGTTGACTATTCATATGATGTATTCAAAGCATTATCTTATTATTCTATTTAAGTGAGTTTTATTCATCACATACGTGCAAACAAAAACTGGCTAGACAATACATTTATATTATCTTAGACACAACACATCTAATGTTTATCTTTCCTCAGCTGTATAAACTCTATCATTCCTAATCTTATCTACCTAATCAAATTTGGAGGGGAGTATTCTATTTCATATCAAAGTACTTTGTTTCTCAAAATTGTGTCTTTTCAGTTTAAGAAGAGAGAGAGAAATTTCGAGAGAATAAACAGTTTATATTTAATTGATTGCAGTGAAATATATAGGGATTTATTTTAAAAAAAAAGCATTGCCCAAAGGCTTTCATTTTGCCATCTTGCTGGCTTGCTTCAAAAAGACAGGTGTTAATTTTATGTTAGACTCTTGCTGATGTACTTGGTTATGAGGTAAATGTACTTGCTCATATGCTAATCACCTGCACCAGTGGCCCAAGAACACCTCCAAAAGACGGGGTACGACAAGCAGACAGCTATATTATCAGAAAAGTTTATACATTCTATGAGTTTAGCGTTAAACTTCCTTGTGTTACTTGCATACAGACGGATTGGAGGTGTCACCGAGAGGTGTGAGCGTAGCGCAGTCCTTGCACAGCAAAGAAGATGGTGCACAAAATGTTCGATTGCAGCCTTGTAAGTCCAGTCTTGGTGTTCTTGCGATACCACACGCTTGGACTGCTCCTTACGCTCACATCTTCGGTACCAGAGATAAATAGAAGTTGGAGAAATACCAGTTCAAATGAATGAGGGCTTTCTTCCCAGGCTTGTGTAACACATTACCAGGCTTGTGTAACACATTACCAACATGTCAAAAGCAAAAAGATGATCTTCAATATACCCGTTATGTGTCTGGATCTATATCTCTTTAAAAAAAAAAATAATCTAAAGGTTTTATAATCCTGGATATTTTTGCTCACATCAGGACCTGGTCCTAAGTACAGGGTCTGGACCTGACACAGCACCATTGTATATAATCATGCTGTGAATGCATGCAAATACACCATATGGGAGTCTACATCAAGACCAATTGAACTTTACAATTCTGTGGTAAAATGTCGAAATTTGGTATCATGTCAATAGAGGACCAGGATAGCTTTTTTGGCTGCCACATTTCCATTTCTCTGTCTAACCTGCGTTTTTCCGTTAAGGATACCATACAAGCCTGTGAAGAAACCCTCTTAATTTACTGGACAGTAATAGTATCCCCCATGTGTTAGCAGAAAGAGTGTAGAAAGCAGATAAGTTTGTGTATGGTTACCTAGTGTTATTTTGTGCAAATTTAAGAGGATGATCTATTTCATAATCACCAGAAGTTATTATATTTGAACATTATGTTAACAATGTTTTAACCCTTTAAGTACTAAGCTCAAGATTCCTCGTGCAGGAGTCTATGGACAATGCATGTTATACCAAAATCAAATTACTCGACGGGTTAAGATAACCTGGGTCACTTTTTCTCTTTATTCAAGCTATGATGTCTAACAGCGATAAAGTTTGTTCTGGAAAGTACATATTGTGATTATTTCAGAAAAGGGAAATAATCAGAAAAATATGAATGCATGGAACTCAGCATACAAGACTGCAGTTACTATTCCTTCCAGCACGTATCCATTCCATCTATCTTTTCATTCCTCTGCATTCAAAAGTTTCAGTATGGAAGATTTGAGTTATAAGTATGGTCTTGTGTTATCAAGTTGCAAGAGAAATGGGGTATTGGAGGAGTTTTGATATATTTTACGACAAACATGAATAGAATTGGAAGGGTTGGTATATTGTTCTATGTCGATGCCGATATGATTATGGGTTATGATTTGTTATCATACGATATCAATGTAAGAAGGATTGAAATTGCTCAGATCAGTTCTGGTCGCGAGTCCCATTTCTCAATTAGAAGTTGATGATATTTTTGGTTCCTCATTGCTAATAGAAGAGCACCCAAGATAAGTTGTGAAAAGAGTCTAAAGTTAGTGCCCCAGCCTCAGAGGTAATGGGGTAAACTCGTGCCATTCCTGTATGTGTTTCATGTTCGCATCCAAAGCTAAAAATTAGTGATCTTCAGTAAAATGTAATGTCAAGTAATTAAAAAAAACTTGGACAAGAACATCGGAACAGATGTCGATATCGTTGGAACACTGGGACTGGTTCTACAGCCTGCAAGCGAAAATGTGCACCATGCATTTCCTAGGAGTATATGTTAAATATCACCAAAAAAAGGCATGAAAATTAGTATATGGGACTGCACATTTGTCAATGTACTGAAGATTATGTCGGATCTTTAAGATGATACTCCAAGGGAAAATGTTCCGATGCTTTTGTCCAGTGAAAATCCCATCCATGTGCATGTTAGGAATGTAGCGTTCATAGGAAAGAATTAGATTTTTAAAGGCGAATGTTTTTCACCCTGGCTGGTTCATTTAACAAATTCAGACTAGTATATTAGACCAAGATACAACTAGAAAAAATTATGTTATATCTTGCACTGCGTGGATAGTTGAGATATGTACATGTATCTTAGATGGTAATGACACCTTACAGTGCATCACTTTTCAAAGCTGATAAAGAAAGACCTGCAATTTGGCAGTGCAGGATGCATATTCATCGAGATTTGTGGAGATGCTCAATTTAAGTCACTGAAATAAGTTTTGGGAACTACAGCTTAATACTGATCTTGGTGCTTGAGCCAGCCAATTGCAAATAAAAAATCCTTGTAGACACCCCCCCCCCCAAAAAAAAAAACACAAAAAAAACAACAGAAATGAAGTAAAGACGGTAAATATTATTGTGATAAATCAAATAGGAATGATTGAGGAAACTTTCATATTCTTGAAATGGTACAAATATTTCATCATCTTTTGATACTTTATAAAGTTGTCAAACAAGTGGCATGGTTTGTTGTCTGTTATGAATACATGTATATCCCCCGATTCCACTGTCCGAAGAAAAAACATCCATTAAACCCAAGTAAATTGACATTATTTCATGTTGTTACACTAGCTAGCTGCTGTTAGTAATGGAGATGTTATCATTATGCGTTAGAGAAGTGACCAGTTGAACATTTAGGATGCTAATATCACACTGACAAATTATGTAGATGACCCCCACCTATTGGTGTGAATCCCATGTATAGATATTGGTGTTGTGTTTCTTTAATGACTCTCAAAAGTAGACATGTTGGTGTACATTTATGAGCTGTGGATATCATTATTAACAGAGATACTTTTGGTCTGAAATATGAAAGGATGTCGACATTTGAGTAGTAAAACAGAATTTGTGCTATTCACTTCTTGTGTAGAAAAATTGTTTCACTTTTGGTCATTGAACCTGAAAATCGGTTGAATCAGCTATTCCATTTTTAAAAGAAATCTTAATATCTGATGTTGCAACTGAGCAGAAATAATGTTTACTGCTACATGCATTATAGCCTTTTGAAACTAACAGGTTTCCAAAAGGAACATACAGCCTTTTTGCAATCCAAACACAACCATCCTATCTTTCATAATTGTTATTAGAAGAGTAAAAATTATACACATGCACATAATACAAGTGTGTACTAATTGAGTCATCAAAGCTGTTTTAAGTACACTCCAGATTTTTTATCGTACACTGTAGATGCTGCTGTCAGACACATTTTTTTAAGGCTTCAAATTTGGTTAAAGATTTGCTCCTGCTGAAAATATACTATGTATCAATATGAAGATTTCTTGTACTGCCCACTAACCAGAAACGTACAATATTGCAAACATGTATGCTATTTACTTGCGTAATAATGCTTTCAATACAACATGTATTGTACTTGCAAAAATAATTTGTTTCATCATTGTTTCATGGTTTCATCGTTCGTACTCTCCGCAGATCCAAATTGGCAACCATTTGCAGCTAAGGAAACAAACTATGAGACATACTGATATTTTCAGAAAATTAAGCACATTCTGTTTTATACGTCTATTTAAATATTTATATTTCTTTATTAAATACTGTTCATGCGTAGTCGTCTAGTTTAAACCAAAGTGGGAAAGTCTTTTGAAAGCTTCTAATAAAATGTCTGCTTTATTCTCTATCCATCCATAATAGATGTATTCAGAAGAGAGATGTATAGCTAACATTCCTTATTTTTCAGAATTAATGGTGGCATTGTGAAATATTGTATCTATAGTACTACTTCTATATATTATATCATTCTTCATTGTGTTCTTGAAGTTGATTGTGTATTTATGAGAGAGAGAGAGGAACCAAATTTTATCAAAGATGTTGGTAGCGTGGTACATTTGTTACCGACAGATTCTGTATTCGTTGTTTCCCTTTAAGCTTTTATGTGCATAGTTGTACATTATGGCTGTGTACATAGCCTCTCCTAGGTTGAAAGAATAAATGTGTGCAATTGTCCTTGTAAATGTCACAGTGAGAAAAAAAAAAATGTGATCTTGTTTGTTTATTCGTGTTAATTCTTATGTCTGGTGATAGGTGAGGCAAATGCGAAGGAGAAAATGAGTGACATAGAGGATGACGAGAGATATGAGAGAATGTGTTTGAAGAGAGAGAGAGAGGAAAAGGAGAGAGAGAAAGATGAAGATGGGGAGAAGAAAAACGGTAAGGGAGAGAGAGAGAGAGAGATGTATGTGTGTGGAATGAGAGGAAGAAGATGCATTGATAGAGTGATGAGAGAGAGAGGAGAGGGAAAGAGTCTGGACTTAGCTCAAAGAGGGAGAGAGTCGGGTGGGGGAACGGGAATGAGAGAGAAAGAAACAGGGTAAAGGAGGGATGTGTGCAGATGGAAAAGGAGAGATAGAAAAGAGAAAGAAAGATCAGGGACAGAAAAGAGAATTGGGGAAGGGGAAAGACCATGAAGCTACACCTTGTATTGGCCGGTGATAACCTACCCCCTCCCAGTAAAGAAGAAACCAAATAATGAGATGGATCTCAGTCCGAATATCCTTGATTCGATATGAAAGGTTACAGGCTATGAATAAGAGTAAGCCTTAAGCACTGGTGGTGGGGGTAGGAGGTACGAGCCCCCCCCCCCCCCCCTGAAAAATAATGCGTATTTTCTCCATTTTTAAACAAAGCCACATTGGAAATCACCAAGTTAATATAAATATATATATATACATATGTATATATAATCTATCGGCCTGAAAGATCTATGATTTCCTGTGCCCCCCTCAAAATATAATAAAATAAAATGAATAAATAAAAAAAAGAAATAATAAAAAGAAAAGGACTAATGTATTCACATTGTCGTCTTCGCCTTCTTCTGTACGAGTTCACAGATTTGTATACACGAATTGGACAGCGCAAAATATGGATTCATAGCAACAGTTTATTAATAATTTTCACAAAACTTGAGCTACTTTGCAAGGTTTTCTCAACTAAACCCAATGATTTGCAGTCCTGTTTTAGCTAAAATGTTGCTAACCTCAGATGGCGCTATATATGAGCGAGAGCACGAGCAGCGGTCCATCGATCTCTCCCTCGTTCTCAATCTCTCTTGAGTACTTTAAAACCAGAAACTTTCGCAACATTAAACATAATGACAGCCAAGTTTGCTGCAAGAAACTTTCTCGAACAGCAATAATTTTATGTTGTTTCAATCAGGGGCGGATCCTGGATTTTGTATAAAGGGGGGGGGGGGGCACACAAAATGTTGGATTGTCAACTTTTGGAAACTTTTTGAAGGGAGATCCGTATTTTGTTGGTCTCTCGCCAGCCATCCAAATGCTGTTCAGTGAGGGGAGGGGGGGGGGGGGGGTACGACCAAAAAATATTGTCAGCCCTCCAAAAGTGACTCAGTGGGGGGGGGGGGGGGGGGGGTCCCTCCATAATTTTCTGACAAGCAAATAATTTTTTTTTTTCTATTCTAAGGGGGGGGGGGGGCACGGGCCTGGATTGTCGCGGTTTGATTATTTCGCGGCAATTTCACGAACCTCGACCACTCGCGGAATTCGCGAGAGTTTCATGCATGCAAAATTTCTGGTAGATACAGTAAGTCTCAAATCTTCCAAAAACACACTTTACACTCACGTTACTATACCTTCCTCTTACTTGCGTCATAACGGCAATCCGAGAATTATATTATTGATATATACTTTTTTTTAATCTGTCCGTCAATTTTGTTTTTTATTTATTATTATTTTTATTTTTATTCTCAATCATTCTTATCAGTTGTTAATATGTGAATTGTTTCTTATTGATTCAATAAAACACATAATATTTTTTTTTAAAACTATACCTTCTTCTTTTCCTCACACCCCTATCCGTCGTTATTAAAAAAAGATTCTGCACTTTTCTGGAGAACCTTATTATTGTATTTTTACTCACTAAGCCTATCAATTACTTTTGATTTCATATTCAACGTGATTTGGCGTAACTTTTCGCAGTCTAGTGTATCTTTCCTCACAGCGTTTGTGATTTTTTACATGTTTGTCTAATTCATAGAATATAAGTCATTTTTATCGAGATGGTTGTTGTCATGTTGTTGTTTTTTTCCCCATTTTTTTCCACCTGTAATATCTTTTTGAAAAATACAACATATTTTTGTTGCTTTGTTCTTCTTGTTTTATACTAAAATACATACCTTGATATACTTTTGAGTTTCTTTGGGGGTAGTGATGTATTTTTATACAACATTTTGTTTCAACTTTTGTTCTCCTTTGTTCACCTTTGTTAGTTTGGTTATCTTTTTATTGCTTTTGATTTGCTTAGTTTGGTTTGTTTGTTTGTTTGTTTGTTTGTTTGATTGATTTTTTTTTGGGGGGGGGGGGGGGGGGAACTGGTACATTGCCGTCTACAACATATATATTTGTAACTCCCAAATGAACGTTTTTACTGTTCATTTGAAGTATTCTTGATCTACAATGGCCTCATTCGCGTGAAGGTCCTATTCGCCTATGACCCTGTACCATTTAAAAACATTAAGTTCATCACAAAAAGGTCAACAAGAATACTTAATTACTAATAAATACACGATGACGTGAGACGTGAATTAAAAAAAAAATGTGCGATAGCAGCACCAGCACCAGAGTAGGCCTTTAAAAAAAATTAAGTTGAAAACCTCTGACTGAAGCAAGAGCTCACATTTATCTGCAGCATTACATATATTTTTCTTAATTTCTAACAAACAACAAAAACGGGGAGTATATTTGACAACGGGTCAAGGCAAATCACGGGGTGCCCCCTCATACACCACTCCCGTTTGATAGCAATAATTGATTTGAAAAAAGAGACCCTACATTATACCTACGTTATCTGACAGGATCAAGCTGTATCGTGACCATGACATATCTCCTTTAACCCCCCCCCCCCCAAAAAAAAAAAAAAAAAAAAAAAATTATAATAATAAATAAATAAGAAATAAATAAATAAAATAAATTAATTAATTAAAAAAAATATATATATAAATAAATAAATAAAAATGATGAGGTTGGTTAAAATTACAAATTCTGGATACGCACCTGTTCCCGAATATGTAATTTTACTCATTTTCACCATAAAAAGTGTCAAAATTAGAAACTGGCTAGCTGATATTTGGACAAAAGGTGTCAGCCCCCCTCGTGAAAATGTGCCCGTATGCCTACAACAACATTCTCCTCCGTTTTATTTTCCTGTTCGTCCCTGGCCCGATCTGACTTTTGGATACTATCAATTACGTATGCAAATTTATTTATTGTGACGTTGGGACGAGCCCTCCGTGAGCTGGCCAATCAGCGACGGGTATCACGTGATGTAACAACTGACCTCCATCGAGGGTTCGCGAGAATGAGGCCAAAGTGCACCTGTGTGTACATCAGAGTGCGTATAGAAATTAGAATACTATATGCGTAGAATATATTACATGCGCAAAATAGTTGCATTGCACTTGTTGTGATTGCGATTCCTCGGCTCGACGTGGTATAGGTAGAGCAGTTCTTTCATAATATTTTTCGACAGAAGTGATTCAGTATCCCCAAACATGGCCAGCAGCAGAGACAAGGCAACTAGGCAGCTTGAAGAGCACGGTACTGCCCAAAAGGTATTCATTTTTGTTTATTTCTTTTGGGTAATTATTGAAGCCTTTTGCTGTTATGGATTGAGTGTGGCGCGGGTTGGCATGGTTGGGCAGCGCGCCAGGAATTGTGGCTGGCCCGATGCGGGAAACATGGGGAACAACCTGAGGCTGAGCAGAGCGAGAGAACTAAGTTAGTCTAGGCTTCCTCGGCCTTGTCAAGCCCGCTCTAACTTTTTCTTAGTAATCACCTCGCATACATGTAGGCCTATGTGATATATTATTATTATGCTTATGATAGTGGCTCCCGTCTCGAGATAGAATTTCTTTTTACTTTTTAGAAGTCATAAATGTTAAGTAGGCCTAAACTTAACATGATCATGATGATGCAGAACTGTGTAGTGTGAGTGTGAGACCCAACAATAACATGCATGTATTAATTGCGGTTGGGCCAACTTTAAACCAAAAATGTTGTCTCGCGTTCTTTATTCCCCGTTAGCCTCTTCACTTACTGACTTAGAGACAAAAGCGGGCCATTCGATCTCCTGTGCAAACTGACTACACACATGACACACCGACGTGTAGTTGGAAAAATCACTACAAAAAATAAAGTACAAGTACAATTTTAGTAAACGAAGAAGCTTGATGGGAGGACTTTTTAATTTGTAAACAAATTTTTTAGGCATTTTACTCCCAGTGTTAAAGATCGTATGCTCGATCTGTAATGAAAAACACAAGTCAGAAAAAATTGGAACCAGTGGGATTCGAACCTGTCATCTACTGCTTGCCGGGCAGCGACTTAACCACCAGGCTATTCTGGTTCACGGCCAAGTCACGATGAACTGGAATCAAATACCAAAGATCCTCTTCTTTCTGACCCATTAATATTCAAACGGTCCGCCGTAGACAATGGTTAATAAACGAAGAAGCTTGATGGGAGGAATTTTTATTTTTTTCCTCAATTATATGATTAAATTGATTAGGCCTAGGCTCTACTCCTTCAAGAATCTCAACTTACCAATTTGACTGTATAATCCCTTTAATAAAATGCTCCTTTTTCAGGTAGTTCAGGGTCCAAGGTATTCTCTGTTTGAAAATCTTGCAGCCGTTATAGTGTTTTAGTCGGTGTGTAGTTGGTTTGCACAGCAGATCGAACGGCCTGCTTCTGTCTGTAAGTGAAGGGCCGACCCTTCCCAAATAAGAGGCTAACGAACGAGAGACAGAATTTTCGGTCTATGCCACCTTATGCCAATTTGCACCTGAGACATTGTTGCCTGATACTCCCTGTTAGCAACTGGTGCAGACCGTACAGTCCTTAATGCGCCAGTATGAAATTTGATTGCGACGTTAACAGATTTGGGGCAGTGTGCGCATTAGACAGAAAAATCTGTTTGGAGGAGTTTTATAACATTTTTTGACTTTCGAGGCTCTAGCTCCTCCAAGAGGGATTCCGCGAAGCCAGACGTCTCAGCGGAGCATATCCCCGAACGAAATAGACTGATTTTTCGGTCTATGTGCACATATATTTCTATGGAATTTGCTCAAGTTTGGTCTATGGGAAAAATGCTGTGATGCCTCTTGTGCATAAAGCATACATGGAGATCAGTACTTAACTTGTGCTAGAATAAAAATAATAAACAAAAAAGATTTCAGAAATTCTCTTTTTCTTTAAACTCTTGTGATGCCATGGTAAGGTACATGTACACTGCCCCGCATTGCACTTTCATATGCTTGCTTTTTTAGATAATCTCAACAAAAGCAGAAAGTGAGATGACAGATTGATGGAGTTCTGAGAAAAATCCAATAGAAAATTGAAATGATGAAATTCTAAAGTTGTAATTGATGATTGATCAAATGCAAATTGGCTGTGATGTGCCTCGTTCCAATTTGTTTCGCACTATGTACATGTATCTCATAAATTTTAAATTTTCAGAAGAAAATGTTTGATAATACCTGTGCCCTAGACATTGGACTCATGTCTGTGCACAACCCCTCGTTGAAAAAAGATCAATTTCTTCATCAACAAAGTCTCTGAAAATGGAAATTTTTCAAATTTTCAGTACAAAGCAAATGGGAGAGGTGCTCCAAAAGTATGTCACAGGCTCACAGCGTTGCCAATTTACTTTTAATCGGTTAAAACTTCAATAATTCATTACTTCTTTATGTTTATCAGATTTTCCTAACAACTTCACTGATCTGTAAATCTTATTTTTGTGCTTTTATTAAAAGCTGCCTTACATACTCCAGGGTTGACTACCCCTTTAACCCTCTCGTTACCACAAGACTAAAATGCTATTCACTTTGTACATAATGTAGTTGACTTTGGTCCTGACAGGGTTAAAATGTGGAGGAGAAAAAAGGGGTGATGAAAAGGGAGAAGTTAGCCTTTAAAAATAAGTCCCCCCCCCCTAGAGGAAATGGTTTTAAAGATACAGGTGTAGCGCTAGTGAAGCTTAAGTTAGAGTGTGAACACCTCGAGAGGCACTTGAACTTGAAGAAATCGCCAGTTTGAAGGGTACATGAGTCCTTAGGGATAGTAGACCGACAAACTAATGGAATTTAGATAGCTTTAAGGGCTTAGGGACCAAGAGGAAGAAAAGAGTGGAGAGATACATGTAGGTCTACTGCCCTGGACGAATAATCTATTTTTGCTCAAATTTAGTTATGTATTTGTTTGTATTTTGAATAAAAGCAGGTGTCAGTATCATGACAGCCAATTGACACATATAGAATCTAAGCTGTCAGTTGGATCTCGAGAACAGTGGTAAGAGTTAACCCAGTATACCCACGCTGAATGGTATAAGGACTGCCCCGTTAGTTGACCAATTGGAAAGTCGAAATAACTTTTGGAGTGTTGTTGATAATATATTTTTATGATTTTGTTTGGAAAGTTTTGATCAATGAAAGTTTTTGCCCTGTCTGTCAAAAGGAGGAGACTGAGAGCTGGTCGGACGGCAATAAGTATTATGTGATGTAAAGTAAAGAAAATAAGAGATCTGCTGGGCTCGAGATGTGAGGTCGGCAGCTTAGGTGTTTGCTAATTTGATATAAAAACTCCTCAATCCTTCTTCCCACTTGCACTTGCATCCGTGGACCCCGAGCATCTGCCACCCCTTTCTCTCCTCCCCCCCCCTTCTCTCCTCCCCCCTTCTCTCCTCCCCCTTCTCTCCTCCCCCCTTTTATTTAATTTCTGTAATTTCTGGACACTGGAAGATCCCTCTACAATAAACTGAACTGTCCAAACTTGTAATAATTAACGTGGTCCAATTTATGTAACAACTAACATCCCCCATTTTGCCACCTCGGTAGCGGTGATGTGGTGCCTGTACGCCGAACCGAGCTGACCGACCATACCAAAAACAAACCCTTGTTCAGCGTATGGGGTAGCCGCCGCCGAGGGGTAGGGGGCGTTAGACATGTATATTGGTGCATTATATTGTAGATGTACTGTACACGTATTAACAACATTCTTGTTCAAACTATTTACCAATCTTTATTTTAACTTTCAATATTGAAATAGCCATTTGAGCTTTTTCACCTGGGGTTGTTTCACAAAGAGTTGAGTTGTTAGACTAGAGTCATGCGTAAGCGCCAATGTGCATCCGGTATTTAACGCGTAATCTCATTGAAAGAGTTCCCAATAGCGCGTGTCCCCTGAGCATGATCTAACCAATGCGGTGATGCGTAATTATATATCACGCACCTAGGAATTTTAGTGCGACTTTAGGTCCAACTTAACTCTTTGTGAAACACCCCCTGGTATCCTAATGTTCATTTTTATGGTGACATTTCTATCATAAGAACAACACATCCTTGTACGGGTATTAGTTTGAACAAGATGTTTTCTTGGATTAGTGGTTTTATTTGGTGAATATGCCTGAGAGATAACTTGGCCTCGAGCCTATGGAAAATGCATATATATAAAAAACTAAATCGTATCCAAAGTGTTAATGATATGAAGATGCAAAGACAGGCCTTGTAAGAATAAATATGTACTGTGGCCAGACAACACGTGAGTTATGATGGAAATTAACATTGCCTTTGTGCAGTTTTAACATACGGTACATTTGTTTATGTTTACACACTGTATTGATCTCGCTTTATCAGCAGCAATTCTTTTTCGAAATGTTTACCTTGTAGCAATAAAGACAAAGTGTTTTTGTAATAAAAAAAAACTTGTTACTGTGGGGTTGAAATACAAAGTTCAACAATTAAATAATTCATTTGCATGCTTATCAAGAAGAAAAAAAGAAGTGTTTATGTACATTGTTCATGCATGTCTTCTTACCACCCCCACCCCCCCACCCCCCACCAGCACCAGCACATGGTCATGGATGCGGTGGGGATGCTTGTGTTATGTGCAGTACTTATGTGTAGCAGGGTATTAGAAACCAGCAGTTATTTTTGTGATCCTGACTCCTGAGTGCAAATATCAGGGATGTTAATAATATCTCAAGTGCTCTGTTCAGATTCCGGTATCTGAAAATATTCTGTGTGGTAATTTGGTAGTAATTTGGTAGTTCTGCGAAACACCAGGTACTCCTTTGAAACAAACGAATAGCCAAAAACCCATTAAACGTTTATTTTTTTTTCCCATCATCATGACACCATGTTTCTTTACAATAGACCACTTCTGTAATGTACAGTATACAAATTTATGCACATGTACTCTGAGCACCTACATATAGTGACGAGCTATTCCATTAACCTGATTTTTATAAATGACTAAAATGAGCTTCAATGTTTGGAATCCAGTTTGCATACATTATTTGTTGCTATGTCCGGCTAGCTTTCATGTTGTCAAGAACAACATTTGTTTGAAAGGTATGTATAAAATTTGCATACTACATGTACATGTAGTACATTACCGAAGCGGTCTATTGAGATCTGTCAGTGTCGTTTTGTCCTTGTGAAAGACACCCAGTTGTGAATAAAAGAACTTACAAACTATAAACCCCACGTTCAGACTATCCCCCGTTTAGCGGGGGATGTCCCGCTAAGTGGGACATGCCCCGGCAAACGCATAGTGTGTACGCTCGCTGGGACTTCTCCCCGTCTCCCCCCAACATGTTGGGTTTTTGGATGGGAGAGCGACCTTGGCTCGTAATCCGATATCTCGCACCTATTTTTATAAGTGCGCCGATGCGGGAAAAGTCGACAAAGAACTGCTTCCGGATTGACAAATACATTATTTTGAAGCTTAGAATCTGCTTTTTATAGACGAGCAAGTAGGTCACCAGGCGCTGTACACGGTGCCTTTGAAGCTGTAAAAGTAGGTACCGCCTTTGCTGAAACATGTAACCCGTTTGAACGAGCATAAAGCCAAGAAATCCACTGAAATGGACGAAGAGCACAATTTCATTCATTTTCGTATCATCACAATCAAATTTGATCAAGATCAACGAAGTAATACTCCCACTTCATTTCTTGAAGAGAACAGTGTACCGGTACACGCAGATCGTTGTTTATAATCGCATTTTAGCGCGTTTTATCTCCAGGAGCGCGCCCTACAGTGCCATGCACGGTGACCTAACGCACAGCCAGTCGTGATTTGTCCCCTCGGCTAGCGGGGGATTTGAATGTAGTATGGACGCTCGGTCGTTAAAAAGGTAAGAGCTCTCCCCCTTCCCCCGCTAAAGGGGAGGGGGGGGGGTAGTCTGAACGTCGGGTTAAGTACCCACTCCCTTTGGAATGTTGTGCATAATAAACACCTGATATTTGTTCTATTAAGTTGTGGTATAATATGAACACATAATATCATTGTCCTCTTTGCAGATAGGAGAGGAGAGGAGAATAGAATAGAGTATGGATTTTCCGCTAGCATGCTGGATTGAACTTTGGAATTTCGAGTATATTGTTTAACAATCATGTGACCTTGCAAACTCAACAGGTTTTTGCTGATAACATCATACATTTGTACCAGTACTTGTGTCTACATGTGATTAGTCTTTCTTATGTGATTCGTGCATCTTTCTTTTAAAATATTTTCATACATGGATACAGAGCCATGGGGGGGGGGGGATAAAAAAAAACATGTAGTAAAAGCCAAAACTACCACTGGTACCTGTACATATATGCATGAAACTTTCGGGAATATTGGATAGTCAAACTCTCACAAGTTATTTTTTCAAGTATCTATTTTCAAAACAAGAAAATTTTGCAAATTGCAAACATGTAAGTACTGTAGCACTGTATTTTATCTCCCAATGTTTGTTCTTGTTAAATTGTTTTTTGTAAAGGGCAAGTGCTCTTCAACAATGTGTGCTGTGTACAATGTACATGTGCACTTTAAAATCAAGTTAGTCGTATTTCGATAATTCTAATGTTGGTCATATTGTAAAATAAGAGTTCCACAAAGGAACATCTTCAAAGAAATAGAATTAACCCATAGACTACGGGAACTGGGTGGCTCCTGTATGAAGCACATGAGAGTTAAAGAATTCAGTAGTCAACCGGTTAAAGGAACTCTAATGTACAGTTATGGCTGTTTACATACATGTAGTTCCTACAATGAAGGCCTATTGCTTCAATCTCCATTCTCAAAGTGTTAACTCCCGTCGAGCCTTGTGTGGCTTGCTTGTTCCGTTAACCAATTTCCCCCCAGCGGATTCGAAGAGGGTGGAAATTGGATGCGACACTCTGTGGCCCGGTAGCTTCTTAATAACGGAATTACAAGGTCAATATCGGTGTCTCGTCACCTTTGCTCGGAGCAGATTGATGGGTGAATCACAGCGAAATGGAATCCTGGGTGTCAGAATGACAATATCCTGTGTTTATAGAGCCACGTACATGTTTGTAGATTCTACTTGTAGAAACAAAAGTCTTGTGTGTGTACCATGGACCATCTCTGCAAGGCAGATGACTATACATACATGTACTTGTAGGAAAATTGAGGAAAAAATAGGAAAAAACTTTTTTTCTTCACAAAAGATTGTAGAGTTTGTACAGGAAAAATAAAATAGGATCTCATAACAGCAATTCTTAATTGTCTTGTTTTGTTTTGTTTTGTAGGAATAAGTTTCTTATTTTAAGATCACTTCAATTCTAAAATTCAAAACCAACAGTTAAAAGTTTGTTAGTTGTGTGGAGAGGTGAAAGGTATCTTCAGAGAAATTCATATGAAATCATCTATTCACATGTATATATCAACCACACCCTCCCAGTTAGTCCCTCAGAATGTTTGATGATTAAAAGTAGATATCATCTTTTGCTCTACGCTGGTTCTCTTTTTAATTTTAATGTTGTTGTTTTGAACCAGGAAAGCTTACATTCTGGATTGACTTGATTAAAGTTATGGGCCGCACAGGCTAGAATCTTAGAAAAAAAGAAGAAGAACAAGAAGAGGAAGAAGAAGAGGGAAAAAGAAGAAAACAACATCGTGTTTAAACTTAACTACCGTAGACCCAAAACTTCCAAGAGCTTAAAGTGCCTCCTTAGGAGCGTTTCATCAAGTGTTTTGTCAGTGATTTTTACCGAGAACTGTTCTGAGCTACTGAAATCCTTGCATCTGATTGGCTGAGAGCAAATTTGTCAGTAAAAATCACTGACAAAATGCTTGATGAAACGCTCTCCTTGGGTTTAGAACTCCCCAAAATAAAAGCTTGGGTTAGTACATGTACCTTCACTTTCAGTAGCCATGAACATTTTGCAGATAGCATGTAAATACATACTGTACAATATCCACATACAGGTAGGTTGTAGTCAAATTCATACGTGGAGGATAGCTAAATTCTAGCAGTGATATTATTATGGTCTTGCCAGGGATACTCCCCTCCTGATTTTCTGTGATTCATCCCAAAATATCCGCAGGAAACTTCCATCATCTACCTACAGTGAGTGGAATCGCAATACCAGTGCGTTCCCTCTTCTACCCCCCTGAACCTGGTTATGCTGCCCCTATTACGCCCCCCTCTGGGAACAGATCAGATCTTAAAGGTCAAGATGAGGTCTTGGAATGGAAAAAAAGATTGGCAGGAAAATAGATAAATACACTGTATCTTGTTTCATACATGTACATGAAAAAGGGTTTTACATTATGGGATAAATGAAGGTTAGTTTGAATTTTGTAAGGGTCTTTTTAAATATCCTTTGAGCTTCAAGCAACATATTTACTACATAAACTTTTTAAAATCAATTTAATTCAGTGTATCATGAAAAGCACCAACCCATCAGCAGAACAAGGATGGCTTTCAAATTTTTAAGTGTACCAATCACCTGAAAATAATTTTGTTTAGAACGTGTAAAATCAACATGAAAAACACTTTAGTTGGCATTTGATGAGTTAACAGTTTAAAGCAAATAAAGGATAAAATGAAAGTGGGCATACAGAACCCAACTTGGACTTCGGTTCCTTGTGGACCCTATTTCTTTGCGAGTGGTATGGTTGCGCCAACTAGTCTGCTCACAAGTTACTCTTATTGAGAGTGTAGGTATTTATCCCGTTGCGTACGGGAACCGGGTGACCCCTTTTTTAAGCCTTTTTTTTTATTGCTACAAAGTGCTTGTTTTAAAGTGACAGTAAATTGAAGCTCCTAATGGCGCCATCTTTCAACAGGATTTGATAAGTGTCTGTGCCTCTAATTTTCCCATCATGCCGCATTCTAGTTTGTAGAAGCTTAGAATGTATCTGCAGGAAATTTTCCGGATGTGCAACGTCAAAAATAATAGTTCGAAATATAAAATGTCCCTATTTTCCAAACAGCTGTTTGTCGAAATTCAAAATAAAATGCAATTAATTTTCAAATTATAATCTCAATTTAGCAGTTACTAAGGTGACGCTGTTCAAGTTTTGCCAGTTTAATGCTATTTTAAAAACATATGAACAACATTTAAAATTCTGCAATTCACAAGAGGTTGTTGCAGGGAAGAAAGTTGCCCTTAATCCACCCAAGTTTTATGTCATGTACAGGTACTGTTAGAAGTGGTTTATTGTTTGATCGTTAAACCAACTACTTTCCTTGAGCATTCCACTTTTTACAATTTTTCTTTGTTTCTTGTCTTATTTCCCCCGTCAGGGAAAGACGGAAAGACTGACCACATCGACAGGATGTCCCATAGACAACAAGAAGGCCACCATGTCGGCCGGAGCCCGCGGCCCGGTCCTCATCCAGGACTTTGTCTTCACCGATGAGATGTCGCACTTCGGTCGTGAGCGCATCCCCGAGAGGGTTGTGCACGCCAAGGGAGCTGGTGAGTGGGTGATTCAAGAGATAAAGGCTTGCAGAATTTGTGCGGGGAATGCTGGAAGACGTTTGTGTTTTTCAATATGGGATTTTACAGTCATATTGATGAGAGAGCAGAATCTTAACTAAGATAAAACTGCCATTGTGAATGCATGGTGATCCAACATTTTAGATTGGCACCTTCTGGATTTATGTTTACAACTTTTAAGAGTAAATTGCAACTTGATGTATGTGTTTATATAATATATAAGAGTAAGATGTCAAGAGTTGAGAGAGAGGGAGAGGGAGAGAGAGAGAGAGAGAGAGAGAGGAGGGATGAAGGATGGGGAGGGAGTTAGGGAGAGAGAGAAAGAGAGAGAGTGTGTGTATATGTGTGTGTTTGTGAGAAGGAGTACAGAATGGAAGACCATATCCACTCAAAAGTCAAAATCTATATTGCAGAATCGTTGATTGAGGCAAACTGTAATGAATACACTTTTGAATGGCCACGTACAAGTTGTGCTTAATAATATATCGTTGCACACTTATGTAACATTTTGTTCAGAACATTGATGTAAATGCGCCATAATGTTTCCTCATCTTCCTCAGGTGCGTTTGGGTACTTTGAGACCACGAATGACATCTCCAAGTACTGCAAGGCTGCACCCTTCGAGTCGGTGGGAAAGAAGACCCCTGTTGCCGTTCGATTCTCCACTGTCGGTCAGTATAAAGAAGAGAGAGAAATTATGTTTCATTTGGAAACATGTCTACAATAATATAATGAATAGTACAGCCAGAATACCGCCAAACAAATTCTTGACGCAAAGTGCCTACCAGGCAACATGTAGTCCTTCAAAATTGTGAAGAAACAAACGTAAACTGAATAAATAAATGCCAAAAATCAGTTTCAACCAAAGAGTAGTGGATGCATGGAACAATCTCCCAATGACTAAAGTACATGTGGATGTCCTACCGGTATCTTTGGAAACCATCAAGAAACTTGATTAATGTGGCTGTGCAAAACTCTAAAAAACTATTGCATGTACCCTCAAAAATATTTACCAAGACCTAGAGTATGCTGGGAAGATTTTGTTGTTACATTCATGATTCATTTAGCATTATTAGATCAAGACTGAGACAATGAAAACCAGAGTTCAAGACCTGCTTGACCAAATCAACAACCTGTAAATGTTTGCTTTGTGTATTCATGGTCCTCACCAGTGCGTAACACCCCTTGGTGCTGCAGGAAGGGGTATTTCAGAAAAACAAATTCCCAAGGGCAAATTCTTCACAAAGAGGGTATTTATATGTCATCGCATGCTTTAACCGGCAATATTGCTTTGATTATCCAAAATCATCCCTCTATCATATTTCACTCAGTTTTTACCAAGCATAAGCCGTTTCCTATCTGTTAACCTACATGTTCAGTCAAACTTAGACCACCATTTTTTTATTTCCCTGGAATAGCATTTCTCCATGAATCATGTATTAAAGGAACCTGTCCATTAAGACCACCTGCTCATTAAAACGGCTTTTCTTGTTTCCCTTGAGTGGTCTTTACAGACAGGTTTCACTGTATTTTACAGATTATTTGACTGTTTGATTCGATACCAGGTGGTGAGGCTGGCTCTGCGGACACAGCTCGTGACCCTCGTGGCTTTGCCGTCAAGTTCTACTCCGAGGATGGCAACTGGGATCTGGTGGGCAACAACACACCAATCTTCTTCATCCGTGACCCAATCTTCTTCCCAAGCTTCATCCACACTCAGAAGAGAAACCCAGTCACTCATCTGAAGGTTTGTAGCATTGGTGTTTGGTGGTGGTGTATGTGGTAATGTAAATGTTCTGTTACTTGTCTGCCCATGATCCAATCTTCATCCATACCCCAAATTGGAACCCAGATACTCATCTCAGGGTTTGTTAGGGTGTTCAGTGTTAGTGTTAAATTTATCATTAGTGTTTGTGTTAGTGTTGGTGTTGATGTTAGTGTTTGGTGTTGATGTTAGTGTTTGGTGTTGATGTTAGTGTTTGGTGTTGATGTTAGTGTTTGGTGTTGATGTTAGTGTTTGGTGTTGATGTTAGTGTTTGGTGTTGATGTTAGTGTTTGGTGTTGATGTTAGTGTTTGGTGTTGATGTTAGTGTTAGTGTTGATGTTAGTGTTTGGTGTTGGACTTAGTGATCCAATCTTCTTCTCAGTTCTGAAACTTCATTCACATCTACATGTAGATTAACAAAAACCCTGTCACTCATCTCAAGGTTTGTTAGTGTTTACAGTGTATGTGGTTAGTGTTTATTGTTAGTGTCTGGTGTTTGTGTTTAAGTGTTAGCGTAGATGTTAATGTTTGGTGTTGGACCTAGTGATCCAATCTTCTTCTCAAACTTCATTTGCAACTAGAACAGAAACCCTGTCACTAATCTCTTTGTTAGGGTGCTGTTAGTGTCTGGTGTTTGTTTTTTGATATTAGTGCCAGTGTTGTTAGACTACATGTACATATACTGCCCCGTTGCATAAAACTTACCGTTAACGGTAACTTTGCCATCAATGGTAACTCCAATGGAAACCTTGATTTTGATTGGCTGTTGAGTGATGTTACCATGGTAGTTACCATTGATAACAGAGTTACCATTAATGGTAAGTTTTATGCAGTCGGGCCCATGTGTTTGTCTGTGGCAGTATTGGAGTTACATGTTGTAGTTGAATCTGTAACCTGGGGGGTGTTTCATAAAGCTGTTCGTAAGTTACGCACGACTGGTGATCAGTTCTTGTGCTAAATGATTGAGAATCTGATTAGTATAGCACCCAAGAACATGTTCCAGTCGTTCGTAAAGTCATTCGTAACTTTACGAACAGCTTTATGAAACACCCCCCTGGTGGTATATGCTCAGTGTTACATGAATTTTTCATCTTCTGTGTTATTGTGAAATTGTGAAACCTGGGCATACCGTAAATCTACATGTATGCATGTATAATAGTCAGGGTTTTAACCTGGCCAAAAATTTAGATGGCTACCGAGAATATGGGCCTATGTTTTCAGCAATTCATCAATTTTTTTTTCAGAAGCTAATACCATATTGCGTTGAAGCGCATGACCGAGAAAGGTATCTGCTTTCTGTAGCTTTTTAATTCATTATTTTTTATACTTTTCAGCACTCATACCAGTAAAAATGTTGTGGTAAAAATTAAATTTTGTCCAGGTACTTAGTGTATATCAGGTAACATATTACAAAACCAGTTATATACTGCAAATAACACTTAAAGTTGTTTGCCACAATAAAAAATTAACAGGAAGGTCAGTTTCAAATACATACAATGTACTTGTTCATATACTTGTCCTGACAAGTCCTTATGCTATAAACATTAATGTACACCATTAAAGGGAATCTTGAGTTCTGGGAAAGGTGAAAAATAATTTGTGAGCCCTTATTTCTTTTATGTCAGTTTGGAAGAATATCATAGTAGAAACATCCCCTGAAAAGGATTGCTCTTCAAATGCTCTTATATTCAACATATGACTAGAAATAGCTGAAATGTTCGGGCTGAACATTCATGCCACTTGTGTGTATAGTTCTATACCCATTTTTTGTGCATGTGCTTTTCATCGAGATTGGGTCAATTTCTAATCTATTTTGATGATTCCAAAACAACACAGTGTAAAACAATTCTCATATAGACATGGTCAACCTTTCCCAATTCCTTTGAGACAGTTTCTATCACAATATAATTGCATGACCAGAACTCGACTTTATCTTTTAAGCACCTTGCTTTATACCCAAATATCACTGTTCTGGTACAAATTATCCCTTCAGCATCCATTGTGGGGGGGGGGGGGGGGGGGGGAACCTAAAGCCACCCTTGAGTGATCTTATACTAGTCAGGATTAATGACCGACAGATATTTTATTTGGGTTTGCCATCCTCTGTTGCATTTGGTATGGATGAAAAACTCTTTTGGACTTGGAAATAATGGTATTTTGCTGAAGTCCTTTTATCCTACCAACAGCATTCAAATTTAAAGTGCATTCCTAAAATCTAAAGAAAAGAACATATGTACTGAATCTTGCACCTGTGTCGTTTGATCGAAGTGGAACAATATGATAATATCATTAAAACACCAGCTCTCTAGGTTTGTGTGTGTGTTTGAACAACCTTATAGTGTACCAGTCGCTTAGAAAATATAATTTGTGGACAGCTACAATGTACAGTGTATAAAGTATAGTTTAAAAAAAACTTTACCTGGCATTTTATGGGTTAACAGTTTAAGGAGTATAAAGAAAAGGAAGGTTAACGTAAAAATGTGCACATGGAACCCTACTCGGCTTTGGGATCCGTACTGGTCCCTTTTTTTGTTGAGAGCGCAGGAACATCGAGTAGTGTACTAACAAGTCGCTTTTACGTTAATTTAGAATATATTTAAATTTCCAATGATATCTCCTCATAGAAGTCATATTTAAGGCCCATATTTTGAATATATACACTGTAATGTACTCATGGAGTATAGCCACATGGAACCCCTTACCTACAGAGCAAATACCGGGTATTTTTTTGTGATTGGTGAGTACCAACTACCAATCCTTTAATATTTCATTGCCTGAGTGATTTGTATTGCAGATTGAGAAGGTCAAGGGGTGTCTCTTTGAACTTGTAGCCTCACTCCAGTTCTTGATCAATTTTTGTGTAATTACAATAGGCCCAGAACGATTACCACCTGGGCCCTCTTGCACAGAAAATTTACTAACTCAATAAGATCAAATTTGTGATTCTAATAACTTGTTGAAAATCCAGTTGCGTTAATTTTTTCTTGAGTTGCATATATTTACACAACTTTAAGGCAGGGGTGTTTACATGTAGTCATGTACCTCCTAGAAATACATGCATGAATGTATGTCTGCCGCTTGTCACATTTTACAATGCAATCTCATTGACAACATTTGCATTGTATCATTCTGTTTTGAACGTATGTTTAACCTGCTTTGAGTGATCACCTGCCACCTGTATAAAAAGACCACTTGTCTATGAAAGACCCGCGTTTTTCATTGCTTTCGGGGTTCTTTGACAAATCGTTCCTGCAACAATTGCTTCATTTCATCAAAGATATGGGGTTATTGTTAGAGTAGCAATTGGCTTTAGGTTAGCTTGAGGGTAAGGGTTAGTGTTATATGTACATAGGTCGCGGGTTGAAGTTCACAAATTGGTTAAAGTACGAAATTGACCCCGTAGCATTTGTTGCCAAATCATGTCCTGTACAACTGCTTTTGAACACTGTTTCTTGTAGAAATCTTCATTGAAGTGAACCTTTGTCAAAAGACTACCTGTCCATAAAAACTGCATGCTTTATTCAACTTTGGAACATATGGTTTTGGAAGCAGGAAAATATTGGTGTTGACTGTGGTAATGGAATTTATTTGTTATTAGGGGCCTCCTCCTCAATGATCCATGATTTCAGATCAGAGTTATGCTTTTTTCCGGACATTCTCTGACTTAATAGTGTGGAAGATGTTGATCATCGTGGTAGTACAATAAGAGTATAAGTTGATCTGTTGTCACACGATGGAGCAAACGATCTGTTGTCGTGTGACAACAGATCAACTTATACTCTTATTCTCTGACTTATGAAGAAACAACTCTACTGCTTTCACAACCATGTGAAGATATAGCACCTTTTAAAGAGGAAACTGCCCATTCATTGAAAACTAAAATCACGATTTATCATCATTTTTCCTGATAGCCAGACTAGGCAGCCTGCAAACATGTGAACACACCAAATACGCCCACTGACCTTTAGACCTCGTTCAATTGTAGTAGCCTGGAAGCATCTAGAGAGTTACAAAACAAGTACAGGACTGGCTTGGCCTGTCATGCTCTGGAATAATCAATAAAAGGCAGCCAGATATTTTTAGAAATTGTTCAATAACAAGTGTGAATATTAGTTGATATGTTGTTCACAAGCTCTATTTCTGTAGACAAAATCTCTCTGGTTCATGTTTTGTTTTGTTTGTTTCTTGTTTTGTTTGTTTGTTTGTTTTTGTTGTTTTACAGTGCTCAGTTAAGTTTGGACAATGCTGTTTTTCCCCAGAGTTTAATCACTCCTGTTTAAGTGTTTCCGTATATATTTTTTTCCCCCGCTGGCAATGTCATATTTTTATGTGAAGATTTATGAGGTCATGTGCATTTTTTAAGTGTTGAAATGTGCAGGGTGGGCAGATTTTATTTTTCATAAATATGAAAAATTCAAAAACAAAGGATAGGGTGATCTTCTTCAGAGAATTAGAAGAAGATCATGTACAAAAAGACAGTGGCATATTTTCAGTCATAGTTATTTGATTTGGTTTGAGTTTATTCCGACAATATAAAACATCTCAGGAAAACAAAAGACATTTCGATCAAACCCAAGTCTGTTCCCACAAAAGACAGTGGCATATTTTTTTAATGGAACTTGTAGTGATAGAGATACTTGATTTGGTTTGAATTTATTGAGACAATATCAGGTAAACAAAACATTTTGATCAAACCAATACAAGTATGTTAACAGCTGAATTCGATATCATAAACATATTGCACAAAGCAGTATATACACAAGGTCATAAAAGACTGTAAATAATATACAGTAATGATGATTTAAAGTAAATTCCTGGTAGTATTGTCGAGTACAAAATTGTATGGTTGAGATACATGTACAGGATATAGGTTGAGTAGCAAGGAAAAAACTTTTTCATCCCTCCTTTTTTTTTTCAAAAGGGAGGAATGAAAATAGTGTGTCATCAACTAATTCAAGACAGAGAGCTAGTGAGCTACTTCCATGAATTTGACAGTTGTAATCTGTTTCCGTGGATATGGGCCAAGATCACTCCCATTTTCATTACACTCAAGTGTGTGACATACTGTACAAGTACATGTATGTGTGGAGCATTTTCCTCGGTTATTAGTCACAGGCATGAATCACATCTTTGTTTACTTTACATAGCACTTCAGGATATATTCCAGCAGTAAAAAAATGAAAATAAAATGAAAAAACAATAAAATGAAAAAAAGATAAAATACTAAACAAATGCACATTTAAAAGCAGAGAGGAATTTGCCTCTCAAACCCCCTTGATAACTGAGAAAAAGAATCTTCTGAAGAGCTCTGATAATAAGATGAAAGTTATTTCAAATTGCTCCGACTCCTCTGAGGAAGTCCCCCTTTTTTCAATGGAAAATACGAAAAGAGGAGCTGGGAAGAAAGCAAAAAGGTTAATTGCTAAACTGTAATCTTAGGTACAAAAATGATAAGTTCATCTAGAATCATATTATTGGAACATTAGATATTATCATAACTAGTAGATGGATGTCAGAAGGAATTCCATACAAATACCATCACCAGTATAATATAACATCCCATGACCTAATTGGCTTGTGGATCAAATTTTCAACATTTATTTTATGTTTACCTTTTGCAAGACCCTGGCAACCTACCCTGGTAGTAGTATATATTTAAAGGCTTCTTTGTTCAAACACCTTCATATGTTTGAATACAATATATTTTATGCTTAGCATGGTGTACGTGCAAGAAATGCTAAAAACACATCAGCCCTGGCTCTAACGACCATGTTTGATGTTCGAAGGTCGCAACACTTGATCTAGTGCCAACTTGTGCCATCCTTAAAAAGTGTTAAATTCAGCTAATCTGATGTACAGGTAGTATGGTGCAATTTTTCCGTATATAGTTACCCCACCCCTCTTTTCTTCTATTCCCTTCCCCTTCCCCTCCAACTCTTTTCTCTCTTTCTATCTCTCTATCCCCCTCCCACCTTATCTCTTTCTCTCTCTCTCTCTCCCCCTCTCTCTCCCCCTCTCCCCCTCTCCCCCTCTCTCTCCATCTCTCCATCTCTCACTTTCTCTTCCTCCCTGCTTTCCCTCTACCCTTCTCCCCCTCTCCCCCTCTCCCCCTCTCCCCCTCTCCCATCTCCCCCTCTCCCATCACCCCCTTCTCTCTCTCTCTCTCTTTCTCTCTTTCTCTCCCCTCTCAAATACAGTGTACTTTTGCATTTCTAAATGCAAAATGTGAAGAGCCCAGTATATTGTTTGATAATAAAAATCACATTAGGTAACCATTAACCAACTAAAATTCAGTTGGCCATTTTGACATCTGAGCCTACTTCCACCCCCTACCCACCCCTCCCACCCCTCCCTTACTACATGTACTTTTCTTTCTATTCAAATCAAAACTCATACCGGGAATGTTTACAGTAGTGATTCCAAATCAAAACTGCCTAGTCATATGACTGGAAGCAATTCAATATTTTGAATGACCATTGACCGCAAGACAAATTTTATACACACAACAGCGCTATCACAATACCATGAACAATTGTGCCGTTTGTACTTTAAGGTTCACATTGTATTTTAGTGAACTTGCATATAATACACAATTTGGGATACATGGAGGTGTGTCCTGAATTATTCCAGTGAATGGAATTTTTTGACTTTATAATTGATTTTACGTGCAATTGAACCCAGCATTATCGAAAAAAGGATTGCAGAATTGGAAGTTGCAATTGCCCTAGGTAAATTGACAACCTTCACAATATTAAAGTTTATACAGAGTATGATTTACAACATTTTTGGTGCTTTCATGTGTAACTTAATAAAAACATGCATGTACAGCCATGGAGAAAATTATTAGACCAAGAATGGTTACTGATAGTGTTATTTTTGTGGTAAGAAGGAAATAAGATATCATAAAAGCAAGGTATAATTGCTGGAATTTGGTATTCATTCAATGAAATACAAAGGCAAATAAATTTTATAAATTTGTAGGCATATTATAGTACCCTTATTACAGAAACTTGGTCTAATAATTTTTTTCAAGGGCTCTATCCATATGTATCTGAATACTTGTACAAAAAATGTAAGTGATTATCAAAATGAGTATGAATCATTGACAAAAGAATACAAAATTATTATTTTCAAGTAGATATAGTACATGTACCTTTCAGTTACATATATTCCAGGATTTTGTACTGAAATCTTCCTAATAGTGCTTGAAATCAAGAGAATATCTGAGAATTGTCACTAGGACTATTGACATTGCCTGTTAGAACTTGTGCTTGAACAAATATGAAACCTAATCTGAAGATGCCATGCACGTCGCACACATGTAGCCTGTGCTTATACTTAATCTGATAATTTTGTTAAACATTACCAGAGGTCACTGTTTTCAATGTCAAATCTCGTCATTAGCTTTTGTAAGTTGTTTCCAGGTTCTTTTGGTGTAGGATGTACGTGAAATTTCTGTGATAATGATGAATGTTGATTTTTGCAAGGGTGATTAAATATTTGAATTTGATAAAAGCTTTGACCCCTTAAAGCCCAGATGACAGTAGATTTGTTTGTCATAGCTGAAGATTTTGAGTTGAAGAGTGATTACTGTATGGCTGCTATACAGGGTGGCCCACAAAGAATTCAACACCTGGGCCCTGTTTCATAAAACTTGTCATCAATGACAGTTGCAATAACTGTTATAAGCTACTGAAATCCTTGCATCTGATTGGCTGAGAGCAAATTTGTCGGTAAAAATCACTGACAAGACACTTAATGAAACACCCTTCTGAGATCTGAGATCTGAGATCACCGTGACTGACATTATATAAAATCTTTTAAATTTTATTGGGTAGAGAATTCTTTACCGAGTAAAATGACACCAACATCAAGTTTGGCATGGATAAGACCTTTTGATTCTACTGCTATTTTGTGAGGCAACGTCTTTTTCAAATTTTGCTTGAAGTTCTGCATCAGTAGCCATGCTTGAAGCAACAATAAATGTATGACGGCTTCCCATACAATCTCCATTTCATTCAAGTTGTCTTCTTCAAAGCGAGAGCAGTCATGCGTTTTTCAAAAAGGTGACTCTAAGGCAAGCCATTAATGATTATACTTGAACATTTTTCGCTGCTTCAAGTTTAACTACGGTTCTATAAATAGCAAATTGTGAAAATGACATTGCCTCACAGGAATAGCCGTAGAATCAAAACGTCTTATCCAAAATTGATGATCTTGGTGTCATTTTGCTCGGAAAAGAATTTTATACCAAATAAAAAAAAATTATATTCAGTTTATGGTATCCTTGAAATTGCAGATCCCAGGCGTTGTATCCTTTCTGGGCCACCAGGTATAGGCCATTATCTGTCATGCTTGTAGAAAATGAAATAGATTTGAGTATAAAGTATAAAACAGGATATTGATGAATTGATTGAGGAAAAACTTGCAGAATAGTGAAGTTTTTTCAAATGTCAATGTAAATAGTAGGCCTATAAACAGTATTACAAATGTGAATTGCATGCTCTACTCAGGATATACATGTACATCCACAAGTTGCAATTCATGATTGAATTGAAAAGGTCATGACAAGATGGTTTCATTTTCATTTTGATGTTAAAGAACGTCTACAGAAGCTGCTCGATGTCATAGATTTGACGCAAATGTATTGTTCCTTTTCCTTGTTCGTCTTAGTGGTAAATGACTATGATGATAAAGTAGTTATCAATTCTTTAAAGGTTAAGTTGAGTTCTGGTCATGCAATCTCATTGTGAAAGGAACTGTCTTTAAACAATAGACTGCTTCAGTAATGTACAATGTATGCAAATTTTATACATACCTTCCAAACAAAGGTTGTTCTTGGAAACTTGAAAGCTTGCCGGACATAGCAACAAATAATGTATGCAAAGTGGATTCCAAGCATTGAGGCTCATTTATAAAAAGCAGGTTAATGGAATAGCTTATCACTAGTTGCTCTGAGAATATATGTACATAAATTTGTATACATGTACATTACAGAAGCGGTCTATTAGGAAAGGTTGATCATGTCTATGTAAGAACTGGTGTATACTACATGTATCAGGTTTTGGAATCAATCAAAATGAAAGAAAATTGACCCAATCTCGCTGAACAGCACATGCACTGCACACAGGAATGGGTATATGGGACTGCACACACCTGTGGCATGAATGTTCGGCCTGAACATTTCACCTATTTCTCGTCATATTTCGAATATGAGGACATTTGAAGAGCAATTCTTTCCAGGGGGAAATTCCTACTATGGTGTTCTTCCAAACTGACATAAAAGGAATGAGAAAACTCACAAATGACATGTATTATTTATTCACCTATCCCAGCACTCACTCAACCTTCTCTTTAAAGTATGTCTAGATAGAAGCTGGTCAATGTCATAGATTTGGGGCATATTTATTGTTCCTTTGCCTTTATTCGTGGTGGTGGTAAATGACCATGACAGTTACCAATTCTTTGAGTTCAAATGGAATATTCAGGCCACCTCCAGGAAAACTAAAACAGATAGGCCAGGTTAAGTTCATCTTTAAAGGTCAAGTAAAATGACCAGCATCAAGTTTGGCATGGGTAAGACAAGATAGTTTGTGGTTTTGAAAAATGCATGAATATGCTCAGTCTTTTTTTTATATATATTTATTTCTGATATTTAGACAGGGTGACTCATTATCACCAATAGTGGTGGTTTTCCACATCAATGAACACAGCAGTGTGCTCTATACATGGAGGTTTACATGTTTATATAGATTTTGAGCGAAGAAATGTTACTGGTACTTTTAATTTTGCAATTGTCGTTTGAAATTTTTTACTGAGCCAAACCACACAATTATTCCCATACACTACTGTACTCTGTACGCAGTTATATTGTGACATACACACACCCTATGTACATGTCGCATGTACAAAGCAATGTGAACTTCTAACATAACAAAAAAAATGAATTCAAACGGAAACGAGTAAAACTTTTATCATCAGTTTCCTCAATCACAGATTTTATTTTCCAAAACTTGCACAAATTTAGATTTTCTTGAGACCTACATGTACATGCACATGTACTAAATACAACACATGCTACAATACAAACTTAAGGTGGAGCTCTTTCACATGAAACCAAAGTAGGACAGAATGCTTGTCACGGTCACCAATTGTTTTTTCCTGTATACCAGCCCCTAACCTGTTTGGTTCTAAGGCAGGAAAATGGAGACGCCATTTTGTGTTCGAAATATTATCAAATTTCCAAGTCATTTCCTTGAACGGGTAACTTCTGATACAAGGGCAAAGTTTGCTCCACCATTCGCTTCATGGCTGATTTGAAACTTCTCTATTTGATGATTTCTTGCATCAGACTAAATGCAAAAAAAAAAAACCCAAAGCAAAACAAAACAAAACAAAACATGATAAAGAGATTTAACTTGTATAATTTAGATTGATTTTACTGGTTGTGGGTTATATATTTTGGTTTTGATATGATTGATACATGTCCGTTAAAATTGCCAGACTTCTGTATATATACAACAGCCAAGACAGATATTAAAATCCAGGGTAACGTACAAGAAGTCAAGACCAAGTTGTTTCGTAACTGGGCAAACTTCCAAGCATGACACTGTGTAAATATTTCCTTTCACGAGTTATGAAATGTGCAGAATTAAAGCACTATACTAGCCTACATGTAAATGTTGCATGATTTTGTTATTTACACCTAAAGTTTTTTTTTTTGTGGAAGGATTTGTAGACCTACATTTTCAAAAGTAAGGAAAATGATATATGATTATATACATACAGTGTATATTGGTATTGGTTACCATTGGTTGGTCTTCAAAATTTCCGTGGGGGGGGGGGGGGGGGCGGTACTCCAAGTGGGTATTGGTGAAGACAGAGAAGCAAGATTTTATGAGTAGTGATAATCTCATATAATGTCAGAAATGATCGTATGATGTTACAATACAATACAATTTTGGATAACTTCATTCATTATGATACTGCATACAATGTATGAATAGAATTTCCTTTTTTAAAGCCAAATGTTGGTCAGGTTTCGTGGTAAAATTTTCAAGGTTTTTTTTTTGTCCTTCTTTTCCTCTACATTGTGATCAGTAAACATCTTGAAACTCTGAAAATGTCTAAATGTTAAATTGTACTTGAAGTTGAAAGAACATTCATTAGGTCCTTAGCATTGCATTTAATTGTTGTTTCTGTTTTTAGTGATTTTTTTTCCAATGTACATCACTTTAGGAAGGTGGGAAGTCTGTTACAGTATATTTCTTTCCGTTTTTATTCATTTATTTGAATTCATTCATTTTCATTTAAAATGAATTAAGGAACTTACATACATGTAATCAATCCTTTGAGAACTTTGCAAACACCGGGTTTACCTTTATACTTCTAGATTTACATGTAATGTGTTATTTATATCATGTCATGTGATTGTGGAAGCATTGTGTGTTTCAGTTACACAAATGTTGGCTCGTGATGTAAGGCACGTTTTATCATTATTATATAAGGAATTATATACTCAGCTATCAGATTGTTCCTATCATATAAATGATCTGGCATGTTTTTTTTATGCTTGTCTGTAATTAATACTCACAAACATGTTTTGTAAATTTATCTGTTGTCCTTGACTCTATAGTATAAATAAGGTCTTTGTTTTGCATAACATACATGTGCATTGTACGTGTAGTTGTGCATTATATAATGTAGGCTTTACATGTATGTTAAAAAAATGTGGAAATACATTTCTCTTGTGTTATGTGAGCAATCCATTCTTACTTGATTTAGTATTGAGTTACCTACATTTTGTAATTGCTGTGAATCACATGATAAATCCATTTTTTAATGTGGACTATTTAAAGAGGAATAATGAAGTCAGACTGTCTTTAAAATAAGTCAAACAAAAATGTCTGTGAAACACTGAAATGAAACAAATTACCAAGTCTGTAGACTTCATTCATTCATTTCATTACAATTTAGTTTCACAAAACCTTGTTATATCAGGGTTAAAAAAACAATAGAATATAAAGAAGTAGGGCCAGGAAAATTACATTTTTATAATGAGAGTTTGTTATAACAGTTACAGTGTTCTTTATAACGATGTTCCAATTTACATGTACATGTACATGTACATGTATGTGTAAATGTTCACTAGGGTTGGAAATATACATTTTAAAAAAAAAATCGAAATTACTTTATTTAGATATTTATTTGATTTTTTAAAGTTGTTGCTATAGAAGAGAAACATATTATTTTGGTAGATCTAATATCAGACTTTGTTTTGCATACAAAAACTCTTACCTGGATGAAATTTTTAGCCCCAAAATAAATCAAGCAATGATTTGTGAGTGATTTTGTTGATGCTACCGAAAAAAAATCACTCTAACATCATTGTTTGATTGCTCAAAGATCATTGTTTGATTGCTCTTTGTTTGTTTGTGTTTTTGCAGATCCATGGTCTAATATTCATTTTTCTTCCTTCTTCCAGGATCCTGACATGTTCTGGGACTTCATCACCCTCCGCCCCGAGGCCACTCACCAAGTCTCCTTCCTCTTCTCCGACCGCGGCACCCCCGACGGCTACCGCCACATGAATGGCTATGGCAGCCACACCTTCAAATTGCGCAACAAAGAGGGTTCGTACGTCTTCTGCAAGTTCCACTTCAAGTGCGACCAGGGGATCAAGAACCTGAATCGACAACGCGCCGGGGAGCTCTCCGCCACCGACCCCGACTATGCCATCCGTGACCTCTACAATTCCATCGCCACCGGAAACTTCGTAAGTTGGATTATTTGTCCCTTAGTTTCATATTGTAACACGCAACAATTCACTTCCACTGGCTGGTACCAAAGAAGATGTTGAATCCTGCATGAAATCAGTATTACAAAACTTTTTATTGAAGATTAAAGAAGCAAAATATTTTTTCACCAAAATCATTTGAGAATTTTGCACGGCTTGGAATTCTGTATAGTTGCAAAATTCCTACTTGCTTCTTTGCAAGATGAATATTGATTGCTGGGCCTCTTCTTCCCACTCCGCATAACTTGAACAAAATTGAAACAAATGGTTGTATTAAAGGGAAAAGAATGTTGAATAGCCCATCATTTTTTGTTATTTTCCCCAAGTATATGATAGATAAGAACATGTTTTTTTTTTTTACATGTACCTGTATATACATATATTTAAATTACATGAATCATCTGTCATTCTCTCTCTCTCTCTCTCATCTTTTTTTCTCTTCTCATTATTTATCTTTCATTTTCTTTATCTTTCTCTCTTTATATATTTGCTTATCTCTCTTTCTCTCTCTCTCTCTTTTTTTTTCTTTCTATCACTCTCTCTCTCTCTCTCTTTTTTTTTTCTTTCTATCACTCTCTTAATCTCACTTTCTCTCTTTTCTATCTTCTTTCTCTCTTTTCTATCTTCTTTCTCTCTTTTCTATCTTGTTTCTCTTCACAGCCATCTTGGTCCCTTCACATCCAAGTCATGAGCCAGGAGCAGGCAGACAAGCACCGTGACAACCCTTTCGATCTCACCAAGGTATTTAACCCTTGGTTCACACATTCAAAATGCTCTGTCTTCCAAGGGGGCTATGTTGCAAATCACATGGATAAGAAAATAAGCAAGAGGAAACAAATCACCCATTGAAAATTGAGAAGCAATAGCTGGATAATTTTCAGATCAGGGGAGCGTTTTGTCAAAGGTTTTGTCAGTAATTTTTACTGACAAATTTGCTCTCAGCCAATCAGATGCAAAGATTTCAGTAGCTTATAACAGTTGTCAGTAAAAATCACTGACAAAACGCTTGATGAAATGCTCCCCAGACCGAAACAAAAAGAATTACATGGATTACATGTAATAACACCATGTGATAATGCTCTTGAAGAGGCTGTTGATATATATTCTTTCATTGAAAGAACCTGCTTATGAGGTGGTTAGAGGAATTAAGAAAAAGTAATAGAAAAGGAAAGAAAAAGGAAAGAGATGATAATGCAATGTAATTAAAGTAGACACTTACATGGTTCTATTTTGGGGATAAAAGGAGGGATAGGCAGTGGGGATTGGAAAATATGTGAGTAGCTCGCAGAAGTTTGAAGTTTGGGAAAGAACTGTCACTGTGTAGTCCTCTGTAGAGTGTATAGTTTGAAAGAGATTCTGTTAAAAAGATCCTGTGCACTGTGCGCCGTACCACATGTGACTTTTATCCCTATGTTTCATCCATAAATGAAAAATCTCTCGATATGACCATGACTACTGGTAGTAATATTAGAAAGAACCATTATTCAATGGCCATATCAAGAGATTCTTTACTTTTGGATAAAGTACAGGTGTATATGGATAAAAGACATATCATACCGGACACATACATGTACATGTAACACAGATACATGTACATCTCACTTTTTATTCATCATCCTCATGGATAATAATCTTATTTAGATTAAACCTATATTAAAGAGAAGGTTGAGTTCTTGGATGGGTGAAAAACATTTTCTCATTCCTTTTATGTCAGTTCGGAAGAACATCATAGTAGCAGTGTCCCATGAAAAGGATTGCTCTTCAAATGAAAACCTGCAGTGTTCGGGCCGAACGTTCATGCCACATGTGTGTGCAGTCCTATATATCCATAATTTCTGTGCATGTCCTTTTTAGTGAGATTGGGTCCATTTCTTATCATTTTGATGATTCCAAAACCTCACAGTAAACGCCAGTTTTTATATAGACATGATCAACCCTTTCCAATTGCTGTGAGAGAATTTCTTTCACAATGTAATCTCATGACCAGAAATCAACTTTATCTTTAAAGCCACTTTGTGCAGTGAAGCCATTTTTGTTTCTACATGTGTATCTTATTTATCCTTTTGAAATAGGTGTGGTCCCAGAAGGAGTACCCACTGATCCCTGTTGGTAAGATGGTCCTGAACCTTAACCCCAAGAACTACTTTGCAGAGGTGGAACAGATCGCTTTCGCTCCTGCTCACATGATCCCAGGTGTTGAGCCCTCACCAGACAAGATGCTTCAGGTATTTTAACATTATAAAGCCCTGTGAAGACATGATGATAATATAATTATAATATTGGATACTTCAATCGCGCTCATATCCACAAGGCGCTCAAGGCGCTCCAATACTACTCTAGCTCTAGCTAGGCTACCGATTTCAGTGCTCACAACATTCAAGAAGTTCTTTCCTACCAGGTGACCCATTTAACACCTGGATGGAGATTAATGTCTTGCCTAAAGCCGTACCAGGGCTTGAACCCATGACCTTGGCATCTCATGTCAAGTGTTCAAACCACTCGACTACGATATCTCTAAAACCACCTCAAAAAAGATTCATTACCATAAATACATTTAAGTGAATCCAAGTCATAGTTTAGAAATTAATATACACATGTATGTATTTCCTGGTCACATAGACAAACCAAATGATGATCATCAAATTCTTGCTCATTCAGGGTATTTTGTACACTTCTGATTTAGTAAGGTGTTTGGATTGATTTGATCGTCTCTTCTCTTCCATACCTTTACAGGGACGTCTGTTCTCCTACTCTGACACCCATCGCCATCGTCTGGGCACCAACTATCTCCAGATCCCTGTCAACTGCCCTTTCGCTGCCAGAACCCGCAGCTACCAGAGGGATGGACCACAGTGCGTCACTGACAACCAGGGTGAGTGGAAGACCCCAATCGCTTTGTAGAAAACCCCTGGCACAGACTTTATTCTAAAAATTCCTATATAGTATGTAATCTATCTCTATCCCTGAATGGAATAGCCTGCCAGCAAGTACATACCGACAGTCCGCAGTGCTTCTCTTTAAGCATTTTATAAATGCCCTCATCTCAGTAAACCACTTAACCCGTTCTCACTCTACTCTCAATTTTTAGTTTATATTCATGAGAGGTTGCATAGCTCTTTGAAACTTACTAGAAGAAGAAGGGTCCCAAAGGCTTTGTCATTTGGAAATTCTTCAGGATTGCCCATCAAAATTGGTTTGTGTGAGTTTATAGCTGTAGCCTCAGTTGTTAGTCAAAAATATAGACTAACCCCAAACCCCCCCCCCATGCTATTTCTTTATCGCTTTTTTTTTCTTTTTAGGAGGAGCACCTAACTACTTCCCCAACAGTTTCTCTGGACCAATGGACAACAAGGAATATGAGCAGTGCAAGTTTACCGTCAACGCCGAGTGTGGCCGCTACGATTCCGGGGACGATGACAACTACACCCAGTCAGGAATCTTCTGGCGTGACGTCCTGTCCGAAGCTGATCGCGAGGCCACCGTAGACAACATGGCCTCCCACATCAAGGATGCGGCAGAATTCCTGCAGAAGAGAGCCGTAAGTGATACCACTTTGCGCAGTGGTGGGTCATCCTGTACACAGATGCCAATAATTTGGGGCAAAAGTCTGAATTCTGGCCCTAGCAATTTATTTTCAGGCCCTATTTTAAGGTTTTTTAGAACTCAAGATCATTGTAGACTATTTTTACGGCTGCTCATGAATTCTTAATGGCAACCCTGTCCTGGGCCCCATTTCATAAAACTTGTTATCAATAACAAGTTACAATAACTGTTATAAGCTACTGAAATCCTTGCATCTGATTGGCTGAGAGCGAATTTGTCATAGAAATGAGGCAGTTGTTATTGATAACAAGTTTTATGAAACGGGGCCTTGGAGATTCTGACCCAACAAGGGGTGGGTAAGCCTTGGGCTTCTTGGAAGAAAATTGTTTACACATGCTCCAAACTGAAAGAAATATAGCTTTGCAAAATCTCAGGTGAGGTGGGGGTGGGGGAGGGGTGGTGGGGTGGTGTTCTGAGATGACCAAATTTTGTGGGTTGCAAAAAAAAGGGGGGCCAGCTGTGATGAATAAGATAATCAAGAAAAAAGACAAGAGAGATCATCATGTGATGGGCGTATTCTCTCACATTTCATCAGCCTGGTAAGATGGTCCTCCCCCTCCCCCCGCCCCATTTCAGCCCCCATGTCTGGACCCACGCTACGCATTTGCATAAAATATAAAGGAATATCTTCCATGATACTAATAACCACATCATCACTACCACCTAGCCAATCAAATATGATACCGAGGGGAGAAATTTATCATACATGTACATTTATTGTCGAGCTTCAAAATCATTTATGAACTATCCCTAAAAAGTAAACGAAGAAGCTTGACTGGGGAGGAATTTTTAATTTGTAAACAAATCTTTCGGCATATTACAGGTTCGAATCCCGCTGGTTCCAATTTTTTCTGACTTGTGTTTTTCATTACAGATCGAGCATACGATCTTTAACACTGGGAGTAATATGCCGAAAGATTTGTTTACAAATTAAAAATATCCCTAAAAAGTTTGATTGTGATTGTGTGTAACACGATGGTTGTGTTCTGACTCGCAGGTGGAGCAGTGGGGCAAGTGCGACCCAGAGTGGGGAAAGCGTCTGGAGGCCAAGATTGCAGAATACAAGGTACATGTATGTCCTATTCTAAAATATACAGGTAATGGATGATGGTCATTTTTTTTTCCCTGGCCAACATTTACTGAGTTTTATTGTTGCCAAGATTAGATTAGACTAGATTAGATCTATTACACTCCTATCATACATAATCTAGAGATGCCAACTTCTGGGGAGCGTTTCATCAAGCGTTTTATCCGTGATTTTTACCAACAACTGTTATAAGCTACTGAATTCCTTGCATCTGATTGGCTGAGAGCAAATTTGTCAGTAATTATCACTGACAAAATGCTTAATGAAACGCTCCCCTGAACTCAAAAGATCGTGTTCAAAGGAGTAAAATAGCTGATGATGCAAAAAAATAAAGTATGGGACATTTTCATATTTGATAACATGTTAATTAATTTTTCGGCAACTTATTTTACCTCAAGTGACATTTAAGTAAATTTCAGTTTTAATAATGTGAGTACTCACACTGAATTTTCATGTGGAGAAAATATTCTGAAATCGTTCTTTTATAATAATTTTATGTTGTAAAGTTTAGGCAAAAAAAAACGTGCCAAAAACATAAACCTTGCCAACATATATGTACACATGGGACAACATTGCATTTAGACAACGTACCTGGCATGGATTTAGTCCCAGCTTTTCATGGAATGCCTTGTTTATTCTGCTAATACTTGGCAATTACCCATTCTCATTCAGAATTGTGTGTCAGATGCTCTTTACAGGGTATTTATAGATGATTATGTGGTGGATTTTGTTAATGTTTTGGGTTTTTTTTTTGGTTTTTTTTTTTTTTTTGGGGGGGGGGGGGGTTTGGTCATGACCAGAATTCAATTTTTTTTTAAATTCATTCTCAACTTTCGCTTTTCAGTCCCAGGCCACAGCCACTGCTAACCTCTAGATCGAATTGGATGACTTGGATCAATGTTAAGAGGCAGGAGACCGGAAGACTTTCATCATAATCATCTCTTATGTGATGTGGCCTTTGCAGGAGAAATGATGACAAATATACAAGCCATCTACATGTATCATTATGTAGCCAATCAAATCATTTATACAAATCAGAATTTGTAGCCATGATTTGGTGATGGGAAATATATATTGTATATAAAGTGTTAACAAGGAATCCATTGATTATTTTTAATTATTTTTGTATTTCTTTTTTTTTTGAGAGGGGGGGGAGGGGCTGTGGAAGGGTTGCGAGGAAGATGTAATCCCATGTTCATTTCAATGAGGGAATGTGACAGTTTATCATAACAATGATGATGAGTATTTTCAGTATTGCATCAATAGCTTAATCATTTTATTGATGTCTGTTCACTGAAATCTATGAGTTATATATGTTGCCATTTCAAGCAAAGTGAATGCATTGGTAGTCGAGTTGTTAATCAACTTTATAGCTGAACTGCAACTGTAGAAGACAAATTGTTTTGAAAATATTTTATAATGTAATGGGTCTAAGGGATCGTGCTATCTTTTGAACAAGCTTGTGGCTGATTCAATGTAGTGATACTGAAAGTTAGAAATGAAATTTAAATTTTTTTTGCTGTTATGTGTAGAAAAAATCAGTTCATTTGCTCACCATATCTTTTTGACACATGTAGCACTTGATATCCTTAGGAATTTCAGGCCATATTTGTAATTTACCTCAAACATCAATCATTAAAAGTACTTTTTTATGAAGAAAAAAAAAATCATTGCTTTATTTGAATATGTAGTAGCAATAATGAATATTCTGAAATATTGCGTTTATCGTTGAGAATGCTTTAGCATCATTTGAAGCCGCCTATTTTTGCTTCATTCTGTCTCATTACTACGTTCATGCCACTTTAGCCTCCTGTATATCTTGAATAGTCATTTTGGGGTTTATCATACGCTACACATACTAGTGCATTGTTAGCATCTTATAGATTGAAATTACGGTAAGGTATTAAGATGCAGTGCAAACAACTATACAAGTTTATTTTCAGTTACTTCTTTCCTTCTTTACAGCCAGAAAAGTTTGTGTAGTCCTTTGCCTTTACGTTTGATGTGCGATCAAATTTAATTTGTTAATATAAGATGTAAGCACTCGTCTTCCAGAAAGATATCCAACTATTCCATAACTGTGTGTTGGCTCTATTATGAAAAAAAAAAAAAATAATGAAATTCATCACTATCATTGCCTGCCAAATTTTGTATCAGTTTTTTATGTTCATCATGTTAGGCATTTAAAATATATTCACCATAGTAGAAAAAATGTACATGTTCTGTTTATGGTGGGAGGTTCAAATTTAATTGTGACACTGTCGTGAAGTGAAATTATTTGGTTGATGACTTGCATTTTGTTGATTCCACAACTCAAAAGGAATTTTGTTTTATAAAAGATTGTATTTTCAGGTTACCATTTAAAAAATAATTTTCAATATTTTATAGTTTATATCTATATGTTTTATCAATCATTGTGACAAGATGCTTTCTATGTAGTGTCATGCTTCTCGAGGAGTTCACCTGTATAAAATTTGATATTACGTAGATATGAATCATATCATGACAACTTATTTTGTAACATGGTCCACTGTATGCTGTGCAGACCTCTTATTGTACAAGTGTTTGAAGGTTAAACCGCTTGTAGTGAAAGTGCTACTTTCAGCTTGTACATGAAAGTAGCCCTGATGGAGATCCCATTTCTCCCTGCTGGATACCGGATAAACGTAGAGGCTACTTGTTTTATTGATCAAACGTGATACAGGACAAGATGCATTTGATTTGTTTTATGGGTGTAGTGAAACCATTATCGTCACCAATTATACCGTGTCAGGCACTTCTTAGTCGAAGAAATACATGTAGTAACAACATTATTTTTCTTTTGATGGTTGGGGCTGGCTCAACGCAACAGGTTGGTCCAGGTCATTGATAGCAAAGGAACGGGGACATACCATGTCATTTTAATTTTCTTTATTTACCGGTATTCAGTCCGATTGAGGCAGGGTGGCCTCGTTTTACAAATTACAATGGGGCCCTGCATAAACCATTACATCGCAGAAATATTGATCATAAGACATAGGGTCACAAGAAAGATGCATGTACAAGTAGTTCAAAACTGAAGGGGTTTAACTTTCCATCATGGTCATAGGATTTAAGGCCTGAAGATATAACACCTTTTTTTTCCAAGCAGCAGTGTCATGTTTTCTGAATGTATAAAATTCTTCATCAGAGACTATTATCTTCAATAAAATGTGGAATGCAAAGTTTTAATGTAATCAAGGTGTACTTTCTTTGGATTGTTTGACACATTTTTCTTTTCTAATTTTCTCTTCCATCTACCTTTTGCTCTTCTCCATATTTCCCTTCCTTGCCTCTATTTTAATAATTCCTTCTCATTTCTGTTGCATGTAGTAGAAGATGTAGCTCTTCTCTTTTATCTCGATCGTTCTACTCCCCTTCTCCCTCTACTGTGCGATCCACTCTGCCCTTCTCTATGTCACTATCTCCATTTTTTTTTTCTTCCACTTTTCTTACCCTCTCTACAAAATTTACTTCTCCATCTGTGATTCCACCCTGCCCTTCTCTCTTGCTCTCTCTTTCCCTTTTCTCTCTCTCTCTTCTTCTCTCTCTCCCTTTTTCTCTCTCTCTAGCTCTTCCTCTTGTCCTTTCTCTTCAAATCTCTCATTACCTTCAGATTTTAAACGAGAAGAAAAAATTGGATACCGACTCGTACATTTGTTAGCATATTTCATTTTGAAAAAACAAAAACGATTCATAAAAGAATACATTTAAGAAAAAACGAATTACAAATGACTTCATTTTACATTTGTTGGGCTTATAGGAACAAAATATCAATAACTTGCGTGACTAAATGTACATTACAGTCTGTGGAACTTCATTATAAAGAACATTATAAAAGTAATTCTCCTTGTCTCCTTTGTATATAGGGGGAAATCTGGCCCGTGCCCCCCTTTTTGAAACTCGACTGGCATACCTTATTCAATGAAAACATAATGTGCCCTTCAATGTGTACTTTTCCGGCTCTGTGCCCCCTCTTTTACAGAATCATGGATCCGCCCCTGCCTGATACGGGGTTTCACCATAACAAGGTTGTTTCCTTGGTCCCAAGGAGTTTGTTATAAATAGGTTCCACTGTTGCATGTATTAAAGTACCAACACATATTAACTTTGAATTTGTCGAAGTGATAAAATTTAGTAATAAGATAAACTTAGAATTATTTGCTATCCAAAAAGAGAAGACGACTTGTATACTGTGCAGTGGAACCTTGTTATAACAACCTCCTTGGGACCAAGGAAATTACCTTTTGGTATTAAAACCTTGTTATATCACGGCTAAAAAAACCAACAGAATACAAAGAGATGGGACCGGTAAAATCACCTTGTTATAATGAGAGTTTGTTATAGCAGTGTTCTTTATAAGGAGGTTCCACTGTATAACTAATAATAAAGTATTGTGTACGTACATGCATACTTGCACTGTTATGAGAATTCGCTCAAACTCAAAGCCCCCCAAAAAGATTTACATTATTTTCCCATCCTTATCTTTGTATCATCTGACTCATAGATTGTCTGCACAATATTAAACCATATTAGTAGTAGGGTCCATGATCAAAAGAAAGTTGTAAAATTGTGGAAACGACCACAATTTACACAAGACTAAAATACTGTCAAATGTTTCTTCTTGGTCTTTTGCATGGTCTTTAAAGTCTTGGTCGGAAATAGATTAGCACTACAATAGCAATGACAAATATAAATAATACTTGTAAAAGAGCATATTTACAACAAGAATTAAACAATAAAATGCAGCAAAACAAAATGTGAAAGTTTTTTTTCCAAGCAGTAGCATTACAATATGATTCTAAGAAATATTCTGAACAAACTGAATGAATGCAACTGTGTCTCCAATACACCTCTGCTATGTTTTAGTAATCAATGATCCTGTGACCTGTAACATCTGATCTCATGAACCCAAACACTTCTCATTTAATCTTTTCACGCTCATACATACATACTTTAGCCCGGTTTGGTTGAAATTGCTTTAATTCATTTTTCAAATCATTGCCACAAAATGATATTTCCTGGGGATTTTAACACTGTTATGACCCTGTGATATTTGACCTATGACCTCTTACTCTCAAACCTTATTAGCTTATTCTTACATTATTTTTCACTCAATATTATTAGCAAGTCGTCTGGCAGGCAGGGAATGGTTTATGGGTAGCATATATGAACAGGTGTATGATGGAAACAACATTACAATCTTTCAAGCTTTTGATATTTCATCATCAGAATTTGTTTATTATACATGTAATGATAAACAGAAAGAGAAGAAATAATTGCACAATTCACATCTACATGTACCTGTTGCAGTGTGTAAGAAATTGGACCAATTACTTTTGATATTTCTCCATTCATCTAGTATAAAGGAGTAATGAAATATAACCAATATATTATCATTACATTTAACAACTGAATAGGTATTTCATAATCTCATCTTTAGAAAAATAGATTTATGAAAATGAGAATGCTATGTTCAACTTATTGCATCTATAAATGCAAACTGCAGAGCTACATGTATAGAGTGTTGTTGATACATGTACATCTTCCTGTAACTAGGTGCGCTGCTCCCATTTACATCAATGGTTTTAAAAAATACCTCACCACTTCTTCCTAACTTAAAGTGTACCAAACACCTGATAAATTAATTGGTGTACAGCTACAAAGTATAAAATCAGCCTCAAAGCATTTTACCTGACCTTCTATGGGTTAACGGGGAGTATGAAGAAAATGAGGGAACACATAAAACCCTCTCGCGCGGAACCCAACTCCGAGTTCGGTTCTGCGCGGGCCTTATTCTATGCGAGTGCATAAGGGTGCGTCGACTGGTCTACTCACAAGTTGCTGTATTGTTTATTGGGAGTGATCAACTTGCAATCGCTTTATACAGTCAACATTTGAAGCTCATATTTTGAATAGTACATGTACATGTATATCGACATGAAACCCCTAACGTACAGAGCAAAACATTTTTTTGTGATTCGTACACTTTAACTATAATAGCTCCTTCTCTTTCACGCTTATATTTTATCGGACAACTGTTAGCTACTGAAATCCTTGCATATGACTGACCGAGAGAAAATTTGTCGGATAAAATATCTGACAAGTCCTTTCGTGAAACGCCCCCCAGATATTGCATGGAAAGGAAAGTGGAGGCAGATGTTTCAGGGTATTCAGTACATGGGATGAGCAGTAGCTTTGAAGTTGGGGTCTGTCTGATGCAACTGTTGGCCCTGGGATGAGGGAGGGGTAGAAGTGAGATGGTGCAGGGGTTGAATGGTAGGCATGAAAGGGCTGGGCTGGAGAGGCTGCAAGGTTTGGTTGGGCGGGGGAAGGTACTGCCTTGGCTGTGGGAGGGAGTGGGGTGTCTGATGGACTTGGGTCAGGGGTTGTCCGGTGCCAGGCAGGGCGTATGGAGATGGCAGATGTTGCGCCAATGGCTGTGGCGGCATCATGTGGTGGCCGAGCTGCGAGGCCAGGTAGGAGGCAGTCATGCCCGTTTGTTGATTCGTTCCAGTCAGGGGAAGTGATTGCGAATGCTCCTTGTAGGGGTATGGAGAGGGTGCACTTCTCTGGACAATTTGTGTGACAATGGTCTGTGAGACAACACTTCCGGATGGAGTCAGGCTCGGCTGACGGGGAATGTACTCTGATTCCTGCTGGCTGTGATGCTGGGTCGATGAGGAGAGAACAGGGGGAAGCGAGGACACCAGCTGAGAAGAAAGAGATGCAAAATCAGTCATGCTGGGTGGTGCTGTGGCAGGAGGAAACAGGTGCCTTTGAGGCTGTTGAAGTGGCGCAACAAGGGGTTGCATGGCTTCGGCCTCTAGAGGACTGGGTTCAGAGATCCCTGCAGCAGAGGAGGCTGTGTGTAAGGTCTGGATGTGGGATGTTGAAGGAGTATTCATAATGATCTGTACAGGCGAGTTCTCTCTCACTTGGGTCAGTGCTGTTGAAGGGATCATCCCTTCGCAAGCTGAGGGCATCTGTGTGGAGGTAGTCCCCGGAACCATGTACACGGCATTGCCAGACTGGGTCTGAGCAGCAGAAGTTATGACAAAGGACAGCAAGTCCTGTAATCCTGCAGACGAATTTGCAGCTGCTGCAGGTGCTGGTGGCATTACTGATTCTGGTTTGGTATTCTGCGCACCTCCACCTTGAATATCTAGCACCCTTCCTTGCTCTACACTATTCTCTTGCAAAGAAGTAAGTTTGGACTCTAGTGCTTTCTTAATAGCAGTTCCTTTCATCTTAATTTGTAGCAAGGGTAGTGGGGTTGCAGCTTTCCGCTTTGCCCTTCTCCTCAGATTATGCGATTCCAAGGAGTCAGCTGGCACTTGAGCTTTGCATTTTGCAACAATAGTTTTAAGTTCACTGAGAATATATGGGAACAGGGAAGCTTGTACTTTTTTATTTTCTAGAAGAGCAAGTAGTTCGTCATTGACATCTAATATTTTTGTCAAGTTTACATCGGATGTCTCATCATCTTCCATCGGAACTGGATCAGCATTGTAAATTAAGCCTGGATCTTGAAGATCATTGTCATCATTATCTTCAGGTTCATGGGTGTCTGCCATAAAGAGTGCTCCATCATCCCCATCATCAGCATCGTCATCATCGTCGTTATCATCATTCACAGCATCACCTATAGAAGCAACAGCATCTATACCATCTTTTCTGTTACCTTCACTTTCATTTGTATTTAGAACAGATTCTTCAGCTGGAACAACAGTCTCTTTTCGTGCTTGTCTGGGACTTCTCCTGAGTTTCTGCTGAGGAGGGGGTGGAGGTGCTGAAGTGGTTATGCCTTTTCTTGTAGGATCTGTTAGCTGTGCTTTTATATTAACCAGGAAGGAGCTCTGCATCTGCATGTGGACTCTATGTATATGGGGGCAAAGCCTCAACTCTCCACCACAGGTGCAGGTGTAGAGATGAGGACAAAGCTCGACACAGCACACATCAAGGCACTGGGGACTGCATGTCGCCTCTGGGCAAAACTTCTTTACTCTCTTGACATGCAGGAGTTCCGTCTCAGTTTTGACGGAATACATCTTCGCCATCATTCTTGTAATGCAGTCATCAGGTATCTGTAGGGCTTCTTCATGCCTTGATCTGATCCCTACTGTCTGCCCTGGTTGCAGACAACTTTGTAAGAGAGACTGCTCACCTTGTTCATCAGCGATCTTCACCAAGAAAGCTACGAGGTCATAGATCTCACCCTCTTTGCTCTCCCTGTCAAGGTAAGCTTTCAGCGGCTTGTGGAATGCTTCATCGTACATTGTGGTGTGGTTACGATTTGAAGAATAATTGCCATAGCATGTTGCCCACTGCGGACAACGATCCAAGTACGACTCTTTGAAATACACAACAAAGGCCTTGGCCTTGGGCCGATATCTGTTCAGAAATGTGCTAGTCATACTGGTGAATTGATTCAAGTTTGGTTCTTCCATAAGCAAGACTAAGGATGTATACATCTCTCTCCTGAGCTCCTTGTCAGTGACAAGCACTTGCAGCTGATGCAGCCAGTCATGGTGAACAAGACATTTGCAGAGGACATGGGTAAGGTTCTCACCAAAAATGGCCAGGAGAATGTTGATGCAGCTAGATGATTCATCAGTCAATACCCCTGCCAGCATAGACTTGTTGAAACTTTCAGCAATTATCTGGAAAAAGTAGACGAGCGCTGCTTGATCATCTGGACTGCAAATAAGATGAGCCACTGGACTTCCTCTACCGTAATCATCTCGCATGCTTACATTCACCAATAGGTAATCCTGAAATGGCACCGAGTCAACACAGAGATACTTGACTGTGAAAAGTTGCAGCATATGAAGTTGTTGCTTTGTCTGTAAGCCAACAACTACTGGACTGTCCTCCACTGCTAGGGAATCACCTTCAAGCTTTCCAATGATGTACTGCCCTCCTTCAGGTTTGTACATCATGATAGGATTATGTCCCTCTGATCTGTGTTTCTCCAGGAGGATGGCAAGGTTGGAGATGCTGTCCAGACCTTCAGGATTCTTCTCTGCTCTTTTGAATATATTCCGTCTCATTTGCTGCATGTGGTGTCGTGAGATATTGAGCTGCTTCTTGAATACAGTCAGATTATCAATATTGCTGTGATTCGGACGAGCAAGATCTTTCTGGATATCTTCCACGGTGACCCCAAACGCGATCTTCAACTTCAAGTCGTCCCTCAACTTCTGTGGTAATGGATGGAACTTGATGTCACTAGACAGGAGAGGGTGAGAATGCGAGCTATAATATGTCACCTTGAGGTTGCCTGTCTTTAGGCACTTGGCCGTAATGATCCTTGCTGGGCAAATCATGTCCGTCTTGACGCATCCCTTGGACATCTTCCTGGAGGTTGTCCTGGCTGGAGTTCCTTTAGCTTTGTGACTACGGGAGCTGCCATTCCTCTGACAAGCATAGGTCTGATGAATGCAGAGTGATGACTGAATAGCGCCTCTTTCTTTTGAAAAATAAGCAAAGTTCTGGCTTTCCTCTCTCTCCTTCCACGCCAGAAACTTCTCTTCGTTCTCAAATGAGAGGTCAGACTTCTGCAAAGACATGCCATGGTCTTCCTCAAGATGCTGCATGAGCTTGGTCTTGTGGTAGAACATCTCCTTACATCCAGGATGGATGCATGTGGTCCTGGCATTGCTGGTCGTTGTCTCTTTGTGGACCTTCCGGACATGGCGTTGAAGATTGGTCTTCTGTGTAAAGAGGTTGTTACACCTGGTGCAGCAGAATTTACCATCTTTCTGCTGGGATAATTATTCAAAAATTAGTCAAGGTTAGCTACTACATTCATTTGAGAAGGAAGTACATGCATTTTCAAAACTTTGTGATTTAGTTAGCGGCTAAAATTGGTAATTTGGGGATTTCTAAATGTATCCTGCTATATCAAGTTACCCATCAGGACTACATGTAGCCTTGCTCCCATCAAGTGTATCCTTTGTTCTATTTTCACTAACATAATAAATTTATGAGATAGTTATGGTAATAATCTGTCACAAAAGACTCGGTTCTAATTGAGAAATGAAAGACCCTCCTCACCTGGAAACCTGCCTACAGTTCATTATACATCATCTTCAAAATCTTATTTCATAATATTGACCAATTTATACTGAATGTGAAAGAGGTGAACATGTAGTACATGTAGCACCCTCGGAAGAGCTGGAAATAGACATCGCTCTCTTTGATTATAAATCTGGGCTTGAGAACAAGTTTTGCTTACCTTGGTAAAGTAGGATTTATTTGCTGCTGGGGGATTCTCACTGGTCTCTGGCTCAGGGGTGGGGTCATCTCCCTCCCCTCCCAGCAGGTATGCCTGTCATTGCAACAGAAAAGAACTCTCTTGAGAGTGATTCCATATCAGAAAACAGATATTTTGGAAATAGAAAAAGAGACATCTTGGCAACATTTTCTAGCCTACTGAGCAAATAAATTGATGAAAAATTTCTTTGCAGTCGATATATAATTGCAGTCATCATAAAGCACTATTGTAAATTTTTTTCTAGTGCCTCTAAATATCTGACATTATTTTTTTTCCATTCTCGGAAAGAAACAGCTAAATAAATACAGATATGGCGTGTGTCATAGGGGACACAAAGATGCCCTCTACGTCAACAAATTTCCATCTCTTTCATCCCAAAATGACAGATCACTTCGAGCATTATGGATTTATAATGCACTCTGATTTAATTGAATATATAATATAGCAGGATTGAAAATATCATTGTTGTAGATGTCATTTCTTCTTCTTCCCCCCCCCCCCCCACCATATTGACAGAACCACCTAGATTTTTTATTCCCCTATTATAATTAAAGTACTCTTCAGACTTTAATTCATGAGCCTTCTTCCTATTTTCTTTACTGCATGCATGACATTTTTTAAGGGTAAAAAGAAACAATATAACACAATACACTTCTAAACATGCCAAAGGACATGCACACGTACAAAAAGGAATCTAAAAAAAAAATTATACAGCAATTATATATGTTCCAATATTTTTTCCCATTTTTATTAAGTTTCCATAATCAGAAACAAAATTATTATCAAACCTGAATCGTGTCCATGGTAACGCTTCTACAGTGGTAAATGATAGCAACACAGGAATCTTCAAACTCACGATGTGGCCTCAAACTTGGTTAACGAACTGTATTGTCCTGATTTTTGCAGTCCAGTTGTCAGTCTCACATGTTCAGCCTTCATCAGAAGCAGAGATCTGTAGTTTCAGCAGAAATGATCTGCAAATGTGAAAGACAGGGAATGGTATTAGCGAGGCCCTAAAAGATAACCTTATATATTGAATGAATGCTTTTTCCAAGTGCAGCAGTCACGGATGTAAATATGCAAGAATTTCATTTCATCTTGGGGGGGGGGGGGGGGGGAATGACCATTCATGGAGAACAAAGTCATCCCCCCTAATGAATAGAAGGAATGCATGGATCTACTTTAAAATTTTCAAAAATTCAAATTTAATGCTCACCTCTTTGTCAAACTCCTAGTAACGAACTACACTAAAGGAAAAAAGAAACTTATAAAAGTTCAAGAGATCACCAAATTAAATTCTCTGCATGGAAATGTACCAAATTTGGATATAATGTTGATTCAATGCATGGCTTTAAATGACAGTCAATAACAAAAAGTTTTCTTCAATGCCACAAAAGAAATGTGCACTGAAGCAAAGGACTCTCTAATCCCCAAGTCACAAAGACAAACTGCAGCCTTGTACACCATATGCATGTCAATGAATGAAACAAAAGAATTTCAAAAGGGATTTGCACCCCTCGAGCAAGAGGATATTGATGTTTTGCCATGGTGCGCCCGTTCACCAGACCTTTCCCCAATTGAACATCTCTGGGAAGAGCTTGGTCGACGTGTGTCAAGGCGTGACAATCAACCCATCAATAGGGAGACGCTCATTGCAGCACTGCAAGAGGAATGGAACAATGTTCCCCAGGCTACCATCGCGAATCTGATCGGAAGCATGCGAAGACGGTGTACAGCTTGCCAGCAAGCTAGAGGTGGACATACTGGCTATTAATCTGTTTGGATATGAACTTGCAAATCCCTTTTGAAATTCTTTTGTTTCATTCATTGACATGCATATGGTGTACAAGGCTGCAGTTTGTCTTTGTGACTTGGGGATTAGAGAGTCCTTTGCTTCAGTGCACATTTCTTTTGTGGCATTGAAGAAAACTTTTTGTTATTGACTGTCATTTAAAGCCATGCATTGAATCAACATTATATCCAAATTTGGTACATTTCCATGCAGAGAATTTAATTTGGTGATCTCTTGAACTTTTATAAGTTTCTTTTTTCCTTTAGTGTATTACATCCACCCGTTACAAGTCAATTTATTTCAATAGTAAGAATGCAGATTGCATACATTAAGTGTTGCTAGGTTGGGCAAGCCAAAAGGTATGTCCAACCTAACAACGCCTAATACATGCAATTCAAATTTTGACTATTGAAAAAGAATAGGTTTTACAGGTGAATGTAACAGTTGGTCAATAGGCAAAGGTGTATAAATTTGAATACATTACGAAAATGGCCTATGAACGATGCAGGCTATCATGATGATGAACAGTGAACTCTGCTGTATGATGGGGAGCCCTATGTCTGTGCACCTAAGGTTTTGACCTGAAAATGAACATGAATTTCTTTAATATTCCTCTAAAGCTTTATTTTACATTATTCCTGATATTCTAAAGAGTAAGTTTGAAAAAAAATCTCATCAATATTAGAACAAAAACAATGCCATTTTCACAAGAAACAGTGGCCGTATCATTTCAACATTGAAAAAACATTGGTGCCCATGTCTGCGCACTCATTCATTTTGCACGCAGTTCGGGAGTTTTGACGTGAAAGACATTTTGAGGCTTGTGAATAAAATGTCTGAAATAAGACCGTTTTTTTCATTATTTTGACTAGTTTTTTGGGCATTATCGTGAAATCTGTCACCAGAGACAAAAAAGATCTGGGGTACAAGATTTCTTCTGACAAGCGATTAGTCTCAACACTGGGTCTGAGGCCAGCATTTATTTAGTCAGTTATAACGATTTCAGATCGAGATCACATCTCTATATACTTATCGTCTTTTCTGTCACCACTTTTTAAACTAAATTAACTGTAATTAACCTGTATATTCCATCAACCCCTCTTTTCCCTCCTCTTCAAAACCACTCTGCCACTTTTAGACAGTTACCTATTCACGCAATAGATTAATACATGTATTTCATATCGAGATCGCATCTCTATCGTCTTTTCTGTCACCAGCGCGTGTTAAAGCATTGCAAAAACCCATAGGCGGAGACAGAAAAGACAATAAGATTAAGACTGTCTATACCTAGTCGTCTTTTCTGTCTCCGCCTATGGGTTTTTGCAATGCTTTAACACGCGCTTGTGACAGAAAAGATGATAAGTATATAGAGATGTGATCTCGATATGAAATACATGTATTGATCTATTGCGTGAATAGGTAACTGTCTAAAACTAAAAGTGGCAGAGTGGTTTTGAAGAGGAGGGAAAAGAGGGGTTGATGGAATGGTTACAGCCCTATAGCTAGAAGGTCCGATAGTTAGCGGGTCCAATAGACCGACACCCAATAGATAGAAGGTTCGATAGACCGAATGTACGGAAGGGTCCAATAGACAGACGGTTCTATAGACCGAATCGGCGGAGGGTCCGATAGTCCGAAGGTTCTATAGATCGAATGTCCAACGGGGTCCGATAGACAGAAGGTCTGATAGACAGAAGGTCCGATAGACCGAATCGGCAAAAGGGTCCGATAGTCCGAAGGTTCAGTAGGGGTCCGATAGTTAGAAGTTCCGATAGACCGACAATAACGTAAAAACGGTAAAATAAGTGAATACAATTAAGTTTTTAATAGTTTTATCTCATAAAAGGAAAAGGGTAATGCCTTATCTTTTTCTATGTGTACTGTAATAAGCCGATGCAAAAAAAAAATGGGGAACTTAAAGTTTTGTTTATAATACATTTTCAACATGTTAAAAGTATTTTTATCGGAGCATCATCATCATCACCGTGGGGCGGGGGTGGTCCACCCATGCATCTCAGCCCCCCCCCCCACGGTTAATTTTGCCACTAAACCGATGTATTGGCAATGGGGTACGCTCCCGGGGGGGGGGGGGGCACTCAACCTGTTTTTGGATGTGGGTGTGCCGCTGCCAATCTCAAAACAGGGGGCTAATGAGCTAAATGGTTATTGAGGAAGCTCATTTTTGAGGGTCTAAGGAGCTAAATGGTTAATCAAGGAAGCTCATTTTTTGAGGTCTAAGGAGCGAAAGGGCTCATGGGCAGAGCTAATTTTAGCTGCTCGCGATCTCACTACTTTGGTACACACATACGGGGCATGAGCTGAGTCAGCGGTCGCAGCGCTGTTTCTAACGCTGTACATGCCGCGCCACTGCACTGACTCGATGTCGCATGCAGATTGATCTCGCTGAGTCGCCGCTAGCACTAGTAATACCGCGTTCAGTTAGGGGGCACTAGGCCGCCCAGCTCCCCCGCTGCGCTGGCCTGGAAGGCTAGGGAGCGACCGTTCCCGGACAATAGGCTGTGCGCATTGTTTTCTCATATTCTAGGGAGCGAGTCGGAAGCCAATCGAGGTGCGGTTAGTGAAAATCTGAAAATCGCATATCATGGGAGCGACCCGAGAAGGTTGAAAATGGGGGACGTCACAGCGGCACATACATGTGTGACATATATATGTGAGTGCCCCCCCCCCCCCCCCCCCGGGGGTACGCTGACCATTGTTTGAAACATGGAAATCTAATTATATGAAATTATATTGAAAATATTCAATTTAGTTGCAAAAAAACGAGGTTCCAAAACAGCCCCCTACCTTATCTCATCCATTTCTTAAATGAATAAGATGCAAGGTACAATGCTTCTGACTATTTTTGTAACATGCACTATCACAAACTGATCATGTACCACACTTTCTTATAATTTCAAATTGTATAATATCCTGATTGTAATACTTTACAGATATTTTATATGCAGAAGGATTATTTATTTGTTAGTGTTGTGTTTTTTTTAATCTTATCTTATTTTTCCCCGAGTTGCGTCAGTTAAAATTATTTTGATATAATTACATTAGATTTAAAAAAAAATTTTAATTGTGTCTTAGGTTATAATTATCTAAGTTATTTATCACATTTAACTCCGTTCTTTTTCTTTCTGTTAATATTCACTTAACAAAGCAATTATCTATGTATTTCCAACTTTTGATGTGAGGTCATGTAACCTATCAAAAAAGTAAATATTGCTAAACAGTGTTAAAGGAAATTCAAAATAATATCAATGACTACATGTGAAGTCAAGAAATATAATGATTACGAGTGATATTATCAATGTTTGTCTTGTTTCTAGGATTTTTTATCAATATATTTATAATGCAATTGCCTCCAACATTGATGTAAAGCCAATCTGCAACCTAAACACATCACCCTTTAGTACTTATAGTAATGAAATTAAAATTAACATCATCTAATATTAACATTTAATGATTATCCCATATATTCAAGACACTTGAAATTTTCAATAATCCCCTGTCTAATAATGAATACTCTGTGAAAATGAATTTAGAGTCTGATTGTAAATATTCAGAATGTAATTAGGCCTATAATGTATTTCTATATTGTATTTGTGAGATCAACTTGTAACCCATGTACATTTCAACTTCTGGTTGCGATGCATGAGATTTTTTAATAAAGACCATTTTATCTATCTATCTCATCTATGGTGCACACTAAAGCCCCGAGGCCCATCATGCCCGAAGCATTTTTTCTAGTGGAGCAAGCTGAGGAAAGGGCGTCCCCTTCAAACACAAGTGTGTGTGTGTGTGTGTAATTATGTTTTTACAGACGTGTATCAATCAGATATGATTGATACACGTCTGTAAAAACCCGATGTTATTTTTTAAACAAAGAAATCTTATGGGGGCGCACTTTATAGGTGAATTTTCATTTAAATGTAACAAAAGATAAGATTCTGACAACAAAAGATTCTACCCAATAAAAATGAAATTGTTTCAATTAGGCCCTACCACCTTCTTGGGAGGGGGGCGTTTCCATTTTTTTTTTTTTTTTTAAAGGGTTGTCAGGTGATATTTTCCTACCAGCTATGATGTCAGCTTTTATACTTTTTTGAATGTTCACCGACTACACCCATACTACTACCTTGTGGCAAATTTTAGTCTGTGGACTCTGTCGGGTAAATTATGCCATTTTTTTTGGGGGGGGGGGGGGTGGGGGAAATCGAGAATAGTCGGATACCTCACTGCCCGAATATTATGATATTCAGGCTTGTTGTTGCTGCAGGATGTAAGAGGTGCTTGCTGCAAGAAACAATCTAGGCCTAGTTTCTTGATTGTATGAGCGAGCAAAGCGAGCGAACGAGAGAGAGAGAAAAAAAAAAAGAAGAATTTTGTATCCTGAGAATAGGTTCTAGCGTATTGTTATTCCGTTCTCACAATGTGTGTAACATGTTATCGGCATCTTCCGTTCTCATATTGGGAAGAGACTATTGGTCACAGGCCATTATTTCTGAAAATTCATCTCTTTAGCCCCTTTAGGTCAACTTGCCGTTCGATTCTTTTCAGTTATGTTGCTAACATTCTTTGATTAGAAAAATAGCTAGAGATTCAAGATGCAAACCAAATAACTTCCATAATAATATGACTTATTAATATAATTGGCATTAGTTTATATACATAAATATGGCGCTTATATTAATAACTAATTAATATCAATAATGAAAATATCATGGACATTGGTAAATAACCCTAATAATGCTAGTGAGCGAAGTTTTTGAATTTTTGTTTTCTTCTCTTTCCTTTCCGATTTCTTTTCTTTTTCTCTTCTTTTCATTTCTTTTCTTTTCTTGTTTCCTTTTTTGCTTTTTCTTTGGTTGGAACGCCCCCACTTATTTTAACCACTTATTTTTTACCCACTTATCATTTTATCCACTATTTTACCCTTTTTACGTATTTATTGTCGGTCTATCAGACCTTCTAACTATCGGACCCCTACTGAACATTCGGACTATCGGACCCTTTTGATGATTCAGTCTATAGAACCTTCTGTCTATTGGACCCTGTCGTACATTCGATCTATCGAACCTTCTATATATCAGACCCGTTGGTCATTCGATCTATAGAACCTTCGGACTATCGGACCCTCCTGCCGATTCGGTCTATAGAACCTTCTGTCTACTGGACCCTCTCGTACATTCGGTCTATCGAACCTTCTATCTATTGGGTGTCGGTCTATCGGACCTTCTAGCTATAGGGATGACCCCGATGGAATATACAGGTTAATTACAGTTAATTTCATTTAAAAAGTGGTGACAGAAAAGACGATAAATATATAGAGATGTGATCTCGATCTGAAATCGTTATAACTGACTCAATAAATGCTGTTGAGAGAGTAGCTGATAGCTAGCTGTGCAATACGCTTGTTTCGCATCGAACAAAGAGATCCATTGAAAATCAGTGAACCGCAGTGTGTGTGGAAATTCAGGTACGGAATACTTTATGTCTCTAGAGACAGATTTCACGATATGGCCGTTTTTTGCATGAATACCTATCGCTATAATAAAGAAGAAAAGTTTCGTTGTTCGTTGCGTGTTTTGTTTTATTAGAATTGCGCAGTTACGCTTGTGCGCAGACATGGGCACTGCGCAGACTTGGGCACTCTAGCCATACTCCAAAGCCATTTTATCAATAGGCCTACATGTACATGTACACTGTCACTGTATGAGTGTGTTCTGTCAGATATCCTTGGTGGTATTCTGAGATTTATTTTATCTTGATTTTAGTGAAAAGATTTTAATTGTCATAACAACTTTTAAATTGCAACATTTCATTGGTGTTTGCGCAGATGAATTCCACATACGCAGCAACTTTTGCGCAGTCATTAACCAATGATGCGCCATAAGCGTACATTTTGTTATGACAATTAAAATTATTTCACTAAAATGAAGATAAAATAAATCTCAGAATACCACCCATTGTCTCTGGCTAGTAAAGTGAGAGATGGACAGTAATTCACAAGTCTGTCTGATTGGTTTCGAGCCCTTGGTCTCAGACGGCACATATCTCCTTGACCAAGGCCTCTCCAGAGCTCCGCCAAGGTGTTAAAAAAAGGGTACTGTGTAGGATGCTAAAGTCAAATTGTTATTAATTAGTATGAGCCCTGCAGTAGATGCCGAATTGTATTTATCATGTTCATGATGGACTGCATTACATACGCACTATATGATTGCATACTGTAACTTTATGGTCGCGCCTAGCTAGCCTGTGCATCTACGACTACGCCTGTGCCTGTGGAGTGCAGTGTGAGAAAGTCGCGCCGCTCGCTCGAATCATGCCTGTTCTCAATAACTCACTGTAGTGTTGTACAATTACAAACTTACGTTACAGTTACACTGTTACATGACCAAATTCCATCATAATGTACCATTACTAGATCATTAATAACATTAGCAGATATCTAGTTTTATATATGATATAATGCAAACATAAAATCATATTTTCTTCATCAATTTGGGTAATAATGGACAGAATAACTGTTGTTTTACCTTAAAATTTGTTTCCTCCGACCACCGGCACAAGGCAGACTCTCTCTTTCGACGCCATCATCAATACACCTAGTCTGAGTCGCAGACGTTTCCTTTGTGGGAAGTTGAGCCGAGTTGTGCAATCGTAAAACAATATGATTTACAGGGCAGGGGCCGGAGCGTTTTGGAAATTAAGTGGGGGGCTGATCTAATTTCACTCATGACAATTTTCAAATATTTTTTTCCAAGATTTTGTAAACGTGTCTACTTTGGCTTCGTCAAACGGAGGGTTCCTCAGTGTGCGCCCCCTCCCCTTTCTGAAATGCGCACTGGCCTTTCTGAAAATCCTGTATCCGCCCCTGGTTTTTACAATTTTTACAAGGATGAGATGTCTGTGAAACTAAATATAACATATGGTGTCCCTCAAGGTTCTGTTCTTGGGCCAACAACATAAAAATGACTTACCTAACTCGTCAAACTTTTTCAATTTCAGATTATCGGCTTCGGCTTCATAATACTTTTGATATAAACAAAAATAAATCGATTTACAAATAATAAGTGAACATATCGGAAGATCCAGGAATGGTGTAATGCAAATAAAGTCACATTAACCTATATATATACAGAAAACGAGTTATGATGAAACTCAAACTGAGGTACGGGGTAACCGGCCTCGCTCATATTAAAGGACCGCTATCCATAACGCGTGACTAAATGAATAGCGAGCGGACGCCAGCAATACTCAGAAAGCGTGTGAGAGTATCAGGATCATCAGTGAGGTCTCTGCATTATTGTTGTACCAGTATACGCATTCAAATCGATTGGGGGGGGGGTCCACCCAAGGCCGTACGCAGAAATTTTTTCCTGGGGGGGCAAGATGATCGCTTTTTATTATTGGATCATTTAAAAGTCTAAAACCAGATTTTAAAAAATATGGTTTTTAAATTTCTGGGGGGGGCAACTGCCCCCCCTGCCCCCCGCTGCGTACGGCCTTGGGTCCACCTGGAGAACATGTACTTATTCTTGCAAATTAAAAAACGGTGTTACACGGGGGGGTATGGGTGTTCCAGTCCATAATTCTCTGACAAGCCCACAAAAAGTTTTCATTCTATTAAATGGGGGGGGGGGGGGCATAATCGACCAAAGGGCGGATCCTTTATGGTCAAAATGCATACGTTTCTTTCAAAGGGTGGGGGGAGGAGGGACGGGCCGGAGTGCCCCCCCCCCCGGATCCGCCAATGCCGCGTTCTTAAACTAAAGGCGCACCTCTCGCCCTGAGGCTAGCTCCGCGAGCAAGTGATCCCATTCGCACTAAAGTATTAAAAAGTATCATCCCTATCTGAGGTGCCCTTTTCTTCCTCCTTTAAACCAATATTTCTAAGAATATGGATAATAGATTGATGAAACAAATTTATCGTAGGCCTAGCTACTCTGCTTTTTGTTTAATATTTTTTTTAAAGAAAAGAGTCTGTGAATAAAGACTAAATCCGAGCCCCGCGTCAACAAAACGTATTTGTAACTACAAGTTACTGTAACTTCTTTCGTAGTATGCGTGACCAGAAAGGTTACAAGCAGCTGCTATGCATTGATACAGTACGTAGAAATGTACTGGTATCTCATTTTGGTATTTCACTGAAGTGATCTCTATCCATAATTTTAGAAATAACCCGCATAATATATATTGACATTCCCAGGCTCATACTGCCTTTGACCCAAACAAAATTGGTTACCATACATATCCTCACAACCCACCCCAACCCACATGACTGTGGGCAAGCACTACCTCAAAGCCTGTGCCACGGACACATATCGTTGATTACTACTGATATGAATATGCGTAGAGAAATTGAGTAATCCCTCTCCGTGTATATGAGTTCTCTTGCTGTATTATTATTCTGCAACAAAAACTTGCGAATTAATTTTGCGAAGAAAGAATTTGACAGGACCGAAATTGTGCCTCGGAAAGGTAAGTTTACTCATTGCATGTGATCATCAATTTGATATAATATTTTAAGTATGATAAAACTAGGTATCTGATATATCCTAATTAAATTTTAGAGGCTGCAGTAGCTCGTCAAGGCCCAAACCACTCATCCAACTAGGTTATGATTATCACACTACCATGACTACAGTACAAAAGTCACTAGTTTTTGGCTGGCGTGGCCGTGGTGCTACGACGTGCTGCAGTCGCAGATCTTGCATAAAAAGTAGATCATTCCAGCGGATCATTAGAAAGAAATTGCCCAGAGCTCTGGCGGGACGCCCACCGGGTACGTCGCTGATCACACTCTCTGGCTTCGCGGCTTAATCTCCAGCTTTAGAATTTATGTGCTTGAAATATCTCGGCATTATCATAATATCTCTTTAAACTTTTGAAAAAGAAAGAAATAACAGTCCAAAAGGTGATTGAAAACATGATGGATGCATGATGAAGCATGACCATCATTTACTGCGGCAGCCCGAACACTAGACCAAAAGCTTCAGTCTCTCTGTACCGTCGGTTGTTCCGCTGAGACTTCGTCTGGCTCCACTAGACCTCCGTACATAGAGACTGAATGATCACATATCGCGTAGTGTGTGGACGATCATATCCGGAACCGGAAGTGGTTCTCTGTGTGTTTGTGTGTGTAGCATGTATTGCATGTATTCAGTGGCGTACTCGTGCAGTGTATATATGTAACGGCAACGCGACCTAAGGCTCAGGTCGGCTGATCGTCCACCTTGTTGGTGATACACGGTCGTACCGTCTGTCTATGGGGAAGGTTGAGAAATGTCAGAAATATTAAAGATTTCCCCATAACAGACGGTTATTTCTGTCTACCCGAACACGTAGTGTTCGGGCTGCGCTTCGCAGTCCTTTGATCGCATGGATGTCACATAATTACAAGGTCGTTTGTCAAAATGATAGCCATGAAACATGAAATCAGTTGATTTTAGGCTATTTTAGGTACTTACAATACTTTACGATTGACTGTCTTTCTTTTCAATGAGGATGATACAAAAAAGGCATATTTATCTCCAAGAGCCTGTAGTAAAAACTTCCGAAGGTCGGTGTTTTGCTTGCAATGCGCATGCGTCAGCAGCTCCAATTATAATACAGACAAGAAGGGAGGATTATGAATATTCATTAAGACGAGCTTGAGCGAGAGCGCTAGATCTATACGCTAGCGATCGGCGGATTACAGTGGGTATATGAATATTCATTATTCCATTGACGAAAACTATGCCGTCATTGTAATAAACATTCATAGGCGCATGCGCAAGTGCCTATTTTCAATTTGGCTTTAACAACATGGCGAATGGGACTGGTTTCGAAAATTGAGAGTAAAAAGTGACATTCATCGATTCTACACATTTTTTAGGAAAAGCTGATTTGCGTAAAGTCTGTTTAGGTAAGTGGCATCGTATATATGATACTTTAATTAAAAAATAATAATTACATGGCCATTTTTTAAATGGTCATTTGAACATTGGTAGATTGTGAGACCCACCGAATCGTACTGGTTTCACTCAGGACGCTGCCACTTCGTGGCAGCGTCCCGGGGCTAGACCATCATGACCATGACCATGATGACTGAGACTTGAGAGACACATGACATGAGAGAGAAGGTGTGAATGTGATGATGAGGCAAAGCCAGCAAAGAGAGAGGATAATTTATAGGCCTAAGTCAGATATTGATAGTAGAATGTCAAAATCTCAAATTAAAATGAAGGAGCCAGGCCAAGGGCAGGCAGGATGATATTATTGATAATGATTACAAAGGAATAAAAGAAGGAGTAGGCCTAACGTCCGTGCGCATTGACTCGCCACCGTTGTTAACTCGCCACTCACCTGTCACTTACTGTCAGAACTCGTCCTCTAAAAATTATCTGCATCGCTTCAGACTTTGTTGTGGCTACATTGAATAGGTCAAAATATATTCTTCTGCCGTTGGAAGTCTCTTGTAAGATCCGGCGCATGAATAAGAGTTGGGCGCGATCAAAGTTTAACTAGCACACACACTCCTGCAATAGCCGGTGGATGGAGCTCGGGCGACAAAGACTAGACCTCCCTACTCAACAATAGTTGTAGCCCAATATGATGACGGAAGTTGACAAAATTTGCTATCGAGATGAAGATTAAAATATACTGATCAAGCTGGTACCATTTTAAAAGAGGGGGTGGTGTGATCTAAAAAATAGAAGGGGGTGGCGGTTTAACGTAGAACCCTCTACAAGAAGGTGGCGAGTCTGCGTAGATCTGGCACATGTGTTGTGTGTATGTATGACGTGCCTGTGTGGTGTGCGCATGCGCGCAGTATTGGATTTGTAACTACAGGTAGAGATCGATGGGCGCGACTCAACAGCAGCCACCTATTGAGTCGCCATCCCGGAAGTACGTATATAGTGACGTCATTCTCTTTAAAATGGAGCATTTTCATGAATCATGCTTTTGAGATATTTTAGGGGATACATTGATGTTTTCATATTAAATCAAGATTTTGGCAAGAATAAAGTTTAATTTAGCAGTATAGGAAGTTTAAGGCCGTTGGGTGGCGACTCAATGCGCATGGACGTTAGGCCTAATAAAGAAAAGAAAATGGAGGAAAAGAAGGAAGGTATATGGAAGGGGAGAAATAGTCATGATAGTCTAGACTAGAGACTAATAATATAGTTAGTAGAGTACAACTGGGCATTGTGGCGTGCGCCTGTAATCCAGCTACCAGTGGAAGTTATAAACTGATTCAGCGGACCCAGGTTCGAGACTGAGTCACGTCTTTCGGATGTTGACGTTAAAGGTCGGTCCCAGACGTAAATAATCATATCTGATTGATACACGTCTGTAAAAACCCAATTACACACACACACACACACACACAGATTAACCACATTGTTAACTCCAGCCCAGGCATCGCCGATATTCTGCCCATGTTGTAGCTCACCAATTCAAATGACTTGACATCACTAGTGCGCAATCACTAGTCTAGGTCTACTCTAGGACCGTACCTTCTTCTTCTTCGTAATTCTTCTTCCTCCGATGTTCAGAGATCAGCGGCAAACTGAACCGCATGTTGGTCAGGGACAGGAACTAGTTGTCAAGCTAGCTGTGATATTTTGTCTAGACGGACATGATGTATTTTTAGAAGGTATCGCAGGCAGTGGGTTGTTATGCTGGCAGAGAGTGGATTTGATACAGACAATAGAGGAAGTAAAATAGTAGCAGCAAGGGCAAGGGGATTGCAAGTGGTGAAGGCCTGGACGACTTCAACTGGGGGGTCGAGTGCCAGAATGTGATGGGTGAGAGCACTACGATGAGCTTGAAGAGCAGGGCAAGAGGCAACAAAATGGATGGCGTCTTCATTGGCTGCAGCGCAGAGTCTACATGTGGAACTGGAGGACTTGCCTATGGTGTTCAGTCGGGCCTGAGTAAGATAAGTGCCGGTCAAGAGCTGAGAGCGGAGCCTCGAAGCATTTCGAAGGTGTGATGGCAGGGCAGCTGGGAACAACTTTGGAGAGGTGGGCAAGGTGGCAGACTGCAACCAAAGGGCGAGGCTGTGCTTCTTCTCTATGGCATCACGTATTTGAGCATCGTGCTTGGTGAGGATTGCTTGGCAGCACAGCCTTTTCCACTCAAGGTAGCAGATATCCGAGAAGCCCGACAGAATTGGAGGAAGTTCAAACTTGTCTATGAGTACCGCCAACAGTTTCTGCCGCTGTACATACAGGGAAACTATCGGCGGTTCCAATAATGCAGGAGAAATATTAAAGTAAAAGAAGGATGAATACTGAATGAGATTAGAATATAAGGAAAAGATATGAAGCGTGTAAGAGGATGAAGGACCTGAAAAAGATATACATGTACTTGTTTGTACATGTAGAAGAAAGGGACTGAGAAAGGATAATGAAAAGTGGGGAAAAAAGATTAGAAAACGGGGAAGATCATGAAAATATGGAGGTGACAGAGCGATTGAAAGAGCTAGAACCTTAGATGAGCGGCGAGAGAAGTAAATTGTACGTGTACGTGTATAATGTTAAAGAAAGACAGAAAGGTACAGTAATTCTTTATGAAATGAAATAAACATTTGAATCCAGTCTTGAAATAAGAATGAAAAATTGATTTCATGGTGATATAATTTTTGTTAGTTCACGTCATTACGGAATTTGTAATATTCACACATGCATGAGATGAGGAGGTTTCCTCTTTAGTGGATTGAATCTACATGTACTCACTTAAACCTGGTTGAAAGATAGTATGCCCCTTATGAATTCTGGTCTAGAAACTGTCTAACTGCTACCAGTAATGTATGAGCCCATTCGCACTCACTTTGTTAGAGCGGTCTAACTAAGACCCATTCCTCAAGTAGGCCTACGGTTCTGAGGTGAGTGTGTACGCAAAAGTGGTCCAGGAAGCGGTCCAGAAGACCACCTTGGGAGGTGGTCTTGAGGAACAGTTTTTTAATAGTTACACTGCTCTAACGTGCATAGTTACACTGCTCTAACTACATGTAACATCGCTGCATGATAGAATGATAGAAAAGAAAGAAACATAAGAAAAGATAGAAAGAGAAATGGATAGAATGATAAAAACAAAACATAAGAAATTTAAAGAAAGAGAAGATGATAGAAAAAAAACAAGGAAAGATAGAAAGAGGAAATGATAGAATGATGAATAAATAGAAAGGGAACATGATAGAATGATAAAAAACAAAGAAAAACATAAGTTTAAAGAAAGAAAAGATGATGGAATTATGAAAACAAAGAAAAACATAATACAAAGAGAAAATGATCAGTGATAAAAACAAAGAAAAACATAAGATAGGTAAAGAATGAAAAGACGATAGAATGATGAAAACATAATGAAAGATTGAAAGAGAAAATGAAAGAATGATGAAAACAAAAGAAAAACATAATGAAAGAAAATGATAGAATGATAAAAAAGAAAAAACATAAGAAATATAAAGAAAGAAGAGACGATAGACATAGTATTATAAAACAAAAGAAAACAAGGAAAGATCGAAAGAGAAAGTGAAATGATAGAACGATGAAACAAGGTATAACATAAAGAAAAGGTAAAAAGAAAAGAGAAGACGATAGGATGAGGAAAACAAAGGAAAACACAAGGAAAGGTGGAAAAGCAGTTACTATTAACAAGAAAAGGTGCCATATAAATTATTATAAAAAAAACCAAGATGATAGAATGATATGCACACAGAGAAAAAAGGAAAGTGGAAAAAAAAAGAAGCCTTGGAAAGATACATGTATTTGCATCAGGCAGGCAGTATACGGTTTGAATTCTGGGCGAAAAAAAATGACCCGCTGACCGGAGCTGCAATAGCAACAAGACCACTTTGACTACTAGTTGAGCGATTTGAGACATACATGTAAAAAATGTGCTGATTGTGTTTACTAAGCAATCAAACCGTTCTTCAAGAACCTTTCCTCTAGAGCGGTCTATTATAAACTAAAGAGCAGTCTAACAGTAACAGGGAGTGTAAATAGGGTCTATGTATTCATGTAGGAGAGACTGGGGTAAATGTAATTGTGGCCCCTATGTCGTTGAGGGCTTCTAAATATGTAATTATGTAATTATTTTTTGCATCACTTGATGATGTGATTTGCACATGTATGCCTATTGTAGCTTAAATCTTCCTCCTATACATTGTACGGAAAAATCAGCCTTTTAACAATCCAAATTTCATAAGCTGGAAAGTGGCAATTTTTCTTTACATAATTTTGGAGTGTAATACATGCATTTAATGTATTTTAAGATGAGTTTTTGGTTGAAATACAGGAATAATATGAACGGAGGAACACACAAGCAACAAAACTTCCATGAGAAATTTTTAATAGGGGGACTGTACATTGGATCTCACAGGTACATGTACAATGTACATTTTGTACATGTACATGTAGTGATGATGTGGCCCCGAGGTATAGTTGTGCACCTATCACTATGAACATGACAAACAAAGAAGCGGACAATTTATGCTGCTCCTCATTGTACCCTTCACAATTGCACTGGTTAACAAAAGAACATCCATTCATTGCTATCCTGTAAAAATATGTAGAACAGGTGTCACATAATAGAAGTGAAGGGATCTTCTTTTGTCTACTAGAGCTATTGTGGAGGGTACAATGAGGAGCTGCATAAATTGTCCGCTCTCTTTGTCACCGTGTTCATAGTGTATGTATGCCTAAAGTGGTAAAGTGGATGGTTACCCACTCGCTGTATGTCATTTAAATACATAAAGTACATGTGATGAGTCACTCTCATTTAGTTATTTCAACGACTTGGCTGGACCAATTATGATTTCAGTGATTGCTGGTTGGTGTACATGTGAATATCAGAACCATTTAGTATAAATTATATCAGAACCACCCTTATTTGTTGGTATTAAAAATTCATTATACTATCTTTCCCAAAATTATTGGACATGTGTTGATACAACCCCTCTCCAAAAAAGTTGGATTTCTTCATCACAACCATCAAAAATGAAAATTTATGGAATTGTCAGTACAAAGCAAATGGGAGAGGTGCTCAGAAGGTACAATACCGAGTTGTCAATTTGAGTTTGATCAATTGCCAATTTAAAATAAGCTTTCTTTTTCTTTATCAAATTTTCCTCAGCTTTCACTAATAATGCTTGTCAGTAATTTTCCTGCTTTTGATTAAAACCATCTCATTATCAGGATGGATGGACTAGTCCTTTATATAGCTGCTGGGGATTATCAGATCATTTCTTGCTTACTGAAATTTAATCCAAAAGTAATTACATGAAGACAACTATTGGCAATTTCCATAGATCTGTGTCGCATACATGTTAAGATTGCATCCAAGAAACTCTTTCAACAAAATATTCAGGGTTAGGAGGAGATCCATTCACCCTTTCAAGACAATTTACCACATTTTGTGGTTTGGCTCAATAACTTTTGATTCAGAGCTCTAAAAATATTTAAGGTGCACAAGTAGAAAGAACAAAAATTTCTTCACACACTACATGTATGTCCATTTTTGTTGCGTACATGTCTATATTGTGCTTAATGCCAGGGATTTTGAGGGCACTCCACCCTCATTACATGTACATGTACCTTGCTAGTTGCAGTGACAACCTGTCTATAAAGACCACATATATACATGTATTTAATCCACCTATCGCATACATGTGTATATTCGTTTATCTAATTTTTTGCTTTAAGTACAAATTTTCTGAGTCTACTCTACATGTACAGTACTTTCAACTCATGCATAATTTATTACATGCAGTGTGTGTTTATATTAAAATGGTAATGCTGTTAAACTCGAAGGAAAAGAGAGGTCATTTGAATCAGTGCAGCTCTCACATGTCTGCAACGTGATGATAGTCTTTGTGTTCAGCTTTCACTAGCCCTTGTTGACTAAACTTGCCTTTTGCTACATGTAGTCAGTGTACTTGAACTTTATTGGTCCAACTATACATGTAAATGTAGATTGAGATGGCACTGGCATCATATGGGTGGTGGGGGGGGGGGGGGTGCACCACTGACCAGACTTTAAGATGAAACAGAGAACAGGCCAACAAGTTAGGAGAGGATGGAGGTGGAAGGGGGTTGTAACCTTGATACCATTTTTTTAGGTTCATGTTACCCCGTCCCTTATGTCCTTCTATCGTTCTTTTCTTCCCTATAAGTTTCTTTTTATATTTATTAATTAATTTTTATTTATTTTTAATCTACTTTATTTCATTTGTTATTTAATTATTTATTATTAGTAGTAGTATTCTTTTATTTCTTCTTTTTTAAAAATTTATTCATTTTATTTATTCATTTTATTTATTTTTTATTTTTTATTTATTTTTATTGTTTTAAATTTATTTATTTAATTATCATTATTATTATTATGTATTATTATTATTTTTTTTTTTTGGGGGGGGGGGGTGCCCATATGCCCCAAAATATACTGTTGTTACACATGTACATACACGTGTACATAGAGTGTACACCTCTGTTCATGAATTACACATTCCTGGTATGAGTTACAGTGCATATACTCAGTAAAATGTCGATCTGGTGTTCATGATCTTGATGAATTTTCTTTTTAAAGGAAAAGTCCACCCTGATATTAAAGTTGGTTTTAAAAGAAGCAGACAAAATAAAGAAACAGATCAATGAAGTTTGAGCAAAATCCAATTAGAAATAAGGAAGATCAAACACAAATTGGCAACTCTGTGACGTACAGTATCTTGTGAGCTCCTCTCCCATTTGCTCCGGAGCCAAAGATTCATAAATTACCATTTCCTTTGATTTTGATGATGGAATAGATTTGTAACAATAATAAAGGGTTTGTGTAAAAGCATAGACGTGTACATGTAAGTGAAATGATTATATCTAGGGTGCATGTATGATGAAAATATTTTCTTTAGAGAATATGGAAATTCATGATTATTGGGGTAGGCCTACAGGGCAAATGGGAGAGGAACCTGCAAGATGTGTCACAGAGTTGCCAATTTGTGTTTGATTGAATTCAACTTCAAATTTCGTAACTTTCTTATTTCTTATCTGATTTTGCTCAAAGCTTTCATTGATTCGTTTCTATAATTTTTTTGCTTCTTTTAAAACCAAATTTGATTCACGGAAAGTCCTCCCTGATATAGTATTAAGATAGTTTGAATAAAAGTTATTCAAATAAGATACATAATCACTGATTGACAGAAAGCTATTAAAGGATAAGAAAATTATTTTTTTTAAAGGTTTTAATCTGAATGAACAATAAAGATTGCCACTTCCCCTCGCTGAACAATTAAGTTGGACCATAATTCCACAGAGAAAATAACTATTTGGGGGGTGGCAAAAAAACTTTTTTTCTCGCCAGACCTTCAAAATTCGCGCAGGGGGTCCAGTTCCCCTCCATAATTCCCCGACAAGCAAAAAAAAAAAAAAAAAAAGGTCTTCATTCTAAAAGGGGGGCACAATCGAGAAAATGGCGGATCGTCTATGGTCAAAATGCATACTTTTCTTCCAAAGGGGGGGGGGGGGGGGGGGGCACGGGCCGAAAGTTGAAGGGTGTCCATTTCATATGAGTAAGTTTTGTTAAATTTCTTTATTGTAATTTTCTTTAAATAATTATTTCAATTTTCAATTTTTAACAAATTAAGGCCATATAATCTGTGTGTATCAGTAATTACAAGTTTGATGTTCACGTATTTAAATGTCTCTTTTTTTTATAAACACCTTTTAGCTGCGTACAGAGCACTTCCAGTAATTTTTGGGAAGAAATTGCCATCTTTTTCATCCCAATTTGACAGTATGACTTAAATTTAGTTCTTGATATCAGACTAACCCATCCTCATCAATATTCCCAAGTTGTAAAAGCGTGACAATCAGCTAGATTATCTGTAGCACTGAGTATCTTACTGCTGGGGTCCTTGCCAAGACCATCAACTCGGAGCAATGCTTTCCATTTCTTGTGAAGGATGATACTCGCTACATTCTTGTTTTCTGTACCACCCTTGTTCGTTACTTTTGCTGCCGATCTGACACCTGGATTTGGGAACTGCCCTTTTTTTCATTTCTTTGATGGTGTCCTGATCATCGATCATCTTGGCATCGGCTGTAAAAACAGCATCTTCGATCCACATATATCATTTTAATAGTAAATTTGCTGGCGCATTGTACGTGTACATATATAGGTAAGCAGTATTATGTATAAAGTTTTCGATTGTTTTTCTGAAGTGGTACTGTACTTAACTGACTTGCTTAGACATGCTGGTATCATAAACAGCAAACATTCTTGCAAGGTCAGTCCATTATTTGTACTGTAACTAATTGAACTTTGCAGAAGCTGAAAAAATAAAAAGAAAGTTAAGTTGGAAAATTTGAAAAAAAATCAGGAAAACATGTTTTTAAATCTGTGTTAATCTTAAATTGGCAATCTTCTGGCAGATTAGTCATTGTGATCTAGGGAACTTGGGACAGCCCTCCCATTTATTGTACACTAAAATCATGAATTTCCATTTCTTTCCTATTTTCGTATAATACATGTGTAACCCTAGCCCTCTAAACTGTTAGACTCTGGAGAGCATTATATATGGATGGCATAAATTACATGTACACGTACACGGTATACATGTAGACTGTGCCAAGGGGTTTAGCTCTCTTCAAAGTTTTATAAAAATCTGATCAATACATACTTTTCAAATGTCTGCACTTCATTAACCATCTATTATTTTACAAAATATTGTGTACAAAACTTGTAGGAAATTTATGACTATTTTTTATGATACTACACATTAGAATTCCTTTACCCAACCTTATGCCTAAGAATTATTGAAAATTACATGAATTCTTGTTTTGTCTATTATTTTTTGTTTTGCATTTGTTTGCTATGGAAATATTAAAAATGTATTAAATGTCTTTCTAAAAATCTGCAATTTTCTCTGAAAATGTTTATGGTAGCATATATAATCATATACATGTATTTTATTTTATTTTAATTTTTTTGTGCAGTCAGAATTAAATGATATTCATTTTTACTTGAAGATAGATGCACAAAGTCCATGTAATGTACATGTATAAAATGTAGAGCAAAAAGTTGTACACTGGCTTCTAGATATTTTGAAGTTAGGACTCCTACATGTACATGTACATGTATGTACTCTAATTGTTTCACATATGTATTTTAACTTTTAATGGGAAAGTTAACCCCGATATTATAAAGTTGGTTAAAAAGAATCAGGAAACTTAATAGAGAAACAGATCAATGCAAGTTTCAGCAAAGTCGTCATGTAATTATTGTAATTAATTAAACACAATGTGGCAACTCCTTGAAGTACATCTTGCGAGCTCCTCTCCCATTTGCACCATATACATTGTACAAAAATTCATAAATTTCATTTTCTTCGTTTTGATGAGGGAATAGATTTGCATAATGATTTGTGTGTTAGCATTTATAAGCGAAATGATATTATAAGGTATAGTATGATAAAATATTTTCTTTAGGGAAAAAGAAAATTTGTGATTTTTTTCAGTACAGAACAAATGGGGAAGGAGCTCGCAACATACATCATGGAGTTGCCAATTTTTGTTTGATTACAACCTCAAAAATCATAACTTATTTCATATCAGATTTCGCTATAACATTCATTGATCTGTTTCTATAATTTTTCTGCTTCTTTTATTAACCAACTTTATCAGGGTGCACCAGATTGCACCATTTAAAATGTAAAATTTTCAAAGCTCCATACCGTGGAAGGGGGGGGGGGGGACACCCCCCTTCTACGCCTTCTCCCCTCGGTCGCTTCACTTTGCTCCTCGCAATGTCTCACTCTAAACTCTCACTCAAGGTTGGCAGCCCTGACATATACATGTATGTATCAGGTGCAATAGACCAGTTTGGTAATGTATTTAAATTTTATGCATACATGTGTACCTTTCAAAAAAAGGTTGTTCTTGACAACCTGAAAGCTTGCCAGAGGCTTGTCGGACAGAGCAACAAGTAGTGTATGCAAACTGGATTCCAAGTACTGCATTAGTTGAGGCTCAATTATAAAAAGCAGGTTAATGGAATAGCTTGTCACTACATGTACATGTGTATGTAGGTGATCAGAGAAGAAATGTGCATAAATTTGTGTGCATAAATTTGTGTGCATAAATTTGTGTACATTATACAGAACCGGTCTATTGCACATGTACAGCATGCCCATGCAAGGACAAGAATACATACAATGTATGTCATATAGATCAAGGACGTTATGCTGCATGAATACATGATGCATGCATGTGTGAGTACACGTGATGTGTTGTTGAAGATCCTACTGTACATACTGTTTCAGTCAGTTGCCATGCATTTGTTCAATAAAATTCCCTCATGCATTATTCCTATTTCTGCTGTTAAGATTATTCAGCCAGCTTTGTTGATAAGATCATTCAGCCGGCTTGTTGATAAGATCATCATCAATTATCTTTCTCTCATCAGACGCTTTCTCACTGTCTTGTTTTTAAAAAAAAAAGGTTCTTGTAAGTTCTGATCAAGGGGGGGGGGGGGGCTTCATCTCTGTGTGTAGGAAAGTGCCATCTCACGATTCGTTATGCATGTACCTTACAATGAGAACCTCACCACGTACTTCATTGCCCACTCTGTTCGATGAGAGATCTAATTCCCTAGTAATCATCAACTCTTTACCATCATGTTGATTTATAGAATAAATCTAGAGAAGGTACATGTATGTGCACAGAGGAGGCGAGTTGGCTCAGTCTGCCTGTCAAACCAAAGATTGTGGGTTCGAATCCACCCTGGGCGGATGACTGAAGTCTGCGTTGTGTGTTAATGTGCCCCTCCCCTGTTTCATAGACCCAGGTAATGTTAAAGTGGAAAACACTTCGTCCCTTGGTTAGGACGTTAAATGGAGGCCCCTTGTAGAGGAGAGTCATCACCTTTGCACTATTCGATGAAGAGTAGTGGCAAACCCCGGTGTAGTGGTACACCTGCACATCCCAATCAGTTATATCGGGAGGAGAGACCTGAGGGTTACCGTGATTCACTTCGCTTTTCCCCTCCCAGGCACAGGTGACGCCAAATCATTAATAATAATAATAATAATAGTAACCAAGTCCAGTATTTTGTTGCCAACCGGGAAGGGTATTGCAGGGTAATACATCATCTGTCGTGATCATGTATCTAGTATGAAGCTTCATCTCCCCTCTAATAAAAAACAAACACATTTTGTTCATAATCATTTCTCTTTTGATTTACTACTGTACACATGGAATATTTTGCGGTGTGGAAATTTTCGCGCATTTCCCCCTATAAATGTGCATCTACATGTACATGTACATAAAGTTTTTATACCGCTGCCAAACGAAGTTTGAAGGGGGTACATGTATAGGAATCAGCGTACGCTTGGGCGGGTGGGGGGGGGGGGGGGGGGGGGAGGGTGGGCGGTCGTTGGTCTGTTCCAGATCTTGCACTTCAAACTACTTCTTCATTTTTCGAGCAATGTGTGTGAAATTCGCCACACACATTGGTCTTGGGATGAAGATGTGCAAGACATATTTTTTATATGTGTCGGAAACTGCGTTGCCATGGTAATGGCATATTATGGCAATATTTGAAATCTTGCGGATTGAACTACTTCCTCATTTTTCGAGCAATGGTCATGAAATTTGGCACACACATCTGTCTTGGGATGGAGGTGTGCAAGACATATTTTTTTTAATGTGTCGGAAATGCGTTGCCATGGTAACAGCATGGCAACGGCATATTATGGCAATAAATCAGTGGGAATTCTTGCGGATCAAACTACTTCCTCATTTTTCGAGCAGTGCTCATGAAATTTGGCATGCACGTTTGTCTTGGAATGAACATGTGCAAGACATATATTTGGAATGTGTCGGAAACTGCGTTGCCATGGTAAAGACATATGGCAATAAATCGGGAAAATATTGCGGATCAAACAACTTCCTCACTCATTCAAGTAATGCTCATGAAATTAGGCACACACATTGTTCTTGTGGTAAAGCTGTGCAAGACATATTGTTTCAATGTGTGGCAAGTTGTGTTGCCATGGTAATGACATGGCAATAAAACGGGAAAATATTACAGATCAAACCGCTTCCTCATTTTTGGAGCAATGCTCAGGAAATTTGGCACACTCATTGGGGCGGGGTTATTAATCACCTTCAGTGATATTCTAGTTTGTTTTTGTTTTCTGCACACAAGTCTTTGCAAGCTACATGTACATCTACCCCTTTAAAATCCTCGAGTCGTGATTAAGGCTGACCTGTGTCATACATGTAGATGAGGACATAAATAAGTACTCAAATTTATACTTTGAGCTAAAGTTTAGGAAAACATTTCAAGAAAACATATTAGTGAGAACTTGAAATTGCTATTTAACCCTACATATATAACAAGGGGAGAGTAGGTCATTAAAGAGTTCATGCAGTTGCTGTTTTCTCAAGTTTGTAACTATAAACAAATTTCTCTTATTTTTCTGCCGATCTTTAAATCAACAGGATGTCAAGAAATTTCCCCCATTTCAGCCCTTGTTTTTCCACAATTACTTGTTGTTTTTCATTCATCTTTATTTCATCCTTGTCTTGTAGCTGTAATACCTCTTCTTGTTCATCTTCAAATATTTAATCATATCCTGCTTTTATGCCACTTTCTTTCCATTAGCCACTGATTTGGCTTATTTTTATGATTTAAACATTATCTATGATTAATTATCCTTCATGCCATATTGTACAGTTCCTTCGAAATGGTCTGCAGTACGAAGATTTTACCAGACTCGGTTTTCTCAGGAACTTCAAAACAAAACTATCACCGAGGGAATAATAATGCACAGATTTTCTGTGGTCATTCACCCTTGATTCTGGGCATGTGTTGTCTTTTTTTCTTGTCTCTTGTGGTTAAGAGCATGCACAGTTTGGGTAGCAAAAATGAAACTGGAAAGAAACATGTTAAACATACAGTTAACAACAAAATTATTCATACCCTTGGAAAATTCTAGTTTTTTGCATTTTTCCTAAAAATAAATGGTTAAATGAAGTTACTTGCACATCACTTGAATACATTTAGTTATCATCTGCAAATGAATGCCGTTTCCGGTTTCACCTCATTTGCATAACAATAGAAAAGGTGAGTTATCCAAACTGGGCGATGTTCAAAATTATTCATACCCTTGGTGATTTATTGACTTTGTCAATCAGTATGAATCCGATCCTTGTGATTAATGCTTGTAATTCACTTTATTTAAATACACCGTCACAAGGCTTCCGGAGGGGTCTCTGCCCGGGGGGGGGGGGGGGCACTCACATATATATGTCACACATGTATGTGCCGCTGTGACGTCCCCCATTTTCAACCTTCTCGGGTCGCTCCCATGATATGCGATTTTCAGATTTTCACTAACCGCACCTCGATTGGCTTCCGACTCGCTCCCTAGAATATGAGAAAACAATGCGCACAGCCCATTGTCCGGGAACGGTCGCTCCCTAGCCTCCCAGGCCAGCGCAGCAGGGGAGCTGGGCGGCCTAGTGTGCCCCCTAACTTAGTGCTAGCGGGGCTCAGCGAGATCAATCTGCATGCGACATCGAGTCAGTGTAGTGTCGCGGCATGTACAGCGTTAAAAACAGCACTGCGACCACTGACTCGGCTCATGCACCGTATGTGTACCCGAGTAGTGAGATCGCGAGCAGCTAAAATTAGCTCTTCCCTGAGCCCTTTCGCTCCTTAGACCCTCAAAAATGAGCTTCCTCAATTAACCATTTAGCTCCTTAGCCCCCTGTTTTGAGATTGGCAGCGGCACACCCACATCCAAAAACAGGTTGAGTGGCCCCCCCAAAAAAATTGGACTTTTGGAGGGCTTGCAAAAAGAAATTCTCATCACACCCCCCCCCCCTCTGCTGAGCAATTTAAATACAGATCTCCCTCCAAAGTTGACAGACCTGCTAATCTATGCGTCCCCTTTTACAAAATCCCGGATCCACCCCTGATGACATACCAGTTGTTTGCCCCTCCTTTCTACAAAATCCTGGATCCACCCCTGATGACCTACCTGCATTTCCATGCCCCTTCCCCCTTTCTACAAAATCCTGGATCCACCCCTGATGACAAACCTGCATTTCCATGCACCCCCTTTCTACAAACCCTGGATCCGCCCCTGACAGACCTGCATTTCTGTGCCCCCAAAATTTCACAAAATCCTGGATCCGCCCCTGACAGACCTGCATTTCTGTGCCCCAAAAATTTCACAAAATCCTGGATCCGCCCCTGACAGACCTGCATTTCTGTGCCCCAAAAATTTCACAAAATCCTTGATCCGCCCCTGATGACAGCCCTGCATTTCTGCCCCCCCCTTTACAAAATCCGGGAACCGCTGAAATAATAATAATAATAATACACTGTATTTAGAAAAAAAAAATCAGCGCACCCTTTCGGCAAAACCGGGGGTGCTTTGGACGAATGGTGGCGTTCCAGGCAACGCGACGTGACCCGACGCTCCCAACGCACCCTTTCGGCCAATTCGCTATACGCAATACGCTACCCACCCTTTCGGACTATGCCCGTCATTCTAGCTCCAGGTTTTGTCCTTTTATTGTCTAAATCCCCAGGTTAGCTAACCTTTCTCCTTCAAGATGCCATCAGGTGCCTGCATCCATTGGTTTAGGCATGTCATGGATTTCTCATCGCGTCAACGCGACGTGACGCGACGCGACGCTACCCACCCTTTCGGACTATGCCCGTCATTCTAGCTCCAGGTTTTGTCCTTTTATTGTCTAAATCCCCAGGTTAGCTAACCTTTCTCCTTCAAGATGCCATCAGGTGCCTGCATCCATTGGTTTAGGCATGTCATGGATTTCTCATCCTAGCTCCAGTTTTTGTCATATATTGTCTAAATCCCCTGATTAGTCAATCATTATTCGTCAAGTTGCCATCGGGTGCCTGCATCATATTGTTTTGGCATGCTATGGATTTTCTCATCCTAATTCCAGATTTCCAGCGTTTGTCAAATATTGTCTAAATCCCAGATTAGCTAATCATTATTCCTCAAGATGCGATCAGGTACCTGCATCCATTGGTTTAGGCATGTCATGGATTTCTCATACTAACTCCAGGTTTTGTCGTTTTATTGTCTAAATCGCCAGATTAGCTAAATATCTTTCTCCTTCAAGATGCCATCCGGTGCCTGCATCCATTGGTTTAGACAAATGTGCCAGCTGTCGGTTTGTTAATCCCAATTCTAAATTTTCATCTTCTTTTTTCATCCCCAGATTAACCCATCCTTTATTCCTTCAAGATGCCATCGGGTGCCTGCATCCACTGGTTCCGGCATGGCCTTCGTCTCCATGACAACCCGGCTCTCCTGGAAGGCATGACCTTAGGCACAGAGTTCTATCCCATCTTCATCTTTGACAATGAAGTTGCAGGTAGGTTCCAAGCGATATTCTTTGGTTCTAAAAGGAAAGGGCTTTTTTCTGAGTGAGATTCCTTCTGGTCCAATCTTTGTTTACTCTTTTTCAAAGCTTTCCTGACTAAAATTCCTTTGTGTTCCCTTATATTTTGTTCACAACATTACAAAGCGTTTCTTCCCGATGCAAAATTACATTTTGAGCTTCTTTTGACAAGATTGATGCATTAGTTTTGCGGTAAATGACAATAACAGTAAATAATTCTACCTATGAGAAGGTCTCATTCACTCTCATTGCAATATGCGAAAAGAAACTATTAAAAGAAAATAAAGGGCAATAAAGGGCAGAAACTACATGGCCTATATTCACAAAGGAGGTTTAAACCATGGGTAAGGTTTGAACCTCCATAAGTGTACTATTAAAAATAAGCGTAAATTAGCGCACATTGCCCATGCGCGCGCTCAAAGAAAATATATGATTGGATCGGATTCCGTGCGTACGTACGCTTTAATTAAAAACCTCTTTTGTGAATTCGGGCCCATGTGTACATGCACAAGCTACATGGGAAAATTGTTTTTTCATGTACATGTAGGCCTTCATACGTAATACATGTAGGTATCGGGCAATAGACCGCTTTGGTAATGTATGCAAATTTTATTCATACTTTTCAAACAAAGGTTGTTCTTGACAACCTGAAAGCTTGCCGGACATAGCGACAAATAATGTATGCAAACTGGATTCCAAGTATTGAGGCTCATTTATAAAATGCAGGTTCATGGAATAGCTTGTCACTAGGTGCTCAGAGAATATATGTGCATAAATTTGTATACATTACAGAAGCGGTCTATTGAACACATTGTAGGTACATGTACCTTTGCCGTTATTAAAAAGTATGAACGGAATTAGTATAAAACTTACCATTAACGGTAACTTTGCCATCAATGGTAACTCCCATGGAAACCTTGATTTTCATTGGCTGTTGAATGATGTTGCCATGGTAGTTACCATTGATAGCAGAGTTACCATTAATGGTAAGTTTTATGCAACGGGCCCCTGGAGCAGCATGTGCAAAGTTTGCACCGTTATAATGATCATTTTGTTTGAACAGAAGGTAAAAGTTTGAGATCTTTGTAGATCTTTGTAGATCTTTGTAGATCTACATGGACTGTACATGTATCTCTTACTTTTAATATACAGGTTTGTATTTCTCAAGTAACTCTGAGAAGAAATGATGTATTGTACAGTACATGATTTACATGTATACATTACTAATACTGTTTGTCCGAGGTTACATACATGTAGATTTACTGCATGACAATGAAGTATACATCCGGTAAATTTATACTTGATTATATACAATATATCTTTTGCCGTATAGGTACAAAGACCTCAGGGTTCAACAGATGGCGCTTCCTGCACGACTGTCTTATGGACCTAGATGATCAGTTGAAGGAAGCTGGTGGAAGACTGTTTGTCTTTCATGGTGATCCCTGCCTTATCTTCAAAGAAATGTTCCTTGTGAGTTCACAGTAATCATCAAATAATGTAATTATGACAAATTAATTCAGTTCTGACTCCCTGAACAGAACCAGTTGTTTTACCAAATCCTCATCATCCACCAAAGTAGTGTACATACAGGTACTAAATTGGAGTAATGTCTTCAGGCATGCAGGCAATTTCTCATTAGATATTTGAATACCTGCTGATTTAGGAATTCCCTTCTGGTGAAGTCCAAAGGTTTTTGGTAATATTGGTTTCCCATCCACTATACAGTACATACATGTACATTGTATAATGGAACAATGACCATTGATATCATCACCAGTATCATTTTTTACAATAATTGTTATAAGCTACTGAAAACCTTGAATCTGTTTGGCTGAGAGCAAATTTGTCATTGTTCAAGTGAACAATTGGGTCCTGCCTCAGATCCAAGCTACATTGTATAGTAGGGCAATCGACTCAAAGCAGTTATCAGGCCCCCTTTCGTAAAACTTGTTATCAATAGCAACTGCACCATTTCTATGACAAATTTGCTCTCAGCCAATGAGATTCAAGGTTTTCAGTAGCTTATAACAATTGTTGTAAATTGGTAATAGCAAATTTCCTGAAACGGGGCACAGGAATACTGAAATCTTAGTTTGGAGTTTGTAACATATGGGAGAAAATACTGTGGACTTGCACTTTTTCATTTATTGTCGCAATACAGTGCTATTCTTGTAACTTTCAAGTGAACAACGATGAGGGGGCGGTTCCATACTGGGTCATGGAGGTCCAGCCCCCTCCCCCTCTTTGGGTGCAAATCAACACCCAGAGAAATCAGACAGTTCAATTGTTTTGCTTGTCAGAATTTTTGGGAATTCGACAATTCTCGCTACCTCAAATATGCAATTTTCGACGTAGAGGGCAATATTATGCATGGAAATGGTCCGCATCTTTGTCAACTTCACTTTCGGTCCGTATTGACATGAGTGCTAAAATTTTTGGATCGCATGACATAAACCACTCAAATTTTGAAAATGCAACCAATTGTCTCTATAAATCATGGTATCTTAATTTCAAACATGTCGGTTAATTTATACTCAAACTCGAGGATTTTTGTAATACTTGTGTACATTTCCAATGCAAAAAGACAAACACTTGTCGACCCAATCGGGATATTGTCATCACTGCGCATGCGTGGTTTGCATGACAAGCGCCATCTGTTGGCGAAATTGCGTATTTGGGTAGCGAGAATTGATTAGCCGTTTGCAAAATCCTGGAACTGCCCCAGAGCCATGACTTGCTTTCTTTTTCCTCTTTCTTTTTTTCAGGAATGGGGTGTCCGCTACTTGACCTTTGAGAGTGACCCTGAGCCAATCTGGACGGAACGAGATCGACGGGTCAAGGCGCTATGTAAGGAGATGAAGGTAGAGTGCATCGAGAGGGTCTCTCACACCCTCTGGAACCCAGATCTGTGAGTTCAAATTACATGTTTGACATTGTTTAGATTTCAGTTTCAGTGGTTGAATGTGTAATGTTTACACACAGGTCATATTTAAAGCAGATAATTTGAATATAGGATTCAAAATAACCAGATCTGTTTATAGTTCAAACTTCATGTTGATAATTTACAGTATTTAGAGTTCAATTCAGTGGTTAAAGTTGCAATATTATACAGAAGTAAGGTTTAAGCAGATATTCTGAATAAAGGATTTCAGCAAAGTGTCCCAAACATGCTAAGCAAAAATAAAGGTTTGCGGCTTGGTCCCATTTAAAAAGCAAATATTTTTCTCATTGAGCGTCAACTTTTTTGACACATTTTTAGTATTATATATATAGAAAGAGAAGGAAATTAAGTTGTATATGTTGACGTGTGGACAAGAAACAATTCTTAAATTGTGTATGGGCAGGCTCCTTGGAAGGACTTTGTTTGACCCTGGTCCAAATTTTAGATAGTGAAACAAGGCCTTGCAGTATGGAAGGGATGGGTTTGAGAGGATCAAATACATGTAGATCATGGAGGTTTAAAGTATGCATTGATATATTTATTACCCTTGTCCGGTACCATTGTCTAGGAGAATTTACCTAAGTTGTCGGTACACTGGTCTGGGAGAATTTAACCCTTGATCCCCCATGCATGATGTGCATGGGTGTTTGTTTGTTGTTAATGTTCATTGTTGTCTGTCCTCTTCTCCCTTCCTACTCCTGAACAAAGTATTATCGAGAAAAACGGTGGCACCCCACCTATCACGTACTCCATGTTCATGGAGTGTGTGACGGAGCTCGGACACCCCCCACGCCCGATGCCCAATCCTATCTTAACGAAAGTCAAGATGAACATCCCGTCAGACTTTGAGGAACGCTTTACCCTTCCAAATCTAGATGTGATAGGTGAGTGTATGTTTAGGTTGATAGGCTTATCCATGGTGGTGGTGGTGATGATGATGGTAATGGTAGTGATGAAAGTGTATCCATGGTAATGGTGATGACGGTATTTTGTGACATTGGTGGTATTTGTAAGAAAAGTGATGCATGCAATGCCAAAATGAATCGATCATGAGCATGATGATGAAAATGATGGTGTAATGCTGGTGATGATTGTTCAATTATCACCATCATCATTTACTATTATTATCCTCATCATCCTCCTCATCCTCCTCACCCTCCTCATCCTCCTCATCCTCATCCTCCTCTTCCTCCTCATCTCCTCCTCCTCCTCCTCCTCCTCCTCCTCCTCCTCCTCCTCCTCCTCCTCCTCCTCCTCCTCCTCCTCCTCCTCCTCTCCTCCTCCTCCTCCTCCTCATCCTCCTCCTCCTCCTCATCCTCCTCCTCCTCCTCATCCTCCTCAACATCCTCATCCTCCTCAACATCCTCCTCATCCTCATCCTCATCAACATCCTCCTCATCCTCATCCTCATCAACATCCTCATCCTCATCAACATCCTCATCCTCATCCTCCTCCTCATCCTCATCCTCCTCATAATCTCCTCATCCTCCTCCTCCTCATCCTCCTCATCCTCCTCCTCATCCCCTCCTCATCCCCTCCTCCTCATCCCCCTCCTCATCCCCTCCTCCTCATCCCCCTCCTCATCCCCCTCCTCATCCCCCTCCTCATCCCCCTCCTCATCCCCCTCCTCATCCCCCTCCTCCTTATCCTCCTCCTCATCCTCGTACTCATCCTCATCCTCCTCCTCATCCTCATTCTCCTCATCCTCATCCTCATCCTCCTCATCTCCTCCTCATCCTTCTCATCTCCTCCTCATCCTCCTTCTCATCTCCTCCTCCTCATCCTCCTCCTCATCCTCCTCCTCCTCATCCTCCTCCTCATCTCCTCCTCCTCATCCTCCTCCTCATCATCCTCATCCTCATCCTCATCCTCATCCTCCTCCTCCTCATGACAACTTATCCATGGTGGTGGTGGTGATGATGATGGTAATGGTAGTGATGAAAGTGTATCCATGGTAATGGTGATGACGGTATTTTGTGACATTGGTGGTATTTGCAAGAAAAGTGATGCATGCAATGCCAAAATGAGTCGATCATGAGCATGATGATGATAATGATGGTGTATTGCTGGTGATGATTGTTCTATTATCCCCATCATCATCATTTACTATTATTATCCTCATCATCCTCCTCATCCTCCTCATCCTCCTCCTCATCCTCCTCATCCTCCTCCTCTTCCTCCTCCTCCTCCTCCTCCTCCTCCTCCTCCTCCTCCTCCTCCTCAACATCATCATCATCACCCTCATCCTCATCATTATCATCATCATCTTCATCTTCATCATCTTCATCATCCTCATCCTCCTCATGACAATGTTAACGGTGAGATTTGTGATGATGGTGATATATACATGTAGTATGTATCATTGACATGGGTAATGAAATTTATTGCTAATAATGATGGTGATAGTGATGGTGATGGTAATGGTGGAGGTGGTATTCCTAGTAATATAAGTGATGGTAGTAGTGATGATAGTGACGGTGATCTTATGATTTACTCATGGTGCTTACTCGGTCTCTGTATGATCACCGGTTGTACTGTAATCCTTGTTCTGTTTATCCGCCTCCTCTCTCTCTCTCTTTCTCTCTCTTTCTCCGTCTCTCACATGCACGGACACACACTCACATGTTGTCTCTGATTATGTTTTTCACGTACTCTCTTTCTCCCTTTCTCCCTTTCTTTATGTATGTTTGTCTGCCTCTCTCTCTCTCTCTCTCTCTCTCTCTCTCTCTCTCTCTCATGCTCTTCATGTCTATTCAGACTAATTTCTACCCTCCCTTTCTCTCTCCTTTGTACCCTCTCTCTCACCCCCCCCCCCCCTCTTTCCCTCTCTCCCCCTCTCTCTCATTATCACCCCCATACACACAGGAGTGCCCATGGAGTGTAAGGAGCAAGACAAGAAGATGTGGAAAGGGGGCGAGACCCGCGCCTTGGAACTCTTCCGGGTCAGGATCCTTCACGAGGAAGAGGTAAGCATGGTAGTGCTGGGACTAAAAACCGGGTACCCGAGTCCCGCCCGAGAGCATCGGGTCCCGGGTCAAAATATTACATGCCCGTTTCCCGAAAATAAGTATTTTAATGATTACTCATCGTCGACCAGCCATTAAATGAAAAATCCATGTAGCGCCCCACTGCAGTGATGCGCTTTGGATTCGTTCAACTTACTATAACATTCGTTATACACAGACAGCAAAGCCCACAGCCGCGATTCAGAGACTGCATGCTCATTGGTTCATCGAACCCATAACATAATTTGCATTTGAATGCCCTTCCCCCTTATTGTGAGTAAACAATATGTCGTAGTCATCAGCGATCAACGGGCGTAAAGTTTACAAACTCATCCATATTCAACATCAACCGTCGCTCCATACTCGGATTACTCGCACGTGGCATCTCATCATGAATACGACTTGTACATGTAGCGCCCCACTGCAGTGATGCGCTTTCGATTCGTTCAACTTACTATAACACATAACCCTTAAACCTTACACATTCGTATACACAGACAGCAAAGCCCACAGCCGCGATTCAGAGACTGCATGCTCATTGGTTCATCGAACCCATAATATAATTTGCATTTGAATGCCTTTCCCCCTTATTTGGAGTAAACAATATGTCGTAGTCATGAGCGATCAACGGGCGTAAAGCTTACAAACTCATCCATATTCAACATCAACCGTCGCTCCATACTCGCACGCGGCATCTCATTCATGAATATGACTCGTACATGAACAGATGTATGAACATCAACAAGATTAAGCGCGAGCACGATTTGGCACTGTCACAATTCCTGAAACTTTAGCACACAATTAATAAATTCGAAATTACTAAAATCAGATTATATCCATGGCGATATATCCAAAATAATATCCTTCATTCATGCGAAAGTGAAAAACAAGGCATGGGAAGCAAAGGCTGTCTAGAGTGCGCACGATCAAGAATTTCATTCATAAAATTGGGCTTGTGACCTCATTTGATGACCACAAGTCATGACATGTGCAAAATATGCCAACCAGCCAATGAAGGTTTGCGCCTTTTTTCCTCCCCGTTCCTTTGATCCTTAATTCACACCGCCGCGGCATTGGGCGCGAAGGCGCTTCGTATAAACAGATCGAATATCAAAGGGGAACCGCATGTGCGTAAAAGGATGAAGTTACGGTCGGGCAGGGATGAAGTGGTTGGCTTGATATTTTTTGATATTTTTTTATGATGATGATACTTGTTTTCACGATAATGATTATCAACATGATAATGATGATGATGATGTCTTTGATGATGATTATGATGACGATCATCATGAATCATGATTATATGATAATTATGTTATGATGATAATATGATGGTTATGAAGATCATGCTGATGACAGAAAACACATACCAGCTCTTCTTTGTTTTGCATTTAGTCCTTTGAAAGAACGTCTTTATTTACATGTACAACGAAAATGTCATAATGAAAAGTTACCTGTTGACTACTTGACTGTTGAGAAGACATCTATGCATGTTTCCTTTGTTTCATTTATTAATTATTGTCTCCGATCTCCATCACGTGGGGGAAGGGGTGGGGCCGTAACGTTGAGGGACGGGTTATAACTTATAAGGGTTATATCACTATTGTCTAAACGCTAATACACTAGGCCCACGCATTTTTTTTAAATTCAGGCAAAGCAGTTTAAGAACCCTTTCTTTAAAATAAACCCTGTCATTTATGAGAGAGAGAGTGAGAGAGAGAGTCAGTCAGAAAGAAATGATTACCCCCCCCCCCCCCCCCCCCCCAAAAAAGGAAAAAATATAAAAATCTTGTTTTCAGTTTTCGTTTATGAACTTGCACTTTCTAAATTCTAAATAAAAGAAGCATGATCTGATGAGCGTGTCTGTGTGTATACGAAGAGAAATCGGACTAGCATACATTTACGAATATCAGTAGACTGTGGTACATGAAGTGTGTGTATGTGTGTGTGTGAATTTCAATAATTGACGCCTCGCGATGAGTTCTTTGAGAAGGAAACTATCGTTGATCGTGCGTGGGGAATTACAATGTGTACACGTATGAGGACTGTGTAGTAGAGAAAGCTCGCCATTTTCGTCAGGGACATCAATTGATACTACGCGTGAAGTTTGTCTACAAGTGCCTCTTGCTCTCTTTACGATCAGATGTCAAAATTCCCAAGGGCTGCTCGTGTAAAATTATAAAGAATCATCATGATCATCGTCTCAAACAAGTTTTTCTTTGAGATTTCATTGTATTTCCCTTCCTTTCAAGTTCATGTGTGTATTTTTGGATAAACATGTGCAAGGGACTGTTGACCGTTATTTACCTAAGGCTAAGGCGCTGGCATGATTATTATCGATGATTTCTATGGATTAAATTTAGGAGGCTTAGGCCTAATATCATGTCTTGCGCCCACGATTTTCCCAGTCTCTTTTTTTCCCTTGAATTGTTTATTTCAGGTGCCAAACACGAAGGAGTTTTTCCCAGTGTTAATAGCTTCTTAGGGGTAAATATAAGCTTGTAATTTGTGTTAGATGATTTTCGGGTAACCGGGAACCCGCCCGAAAAATCGTCGGGTTCCCGATTTGAAAAAATACCCGAAACTCCCACCCCTAAAGCATGGATAAAGTCGAGTTCTGGTCATGAGATTGAATTGTGAAAGAAACTGTCTCAAAGCAACTGGGAAAGGTTGATTATAGCACATAAGAATTGGTGTATGCTGTAAGGTTTTTTGAATCACCAAAATGATAAGAAAATTGACTTAATCCTGCTGAGAGTCACATGCACTGCACACAGAAATGTGTATATGGGACTACACACAAATGTTCCACCCGAACATTTCAGCCGTTTCTTGTCATATTTTGAATGTGAGGGCATTTGAAGAGCAATGTTTCAGGGGACATATCTACTATGATAGTCTTCCATACTAAAACATAGAAAGAATGAGAAAGCTCACAAATTATATTTTACCTTTCCCGGAACTCAAGCTTCCTTTTAAGGCATGGAGTTACAATTAGACTTCTGTGTAAGCCTGGAGTGATTCAGATGCAGTCTGAATTGCCTTCTGTTTATGTGTTTTCCAGGCTTTCAAAGGAGGTTATTGTCTGCCAAACCAGTATATGCCAGACCTGTTGGGCACACCAAAGAGCTTGAGCGCCTACCTGCGTTTCGGGTGCCTCTCTGTGAGGAAATTCTACTGGCAGATACATGACACATACTCGGAGGTAAGACTCTCTCTCTCTCTCTCTCCCTCTCATTTAATGTAAAAGGTAATCTTGACTTCTAATAATAACAATGATAAGATTTATTTATATAGCGCAGCTACTATTTGAATACTACGCTTTCATGTAGACTCCTAAATGTTTACACTATATAAGCAGTACTATTCTACTTAAAAGCCTTGGAGAACAGGTGGGGCTTCAATCAGGATTTAAAAATGGGGACCGATGGTGCTTTCCTTTTTACAAGAGGAAGTTGGTTCCAGAGTTTCAGAGCAGCACAGCTAAATGCAGTTTCCAAGAGTTCTGATAATGATGCAAAATAAAAATCTTTCAAAATCCAACCAAATTTTAATAGACTGAATCTGCCGAAGGATTGTCGTAGAAAAATGCATAATACTGTAAACGTGGAAATTTTCACGCAATTAATTTTTTCGCGCTCCACCAAGTAAGGTGAATTTCACGTGTTTTTAATTTCACCGACGCACTAGGCTCATGGGCATCTTCTCGCGCAAATACCATGCCGTGCGAAATGTGCGGAAATGTCCACGGCGCGAAATATTCCATGTTTACAACAGCAGAGTAATGAGCTAAAACAGATGTAGATATCGAGCGATTCGCTCAAATTAAAGGAACGTGTATAAGTCGTCTGGTCCTAAATAATTATGTGTATTGTATGTTTTATTTACTGCAATAAATCATATATACCTACCTATTATGCCTGTAGTCTTGACTACGGGACCCCTTCGAGAATTTAACACACATGAGTCACAATATTGTGCGCACCCCCGTAATCCTATTGTCCCCTTCGCCACTCACGCGCGTCAACACGCTACGGCCATCTTCCTCTTTCTTGCTCGCCCCCGACGAGATAGGACGTATAGTCACAGCGCTCCTGAAATCAGGTCGTATAGTATCTTTTAGGTGCGCTTTTTCGCACATTTAAAGCACTTTTAGGTACCTATATTCGCTTAGATTATAGTACTGTGTGTTTTAGTAGTCACTTTTGCCGATTGCAAGGGATTTTTGATATCCTTTTCTTGGCATTTATTTTTCCCTTTCACGGTCAGCCCCACGTAGATATTTCTGTGTGTTTGCGGGTGTTTCCGTTTGTCACCGAGCCTTTGGGTTCGGTGTTTGTTCTTACGGTTTTTTGGCTGTGAAAATCTTTTGTGCGTATCTCCCAAATAAATTTTACTCTTATTTTACTGCATTCAGTTGAAGTATTTCTTATTTCGAAAAGTATACTTTATTGTCTGTTTTATTGCAGTGGTATGAATTCGGACACGGAGACCTGCTTCTTCCGAAGAGTCGTCTAGCAAGACGACTCGGCCTTCCAGAACTCTCCCGAGTACTTCGGTACATGGGGGAGGGAGGAGGGCTAAGGGTAAGTTGCCTAGTGGTGTTTCCTTGCAGAGTTTGCCAGTCTCGGAGCTTGCGGCTTCGGGACGGGTGGCGTTAACTGAGTCTGGATTGTCAACTCCGAAGCCCGTGGTTTCGGGGTGGGTGGCGTCAGATTCTAGTGGTTTGGATATCTCGAATCCAATCCCCCGGTCGTCAAGACCAGAGGGGGGGGGGGCGGTTGTTTCCCGTACGGTAGCGTTCACTCGCTCTGATCTGTTAGGGGAGACGCGCCCCACTACTGCAGGGCAACCCACGGGCTTTGTCCATGTTGGTCTGGGTTCTCAAACCCTAGCCCCCGGCAAACGCCAATGGGGGAACGAGTACTTCCTGGGCTGTCTACATTGCCAGCTAATGGGAATGCTCGAGCTAACAATTATGGACGCTCTTCGGAGCAACAGGTGTTTTCACCTGAGTGCGTGACTACTAGTGCTCCCCTATTGCCGCTCTCTAGCGGTCCAATAGCGGGTTCACACGCCTTTAGTAGTCATTGGGCACATACCGAGTCATCTCGGTCTGCCCCCGCACTGGGTGCTTTTAGCTCCCAACCCATGGCTACTGCATCTTTTTGCTTAGCCAATATGGGTGATTTGGGCGATTCTTTGGGCTTACGCCATGAGCGCTCTAATCCCTTTAAGGGAAGTGAACGTCCCTCCGCGGAGGGTTCGGTTCGTGTTTCCGAAGCGGCTTCGGAGATCCGAACGAATCTGATTAAGCGTTCTAAGAAAAGGGTTTCGGCTACGACTCTTGTCGAGCCAGCCAAGAAAAAGGCCAAGAAGAAGGCAAAAAGTGGCAAGGCTTTGCCGGCCTCTTGCCCGTCTGGCCTGGCTAACCCAGCTAGCTCCTCTCAAGCTGACATGTTCAGCATGATGCGGGCTTTTGCTCAGAATCAGGGTTGGTCCTTTGTACCGGCTACTTCAACCCTGACTTCTGTCCCTATTCAGGGGTCTGACTTTGAGACTAATCAGCCTTTTGTGATTGATTCGTCTTTGTCCGAGTCGGATTCGCATGTGCCTCCTATTCCCGCGGCCCTTGGGGCGCCGCCGGGCGAGGAGACTTTTGTTGAACCATGCGGGGCTCTGCCTGCTGAGTCCTTTGTTGGCGTTCCTTTGCCGGGTCATCCCGGTCCGCCCTTGCACTGGGCGCCTTGGCGCCCGGCCCATGGCTGTTGCATCTTCTTGCTCAGCCGATATGGGTAATTGGTGCGCGTCTTTGGGTTCAATACCCTCAGCGCACTTCTCCCATAAAGGAGGTGAGCGTCCCTCAGCGGAGGGTTCGGTTCGTGTTCCCGAAGGGCTTCGGGGATCCGAACGAAACCGAATAAACGCTCTGAAAAGCGGGTTTCGACTTAGGCTCTTTTTGGGCCAATCAGAAGCCTAGGGAAGGGGCTAAAAGAGGCAAGGCTTTGCCTGCCTCTTGCCCATCGGGTTTAGCTAACCCTCCGGTCTCTCAAGCTGAGATGTTCGGTGTGAGATGGGCTTTGCCCAGACTCAGGGTTGGTCCCTTGTACCAGGCATCACATCCCCTGCTTTTGTCCCTTTTTTGGGTCGGACATCGAGACTAATTAGCCTTTTATGGTTTATTCTTCTTTGTCTGTGACGGGATCACATGCGCCTCCTATTCTCGCAGCCTCGGGGCTCGGTCGGGTGAGGAGGCTTATGGCGGTTCATGCGTGAATCCGACTGTTTCGGCCTTTGTTCGTGATCCTTTGTCACGATCATTTCAGGCGGAACCAGTTTTGGAAGCGGCCTCTCAAGCTTCGGTTTCCGAATCGCTGGGGCAGGCAGAGCCTTAGTCGCTCTCCCTTTGTGGGGTAGAAGCGATTGCTTTGTTCTAAACTTTCCCTGACTTTCAGTCAGCCCGCGCGCAGGGTTCGACTTTGCTTGGGTTCAGGCAGCGGGATTCCTCCGAGGGTATTTCTCTTGCGGAGGATTTCAAGCTGGATTATGGACGCATTGAAGCGGCGCTTCTTTTAAGCGTCATGTTTGGTTTGCAGTGGTCATAGTTTTCCACTGCAGCTGCCTCGGTCATGTACCGTCGCAGAGTCTTGGTTCTTACGGCCCTTTGGGTTAAGGAGTCGGACATCGCACTGCTTCTCTCGGATGTTCCGTCTCGGGTCCTTTGCTTTTGGCGATGCGCGATAACAGGTCTCTGTCTTGTTTACATGCTCATCCTAAGTCGATGCGAGCCTCTGTCCGCGTCTTGGTTGGTGGCTGTCTTCGTTCCTTTCTCCCCGCTTGGGAGGCCATCTCCGGGGACGCTTTTGTTCTCTTTGACGGACGAGACGGATTCTTCATAGATCTGTCCGCCCCGCTCCCCGGAGGGGCTATAGGAACTCGGTCACCTCACAGGCCCTAGCTCGTTCTCGTGCCTCATCAGAGATTGAATCTCTGTTGAAAAAGTGGGCTATAGAAAGGGTAAGAGACTGGCTGTCTTTTTCCCTTTCTCCGACTTTTGTTATTCCCAAGCGCTCGGGAAAACTTCAGTACATTTTCGGATGGAGACTCTCGCCTCCATTCTCCCGTTGATCAAGAGGAAGGACTACGCGGTCTTGATAGTTTTCGAAGATGCGTATTTCCACTTTCCCATTCATCGCGCTTCGCGCGATCTTCTGGGGTTTTCCTTCCTCTCAGAGACTTATCGCTTTCGCACTCTTCCCTTCGGGCTGCGCCCAGTCCCTCGGGTTTTTACTCAGGTTGTAGCCGTGCTGGCAGCCTCTCTGAGGCGACGCGGCCTTCGGCTATTTTTGCTACCTGGACGATTGGCTTCTCCTAGCGGAGTCGCGCGATTGTTTGTTGGACGAGACTCGTTTGCTCGTCAATCTTACTCAAGACTTGGGTTTCCTAATATTTTGGGAAAAGTCAGAGTTAGTTCCTACTTGCAGCCCAGTTTTTCTGGGGGCTGTGTTGGACATTTGGAATCAGTTGGCTCGGCCCAGTCGAGACAGGTTTCTCACCATTGTCTCGGCAGCTCGCAAGCTCATGCTGGCCAGAAAGGTTCTTGCGCGAGGCAAGTCCTTCCGTACCCCCCCCCCCCCTTCCGTTGATCTCGGTTTCGACGGACGCCTCTCGGTTGGGGTGGGGAGGACATTGCAATGGCAGCGCGGTCGCGGGGGATTGGTCTCATCTTGGGACTCTTCCCCATATTTAATGTCCTGGAGTTTATGGCAGTTCTTTTAACCCTGCTTCATTTCAGAAGTCGACTTTTCAGTCGTTCAGTTCTGATCCTCACGGACAATGTCACTGTGGCGGCTTATGTCAATCTGCAGGGAAGCACTCGTTCTGCTATCCTGAATGCCCTAGCAGCACACCCGTGGCCTCTTTCTTCCCCGGTCTGGAAAACCTCATTGCGGATTTTCTGTCTCGGGGCAGGTGTCTTCCATCGGAATGGATGCTCCATCCAGAGGTCTTTCGCCGCATTTGCAGTTACCTGGATCCACTGGAAGTGGATCTTTTTGCGTCGGTTCTAAACCACCTACTTCCGATATATTGCTCCTGTGCGCGCGATTGGGGAGCTTGGGCTCTCAATGCTTTCTCTCTCAGTTGGGAGAATCTTCGAGGATTTGCCTTTCCTCCCTTCCAGCTGATTCCGCGAGTCTTGCGGAAGATCAGGGAAGATCGGGCTCGGGTGCTTGTGATAGCTCCCTTTTGGCCCAGGAGGAGTTGGTTCCGGAGCTAATGAGCCTTCTGGCGGCTCAACCGTTCCTTCTTCCGTTAAGAGTGGATCTGGTGTTGCAGCCCCTCTTGGGGATTCTTCACCACAATCCAGAATCCCTTCATCTGACTGCTTGGCCCTTGTCGGGGAATCTGCAAGACAGTCGGGTCTCTGTGATAGTGCCGCAGAATTTTTATTGTCCAGTCGTAGAGTTTCTACTAGGGAGATTTATAATTCCCGTCTTTCGGTCTTTTTCCTTTGGCGTAAAGAGCGAAATCAAACCCCTTATCGGCTCCTATTGGTTCAATTGCGGATTTTCTAATCTCGCTATTTGACAAAGGGAGATCCATCTCTACTATCCGAGGCTACCGTTCGGAACGATCGGGGCCATTCATTCGGGTTTCTCAGATGGTTCGGGGATTTCCAATTCCCCGCTGTTAAGTGGTGTGATTCGGTCGTTCTTTTTGAAGCGACCTCCTTGTTCTAGGTTAGTGCCGTCTTGGAGTCTGCCTAAGGTCCTGGAGGCCTTGGCGAAACCTCTTTTCGAACCGTTAGGTGAAGCTCGCTTCATCATCTTACGGTTAAGACGCTCTTTTTGGTAGCTTTTGCCTCTGGGCAGAGGCGCAGTACTCTTCATGCTCTCTGCCTTACTCCTGGTCATGTTCGCTGGGAGAGAAAAGGCGTTAGATTGATTCCTAAGGCTTCTTTTATTGCCGAGAGCTGCCTCTGGCCCTGTTGAGATTTTTCTTTGTCTGCTTTCTGGGTTTTCGTCAGTGCGCGAGGACAAAGTTTGGTGTCCTGTTAGGGCTCTCAATTGGTATATTGATAAGACTAAGTCTTATCGTAAGGATGATCAGTTGTTCCTGATCACTAGAGAGCCTTTTTCTCCTGCTTCTCTTGATTCCATTTCTAGATGGATTGTCGAGGCTTTTAGGGCTGCTGGCACAGGGGCTCTTTTTTTCCGACAGTAAGCCTCGTGCTCATGACACTCGTAGTGTCAGCACTTCTTGGGCTCTGTTTCAAGGTGTGGCGCTTGATGATATTTTGAAGGCTGCTTATTGGCGTTCGCCCAATTCCTTCATTTCTTGCTACCTTAGGGATGTTCCCGCAGGTGAGGCTATGTTTGCGTCAGCCACCTTGAAGGCCGCTGTGTCTTTGTTTTCTTCGCTGTAATCCTATTCCCTTCTGCTTGAAACATGCCTCCCGGTCTTTGAGTTGGCGCTGGTCTGGCATAATAGGTAGGTATATATGATTTATTGCAGTAAATTTGTAAAATCAGCACTGATTTTCTTATTTACTATATAAATCTATATACCTACCTATGACCCTCCCTCCTTCCCCTCACCTTGCAAGCAACATGTTTCTAGTTGGGATTGCTCGCAAAAGAGGAAGATGGCCGTAGCGTGTTGACGCGCGTGAGTGGCGAAGGGGACAATAGGATTACGGGGGGTGCGCACAATATTGTGACTCATTTGTGTTAAATTCTCGAAGGGGTCCCGTAGTCAAGACTACAGGCATAATAGGTAGGTATATAGATTTATATAGTAAATAAGAAAATCAGTGCTGATTTTACAAGTTTCAGTGATGTGGTTTTAATCAAAAATGTTTGCATGTTGGTTTTATTTATGTATTTATTTTTTTGTAGTTTAATGCCATCACAATCGCCTTAGGTCTGGAATTTCAAAAACTGTTACTAGTAATCCATTTGCTGCTCCTGTACAACCAGAGAAAAAGAATCCAGATCGGCTACTCGTCAGTAGCCGGGCATGTGGCTGGTATGGCTGCACTACATGTATGTTTCGCAGCTGATCGGTCCTTCTCGGTCCCGAGGTCCCGAAGCCTCACAACAGCCTGCTATTTCAATGTTGGTCATAGAGCAATGTGGGACCTATTTTGTTGTGTATGATACCAACCACATCTAAGAGTTTAGTCAATCTTATCAATTTCCGAGCCCTACTGGAGCTTCGATCAGCCCAAATTTTCAAAATCGAGTTTGAGTGAAGGGTTTGTGGTAGCCTTCTATACATTTGAATAACGACCGTATCTATTGAATCCGTTAACTCCCAGCTGAAGAACGAGGTATCGCCATCCCATCTGACTGCCCAGCTGATCTGGAGGGAGTACTTCTACACCATGTCCGTTGGCAACATCCACTTCAACAAGATGAAAGAGAACCCCATCTGTCTTAACATAGAATGGAAGAAAGATGATGAGAAACTTGAAGCGTGGACGGAGGTAAGCTTTGGGGCTGGGAGTGAGGAAGTTTACATAACAGGAGTTGCAATGTAAATGTGTGTGTGAGGGAACATTACAGATTATCTGGGGGTAACATTTTCTGCACCATAATGGTTGGTAGCAACAAGATGAAAGAGAACCCCATCTGTCTTAACATAGAATGGGAGAAAGATGATGAGGAACTTGAAGCGTGGACGGAGGTAAGCTTTGGGGCTGGGAGTGAGGAAGTTTACATAACAGGAGTTGCAATGTAAATGTGTGTGAGGGAACATTACGGATTATCTGGGGGTAACATTTTCTGCACCATAATGGTTGGTAGCATCAACTTCAACAAGATGAAAAAGAACCCCATCTGTCTTAACATAGAATGGGAGAAAGATGATGAGGAACTTGAAGCGTGGACGGAGGTAAGCTTTGGGGCCGGGAGTGAGGAAGTTTACATAACAGGAGTTGCAATGTAAATGTGTGTGAGGGAACATTATGGATTATCTGGGGAAACATTTCTGCACCATAATGGTTGGTAGCATCAACTTCAACAAGATGAAAGAGAACCCCATCTGTCTTAACATAGAATGGGAGAAAGATGATGAGAAACTTGAAGCATGGACAGAGGTAAGCTTTGGGGCTGGACGTGAGGAAGTTTACATATAGACAGCAGTTGCAATGTAAATGTGTGTGAGGGAACATTACGGATTATCTGGGTGTAACATTTTCTGCACCATAATGGTTGGTAGCAACAAGATGAAAGAGAACCCCATCTGTCTTAACATAGAATGGAAGAAAGATGATGAGAAACTTGAAGCGTGGACGGAGGTAAGCTTTGGGGCCGGGAGTGAGGAAGTTTACATAACAGGAGTTGCAATGTAAATGTTTATGAGGGAACATTACGGATTATCTGGGGGTAACATTTCTGCACCATAATGGTTGGTAGCAACAACTTCAACAAGATGAAAAAGAACCCCATCTGTCTTAACATAGAATGGAAGAAAGATGATGAGGAACTTGAAGCGTGGACGGAGGTAAGATTTGGGGGCTGGGAGTGTGTAGGATTACAGGGGATGCAATTTGGCATCAGCAATGGGTCAGGGAGCTTGACCCCTTACCTACGGGAACTGAGTGGTTATCAGTAGGCAATGGATTAAAGGAACATCCTCTTTTACAAGACGAAAGCGAACCCCACTTGTCTCAATATTAAGTGGGAAAAGAAACTTGGAATTATGGATAGAGGTTAGTTTTCGGGCTGGGAGTGAGGAATAGGGGTTGCAATGTAAAGGTGCATGAGGGGGGCAGAATATTTCTCTGCCACGTGGGCTGGCATTGGGGAATTTTAAAGGGGGTACAACTTCTGGGAAATTAAGAACCTTAACAAATGATCTTGAGGGAATATTTCTGTATCATGTCTGTTTGCATCATCCACTTCAAAGCAAATTATTCTATCTACATGTAATGTGTATTGCTTTGCTCTACCCAATTATAGGAATGGATTTCAATTAGGGTGCGAATGTAGATATAATGGTTCTGAATAAGCATGTGCATGTAAATATGTGACTAGCTATGATGCTTCTGTCCCTGATTGGACGATATTAAGTGTGAAATTTTGATTAGATTTACTCAAAAGTGTTAGTGATTCATGTATACTATCAAGGGCTTTGGTCAGAAGTGATTGGAAAAGCGCCTTATGAAAAACATTTCTTATCATTGTAGGGTCAGACTGGATATCCATGGATTGATGCATGCATGAAACAACTCAAGTTTGAAGGGTGGATCCATCAGGTCGGGAGGCATGCCACGGCTTGTTTCCTCACTCGTGGAGATCTCTGGATCAGTTGGGAAGATGGACTAGAGGTATATGAAACTTTGGTTTGGTGTGATTTCATTTGATTTTGATTTTGAATATATTATAGGGCAACTTCCACCCCACCAACTACCCTGTAATAGAAGAATTACTTAATACTGAGGACAACTTCCCTCTACTGTGACACCAGCCCCTGTATAAGTACCTACTAGGATAGCTACATGTACCTCCCTGATATATACTCCCAAGGAATATTAACCCTTGTACAAACTGTCCTAGAACCCTACCAGAAGACAATCCACATGACAAGTACATGTATCCCTGCACAAATTCATATGCAGTATAGCGTTTGTTTATATAAAGAGTCCTTATTTTTGTTCAGCAAACCTTGCAGCTCTATTTTGATCAAATATTTTTCCATATGATCTCTCCGTGGATCAGGTCTTTGACAAGTACCTCCTGGATGCTGACTGGAGTATCTGTGCTGGAAACTGGATGTGGATCTCCAGCTCTGCCTTTGAGAAGTTCCTCCAGTGCCCCAACTGCTTCTGTCCAGTCCGCTATGGCCGCAGGATGGACCCAACCGGCGAATATGTCAGGTTTGTCCCATATCTAGTTGTGCTTCTTCCTGGGGCAAAATCCTCAAGGGTGTGAAGCCTTTGCTTGAATTATCAAATTAATTCAAATATACATGTACATGTATGTGGTCTTTGAAGGATATCTGCTACACCTAAACCCAACAGGCCAGAATATTTGGGTGATCGTACAGTTTGGGTAATGGTAGATTAACAACAAATGGGATCCAGGGTTTTGCTATGAATAAGAACATGAAGTTTGATATCTGTATGTACATCTCTAGCAGTTTTTGAATAATCTATATTTATTTTTTCATACATTTGCACATGCAAATTCTGCATTGCGTATTGGGAAATGCCTGTTTGCCCCCGAGCATTGTTTCAGTGTGGACACTACGTGAAAAGATTCATATGCCAGGTGTCATGAGCTAAAATCAAACAAATATGATATTTTGGGGAACTTACCAAAACTAAAAAGGGGCTTTAACCATTGGAATGAAAACTAAAATTTTACCAACTAAACTTCAGTTATGATGATGCTCAGTAAAGTTTGTTAATGAATGTTTGGTTTGTGATCGGTTTTTCAGGAGATACCTTCCAGTGTTGAAGGACATGCCAATCCGATACCTCTTTGAACCGTGGAAGGCACCAAGGGCGGTGCAGGAAAGAGCAAAATGCATCGTTGGAAAGGACTACCCAATGCCTATTGTGGAACACAAGTCAGCGTCTGCCGCCAACCACGAACAGATGGAAAAGGTTATCAACAGGCTCAGAGACTCAGGTAAGAACCATGAGCGAAAGATCATAATCATAGACACATGCAGATAGATACATCTACATGTAGGTATTAGTTGATAAATAGAGAGATAGAACTGGAAACCGAGGCAATGAAAGTGAGTCGATGTCTGCAGCGAACCGTGAACAGATGGAAAAAGTTTTCAACATGCTCAGAGACTCTGGTGAGAACTGTTAGAGGAAAGGATATCAGATATAGATAGATACATGTAGATAGATAGATTCATACATACTGTAGATAGAGAGAGAGAGGGAGAGAAGAGAGAGAGAGTGAGATAACTAGAGAACTAGAGACTGTGGTAAAGAGAGTGAGATGTAGTTAATGTTTGCAGCCAAACATGAACAGAGATGGACAGGGTCAGACACTCAGTTGAGAACTGTGAGAGGAAAGTAAATCAGAGATAGATGGATGGATGGACTGATGGATACAAGGATGAATAGATTCATACATGTAGATGAATGGATAGATAGATAATACATGTAAATGTAGGTAGATAGAGGGATGGATGGACTGATAGATGGAAGGATGAATAGATTCATAGATGAATGGATAGATAATACATTTACATGTAGGTAGATAGAGGGATGGATGGACTGATAGATGGAAGGATGAATAGATTCATAGATGAATGGATAGATAATACATGTACATGTAGGTAGATAGAGGGATGGATGGACTGATAGATGGAAGGATGAATAGATTCATAGATGAATGGATAGATAATACATTTACATGTAGGTAGATAGATAGAGGGATGGATGAACTGATAGATAGAAGGATGAATAGATACATAGATGAATGAATAGATAAGGCATGTACATGGATATGTTGGTAGATAGATGGATGAATAGATTCATACATGTAGATGAATGAATAGATAGATAATACATGTACATGTAGGTAGATAGATAGAGGGATGGATGAACTGATAGATAGAAGGATGAATAAATACATAGATGAATGAATAGATAAGGCATGTACATGGATATGTTGGTAGATAGATGGATGAATGGATGGATAGTGAGATAATATATAGAAAGATGAATAGATTGATCAAAAAATTAGATACTATATGGATAGATTGATATAGAGGTAGATACATGTAGATGGATGGATGTTGGTAATAGATAGATAGATAGAATAAGAGCCAACCAAGTTACTTAAACATGTGATCCCCATTCTCCATTTCTCAGGAATCGTCCACTGCGCACCGTCAACCCAGAAAGAAGTCCGGGAGTTTGTGTGGTTACCCGAGAAGATGGCCGGTGGCGGATCATGTCGGGCTGATCAAAACTGTGAGGGCATCTTGGGACTGTAATCCAGAATTCCAAGGCAGACTTGGCCCAAGAAGAACATGCACTTTAGTGTCTTGCACAGCTGTGTGTATTTATCTGTTGTGACAGTTGTTTATATCGGTAAAGCACATTGATGTTGTAATTGCACAGCCTTGTCTACCAATGTTGATGCTGGTGTTGATGTTTTTCACCTGACTGCTACAAAAGCGAGAACAGTCGAACATGCACAGAATGACCGCCCAAGTTTCACTCAAACAGTGGTTGTTACACGGTGTGGTCTTTATATGCAGGTTCTCTTTAACACATGTTTCAGTAGGAAATGCTGTTTTGATGGGAATAAAACTACAGTCTGTAAAGACAGATGGACTTTCTATACAGGTGGTCATTGAAGTAGCTTTGCTTGTACTTTCCTGTAGATGGGCAACCACTGGACCTACAACGTGAAGTCCTATCTGAGGAGCATGTTAATTAAGAATTAATACCTTACCAAAGGGTAGTAGCGCATCTACTTTGTTTCAAAGCTGAAGTCCTCAAAGCTGGGACCTCCCGGTTCCGCGATTATTGCCCTACCTGGCACTGAGCCACCACACCACCTCCTCCTGTTACACTTCTTAAGGAATCAGTGAGGAATGTTACCTTGATAGAGCTATATTTTTGCATTTAATAACAATGGAATATATTATGTAATCTTCATGATAGTCTATTTCATCTGGTGTTGTTTTGAAAGTCATGTTCATATATAATTCAAAATTTTTAATTTCTTTCAGAATTCTTTCCAATTATCAAAACTGAGGTTTTAGCATTCAGGCTTTCTTCTTAAATTTTTTAAAAGCATTTTTTGCTCTTTAGAGAGTCAGGACTGGAAAACTGGAAACAATAATATAGGTTTTCCCCGCCCAATTTCGTCAAAATTGCATCCGATTTAACAATGCGATCATTCAATTTCGAGCGAATTTGAATGATCACCGAGATCAATATTCAAAAACCTAACTAGTTCATTCAATTTAATTTCATTAGCATGCGATTTCATAATTTTCTGAAATAAACGTGTAAAAAGCGCTTCAAATAAAAATGCACGTAAAATGCTGAACGTTGAAAGTAGGAAGGTGTGTGCCTATAAATGAAATTGAAATTGGTATTTGGGAGGAAATTGAACGTCTATCCAGCTGGCGCGAAATTGAATGACAACTTCGCGTCATTAAATTGAATGAGTTTCTCTCTAAAGTGAATGAAATTTAAAAGGAATGATATATAACAAAATTGACTGCTCAAAGAATGAAAATAAACCATGAGAGCAGAGAGTTGACGAAAATCGTTCGAAATTAAACGGCTATTCATGAATTCGAATGCAACTCTGATGAAATTGGGCGGGAAAACCTGTATTAGAGCTACATGGTTCTAATAAGGTATATTATCTTCGAAAACAGTATACATGGTTATCGTTTTTGGCGAAAAGTTGACAAAATTGCCAATTTTAATTTTAAAAAGCCAATGATTTTGAACCTCTCAATGTGTTGCCAATTTAAGGATTTTAAAGCTTATTCTCTTTTTTTTTAAATTCCTGACATCAAACGCAATATGGGCATGCAACAAAAATGGACAAAGTGTGTGCGGAATTTTTCTTTCTCTTTTTACTGATGCTTCTGGCATAATTTTTAGAGTTCTGAATCAAAAGTTATTGGGCCAAACCACAAAAAGTGGTCAATTGTCTCAAAAGGGTTAAGTTTCTTTCTTACTTACCATTGAACTCAGCTACATGTAAGTAGTTGTAGGGGTAGACCATTCTTGTACTACATGTGTGTGTATAACATTACATAGCTGCCAACCATTCATATTGAGGAGGAATGATTCCTGTTCTATGGTATTCAACGTAATGCTATGAACCCAAGATTTCTCTCTCTTTTAAGAAAAAAAGTCTATTCTGCCTCCCATCTGCCAGTGTGCTAAAGCCATTCGGTTTGGCACACAACGATATCTTCTTTAGGCCTATATTGTTAGGCAGGGTTTAAAATGCTGATATTATCTGCGAATGCGTGTGCTTTGTATTGTATGTATAAAACTATATTGCATCTTTGTGTTGTGGCGATTTTTGAAAAAAAATGAACATATAGGCCTTCCCTTGTTGGTGCTCCAGTCAGAGGACATTTATAAATTTTGGTAATGTAGAAATAGAGAAATATATCATTCCGATAAATGTATAAAATACTGAAGAAAAAAAGTGAATGGGCTGATACTTGGTTATCAGCCAAATAGGATGTAATGCCATGCAAGTCTAACATGATAATGAAATTTGGAAGTATTTTCATTATAAAATTTAAAAAGATACCATAAAGTATTCATTTGTTGTTGTGGTAATGAAGGCAATGTGCAGGGGGCGAACTTTTTTTTCCCACGAACTTTTTGTCACTATCGTCCTTGACGCATGCGCAACTTTGAAATAGCCCTACAATGCTTGGAGTTGGATGGGGTTTCAAAGTTTCATCCTACTTTTAATAAAAATAAAAATACAAGACGTTATTTTTGTAATGTCCAAACTGAGAGTCGAACCCACATACCTCAGGTTAAATGTCCGAGGGCTAACGTATCTCGCCACAGCAAGACGCTGGGAGCAACCGTCATATCACTTATGGAATAAACCCTATGATTGCGAAATTGATTTAGATCGGAAAGGATCAGGTGTGCATGCGCCAGGGAGGACGGGGACAAAAAGTTCATGGGAAAAAAAATTAAGCGTGCAGGGGGGGGGGGGGGATGCTAACTGGGATGTATTTTTTAATCAAAACATATTTTTCCCCCTCATGTAGATATTACATATTCTTGAAATACACACTTGTATGAGATGGAGCTTGAATTTTGTTCGTACACTGTATATGCAAATGATATGTCATATAATTATGTATCAATGTTGATCTGTGCCTTGCATCTATTATAGCATGCTGTGTTAAATTATGAGACTTCACACAGATTCATCAGTTATTGTATGGATCGTTGCTTGTGGGTTTTCAGACATTTTCTTTTCTTTTATGCGCACAAAACTGTCCAACCATGACATGTTAAATTTCTTTTTAAATCATGCAATGCCCCCCCCCCTCACCCCTGGCCTGACAATGACAGACATCAATGTTTCATTGCCTGTTCACTACAATGCTTGATGTGGCTGTAGCTACATGTATGTTGTTTTGATTATTTAGGAAAGAAGAATGATTTTACCCTCAATTTTCCTCATGCTTACTTATGTGGAGGTGTTGTGGTCTAGTGGACAAATCACCAGACTGAGCCACAAGGTCTAGGGTTCTAATCCCTGCTGCAGCACTAAAGTACTTTGGTGAGACATTAATCTACATTTGCTGGGGAAAGACATGTGTGCTATAAAAAAAAGCCCACTATTTTTATCATTTTAATGCGGATACACCAAAAACAACATTTATCTGATTCTTTGTTACCAGTTTCTTCAATATGTTTGAATTTAAGTGGATATGAGGACAATCTATACTAAAAGGATGTTTTACAGTTCATGCTTTAGACATAGTCTTTGCCTTGTAATCCAAATTTTGAATATAAATTTTTGTCTTAAGGTACAGTTTCTTATTCGCCAGTAATATTTTTATCCGGAAAAGTTGTGCAATTAAGTTGTATATTACTGTTGTATAAATATACTAAAAAGCTTATAATATGTTGATCATGATTAACATAAAAAGTGTTTGTGTTGATTTTAACATATATTATAAGTGGTCTGTATGGTATGCTATGTTGTAGTGTTACTTGGTACATGCATAATGTCATGGTTCGCTATTGAAAACATGAATGCAATGTTCGTATTAGAATATATTACACTTGCTCTTTGTATCATGTTTATTCACTTTTGTACTGAAAAGAGAATTTCCAGTACACGTATTATTTGTGTAAAAGCTACATGTTTATATTTGCAGGTCAAAGTATTTCATGTATATGTATCTCATTAAAAGAATGCAGGAATTTCTCCAACTCATTTCTGTTACAAACCCAACTCTATATGTCAGGTGTACACAGCAACGTATTGACTTTATTTGGTCATACAAACATTGACCCATTTTTATAAAGGGAACAGTACATGAAAATAATCATTATGTTTATATTATGCCTGATCATGTGATGTTATATAAATATGACACTGCACAAAAATTTATATTACCTTGTCTTGCATCTTTCTTTTGAGAAATTGATAAGCGTTTGTTGAAGGGAAGGTAGATATAGATTTAGAGAGAGAGAGAGAGAGAGAGAAAGAGGGAGAGATAAAGGAGAGATTTGGAGTTGGCAGAGAGAAAGAAAGGGAGTGAAAGGGAGAAAGTGGGGGAGGGAGTGGAAGAGAATGGGGAAGAGAGAGTGACAGATGTTGAAGGAAGAGGGGAGCGAGAGAGATTAGTTTGCAGGCCCAAACCCTGGTCAGTGGTAAAATAGTGTCTGCACTGTAAGACTACCATCATCCCTGTACCACATAGCTGCTCCTGACCAATATTGACACGAGCAGTAGGTAGCTGGGTTAGGCTTCTCTCAAGACAATGCTTTTCTGATAAAGCGTCAAAAGAGGGTCTGTGCTTGCAGACTAGAGAGAGACTGGAAGACAGATAGCAATTGAGAGCAGGGGCCACAGATAGAGGGGGGGGGGGGGGGGGTGCAGAGAAAGGTATTGGAATGGGTATATAAGCTGAGAAAAAAGACATGCAATAAATAAACAGTGTGCGAATTCGACTCAAAACACACAAAAAAAACATTGTAGCCTATGCTAGCCTGTTTACCAGTTCACATTAACTTTAGTATGGCCTAAAGTAATTTTTGTTGTGCTTTCTATTCATCCGTTATGCCCTTGCTTGTCGGGAACATGGTCAATAGTGGTAGAATAATAATATTAAAGTTAAAATACAATCTATTTCTATAGGATAATGATGATATCATTATATCTCACAATCGCCAATAAACTTTTGCAATTTATAAAAAATATCATTTGTGTTGAAAAGCGCCTATACTGTGCAAATTAAGAGGTCCAAAGTTCGTCGGCGATAAGTGGAGCGAATTAGGCCCCAAAATGTAATTCACGATACACTATGCAATAACAGAGTTATGATTGTGATCGACTATGACGAATTCTCACCATTGATTATTTTTTATCAAACTCTAATCTAGTACACAGTTGGACAGATACAACAGGCCGTGTATTTTATCATTTGAGAATGAACCAGGAAGCAATAGACACAAAATAATCTAATGAAGTGGTCTCTACGGCGATAAATCAACTTGGTATAGCCGGTTTCATTGCAGTGACTGTGGATTTATGATCGACATGTGATATTCACCTAGTAGGATTATTAACCATTCGTGTATACTAACTGTTTTCTTTCATTTGCTAGAATTTCAAAAGTTGCATCCATGGCCGAAAAGCAGGAAGAAGAGGAAGTTCCGAGCTCTTTAGAAGGCTTGACGTGTCCACTATGTCTTGATATCTTCGACGATGCAACCCTCCTGACCTCTTGCGGACACACCTTTTGTCGGAAATGTCTCAAGAAATACGACCTATCCCATCAGGATCTTGACCACATGGTCTGCCCTCTCTGTAGGAAAGTCACAAAGTTGTCAGCCAACCGCGTCGATGATCTCCTATCTAATGTGACGGTCAATGGGCTCGTAGACAACTACCACGAAAAATGTGGAGGAGCCAATGCCATTCTGGAGATGCGACAGAAATGTAATGTCTGTACAGTGCAGGGGGAAGCTGTCTCTTATTGCAGTACCTGTAACGCATTTTTATGTGGAGAATGCTTACTTTCTCATAAACGGCAAACGCTATTCTTTGCAGGTCATGGGATCATATCCATACAGGACATCACGGAAGGGAAGGTCAGCACCGGTCATTCCTCAGAGAAGTGCTCCATCCATAAACAGGAGAACAAAGATATGTTCTGCGAGGATTGTAAGGTGCACGTCTGTTTCAAGTGCGTGATCATCGGTCATCGTGATCACAAGATAACGTCACATGAGGACTTCGAGAAGGAATTACTGGTTAAGGTTAGTCGCCAACATAACATATTGTTTTAGTCTTACCATACGTCATTCAAGTATGTTAATCCTAAACAAACAGCAGATTTGCATATTATATGTTTTCATATGATCTGAGATGTGATAACTAAAAATATTCACACACACTTTATCATGAACGTTTTTACTGTTTAAAATGGTAGGGTGAATAATCCACGGTGTAATGAAATGGGTGAAGAACGTGATATGAATTCTTGTGATACTAATGATTATTTAAGTTACGACCTAAGCAGTATCATCAATGTCGTTCGCAGGATTTAAACCAAATATAACTAGAACTCCTTTGATATTGGTAACAGGAAATGTATAAAAGAAGAAGAAGAAGAAGAAGAAGAAGAAGAAGACGAAGAAGAAGAAGAAGAAGAAAAGTTGCTTTATCGAGTTAGTCCGTGTAGAATCCTTTGTGGACATCATGTTACATATTAAATTATTGAACACTAATGCTGGAAGACGAAATACAGCACTGGAACTTTTATTAACTTTTAATAATTCTTACACGCTGGTACACTTCAAGCAAGACGGGTTTCACTATAAAAATTTCTTCGTTTTAGTTTATTCTTTTTCGTAATGTACACAGCTGATGAAGAAAATAATCAGCATAATAGTTTACATTGATTTAATCTAGATTAAAAATATAAGTACTCAAACCCTCCCTTTCCTTTTCTATGACACACTCAGGGCGCTGTTTCACACAGTTCTATGCTGTACTTAAAAATATTTACTGTAACATGTCTCAATATAATGTTTCATCATGACTGTAACCAGTGGCGTATCTAGGGATTATGGCGCCCAGGGTAAACTATAAAAGGCCCCCCCCCCCCCCACCAACTCAATCCGATCAGCTCAAGAAGCAAACAAGGGCCCTGTTTCATAAAAATGTTCTTATCAATAATATCTGCCCATTTTTATGCCAAATTCGCTCTCTGCCAATCAGATTCCATGGTTTCATTAGCTTCCAACAATTATTGTAACTTGCTATTGATAACACGTTTTTTTAACGGGGCCCCAGATGGAACGCATAGCACTTCGAGAAGAAGTATGAAAGCGAGTAAGCAAATCCATCATGAGTGACATTTAGATTTCAACCCTAAAAAACACGATTTATGATGTATTTTACCTTTTAGAAAAGTCGACAAGGGAGCACAGCAACCGAGTCTTAGGGGATGTTGCAAGAAAGTTGCAATCAATTGCAAATCCCCCAAATAAGTCGCAAATCTTGCAATTGATTGCAAGTTCCATTTAAAATACATGTATTTTTTTTTAAAGAATCTTTTATTACTTCCTTTTTCAAAATAACATTTTTCACAATAATCAAGGTAAAATACACAAACAAATATATTCACATGCAGTATCATTGTGCCAAATTACATAATAATAACAATAAGTAACCATATGTATCATATTTGCAATCGATTGCAAATGTTGGATTTGCAATTGATTGCAATTGATTGCAACTTTCTTGCAACACCCCATTAGAGTTTCATTCAATCTTTGAACATTAAAAATTTTTAATTTGTAAACAAATCTTTCGGCATATTACTCCCAGTGTTAAAGATCGTATGCTCGATCTATAATGAAAAACACAAGTCAGAAAAAATTGGAACCAGCGGGATTCGAACCTGTCATCTACTGCTTGCCGGGCAGCGACTTAACCACCAGGCTATTCTGGTTCACGGCCAAGTCACGACGAACTAGAATCAAATACCCAAGATCCTCTTCTTTCTGACTCATTAATATTCAAACGGTCCGCCGTGGAACAATGGTTAGTAAACGAAGAAGCTTGACTGGGGAGGAATTTTTAATTTGTAAACAAATCTTTCAGCATATTACTCCCAGTGTTAAAGATCGTATGCTCGATCTATAATGAAAAACACAAGTCAGAAAAAATTGGAACCAGCGGGATTCGAACCTGTCATCTACTGCTTGCCGGGCAGCGACTTAACCACCAGGCTATTCTGGTTCACGGCCAAGTCACGACGAACTAGAATCAAATACCCAAGATCCTTTTCTTTCTGACTCATTAATATTCAAACGGTCCGCCGTGGAACAATGGTTTTTTAATTTGTAAACAAATCTGGGAGTAATATGCCGAAAGATTTGTTTACAAATTAAAAATTCCTCCCCAGTCAAGCTTCTTCGTTTACTAACCATTGTTCCACGGCGGACCGTTTGAATATTAATGAGTCAGAAAGAAGAGGATCTTGGGTATTTGATTCTAGTTCGTCGTGACTTGGCCGTGAACCAGAATAGCCTGGTGGTTAAGTCGCTGCCCGGCAAGCAGTAGATGACAGGTTCGAATCCCGCTGGTTCCAATTTTTTCTGACTTGTGTTTTTTCATTATAGATCGAGCATACGATCTTTAACACTGGGAGTAATATGCCGAAAGATTTGTTTACAAATTAAAAATTCCTCCCCAGTCAAGCTTCTTCGTTTACTAACCATTGTTCCACGGCGGACCGTTTGAATATTAATGAGTCAGAAAGAAGAGGATCTTGGGTATTTGATTCTAGTTCGTCGTGACTTGGCCGTGAACCAGAATAGCCTGGTGGTTAAGTCGCTGCCCGGCAAGCAGTAGATGACAGGTTCGAATCCCGCTGGTTCCAATTTTTTCTGACTTGTGTTTTTCATTATAGATCGAGCATACGATCTTTAACACTGGGAGTAATATGCCGAAAGATTTGTTTACAAATTAAAAATTCCTCCCCAGTCAAGCTTCTTCGTTTACTAACCATTGTTCCACGGCGGACCGTTTGAATATTAATGAGTCAGAAAGAAGAGGATCTTGGGTATTTGATTCTAGTTCGTCGTGACTTGGCCGTGAACCAGAATAGCCTGGTGGTTAAGTCGCTGCCCGGCAAGCAGTAGATGACAGGTTCGAATCCCGCTGGTTCCAATTTTTTCTGACTTGTGTTTTTCATTATAGATCGAGCATACGATCTTTAACACTGGGAGTAATATGCCGAAAGATTTGTTTACAAATTAAAAATTCCTCCCCAGTCAAGCTTCTTCGTTTACTAACCATTGTTCCACGGCGGACCGTTTGAATATTAATGAGTCAGAAAGAAGAGGATCTTGGGTATTTGATTCTAGTTCGTCGTGACTTGGCCGTGAACCAGAATAGCCTGGTGGTTAAGTCGCTGCCCGGCAAGCAGTAGATGACAGGTTCGAATCCCGCTGGTTCCAATTTTTTCTGACTTGTGTTTTTCATTATAGATCGAGCATACGATCTTTAACACTGGGAGTAATATGCCGAAAGATTTGTTTACAAATTAAAAATTCCTCCCCAGTCAAGCTTCTTCGTTTACTAACCATTGTTCCACGGCGGACCGTTTGAATATTAATGAGTCAGAAAGAAGAGGATCTTGGGTATTTGATTCTAGTTCGTCGTGACTTGGCCGTGAACCAGAATAGCCTGGTGGTTAAGTCGCTGCCCGGCAAGCAGTAGATACAGGTTCGAATCCCGCTGGTTCCAATTTTTTCTGACTTGTGTTTTTCATTATAGATCGAGCATACGATCTTTAACACTGGGAGTAATATGCCGAAAGATTTGTTTACAAATTAAAAATTCCTCCCCAGTCAAGCTTCTTCGTTTATTAAAAATTTTGTTTTTGAAAAAAAAAATCTATTTTTCAGGTAAATGATCTTGTCCAACGTTGTACAGCCAAGAAATCAGAACTGGAGAAGAACATACAGAATGTGGAGTCACAGCGTAGTAAACTACACACTGCCATACAGAAACTACGGGAAGATGTCAGCCAAGCCTATCGTACCAAGGCCAAGCAACTAGACGAAAATCAACGTATACTCGTTGAGCAAATGGATGCTCTAGAGCGTAGTTTCGATGACGATCTCAACGCTCTGAAATCAAACGACCGCCAGAAGATTAAAAGCATTTGTAGTTCGATGGATTTGGTTGCCAATGACAGACTGGGTGGTCTTGAGACAGACAGCCTGTCTGCTCATAAGTTGCTCTGTGAGGAGCTGGAGGGCATGCTAAAGGAGGTTACCGATCACACATCTGCAGCAGCCATAACTAAGAAAGCACAGAAGAAGAGATTCCAGCCTGCAGATGATACTTGTCTTGATCTCGGGAACATCATAGAACCAGATCCAGAGTTGAAAGTAATTCAATGTGTAGATCTACGTGGAGGAATGAGTGGGATGACCAAATACTCTGATGACAGTGTGGCTATTGGATATAGCAGTGCAGCTGGTATAGATTTGATTCAAATGGTAAACAGCAGCAGTATGCAAACATACCAAGCGGTACCTCGGATTATGGTCTTGTGTTTCAAAGAGATAAGACGCTATGTGTATCGACGGGTACCACTGAAGCACATATCAATTCTCCAAATGGATCCAGGAAATCAACCATCCATGTGAGCAGTAATGGATATAATCTTATATTAAGCAGAAGTCCATCATATGAAATTCTCGATACAAACTCTTCAAGCCACGTCTACATCTATGACCCGACGGGAAGCACACTCAAACACACAGTCACAACAAAACACAACATCACAAGCCAGGCATATGCAACCAAGGCGGGTTTGATCATCACAAGTTCATGTCATTTCAATCCAAGCATAGTGACGGTCTATGACAGGGATGGGAATGCTGGGAAGCCTCTTCAAGCTCCACGTGGTGTCTACCTGTATGCTACCGTGGACGAGCAGGACAGGGTGTATGTAGCGAATGTTGATTGTAGGAACAGTAACGTGGTGATCAGGCTCTATGACCTTGATGGTCTGAACCTGAAGGAGAGATTTCAGTTCAATGCACTGAACCTGAACCCGATTTTTATCACGTGTTACCTGGTTTCCCTCTCTCCAGAATTACTAGCTTATGCTTTTGGGAATAAACTATATTTCATTAAAGTGGTGACGTAAATCCCGATATTTAGGAACTCTATCGCAATATTATTTTGACGATTCGTATCGCAATTTATATAAAAGTGATTTTTTTTTTTAAAACTCTAAATAAGAACACGAAAGATGAGCGTTGAACATTATCCTTTGATAATTATTTGTATACCCTATACCGTATACCGTATACTGTTCAAACTATGAATGACATTATCTCACTTAGTTTTAAAGCTTTGCAAATGGCTATATTCATGAAAATTTCTACTTGCATATTCGTTTTAACTCATAATATTGTTGGTAGATTTAATATGCGGCAAATGCTAACGTGATACAAGGTATTCTGATTGTCATTATTGTTGTCATTTATTGTTAATCACAATGGTAATTTGGTTACCTTTACTATTGCTAATATTGGAGTAATTTGAAGAAACAGATGCCTCTAAAAATGAATTGACCTCTTTGAGAATGACTTATTAAACATCAAAATATGAAGAGAAAGAGAGGGGAGAGAGGGGGGCATTAAAAGAGAGATATAGAAAGAGAAGAGAGGGAATCAAAGAAGGGAATGATTAGAGAGAAAAAGGGTAAATAAAGAAAGAGGTTGATAGGAAAGGCGGGGGAATGAGAGAGATAGATGGGGAGAGTGAGAGTGAGAGAGAATGAGAGAAACAAAGAGAGAGAGAAGAAATGTGTTTTAGACTCCGTGATATGCTGTAGAAAGAATGTATTAACCCTGCAAGTATAATGCAATGACTGATCTTGAAGGACGTGGGTAGCTTTACAAGAAATTATTATATACAAAAGAGAGATAATCATTTCCAAGACGGATTAGAAAAGTACTTATAGCATTACTGATCGAAATAGACATATTTTTTTTTAATCTTCATCATTTCTTTGTGAGATGGTGGTGAAGATGTCATGTATGTAAACCACTGACTTTTATCAACGACTTCTGATTCATCCAGACTATGATATTTACGAATGAAACAAGCGAACATGACACATTTAGTAGAAAAAATATTTGCAAACATAAGAGGATATGATGATAATGTCTTATTTTCAACATTGTTTACCGCCACTAAAAAGCGCATCCTGGATGAATAGAACGAATAAATAAATGAATAAAGGGGATGTTTTCAGGCTAAAGTTCATTGATCATGCAACAAAAAGGTGCGATATTAAATACAGTTATTCGTATATTAAATCATTATTATCAGGATTGCACTGTACAGTTACATTATCGATGTTTTTCATACAGAATGTCTTGTTGTGTTAATGAAAGTTCTGAACATTAATTTACTTTTCTACGATATTTAAAACCATGGAAATTCATATGAATAACATGTGTGTTGTTCTTTCCTATGGCGTGTATTAGCAGCATGGTCTCAACCAGATAATGTTTACTGATACAGTTCATTTGTTCATTTTCTGAGATTTTGCTTCATATTCAGTCGCCTGGTTTATGCTATGTAGTACATATTGTATATATAGAATGACTGGAAAAATTGTATACTTCTTAGGTTAATATTTCGAATGAAAACATGACGAAAAAGAAAGAGGGATAGAAGAAGTCAGAGGAGAGAGAGAGAGAGAGAGAGAAAAGTGATGAGATGATAAAACTATGAACGTGGTATTTTGTAGATGGAAATAAATATTATACAAGGAACCCTACTTGTACAAATTAGATAAATTGGTATTGAGTGACTTGGACAGTCTCACAAGAAATGTCCTTTCTTATATGAAAACATAAACTATGGTTATTTGCAAGGCGAATAAGGAAATAATTGTATAAAAAGAAAGCGCATAATCCATGGAAATAACAATCGCATATCATTTAATTGTGTGAGATGCTAATGTGATGCTAATGACCATCATTTATGTATGGAATATGATCTTGACTTTTAACCACGGATTAACATGTTAGTAAATAAAACACAAGTTAAATATTTTGTTTGACAAAAAAGGTCAAATGGAGAAAGATAGCTATGATAATTGCCATCGTGTTCAACCTTGTTTTATCAATGAAAGAGCCTGGATAAAATAGATTAATAAAGAATAAAACTTTGAGGCTTAGGGGCTTTGATTAGTATACAAGATAGGCGCTATAATAAACAAATATTTCTAATATTATTATCATCATGGTTGCAATTTACAGTTACATTATCGATGTTTGTATATTGTTTTATATGTTTTTTATTGTGTTGACGAATGTACGAAATCTTCAATTTGTTTTCTATGATATTTAGAACCGTGGAAAGTCATGATAATGGCATATGTGTTGTTCTCTGCTATGGTGCGTACAAGCAGCAAAGTCTGATGCAGATAGTATTTGCTGGTACAGTTTATTTTCTAAGATTTCACTTCATATACGCCTACTGAGTCATATCATATAACATGCATAATTATATACATGCACTGCATTAATGATTTATCTGATCATTTAGCCACTATAAAGCTCTGTAGTAAACTTCTTTTTCTCTAAAGAAATATACTACTACTACTACTACTACTACTACTAATACTGCTGCTACTACACTGTAAAAAACATAATATGCCCATTAGTAGCTTTTACTTATTTTCCCATGTAGAATTTACTTCAAAACAGTTTTGCCACTTACGCACTCGATTTAAGTCATAATAACTCAAATTTTCAATTTAGTAGAATATACGTGAAAACTTTTAATAAAATTAAATACAAAAGATCATTTAAGTAATTTCAACTTGTATTAATTTAGTATCGTTAACTCAAAGTAAGAAAGTGTACGTATTACTCAAACAATTTATGTTGATTGTACTTATTTTTTTGAGTAAAGACTGGTGCAGTGCGTAATATGAGAATTAACATAATTCATGAATATTCATTAAGACCAACTTTATCTCTTTTTTAGAATTAAACAATTATTTTTTGTGGTTGAATGAGAATTAAAGGAGTTTAAAATTTAAAAAAAAAAAAAATTTTTTTAATTGTCACTCGATTCAAAACAAATCAAAACTTGATATTTCAGGAAAATTGTCAATCATATTTCCTTTTAAGATGCTACGATCACGATCAAGTATATATAAAATCGGAGCCCTTTCAATAGGGTTTGTTGGTGATGGTGGTAGATATTTAATTAAATCCTAAATGGAAAAGAGTGTCAGTGAAAGTTAGATGGGTACAAGTATAATCATGTCATACGTTTTTTTTTAATTGTTATCTATCATGATTACAATACTTAAATTACTACGTTAATATATAAACTCACTTTAACTGAGTAAAAATTTCTTAAGCAAAATAAGTAAATTCTACTTAAAATGCCCTGTTACAAATGCTTAAAATAATCAACGCAATCCGTTGACGAACTTTTTTTGAGTAATTTCAACGGATTATTTGTTTACAGTGTACTACTACTACTAGTACTACTACTTCTGCTGCTGCTGCTACTACTACTGTTACTACTACTGCTGTTACTACTACTACTACTGCTGCTGCTACTACTACTATACTGCTACTACTATTGCTACTATACTAATACTACTACCATATTTCATTATTATGTACGCATCCATCAATAATGATGCATGATGATATAGAGCAATGTCATATACACTTGTTTCGGAAATCATTTTTTTTCCCTTCTTCTTTTTTCCTTTTGTTTTAAAGAAAGTTATGCGAACAAGAAGCACAGTATGTTAGCAGAGATACTTGAATGGTCATTGTTGTCAGATACTATGTATTATGCTTTTATAAAAGTGCTTTCTTCCTTCATTCAAAATCACTTTTGCGATCTGGACATTTAACATTTACTGGCTATTGAACTTTTAAGGTTAGTCCCGCTATACTTTAAAGCTATGCTGCCATTTCAAATCTAATATCCATCTATTTTATAATGGTTACTGATGATGATAATGATAAGATTAACAATAATGACAATGAAGATAATAATGATGAGGATGAGGATGAGAAAGAGGAAAGCAGAAGAAGGAATTAATGGTAATGTAGACTGTAATAATGATAAATATCAATATTAAAATCTGTTCATAATGATATTATCATTCATCTCAAGAATGACATAATGATATTTGCATTTAATATTAAACACTTTTCTAGCTATACCTCAATGGAAGACGACATTGATTACGCTAATAAACCTAAGCGGTATATTCTCATGCATGTGTCTTTATGTATTATTCTTTGAATAGTTATTGAAAATGATGACGAGGATGATGATGATAACGAGACTGATGTTGGGAATGTATTATTCACGTCGCTCTTAAGACACCATTCAGGCTCCTATTCCTTCGCGGCACATATCGACAGTTGCCTCTCTTGACCCAGGTGTAGTGTTTGAGTACCTGATGATGAGCATTATTTCTTAAAATGTGTCGTGTGTTGGTCATGACTGCAGGAGCTACAGCCATGATTACAATTTAGAGTGTATTTTGTTTCAGATGAGATAGTGAGTGGGTACCTGATGGGAATTATTTTTCAAGTGTGCCAGGTGTTGGTGATGGCTGCAGAAACTAAAGCCTAGGTTATAATTTGGGATGGAGATTGCGTAAAAATTTTTCGCCCCCCCCCCCCGAAATTTCAAAATCATACTTTTTTAAATAGTGTTTTAGACTTTTAAATGATCCAATAATAAAAAGCGATCATCTTGCCCCCCCCCCCCCCGGAAAAAAATTTCTGCGTCCGGCCTTGGGTGCAATGTCAAAGAAATGCTGAACACGATAGCGCCAAATCACTGAAACTTTCCACAACAACATACAGGTCGAAGGCACGTTAGGTGATCTATGGGAAAAACCCGCTTCTGTTTAGGGCATTAGTTCATGTACAAAACAGGAAATGACAGGCAGATTTGTGAACGTCGTCGGTGGGTTGTCACCATTACTGCGGTATATCGAGGGATAAATCTTTACAGTTGGGTAGAGAACTCTTGCAGTTTGACGTTTTCAAAGATTTATATTAATGCAGACTTAGTTCAACAGAATCAAACTATCACATATTTGTACCAGCATTCTATAATTATTTTTCTCGTACACAACAAACTTCACATCAAAGCGGAATGTAATATTCCAAAAGTTGATTTTCTAGAAGATTCAGTGCAGGGCTGTTTTCTTTACGTTTCTAGAAATTTGCACATTGCATCCATGGCTGGGAAGCAGGAAGAAGAGGAAGCTCAAAACTCTTTACAAGGCTTGACGTGTCCACTATGTCTTGATATCTTCGACGATGCAACCCTCCTGACCTCATGCCGACACACATTTTGTCGGAAATGTCTCAAGAAATACGACCTTTCCCATCAGGATCTTGGCCACATTGTCTGCCCTCTCTGCAGGAAAGTCACGAAGTTGTCAGCAAACCGCGTCGATGATCTCCTATCTAATGTGACGGTCAATGGACTCGTAGACAACTACCACGAAAAATGTGGAGGAGCCAATGCCATTCTGGAGATGCGACAGAAATGTAATGTCTGCACAGTGCAGGGGGAAGCTGTCTCTTATTGCAGTACCTGTTACGCATTTTTGTGTGGAGAATGCTTACTTTCTCATAAACGGCAAACGTTATTCTTTGCAGGTCATGAGATTAATTCTATACAGGATATTACGGAAGGGAAGGTCAGCATCGGTCATTCCTCGGAGAAGTGCTCAATCCATAAGCAAGAGAACAAAGATATGTTCTGCGAGGATTGTAAGGTGCATGTCTGTTTCAAGTGCGTGATCATCGGCCATCGTGATCACAAGATAAAGTCACATGAGGACTTTGAGAAGGAATTACAGGTTAAGGTTAGTCGCCCATAAAACATATTGTTTTAGTAATACCACACGTCATTCGAGTATGTTAATCCTAAACCATCAGCAGATTGCATATTATATGTTTTCATATGAGATGCGATAGCTAAAAATATTTCTGTTTAAAAAATAGTAGGGTGAATAATCAATGGTGTAAATAAATGGGTGAAGAAAGTGATATGAATTCTTGTGATACTAATGATTATTTAAGTTACGACCTAAGTAGTATCATCAATGTCGTTATCTTCGCAGGATTTAAACCAAAAATAACCAGAATTCCTTTGATATTTGTAAACTATAAAATGCCCCCAACTCAATCCGATCAGCTCAAGAAGCAAACAAGGGCCCTGTTTCATAAAACTTTTCTTATCAATAATATCTGCCCATTTTTATGCCAAATTCGCTCTCTGCCAATCAGATTCCATGGTTTCATTAGCTTACAACAATTATTGTAACTTGTTATTGATAACACTTTTTTTAACTAATAGCACTTCGAGAAGAAGTATGAAAGCGAGTAAGCAAATCCATCATGAGTGACATTTAGATTTAAACCCTAAAAAACACGATTTATGATGTATTTTACCTCTTAGAAAAGTCGACAAGGGAGTACAGCAACCGAGTCTTAGGGGATGTTGCAAGAAAGTTGCAATCAATTGCAAATCCCCCATATTAGTCGCAAATCTTGCAATTGATTGCAAGTTCCATTTAAAATACATGTATTTTTTTTTTGAAGAATCTTTTATTACTTCCTTTTTCAAAATAACATTTTTCACAATAATCAAGGTAAAATACACAAACAAATATATTCACATGCAGTATCATTGTGCCAAATTACATAATAATAACAATAAGTAACCATATGTATCATATTTGCAATCGATTGCAAATGTTGGATTTGCAATTGACTGCAACTTTCTTGCAACACCCCATTAGAGTTTCATTCAAACTTTGAACATTAAAAATGTTGTTTTTGAAAAAAAAAAATCTATTTTTCAGGTAAATGATCTTGTCCAACGTTGTTCAGCCAAGAAATCAGAACTGGAGAAGAACATACAGAATGTTGAGTCACAGCGTAGTGAAGTACACACTGCCATACAGAAACTACGGGAAGATGTCAGCCAAGCCTATCGTACCAAAGCCAAGCAACTAGACGAAAATCAACGTATACTCGTTGAGCAAATGGATGCTCTAGAGCGTAGTTTCGATGACGATCTCAACGCTCTGAAATCAAACGACCGCCAGAAGATTAAAAGCATTTGTAGTTCGATGGATTTGGTGGCCAATGACAGACTGGGTGGTCTTGAGACAGACAGCCTGTCTGCTCATAAGTTGCTCTGTGAGGAGCTGGAGGGCATGCTAAAGGAGGTTACCGATCACACATCTGCAGCAGCCATAACTAAGAAAGCACAGAAGAAGAGATTCCAGCCTGCAGATGATACTTGTCTTGATCTCGGGAACATCATAGAACCAGATCCCGAGTTGAAAGTAATTCAATGTGTAGATCTACGTGGAGGAATGTGGGGGATGACCAAATACTCTGATGACAGTGTGGCTATTGGATATAGCAATGCAGCTGGTATAGATATATTTGATTCAAATGGTAAACAGCAGCAGTATGCAAACATACCAAGCGGTACCTCGTATTATGGTCTTGTGTTTCAAAGAGATAAGACGCTATGTGTATCGACGGGTACCACTGAAGCACTTATCTATTCTCCAAATGGATCCAGGAAATCAACCATCCATGTGAGCAGTAATGGATATCATATTAAATTAATCAGAAGTCCATCAGATGAAATCATCGTTACACAATTTGCAAAACACGTCTACATCTATGACCCGACGGGAAGCACACTCAAACGCACAGTCACAACAAAACACAACATCACAAGCCAGGCATATGCAACCAAGGCTGGTTTGATCATCACAAGTTCATGTCATTTCAGCGATCCAAGCATAGTGACGGTCTATGACAGGAATGGGAATGCTGGGAAGCCTCTTCAAGCTCCACATGATGTCTACCTGTATGCTACCGTGGACGAGCAGAACAGGGTGTATGTAGCGAGTGTTGATCGTAAGAACAGTAACGTGGTGATCACACTCTATGACCTTGATGGTTTGAACCTGAAGGAGATAGTTCACTCCAATGCATTGAACCTGGAACTGAATTTTACTTGGTGTTACCTGGTTTCCCTCTCTCCAAAATTACTAGCTTTTGCATGTTATAAGAAATTATATTTCATTAAAGTGGTGATGTAAATCGCGATATTTCGGAACTTTCTAGCATATATCTTTTATAATTATTTACGATTCGTATTTTAAATAGAAGTGAATTATTTTTGTAACTCTAAATATTTCTTGGGTAAAATTATATAATTGTAATCAAAATAACAACACGAAAGATAAACATGAACATCAGTATAGAAATTAAACTTTACCTAGTCCTTTGAAGAACATGTTGTATACCGTATACTGTATAGCATTTTACTGATTTAAACTATGAATGACACGTTGTCACTCAGTGTAAAAGCTTTGCAAATCGCTCTATTCATGAAAAATTTTGTATGCATATTCGTTTTAATTCATAATATTGATGCTAGATTTATTATGCGGCGAATGCTAAAGTGATACGATGTATTCCGATTTTCATTATTGCTATTTCAATCCCACTACTTTTGGTTAGTTTTACCATTGCTAAGCTTGGAGTAATTTGAAGAATCAGATACTTTTAAAAATAGATTGACCTTTTTACAATTGACTTTTAAAAAATGACAATACGAAGATAAATAGAGAGAGAGAGAGAGAGGAGGGGCATGAAAAAAGAGAGATAGAAATAGGAGAGGGGGAAAGAAGGAAAGAAATAATGAGAAAAGGGGTAAAGAAAAATTCAAAGAGGATAGGAAAGCCTGGGTGGGGTAAGAGAGAGATAGAGAGAGAGAGTGAGAGTGTGAGAGAGAGAGGAAAAGAGCAAAGACAAGTGTTTAAGACTCTGTGATGTACCGTATAAAGAAAATACCCTGCAGGTATTACGCAATGACTGCTTTTGAAAGCCATTGGTATACTTTTACAAGAAACATATTATATAAAACAGAAAGATAATCATTTCTAAGACGGATTAGAAAAATACATATCGCATTATTAATCTAAATTGATTTCTTTAAGAAATCTTCATCATTTCTTTGTGAGATGATGATTATGTCATGTATATATGTAAATCACTGACTTTTTATCAACAATTTCTGATTCCTCTATGGCTATGGTGTTTATGAATGAAACAAATGAATACGAAATATGTGTTATAAAAATATCTGATGATATTGGTTTTTATTTCAACATCATTTACCTCCACTGTAAAGGGCATCCTGGATAAATAGAACGATTAAATAAATGAATAAAGGGGATATTTCCTGGCTGAAGTTCATTGATCATGCAACAAAAATGCGTTCTATAAAAAACAGTTATTCGTATATTAAATCATTGTTTTCATGATTACAGAGTACGGTTACGTTATATAGATGTTTTTCGTACAGAATGCCTTATATTGTTTCAATGAAATTTCGAAACATTCAGTTACTATTCTACGAAATTTGAAACAATGGAAATTCATGTAAATGGCATGCGTGTTGTTCTCTCCTATGGTGGGTATTGGCAGCATGGTCTGAACCAGATAATGTTTACTGCTACAGTTTATTTTCTGAGATTTGACTTCATACTGAGTCGCCTTGTTTCTGCTTCAGTAAATATTGTACATATAGAATGACTAGAAAAAAGGTAATACTTGTTTAGGTTAATATTTCGAATAAAAACATGACGAAAAAGAAAGATGGAGAGAAGAAGTCAGAGGAGAGAGAGAGAGAGAGAGAGAGACATGAGATCATAAAAGTGTGAACGTGATATTCTGTAAATGGAAATAATTGTTATACAAGGAACCCTACTTAATTTTACAAATTCGAAAAATATGGTATTGGGCAGTCTCACGAGAAATGCTCTTTTCAGTTATATGAAAATCAAAATGATGGTCATTTACAAGGAGAAAAAGGAAATATATAACAATTGCATAATCGATAATGACCATTATTTATGTAAACAGTATGATCTTAAATTTTATACACGAATATTAATCTACGCGGATTAACACGTTAGTGAATAAAATACACATCACATATTTTTTTTTGAAAAGAGAGAGATAATGTCAAATGGAGAAAGATAGCTGTGATAATGGCTCTCATGTTCACCCTTGTTTTATCGATGAAAGAGCCTTCCTGGATAAACAAAAAGATAAATAGATTAATAAAGAATAAAACTTTGAGGCTTGGGGGCTTTTATCAGTATACAAGATAGGCGCTATATAAAAACAAATATTTCTAATATCATTATCATCATGATTGCAGTTTACAGTTACATTATCGACGTTTGTATATTATTTTATATGTTTTATATTCATTTTCTTTTCTAAGATATTTAGAACCATGAAAAGTCATAATGACATACGTGTTGTTCTCTCCTATGGTGCGTACAAGCAGCAAAGTCTGATCCAGATAGTATTTGCTGGTACAGTTTATTTTCTAAGATTTCACTTCATATACTGAGTGGTATCATATTTAATATAACATGCATAATTGTATACATGTACTGCATTGATGATTTACCTGATCATTTAGCCACTATAAAGTTTTTTCTAAAGAAATCTACTACTACTACTACCAGGGGCGGATCCAGGATTAAGTATAAAGGGGGGGGGGGGGGGACACAAATGCAGGTTTGTCAACGTTTGGAAATGGTAGACCCGTATTTGTTGGTCTCGCCAGCTTCTCTAAAAGTCGCCAGACCTCCAAAATTCGCTCGGGGGGGGGGGGGGGGGGCGTTATGGGGGTCCAGTTTCCCTCCATAATTCTCTGACAAGCAAAAAAAAAAGGTCATCATTCCAAAAGGGGGGCACAATCCAGAAAATGGCGGATCGTCTATGGTCAAAATGCATACTTTTCTTCCAAAAGGGGGGGGGGGGGGCACGGGCCTGGATACGCCAATGACTACTTATACTACTACTACTACTATACTACTACAACTACTGCTGCTACTACTACTGCTACTACTACTACTACTACTACTGCTACTACTACTACTGCTACTGCTACTACTATACTACTACTACTGCTACTACTATTATTATACCTACTGCTACTGCTACTACTACTACTACTGCTGCTGCTACTACTACTGCTACTACTACTGATACTGCTACTGCTACTACTATTACTTCTACTACTTTTACTACTACTACTATTACTACTACTACTGCTGCTACTACTACTACTACTGCTACTACTACTACTACTACTACTACTACTGATACTGCTACTGCTACTACTATTACATCTACTACTTCTACTACTACTACTATTACTACTTCTACTGCTGTTACTATATACTACTACTACTACTACTACTATATTACTACTACTACTAATACTCTACTACTGCTACTACTACTACTACTACTACTACTTTTACTACTACTACTACTGCTACTACTATACCTACTGCTACTGCTACTACTACTGCTGCTGCTACTACTACTGCTACTACTACTACTGATACTGCTACTGCTACTACTATTACTTCTACTACTGCTGCTACTACTACTACTATATTACTACTACTACTACTACTACTACTGCTACTACTATACTACTACTGCTACTACTACTACTACTACTACTATTACTACTACTGCTACTACTACTACTACTGCAGCTGCTACTACTACTACTGCTGCTAATACTACTACTACTGCTACTACTGCTACTACTACTACTACTACTGCTACTATACTAATACTACTACCATATTTAATTAATATATACACATCTATATCAATAATGATGCATGATGGTATAGAGCAATGACATATGCACTCGTTTCGGAGATGAATTTTTTTTTCTTCTTTTTCCTTTTTTAATAGAAGATTCGCTCAGTGGGGGGGGGGGGGGGGGGGCGTTATGGGGGTCTAGTTTCCCTCCATAATTCTCTGACAAGCAAAACAAAAAAGAACGGTCATCATTCCAAAAGTGGGGCACAATCGAGAAAATGGCGGATCGTCTATGGTGAAAATGCATACTTTTCTTCAAAAATGGGGGGGGGGGGGGGGGGGGCACGGCCGCAAGTGCCATCCTGGGTACGCCAATGACTACTTATACTACTATACTACTACTACTACTATACTACTACAACTACTACTACTACTACTGCTACTACTACTACTACTACTACTACTACTACTACTACTTTACTGTAGTACTACTACTATACTACTACTACTACTACTAATACTCTATACTGCTACTACTACTACTACTACTACTACTGTTACTACTACTACTGCTACTACTACTGCTACTACTACTACTGCTACTGCTACTACTATTATTATACCTACTGCTACTACTACTACTGCTGCTACTACTACTACTACTTCTACTACTACTACTACTACTACTACTGATACTGCTACTGCTACTACTATTACTTCTACTACTTCTACTACTACTATTACTACTAATACTGCTGTTGATGATAATGATGAGGATGAGGAGGAGAAAGATGAGGAGGAAAGCAGAAGAAGGGATTAATGGTAATGTAGACTGTAATAATGATAAATATCAATATTAAAATCTGTTCATAATGATATTATCATTCATCTCAAGAATGACATAATGATATTTGCATGTAATATTAAATACTTTTCTAGCTATACCTCAATGGAAGACGACATTGATTACGCTAATAAATCTTAGCGGTATATTCTCATGCATGTGTCTTCATGTATTATTCTTTGAATAGTTATTGAAAGCGATGACGTAGATGATGATGATAACGAGACTGATGATGGGAATGTATTATTCACGTCGCTCTTAAAGGGATAGTCCACCCTGATTACAAGTTGGCTTTAAAAGAAGCAGAACAAAACAACAAAAAAAAATCAGTGAAGGTTTGAGCAAAATCCGATAAGAAATAAGAAATTTTTGAAATTGTAATCAATCAGACACAAATTGGCAACTCCGTGACGTATCTTGCGAGCTCATCTCCCATTTGCTCAATACAGAAAATTTCATTTTCTTAGTTTTTGATAAATAAATATATTTGTTTCATACATGTTTTGTGTAAAACCATATGAGCAATGATGATATCTAAGGTGCATGTATGATTAAATATTTCCTTTAAAGAAAATGGAAATTGATGATTTTGGGGGTACAGGGCAAATGGGAGAGGAGCTTGCAAAATACGTCACGGAGTTGCCAGTTTGTGTCTGATTGATTACCACTTCAAAAAGTCATAACTTTCTTATTTCTTATCGGATTTTGCTCAAACCTTCACTGATTTTTTTTTTGTTTTGTTCTGCTTCTTTTAAAATCAACTTGTAATCAGGGTGAACTATCCCTTTAATACATCATTCAGGTTCCTTTTCCTTCGCGGCACATATCGACAGTTGCCTCTCTTGACCCAGGTGTAGTGTCTGAGTACCTGATGATGAGCATTATTTCTTAAAATGTGTCGTGTGTTGGTCATGACTGCAGGAGCTATAGTCATGATTACAATTTAGAGTGTATTTTTGTTTCAGATGAGATAGTGAGTGGGTACCTGATGGGAATTATTTATTCAAGAGTGCCAGGTGTTGGTGCATGATGGCTGCAGAAGCTAAAGCCTAGGTTACAATTTTGGATGGAAATTATGTAAAATCAGGGCTGTCTCATAGAGCGTTGCAGTTGATCTGAATTAACATTAACTTCATTCAACTTTGATTACCATTGTCAATACATGCATAAGAGGTATTCAAGGGATTGTAACTATACCATTATTTGCGATCGATTTGGAATAATCGCAACTCATTTTAAGACACAGCTCAGATGTTCTAATCCTAATCCTAATCCTATTTAATCCCCTAACTAATGATACATTATGACTTGTGTATTCATGACAAATATGAGTAGCGCTGGCTTTCTTGGAGGTATGTGGGGCTACCTCCCTCATGGCGTGTTAGTTTCTGCCCACTGCTGTTTAAATTTCGATACACCACTTTTTAAGTCTGAACTTCGAATATACAAAATTCTGCTGCAATGTCAAAGAAATGCTGAACACGTCGAGAGCGCCAACTCTCTGAAACTTTCCACAACAATATAGAGGTCCAAGGCACATTAAGTGATCTATGGGAAAACCCACCTCTGTTTAGGGCATTAATTCATGTACAAAACAGGAAATGACAGGCAGATTTGTTAACGTCATCGGTGGGTTGTCACCATTACTGCGGTATCGCGGTATATTGAGGGATAAATCTTTACAGTTGGGTAGAGAACTCTAGATCTTGCAGTTTGACATTTTCAAAGATTTAATAATGCAGACTTAGTTCAACGGAATCAAACTATCACATATTTGTACCAGCATTCTACAATTATTCTTCTCGTACACAACAAACTTCACAGCAAAGCGGAATGTAATATTCAAAAAGTTAATTTCCAGAAGATTCAGTGCAGGGCTGTTTTCTTTACGTTGCTAGAAATTCGCACATTGCATCCATGGCTGAGAAGCAGGAAGAGGAGGAAGCTCAGAACTCTGTACAAGGCTTGACGTGTCCACTATGTCTTGATATCTTCGACGATGCAACCCTCCTGACCTCTTGCGGACACACCTTTTGTCGGAAATGTCTCAAGAAATACGACCTATCCCATCAGGATCTTGACCACATGGTCTGCCCTCTCTGTAGGAAAGTCACAAAGTTGTCAGCAAACCGCGTCGATGATCTCCTATCTAATGTGACGGTCAATGGACTCGTAGACAACTACCACGAAAAATGTGGAGGAGCCAATGCCATCCTGGAAATGCGGCAAAAATGCACTGTCTGCAAACTCCAGGAACAGGCTATGTCTTTCTGCAGAACCTGTAGCAAATACATGTGCGAAAAATGTGTTTATTGTCATCAACATCTAGCAGAACTCTTTGAAGGTCATGAGATCATATCCATACAGGATATTACGGAAGGGAAGGTCAGCATTGGGCATTCCTCGGAGAAGTGCTCGATCCACAAACAGGAGAACAAAGATATGTTCTGCGAGGATTGTAAGGTGCACGTCTGTTTCAAGTGCGTGATCATCGGCCATCGTGATCACAAGATAAAGTCACATGAGGACTTTGAGAAGGAATTACAGGTTAAGGTTAGTCGCCCACATAACATATTGTTTTAGTCTTACTACGTCATTCGAGTATGTTAACCCTAAACAAACAGCAGATTTGCATATTATATGTTTTCATATTAGATGTGATAACTAAAGATATTTCACACACACTTTATCATGAACGTTTTTACTGTTTCAAAATAGTAGGGTGAATAATCAACGGTGTAAAGAAATGGGTGATATGAATTCTTGTGATACTAATGATTATTTAAGTTACGACCTAAGCAGTATCATCAATGTCGTTATTTTCGCAGGATTTTAACCAAAAATATAAACTAGAATTCCTTTGATATTTAACAGGAAATGATAGTGTAGCTTTCGAGATAAATGTATAAAAGAAGAAGAAGAAGAAGAAGAAGAATGAGAAGAAAAGTTGCTTTATCTAGTTAGTCCGTGTAGAATCCTTTGTGGACATAATTAAATTATTGGAACACTAATGCTGGAAGACGAAATACAGCACTGGAACTTTTATTAACTATTAATAATTCTTACAAGGAAGTCTAGATTCACTATGTCTTCGTTTATAGTTTGTTCTTTTTCGTAATGTACACAGTTGATGAAAAAAATAATCAGCATTGTAGTTTAAATTGATTTAATCTAGATTACAACTATGAGTTAGTAAACCCACCTCTTCCTTCTCTATGACACACTCAAGGCGCTGTTTCACACAGTTCTATGCTGTATGTTTCATCATGACTGTAACCAGTGGCGTATCTAGGGATTATGGCGCCCAGGGCAAGCTATAAAATTGCCCCCCAAACTCAAATTGATCAGCTCAAGAAACAAACAAGAGCCCTCCGGCTGTTTCATTAAACTTTTCTTTACTTGTTCAATAATAACTGCCCATTCTATGCCAAATTCGCTCTCTGCCAATCAGATTCAATGATTTCAGTAGCTTACATCAATTTTTGCAACTTGTTATTGATAAGACGTTTTTTTAAACGGAGCCCCAGACATGCCAAATGGAACTCATAGCACTTCGAGAAAAACACAGTTTGATAAGTAACTACAGTAGAAGCATGAAAGCGAGTAAGCAAATCCATCGTGAGTGACTTTTAGATTTCAACCATAAAAAACACGATTTATAATGTATTTTACCTCTTAGAAAAATCGACAAGGGAGCACAGCAATAGAGTGTTAGAGTTTCATTCAAAATTTTAACATTAAAAAAGGTATACAATCTTACCTTTACTCGGGGCGCAAGATGAAGGAAAAACCTGAAATAATAATTTTTTCGAGGAATGATGAGTGAGGTGACTGAAAGTAAGGATATTTTTTGAATGTTGAATCTTTGAAAATGCTATTTGGGGCTCCAAATTCAACAAGAACCTGAAAATTATTATGCTAGGAAACATAGGAACGAGTATTAGAATTTCTCGAATTTTTGAACCATTTAAAAACGCTAATAGATGCACTATATCTTTTAATTAGGGCGCGAAATTTTGAAATCCTGAAGAAACATGTGCGTGAGAGAGAGAGAGAGAGAGAGAGAAAGAGAAAGCGCGCGCGATTCGACAGCGGTTCAGAAAATGTTTGCATTTCAAATCCTTTAAACATGTCAGACACACTATTTGCACTTTGCCTAGGATTGGGGGGGGGGGGCATAATAATTTCCTTGCATTCCATTTTCCCCTTCCTATTCTCACCTTTTCCTTTCTTTCCTTTTCGTTTTTGCACCGTGCCTCAAGTGTGCATGCCTGGGGCCTATGCCCCCTTGCTCCTTAGATACGCCACTGAATGCTGAATGTAACATTCAAGAATGAATCATTCATTTTGCTCTTGAAAAAAAATCAATCTATTTTTCAGGTTAATGATCTTGTCCAACGTTGTACTGCCAAGAAATCAGAACTGGAGAAGAACATACAGAATGTGGAGTCACAGCGTAGTGAAGTACACACTGCCATTCAGAAACTACGGGAAGATGTCAGCCAAGCCTATCGTACCAAGGCCAAGCAACTAGACGAAAATCAACGTATACTCGTTGAGCAAATGGGTGCCCTAGAGCGTAGTTTCGATGACGATCTCAACGCTCTGAAATCAAACAAGCGCCAGAAGATCAAAAGCATTTGTAGTTCGATGGATTTGGTGGCCAATGACAGACTGGGTGGTCTTGAGACAGACAGCCTGTCTGCTCACAAGTTGCTCTGTGAGGAGCTGGAGGGCATGCTAAAGGAGGTTACCGATGACACTTCTGCAGCAGCCATAACAGAGAAAGCACAGAAGAAGAGATTCCAGCCTGCAGATGATACTTGTCTTGATCTCGGGAACATCATAGAACCAGATCCCGGGTTGAAAGTAATTCAATGTGTAGATCTACGTGGATACATGATTGGGATGACCAAATACTCTGATGACAGTGTGGCTATTGTATATAGCAGTGCACATGGTATAGATATCATTGATTCAAATGGTAAACAGCAGCAGTATGCAAACATACCAAGCGGTACCTCATATTATAGTTTTGTGTTTCAAAGAGATAAGACGCTGTGCATTTCGACGGATACCACTGAAGCACACATCTATTCTCCAAATGGATCCAGGAAATCAACCATCCACGTGAGCACTAATGGATATTCTATTAAATTAAGCAGAAGTCCATCAGATGAAATCCTCATTACAAACTATGCAAAACACGTCTACATCTATGACCCGACGGGAAGCACACTCAAACACACAGTCCCAACAAAACACAATATCACAAGCCAGGCATATGCAACCAAGGCGGGTTTGGTCGTCACAAGTTCATGTAAAAACAGCTGTCCAAGCATAGTGACGGTCTATGACAGGAATGGGAATGCTGGGAAGCCTCTTCAAGCTCCATGTGATGTCTACCTGTATGCTACCGTTGACGAGCAGGACAGGGTGTATGTAGCGAGTGTTGATCGTAAGAACAGTAACGTGGTGATCAGGCTCTATGGCCTTGATGGTTTGAACCTGAAGGAGAGAGTTCACTTCAATTTATTGAACCTGGAACTGTATGATAGTTGGTGTTACCTGGTTTCCCTCTCTCCAAAATTGCTAGCTTTTGCATATTATAAGAAATTATATTTCATTAAAGTGGTGATGTAAAACTTTCTAGCATACATCCTTTATATTTACGATTCGTATTTTATATAGAAGTGAATTATTTTTCAAACTCTAAATCTTTCTTGGGTAAATTATATAATTCTAATCAAAATAACAACACGAAAGATGAACATGAACATCAGTATAAAAATTAAATATCGTATACTGTATACTGTTTTACTGATTTAAAGTATGAATGACACGTTGTCACTCAGTGGAAAAGCTTTGCAAATCGCTGTATTCATGATCAATTTTGTATGCATATTTCTTTAATTCATAATATTGATGCTAGATTTATTATGCCGTGAATGCTAACGTGATACGATGTATTCCGATTTTCATTATTGTTATCATTTTAATCCCACTGCTTTTGGTTAGTTTTACCATTGCTAAGCTTGGAGTAATTTGAAGAATCAGATGCCTTTAAAAATAGATTGACCTTTTTAAAATTGACTTCTGAAAAGTGAAAATACGAAGAGAAATAGAGAGAGAGAGAGTGCATCCTGGATAAATAGAATGAATAAATAAATGAATAAAGAGGATAATTTTCAGGCTGAAGTCCATCGATCATGCCACAAAAAGGCGTTCTATATAAAACAGTTATTCGTATATTAAATCATTGTTATCATGATTACAGTGTACGGTTACATTATAGATGTGTTTCGTACAGAATGTCTTATATTGTTTCAGTGAAATTTCGAAACTTTCAGTTACTATTCTACGATATTTAAAACCATGGAACTTCATATGAATGGCATGCGTGTTGTTCTCAGCGGTGTATTAGCAGCAAGGTCTGAACCAGTTAATGTTTACTGCTACAGTTCATTTTCTGAGATTTTACTTGATACTGAGTCGCTTTGTTTCTGCTATGCAGTAAATATTGTAAATATAGAATGACTAGAAAAAAGTAATACTTCTTTAGGTTAATATTTAATACATGACGAAAAAGAAAGTTGGAGAGAAGAAGTCAGAGGAGAGAGAGAGAGAGAGAGATGAGATAATAAAAGTATTAACGTGATATTATGTAAATGGAAATAATTATTATACAAGGAACCCCACTTAATTGTACAACTTAGAAAAACATGGTATTGATTGACTTGGGCAGTCCCACGAGAAATGCCCTTTTTGCTTATATGAAAATAAAAATGATGGTCATTTACGCGGCGAATAAGGAAATATATAAAAATTGCATAATCGATATAAATAACAATTCTTATCATTTATTTTTGAGATGCTAATGTGATGCTAATGACCATTAAGTATGATCTTAAATTTTATCCACGAATATTAATCTAAATATCATAATTGATAGGATTGAAGTAAATTGAATATATCATAAAGAAATGCTTCGACGGGAGCCCGGATAGCTCAGTTGGTAGAGCACTGCATGGTCATGTAATCCAGGGTCCCGGGTTCGAATCCCGGTCGGGGCATTGTAATTTTCTCACATTTCTTTATGATATATTCGAATATTAATTTATGCGGCTTAACACGTTAGTGAATAAAACACACATATTAATGCATATTTTCCTTGAAAAAAGAGAGATAATGTCAAATGGAGAAAGATAGCTGTGATAATGGCTCTCACCCTTGTTTTATCAATTAAACGGCCTACCTGGATGAAGATTAAGATAAATAGATGAATAAAGAATATAACTGTGAGGCTAAAGGGCTTTGATTAGTACATGTAACAAGAAAGGCACTATGTAAACACAGTTATTGTCATATCATTACTATTATGATTGCAGTTTATAGTTACATAATCGATGTTTGTTATCATGATACAGAATGTTTTATATTGTGTTGATGGAAGTACGAAATATTTCAACCAATCAGATGCAAGGGTTTCAGTAGCTTATAACAGTTCTCGGTAAAAATCACTGACAAACCACTTGATGAAACATTCCCCTGATGACGGACATTTTGTTAAATGTGTTGTGTGTTGTTCATGGCTGCAGGATCTACTGCCATGATTACAATGTAGAGTGTATTTTGTTTTAAATGAGATAGTGAGTGGATACCTGATGGGAATTATTTATTGAAGTGTACCGGTTGTTGGTGATGGCTGTAGAAGCTAATGCTTAGGTTATAATTTGGGATGGAAATTGTGTAAAATCAGGGCTGTCTCATGGAGCATTGGAATTGATCTGAATTAACAACGACTTCATTCAAATTTGATTGCAATGGCAAATATGTGCATAGGGGTATCGTAACTATACTGTCGATCGAATTATTTGCGATCGATTTAGATTAATGGCAACTCATTTTAAGTTCCTAATCTTATTTCATCCACTTACTAATGATAATGATAATGTCAAATGGAGAAAGATAGCTGTGATAATGGCTCTCACCCTTGTTTTATCAATTAAATGGCCTACCTGGATGAAGATTAAGATAAATAGATGAATAAAGAATATAACTGTGAGGCTAAAGGGCTTTGATTAGTACATGTAACAAGAAAGGCACTATGTAAACACAGTTATTGTCATATCATTACTATTATGATTGCAGTTTATAGTTACATAATCGATGTTTGTTATCATGATACAGAATGTTTTATATTGTGTTGATGGAAGTACGAAATATTTAATTACTTTTCTGTGGTATAGAGAACCGCCGTGGAAATTAAAAAAAAAATGGCATGCGTGTTGTTCTCCGCAATAGGTTGTAGTATAGAAGCAAACTCTGATCCAGATAATGTTTACTGGTACGGTTCATTTCCTAAAATTTCAATTCATATACTGAGCCGTATCATATGTAATATAAAATGCATCTATGCATGTAATGCATTAACGATTTAGCTGATTATCTAGCCACAATAAAGCTCTGTGGTAAAGGGTTTTTTTTAATAATAAAATCTAATGTTTACTGGCACAGTTCATTTCCTAAAATTTCAATTCATATACTGAGCCGTATCATATGTAATATAAAATGCATCTATGCATGTAATGCATTAACGATTTAGCTGATTATCTAGCCACAATAAAGCTCTGTGGTAAAGGTTTTTTTTAAATAATAAAATCTACTGCAGCTATACTGCTACTGCTACTACTACTACCGCTACTAAATACTACTACAATATTTCATTAGTATGTACACATTTACATGATGTAAATCATGTTTGTCAATAATAATTTATGATGTTATAGAGCAATGTCATATACGCTTATTTCAGAGATGATTATTTTTCTTTTTTCTTTTCTTTTTCTTTTAGAAAGTTGTGCGAAAAGCAAGCACAGTATGTTATGTTACGCTATACTATGCTGCCATTTCAAATCTAATATCCATCTGTTTTATGATGGTTACTGACATTGATAATGTTAAGATTAACAATGATGACAATGGAGATGATACTGAGCAGAAGGAGGAGGAGGAAGAAGAAGAAGAATAAATATAGATGGGTAATTGGTAATGATGATGATATTATCCATATCAAAATCTGCTGATAATGATACTATTATCAGTATTTTTGTTAATATTATTCATCTTGCAAATGATAATGATATGGGCATAATCGGACACTTTTATAATATTTAACGACACACTATTAAATCTTAAGCGGTGTATTTTCATAAATGTGTCTTCAGGCTTATCCTTTCAAAAGATATTGAATTGATGCATATTGATAACGATGACGTGGATGATAAGAATGATAAGAACGATGGGAATGATGACGGGAATGTCATTCAGGTTTCGCATTCCATCAGGGCACATAATTATCGACAAGTTTCTCTCTCGACCAGGTGCAAGGTTTGAATACCTGGGAAGCGTCCCTCTTTTTGCAACCCAGCTGAGGTGTGGGTTCTCCTCACAGAAGAAGATCTGGGGAGCGTTTTGTCAGTGATTTTTACTGACAAATTTGCTCTCAACCAATCAGATGCAAGGGTTTCAGTAGCTTATAACAGTTCTCGGTAAAAATCACTGACAAACCACTTGATGAAACATTCCCCTGATGACGGACATTTTGTTAAATGTGTTGTGTGTTGTTCATGGCTGCAGGATCTACTGCCATGATTACAATGTAGAGTGTATTTTGTTTTAAATGAGATAGTGAGTGGATACCTGATGGGAATTATTTATTGAAGTGTACCAGTTGTTGGTGATGGCTGTAGAAGCTAATGCTTAGGTTATAATTTGGGATGGAAATTGTGTAAAATCAGGGCTGTCTCATGGAGCATTGGAATTGATCTGAATTAACAACGACTTCATTCAAATTTGATTGCAATGGCAAATATGTGCATAGGGGTATCGTAACTATACTGTCGATCGAATTATTTGCGATCGATTTAGATTAATGGCAACTCATTTTAAGTTCCTAATCTTATTTCATCCACTTACTAATGATACATTATGAGTTGTGCATTCATGACAAATATGAGTTTAGAGTTCGGACGAATAGTGTGCCATACCAAGCCTGGTGCAGAGCCAGTCTACTATGACCCTTTGTCGCCCCAGAATAAAAAAACAATAAAGCTAACTAATCAATTTAGTACTAGAGGTTCTTTTGCTTGCATGAAAATGGAAGTTCCAAAATTTCATTTTTCTTTCATATATTATCAGTTATTAAATTATTTATCCATCTATTATTTGCATCATTGTTTTACGTTACATTTCATGTATTATTCCATTTCCTTTTTTTTTGGGGGGGGGGGGGGGACGGGGGTAATCGTTCTCCTGCAGTTCAGCTTACCGTAGTGTTGGCTTTCTTGGGGGCATGTGGGGCTACCTGCCTCATGGCATTTTAACTTTACTCACTACTGTTCAAATTTGGATACACCACTTTTGAAATGCTGAACATAAATAGCGCCATCTCAATGAAAATGTCCACATTGAGAACGAGGTCAAATGTACATCAGGCGCACTCTGGGGAAACCCACTTCTATTCAAAGCGCATAATTAGTTCATGTACAATGCAGAAAATAGCATGCAGCTTTGAATAACGCGGCTGGTACTATAGTCACCATTATTGCCCCATGTACATGATGTATTGAGTTAACATTTGCGTAAAGAACTCGTTGTGGCATATTCAATGATCAGTATCAATATGGACTTGGGGGAAACAGAATCAGACACCACAAGTTTAATCTCGCAAAATACGGAGACTAGGAATTTGTGCTAGTATCCTCCTTGCACACAACAAACCTCAGAGCAAAGCAGAGTTCGTGTTATACTAGAAAAGTTGAGTTCTATAAGACTCTTTGCAAGGCTGATTTATTTATTTGCTGGAAATTCGCACACATACATCCATGGCCGAGAAGGAGGAAGATTATTATGTACATCATGTTTGTCAATAATAATGTATAATGATATAGAACAATTTCATACTAATTTCAAATATTACCATTTTTCTTTTTTTTTTCCTTTTGCTTTTAGAAAGTTGTGCGAACAACAAGCACAATACGTAAGCTGATATACTTGAATAATAATTGTTTCCAGATACTTTCTTCATATACTGTTTTAAGAGTGTCTTCCCCATTCATCCAAAATGAAATTTGCAATCGACAATAAGCGTTTGTCAGCTATATTGAACTTAATGTTAATGCCCCATTACTGAAAGCTATATACTATCATTTCAAATTAATATTAATCTGTTTTCTGATGGTTACTGACGTTAAAATAATGCTAAGATTACAATGATGACAATGGAGATGATAAGGATGATCAGGAAGGTAAGAGGAGGGAAGAGGAATGGAATAACAGTGACGAACACAGTAATTATAATAATTATCAATGTTAAAATCTGCTGACTGCAGTTATTGTTATCATTTATCTCGCGAATGACAATAGTACTGGTATAACTGAAAACTGTTATAAAATGTAATGAATGGCGACATTGCACGCTATTAAATCTTAGCGGCGTACGTATTCTCATGAATGTGTCTTCATGCTTTATCCTTTTAATAGTCAATGCATATTGATAGTGATGACGTGGATGACAATGGTAATGATCATGGGCGCCAATCCTCACAGTAATTCTATTCAATTGGGGGGGGGGGGGGGGGACACCCCATTGTTGCATCCAGGTGTGTCCCCACCCCCCCCCCCCCCCCCCCCCCCACTTGATAGAATTCCTGTGAGGATTGGCGCCCATGGTAATGATGATGATAACGATGAGAATGACGATGGGAATGTATTATTCATGTCGCTTTTAATACACTATTCAGGTTTCGCATATCGCCAGTTGCCTCTCTTGACCAGGTGTAGTGTTTGCGTGTTGTGTGTTGGTCATGCATGCCTGCAGATACTACAGCAAGGATTACAATGTAGAGTGTTATTTGTTTTAAATGAGATACATGTATCCTGAATAGTTGATTGTGTGTGTTCCCTATTTCAACAGATAATACATAATACCACAGTCACACCAGCAAGACCGACACCAGACCGACATAGGTCCGAACAAAAAATTACATTGCCACCAATGGCCAATAATGGGTCGGTCTGGAGTCGGTGTGGGGTCGGTTTGAAGGTGTGACGGTGGTATAATATTTACAATTACGAGTTGGAGTGGGTTGAATGAATATTGTCTCATCTATATTTTTATACAAGGCGTATAAAAAAGAACACACATTGAATATATCAACGTAAAAAATTTCCCTATCACTCACAACATTGCAGTTTATGTCTTTTCTGCACACATTTCCACTTTTTGTCTCGAGTATGTCGAAATGATGCAATGCACTACAGGAAGATTTATATAAAATGTTGAGTTCTCAAGAAGAGAGAAAGAAACTCTGTTTTTGAACAGTCAGTCTGGTTCCTTTCTTTTACTCCGTCTCTTCCACCCAGTCATGCCAGTGGCAGGATGCGTTACTGTCTGGAGCATGTGTAGAGGATGTAATGCACTTTGATATCTTTCCCAATTAAACTGGTAAAGGTTTGATTGAACCTTTAATCACTTTTTATCCTTTGACATGTGGGAAGCGATTTCATTTTTTTTTTATAAAGATGCATTTCTATTGAGTGTCATCCTGAGTTTTCTCATACTTAGTGGTCAACTGGTTACGGTGATACATAGTTGTTGCAGCAAGTTACATGTAGAGTTGTATTTACTGTTATAAGATTATCTTATTGCCTTGATGTAGAATTTGACAGACGAGGCAAGCAGTACATCATTCAATTATTTGCTAGTCCTCAATAGGGCCTTTATTTTTGTTGTTAAAGAGAAGATTGCGTTCTGGGAAAGGTGAAAACTAATTTGTGAGCTTTTTCATTCTTTTTATGTCAATTCCGAAGAACATCATAGTATACATGGCCCCTGAAAAGGATTGCTCTTCAAATGCCCTTATAATCGAAATAATTATGACCAGAAATATTTGAAATGTTCGGGCCGAACATTCATGCCACATTAGTGTTCAGTTCCATATACCCATTTCTGTGTATGTGCCATGCTTTTTGCTTTTCAGTGAGATGGTGTCAATTTGTTATCCACTTCGATGATTCCAAAACCTCACAGTATATACCAATTCTTATATAGACATGATCAACCTTTCCCAATTGCTTTTAGACATTTTTCTTTCACTATGTAATTTTTAAGGGAACTGGTATTAAGCAGATCAGTGCATTGTTTGTTGAAGGCAAAAAGGGCATTGTCTCTTTGCAAAGTGATATAAGTAAATGACCTTCTGGAACTCAAAATATGGCATGATGGGGTGAAGAAGCAGTGTGATAAATGTGAGCGCCTACATGTTCAGTGTATGCATGAATCACAGTCAGTGTCATGCCAAATGCACATCATGTTACCTCTCTATTCTGTATGTATGTAGAATATGATGGACATTTTGACGTATAAAGAAAAAAATTGAACAAGGCTATCGTGAAAAAGCGATTGAAAGTCCTGGTTTTATAAAAATTTAGAATCAAGGTGGTGCTATGTATGTGTATATATACTCAGTGAGGAGTGTTGCCTTGATAGAGCTTTATTTTTGCATTTAATTACAAAGGAATATATTACACTGTATTATGTAATCTTTAGGATAAAGCTAATTTCTTTCAGAATTCTTTCCAATTATCAAAACTTAGGTTTTAGCATTCAGACTTTCTTCTTACATTTTTTAAAGCATTTTTTGCTATTTAGAGAGTCAGGACTGGACAACTGTCAAAATTACATTAACCCTTTCAGGAGAGGAATTATTTAAGGGCTAAATTGATCACATTTTGTTCTTCAAACTGGCAACAATGGATCTAATAAGGTGTAATGTCTTTGAAAACAATATACATGGTTATCGATTTTGTCGCCACTTTTAATAAAAAAAAACCCCAAGATTTTGAACCTCTCAATGTGTTGCCAATTTAGGGATTTTAAAGCTTATTCTCTTTTTTTTTTAATTCCTGACATCAAACGCAATATGAGCATGCAACAAAAATGGACAAAGTGTGTGCAGAATTTTTCTTTCTCTTTTTACCGATGCTTCTGGCATATTTTTTAGAGTTCTGAATCAAAAGTTATTGGGCCAAACCACAAAAAGTGGTCAATTGTCTCAAAAGGGTTAAAGTTCTACTTACCATTGAACTCAGTTACATGTACATGTAAGTAGTTGCAGAGATAGACCATTCTTGTACTACATGTGTGTATATAACATTACATAGCTGCCAACCATTCGTATTGAGGAGGAATGATTCCTGTTCTATGGTATTCAACGTAATGCTATGAACCCAAGATTTCTCTCTTTTAAGAAAAAAGCCTATTCTGCCTCCCATCTGCCAATGTGGGTTTGGCACACAGCAATATCTTCTTTAGGCATATTGTTAGGCAGGGTTTAAATGCTGATATTATCTGTGAATGCGTGTGCTTTGTACAGTATGTATAAAACTATATTGCATCTTTGTGTTGTGGCGATTTTTGAAAAAAAATGTACATTTAGGCCTTCCCTTGTTGGTGCTCCAGTCAGAGGACATTTCTAAATTTTGTTAATTTTAGAAATGTAGAAATATATAATTCCAATAAATGTATAAAATACTGAAGAAAGAAAGTGAACGGTTATCAGCCAATTAGGATGTAATGCCATGCAAATCTAACATGATAATGAAATTTGAAAGTATTTTCATTATAAAATTTAAAAAGATACCATAGTTGTTGTGGTAATGAAGGCAATGTGCAGGGGGGGGGGGGGGGTGCTAACTGGGATGTATTTTTTAATCAAAACATATTTTCCCCCCTCATGAAGATATTACATATTCTTGAAATACACACGTGTATGAGGTAGAGCTTGAATTTTGTTCGTACACTATATGCAAATGATACTGTATGTCATAATTATGTATCGATGTCGATCTGTGCCTTGCATCTAATTCATTGCATGCTCTGTTAAATTATGAGACTTCACACAGATTCATCAGTTATCGTATGGATCGTTGCTTGTGGGTTTTCAGACATTTTCTTTTCTTTTATGCGCACAAAACTGTCAAACCATAACATGTTAGATTTCTTTTTAAACCATGCAATACTCACCCCCCCCCCCCCCACCCCTAACCCCCTGGCCTGACAGTGACAGGCATCAATGTTTTATTGCCTGCTCGCTGCAATTCTTGATGCGGCTGTAGCTATATTGTTTTGATTATTTAGGAAAGAATAATGATATTACCCTCAATTTTCATCATGCTTACTTATGTAGAGGTGTTGTGGTCTAGTGGATAAGTCACCAGACTGAGCCACAAGGTCTAGGGTTCAAATCCCTCCCACAGCACTAACATACTTTGGTGAGACATTAATCTACATTTGCCACACTCGACCCAGGTGAGTTAACTGGGTACAGACATGTGCGCTATAAAAGGACCCACTATTTTTATCATTTTGTAATGTGGATACACCAAAAACAACATTTATCTGATTTTTTGTTACAAGCTTCTTCAATATGTTTGAATTTAAGTGGATATGAGGACAATCTATACTAAAAGGATATTTTACACTTCATGCTTTAGATATAGTAGTCTTTGCCTTGTAATCCAAATTTTGAATATAAATTTTTGTCTTAATAAGGTAGAGTTTCTTATTCGCCAGTATCATCAATATTTTTATCTGGAAAAAAGTTGTGCAATTAATAAGCTGTATATTACTGTTGTATAAATATACTAAAAAGCTTATAATGTGTTGATCATGATTAACATAAAAAGTGTTGATTTTAACATATGTATAAATGGTCTGTATGGTATGCTATGTTGTAGTGTTATATGTTACATTCATAATGTCATGGTTCGCTATTGAAAACATGAATGCAATGTTTGTATTAGAACATATTGCACTTGCTCTTTGTATCATGTTTATTCATTTTTGTACTGAAAAGAGAATTCCCAGTACATGTATTATTTGTGTAATATCTACATGTTTATATTTGCAGGTCAAAGTATTTCATGTATATGTCTCTCATTAAAAGAATGCAGGAATTTCTCCAACTCATTTCTGTTAGTAAACCCAACTGTATATGTCAGGTGTATAAGCAACGTATTGAATTTATTTGGTCATACAAACAGTGACCCATTTTTATATAGGGAACAGTACATAAAGATAAACATTATGTTTATATTGTGCCTGATCATGTGATGTTATATAAATATGACACTGCACAAAAAATTATATTACCTTGTCTTGAATCTTTCTTTTGAGAAATTGATAAGCGTTTGTTGAAGGGAAGGAAGATATATATTGAGAGAGGGAGAGAGAGAGAGAGAGAGAGAGATAAGGAGAGATTTGGGGGAGGGAGAGAGAGAGAGAAATATGTTAAAGGGAAAGGGGAGGAGAGAGAGATTAGTTTGCAGGCAAAAACCCTGGTCAGTGGTAAAAGATTGTCTGCACTGTAAGACTACCATCATCCCTGTACCACATAGCTGCTCCTGACCAATATTGACACGAGCAGTAGGTAGCTGGGTTAGGCTTCTCTCAAGACAATGCTTTTCTGATAAAGCGTCAAAAGAGGGTCTGTGCTTGCAGACTAGAGAGAGACGGGAAGACAGACAGATAGCAATTGAGAGCAGGGGCCACAGATAGAGGGGGGGGGGGGGGGTGCAGAGAAAGGTATTGGAATGGGTATAAGCTGAGAAAAAAGACATGCAATAAATAAACACTGTGCAAATTCGACTCTATATAAAAAAAAACACAAAAAACATGGCCTAAAGTAATTTTTGTTGTGCTTTCTATTCATCCGTTATGCCCTTGCTTGTCGGGAACATGGTCAATATTGGTAGAATAATAATATTAAAGTTAAACTGCAATCTATTTCTATAGGATAATGATGATATCATTATATCTCACAATCGCCAATAAACTTTTGCAATTTATAAAAAATATCATTTGTGTTGAAAAGCGCCTTTACCGTGCAAATTAATTTCATGACTGGATATGAGATCGAGGTCCAAAGTCTGTCAGTGATTAGTGGAGCTATACACTATGCAATAATAGAGTTATGATTGTGATCGTCTATGACGAGCTTTCACCATTTATTTTTTTTTATATCAAACTCTATTCTTGTACACAGTTGGACAGATATAACAGGCCGTGTATTTTGTCATTTGGGAAGGAACCAGGAAGTAATAGACACTAAAATAATCTAGTGAAGTGGACTCTACGGCGATACATCAACTTGGTAAAGCCAGTTTCATTGCAGTGACTGTGGATTTCTGATCGACATGTGATATTCACCTATAGATTTTCAACCATTCGTGTATACTAACTGTTTTTCTTCCATTTGCTAGATTTGCAAAAATTGCATCCATGGCCGAAAAGCAGGAAGAAGAGGAAGTTCCAAGCTCTTTAGAAGGCTTGACGTGTCCACTATGTCTTGATATCTTCGACGATGCAACCCTCCTGACCTCTTGCGGACACACTTTTTGTCGGAAATGTCTCAAGAAATACGACCTATCCCATCAGGATCTTGACCACATGGTCTGCCCTCTCTGTAGGGAAGTCACGAAGTTGTCAGCCAACCGCGTCAATGATCTCCTATCTAATGTGACGGTCAATGGACTCCTAGACAACTACCACGAAAAATGTGGAGGAGCCAATGCCATCCTGGAAATGCGGCAAAAATGCACTGTCTGCAAACTCCAGGAACAGGCTATGTCTTTCTGCAGAACCTGTAGCAAATACATGTGCGAAAAATGTGTTTATTGTCATCAGCATCTAGCAGAACTCTTTGAAGGTCATGAGATCATATCCATACAGGACATTACGGAAGGGAAGGTCAGCATTGGTCATTCCTCGGAGAAGTGCTCAATCCATAAGCAGGAGAACAAAGATATGTTCTGCGAGGATTGTAAGGTGCACGTCTGTTTCAAGTGCGTGATCATCGGTCATCGTGATCACAAGATAAAGTCACATGAGGACTTTGAGAAGGAATTACTGGTTAAGGTTAGTCGCCCACATAACATATTGTTTTAGTCTTACCATACGTCATTCGAGTACGTTAATCCTAAACAAACAGCAGATTTGCATATTATATGTTTTCATATGAGATGCGATAGCCAAAAATATTTCACACACACTTTATTTTTATTTTTTTACTGTTTAAAAAATAGTAGGGTGAATAATCAATGGTGTAAAGAAATGGGTGAAGACGAAATACAGCACTGGGACTTTTATTAACTATTAATTATTCTTATACGCTGGTACACTTCAAGCAAGACGAGTTTCACTCTAAAAATTTCTTCGTTTATAGTTTGTTCTTTTTCGTAATGTACACAACTGATGAAGAAAATAATCAGCATAGTAGTTTAAAGTGATTTAATCTAGATTACAGCTATGATTTAGTAAACCCTCTTCCTTTTCTATGACACACTGAGGGCGCTGTTTCTCACAGTTCTACGCTGTAAAAATATTTACTGTAACATGTCTCAATATGATGTTTCATCATGACTGTAACCAGTGGCGTATCTAGGGATTATGGCGCCCAGGGCAAACTATAAAATTGCCCCCCCCCCCCAACTCAAACCGATCAGCTCAAGAAACAAACAAGAGCCCTGTTTCATAAAACTTTTCTTATCAATAATAACTGCCCATTTCTATGCCAAATTCGCTCTCTGCCAATCAGATTCAGTGATTTCAGAAGCTTACAACCATTATTGCAACTTGTTATTGATAACACGTTTTTTTAAACGTAGCCCCAGACATGCCAGATGGAACTCATAGCAATTCGAGAAAAACACTGTTTGATAAGTAACTACAGTAGAAGCATGAAAGCGAGTAAGCAAATCCATCGTGAGTGACTTTTAGATTTCAACCCTAAAAAACACTATTTCTAATGTATTTTACCTCTTAGGAAAATCGACAAGGGAGCACAGCAACAGAGTGTTAGAGTTTCATTCAAAATTTTAACATTAAAAAAGGTATACAACCTTACCTTTACTCGGGGCGCAAGATTAAGGAAAACCTGAAATAATAATTTTTTCGAGGAATTGATGAGTGAGGTGACTGAAAGTAAGGATATTTTTTGAATGTTGAATCTTTGAAAATGCTATTTGGGGCTCCAAATTCAACAAGAACCTGAAACTTATTATGCTAGGAAACATAGGAACGTGTATTATAATTTTTCGAATTTTTGAACCATTTAAAAACGCTAATAGATGCACTATATCTTTTAATTAGGGCGCGAAATTTTAAAATCCTGAAGAAAGACAGAGAGAGAGAGAGGGCGCAATTCGACGGCGCTTCAGAAAATGTTTGCATTTCAAATCCGTTAAACATGTTAGACACGTAAACTATTTCTTATGCACTTTTCCCATGATTAGGGGCGCATAATAACCCTGGTATTCCATTTCCCCCTTCCTATTGTCACCTTTTCCTTTCTCTCCTTTTCGTTTTTGCACCCCTCCTCAAGTGCAGCCTGCATGCCCTATGAATCATTCATATTGTTCTAAATAAAAAAATTCTATTTGCAGGTGAATGATCTTGTCCAACGTTGTACAGCCAAGAAATCAGAACTGGAGAAGAACATACAGAATGTGGAGTCACAGCGTAGTGAAGTACACACTGCCATTCAGAAACTACGGGAAGATGTCAGCCAAGCCTATCGTACCAAGGCCAAGCAACTAGACGAAAATCAACGTATACTCGTTGAGCAAATGGATGCTCTAGAACGTAATTTCGATGATGATCTTAACGCTCTGAAATCAAACGACCGCCAGAAGATCAAAAGCATTTGTAGTTCGATGGATTTGGTGGCCAATGACAGACTGGGTGGTCTTGAGACAGACAGCCTGTCTGCTCACAAGTTGCTCTGTGAGGAGCTGGAGAGCATGCTAAAGGAGGTTACCGATAACACTTCCGCAGCCGCCATAACAAAGAAAGCACAGAAGAAGAGATTCCAGCCTGCAGATTATACTTGTGTTGATCTCGGGAACATCATAGAACCAGATCCCGAGTTGAAAGTAATTAAATGTGTAGATCTACGTGATCGCATGAGTGTGATGACCAAATACTCTGATGACAGTGTGGCTATTGGATATGACAATACATGTGGTATAGATATCATTGATTCAAATGGCAAACAGCGGCAGAATGCAAACATACCACCAAGCGGTACCTCATGTTATGGTCTTGCGTTTCAAAGAGATAAGACGTTATGCATATCGACGAGTACCACTGAAACACACATCTATTCTCCAAATGGATCCAGGAAATCAACCATCCACGTGAACAGTAGTGGATATTATATTCAATTAAGCAGAAGTCCATCAGATGAAATCATCGTTACACAATTTGCAAACCACGTCTACATCTATGACCCGGCGGGACGCACACTCAAACACACAGTCCCAACAAAACACAACTCCACGTACCAGGCATATGCAACCAAGGCGGGTTTGATCATCACAAGTTCATGTTATAGCAATCCAAGCATAGTGACTGTCTATGCCAGGAATGGGAATACTGGTAAGCCTCTTCAAGCTCCACGCACTGGTGTCTACCTGTATGCTACCGTGGACGAGCATGACAGGGTGTATGTAGCGAGTGTTGATTGTAGGAATAGTAACGTGGTGATCAGACTCTATGACCTTGATGGTTTGAACCTTAAGGAGAGATTTCAGTTCAATACATTGAACCTGGAACTGAATCATAGTTGGTGTTACCTGGTTTCCCTCTCTCCAAAATTACTAGCTTTTGCTTGTGATAAGAAACTATATTTCATTAAAGTGGTGATGTAAATCCCGATATTTCGGAACTTTCTAGCGTATTATCCTTTATATTTACGATTCGTATTTTATATAGAAGTGAATTATTTTTGTAACTCTAAATATTTCTTGGGTAAATTATATAATTCCAATCAAAATAACAACCCGAAAGATGAACATGTACATCAATATAGAAATGAAATGTTGTATACTGTATACTGTTTTACTGATTTAAACTATGAATGACACGTTGTCACTCAGTGTAAAAGCTTTGCAAAACGCTATATTCATGAACAATTTTGTATGCATATTCGTTTTAATTCATAGTACTGATGCTAGATTTATTATGCGGCGAATGCTAACGTGATGATACGATGTATTCCGATTTTTATTATTGTTGTCATTTTAATCCCACTGCTTTTGGTTAGTTTTACCATTGCTAAGCTTGGAGTACTTTGAAGAATCAGATGCCTTTAAAAATAGATTGACCTTTTTAAAATTGACTTCTGAAAAATTTAAAATACGAAGAGAAATAGAGAGAGAGAGAGAGAGAGGAGGGGCATGGAAAAAAGAGAGATAGAAAGAGGAGAGGGGGAAAAGAAGGAAAGAAATAATGAGGAAAGGGGTAAAGAAAGAATTCCAAGAGGATAGGAAAGCCTGGGTGTGGTAAGAGAGAGAGAGAGTGAGAGAGAGAGAGAGGGAGAGAGCAAAGAAAAGTGTTTTAGACTTCGTGATGTATTGTAGAAAGAACATATTAACCCTGCAAGTATCATGCAATGACTGCTTTTGAAAGACATTGGTAGTTTTACAAGAAATATATTACATAAAAAAGAGTGCTAATCATTTCTAAGACGGATTAGAAAAATACATATCGCATTATTAATCTAAATTGATTTCTTTAAGAAATCTTCATCATTTCTTTGTGAGATGATGATGATGTCATGTATGTAAACCACTGACTTTTATCAACAATTTTGGATTCCTTTATAACTATGATGTTTATGAATGAAACAAATGAATAAGAAATATGTGTTATAAACATATTTGATGATAGTGGTTTTTATTTTCAACATTGTTTACCGCCACTATAAAGGGCATCCTACATGGATAAATAGAACGAAAAAATAAATGAATAAAGAGGATATTTTTTCATTGATCATGCAACAAAAAGGCGTTCTATAAAAAAAAACAGTTATTCGTATATTAAATCATTATTATCATGATTACAGTGTACGGTTACATTATAGATGTTTTTTCTTTCAGAATGTCTTACATTGTTTCAGTGAAATTTCGAAAACATTCAATTACTTTTCTACGATATTTAAAACCATGAAACTTCACATGAATGGCATGCGTGTCGTTCTCAGCGGTGTATTAGCAGCAAGGTATGAACCAGATAATGTTTATTGATACAGTTCATTTTCTTAGATTTTACTTCACACTGAGTTGCCTTGTTTCTGCTATGCTGTAAATATTGTACATATAGAATGACTAGAAAAAAGTAATACTTCTTTAGGTTAATATTTCGAATAAAAACATGACGCAAAGAAAGAGGGAGAGAAGAAGTCAGAGAAGAGAGAGAGAGAGAGAGAGAGATGAGATGATAAAAGTTTGAACGTGATATTCTGTAAATGGAAATAATTATTATAAAAGGAACCCCACTTAATTGTACAAATTAGAAAAAATATGGTATTGAATGACTTGGGCAGTCTCACGAGAAATGCCCTTTTTACTTTATATATGAAGTATATGGGGGGGGGGGGGGGGGGGGGGGGGGTAGGAGCAAAAAAAAAAAATTCGCCGAACCATCAAAAATCGCTCAGTAGGGGGTTATGGGGTTCATTTTCCCTCCATAATTCCCTGACAAGCAAAAAAAAAAAAAAAAAAAAAGGTTTTCATTCTAAAAGGGGGGGAACAATCGAGGAAATGGGCGATCGTCTATGGTAAAAATTCATACTTCTCTTACAAAAGGGGGGCACGGGCCGGCTGTGCCCCCCCCCCTGGATCCGCGCCTGCGCAGGTATATAACAAATTTGTTATATACCTGCGTGATAACCTGATGAGTGCAGGTCGAAAAGCTTCGTTATCATGTCTCTTTTTCGTGCTATATTGAAATTTTGTAGTACCGAGAAATTATAATGTTTTATATTGTGTTGATGGAAGTACGACATATCTAATTACTTTTCTGTGATATTTAGAACCGCCGTGGAAATTCATAAGAATGGCATGCGTGTTGTTCTCCGCAATAGGTTGTAGTATAGAAGCAAAGTCTGATCCAGATGTTTACTGGTACAGTTCATTTCCTAAAATTTCAATTCATATACTGAGCCGTATCATATGTAATACAAAATGCATCTATGCATGTAATGCATTCATGATTTAGCTGATTATCTAGCCACAACAAAGCTCTGTGGTAAAGGGGTTTTTGTGTTTTTTTTTAAATAATAAAATCTACTGCAGTTATACTACTACTACTACTACTACTACTGCTACTAAATACTACTACAATATTTCATTAGTATGTACACATCTACATGATCTAAATCATGTTTGTCAATAATAATTTATGATGTTATAGAGCAATATCATATACACTTATATCAGAGATGATTGTTTTCTTTTTCTTTTTTCTTTTTGAAAGTTGTTCGAAAAACAAGCACAGTATGCTATGCTATGCTATATGCTATGCTGCCATTTCGAATCTAATATCCATCTGTTTTATGATGGTTACTGACATTGATAATGTTAAGATTAACAATGATGACAATGGAGATGATACTGAGCAGAAGGAGGAGGAGGAAGAAGAAGAATGAATATAGACGGTAATTGGTAATGATGATGATATTATCCATATCAAAATCTGCTGATAATGATACTATTATCAGTATTTTTGTTAATATTATTCATCTTGCAAACGATAATGATATGGGCATACTCGGACACTTTTATAATATTTAACGACACACTATTAAATCTTAAGCGGTGTATTCTCATAAATGTGTCTTCAGGCTTATCCTTTCAAAAGATATTGAATTGATGCATATTGATAACGATGACGTGGGTGATAAGAATGATAAGAACGATGGGAATGATGACGGGAATGTCATTCAGGTTTCGAATTCCATCAGGGCACAAAATTATCGACAAGTTTCTCTCTCGACCAGGTGCAAGGTTTGAATACCTGGGAAGCGTCCCTCTTTTTGCAACCCAGCTGAGGTGTGGGTTCTCCTCACAGAAGAAGATCTGGGGAGCGTTTTGTCAGTGATTTTTACTGACAAATTTGCTCTCAACCAATCAGATGCAAGGGTTTCAGTAGCTTATAACAGTTCTCGGTAAAAATCACTGACAAACCACTTGATGAAACATTCCCCTGATGACGGACATTATTTGTTAAATGTGTTGTGTGTTGTTCATGGCTGCAGGAGCTACTGCCATGATTACAATGTAGAGTGTATTTTGTTTTAAATGAGATAGTGAGTGGATACCTGATGGCAATTATTTATTGAAGTGTACCGGTTGTTGGTGATGGCTGTAGAAGCTAATGCTTAGGTTATAATTTGGGATGGAAATTGTGTAAAATCAGGGCTGTCTCACAAAGCATTGGAATTGATCTGAATTAACAACGACTTCATTCAAATTTTATTGCAATGGCAAATATGTGCATAGGGGGTATCGTAACTATACTGTCGATCGAATTATTTGCGATCGATTTAGATTAATGGCAACTCATTTTAAAGGGAAATTAACCTCAGCGTATGAATTAGCTTATTTTGAATGGTGTAGTATATGCCTCTTATTTGATACATGCAATTTCATGTAAAAACACAGGATATAGATATAAATCACTATTTTCCAGCCAAGTTATCGTCTGCTAGCAATAATAAGGGGGCTGCCATTACTTTATGTGTACACGAACATATTTTTCATCCCAAGTAAAATTTCCTTCATCGTTAACTTGTAATTGATTTTTAGAGGACAAATATATATTAGATAAAGTCACATATTCTGAAATGTAAGTTTAGTTTTATATATTTTTTAAAAGGTCTTAATTTGTTCATAAAAAATATACTTCATAAAAAATATACGTCAAGGACGGAGAATTGACGTCAAGGACGGAGACAATCGTAACAATACCAAAACAAAGCGAGGAATCTGCTTTACAGGATGGCTATTAGAACTCATGGGTCGTCAATTATCTAGGCCCATGGCCAATAACAATCGTAATACAATCAGAACAAAGCGACGTATCTGTTGTAAAGGTAGGCTATTATCAATGCATATGGTACCTAATGATCCGTGTCATGCACAAAATGGCAGCCTCCATGGAAAGACGTAGCAGACAATAGGTGCATCTAGAATATCACGTGGGGTTAATTGTCCTTTAAGTTCCTAATCTTATTTCATCCACTTACTAATGATACATTATGAGTTGTGCATTCATGACAAATATGAGTTTAGAGTTCGGACGAATAGTGTGCCATACCAAGCCTGGTGCAGAGCCAGTCTACTATGACCCTTTGTCGCCCCAGAAAAAAACAAGCAATAAAGCTAACTAATCAATTTGGTACTAGCGGTTCTTTTGCTTGCATGAAAATGGAAGTTCCAAAACTTAATTTTTCTTTCATATGTTATCAGTTATTAAATTAATTATCCATCTATTATTTGCATCATTGTTTTACGTTGCATTTCATGTATTATTCTATTTACTTTTTTTTTGGGGGGGGGGCAGGGAAACGGGGGCAGGGGAACGGGGCAATCGTTCTCCTGCAGTTCTTGGTGGCATGTGGGGCTACCTGCCTCATGGCATTTTAACTTTACTCACTGCTGTTCAAATTTGGATACACCACTTTTGAAATGTTAAACATAATAGCGCCATCTCACTGAAAATGTCCACATTGCAACGAGGTCAAATGTACATCAGGCGTACTCTGCGGAAACCCACTTCTATTCAAAGCGCATAATTAGTTCATGTACAATGCAGAAAATAGCATGCAGCTTTGAATAACACGGCTGTTACTATAGTCACCATTACTGCCTCATGTACATGATGTATTGAGTTAACATGTGCGTAAAGAACTCGTTGTGGCGTATTAAATGATCAGTATCAATATGGACTTGGGGAAACAGAATCAGACGCCAAAAGTTTAATCTCGCGAAATACGGAGACTAGGAATTTGTGCTAGTATCCTCCTTGCACACAACAAACCTCAGAGCAAAGCAGAGTCAGTGTTATATTAGAAAAGTTGAGTTCTATATTCTTCGCAAGGCTGTTTTATTTATTTGCTGGAAGCAGGAAGATTATTATGTACATCATGTTTGTCAATAATAATGTATAATGATATAGAACAATGTCATACTAATTTCAGATATTACCATTTTTCTTCTTTTTTCCTTTTGCTTTTAGAAAGTTGTGCGAACAACAAGCACAATACGTAAGCTGATATACTTGAATAATAATTGTTTCCAGATACTTTCTTCATATACTGTTTTAAGAGTGTCTTCCCCGTTCATCCAAAATGAACTTTGCAATCGACAATAAGCGTTTGTCAGCTATATTGAACTATTGAATGCCCCATTACTGAAAGCTATACTATCATTTCAAATTAATATTAATCTGTTTTCTGATGGTTACTGACGTTGATATAATGCTAAGATTACAATGATGACAATGGAGATGATAAGGATGATCAGGAAGGTAAGAGGAGGGAAGAGGAATGGAATAACAGTGACGAACACAGTAATGATAATAATAATCAATGTTAAAATCTGCTGACTGGAGTAATTGTTATCATTCATCTCGCGAATGACAATAATACTGGTATAACTGAAAACTGTTATATAAACCGTAATGAATGGCGACATTGCACGCTATTAAATCTTAGCGGCGTATTCTCATGAATGTGTTTTCATGCTTTATCATTTTAATAGTTAATGAATTGATGCATATTGATAGTGATGACGTGGATGACAATGGTAATGATGATGATAACGATGAGAATGACGATGGGAATGTATTATTCATGTCGCTTTTAATACAATACAGGTTTCGCATATCGTCAGTTGCCTCTCTTGACCAGGTGTAGTGTTTGCGTGTTGTGTGTTGGTCATGCATGCCTGCAGATACTACAGCAAGGATTACAATGTAGAGTGTAATTTGTTTTAAATGAGATACATGTATCCTGAATAGTTGATTGTGTATATCCCCTATTTCAACAGAATGATGATACATAATACCACAGTCACACCAACAAGACCGACATAGGACCGACATAGGACCGAACAAAAAAATACATTGCCACCAATGACCAAGAATTGGTCGGTCTGGAGTCGGTACGGGGTCGGTTTGAAGGTTTGAAGGTGTGACGGTGGTATAATATTTACAATTAGAGTTGGGGTGGGTTGAATGAATATTGTCTCATCTATGCAAGGCGTACAAAACAAGAACACACATTGAATATATCAACCTACCAACTCTCCCTATCACTCACAACATTGCAGTTTATGTCTTTTCTGCACACAATTCCATGTTTTGTCTCGAGTATGTCGAAATGATGCAATGCAGTACAGGAAGATTTATATAAAATGTTCAGTTCACAAGAAGAGAGAAAGAAACTCTGTTTTTGAACAGTCAGTCTGGTTCCCTACTTTTCCTCCGTCTCTTCCACCCAGTCATGCCAGTGGCAGGATGCGTTACTGTCTGGAGCATGTAATGCACTTTGATATCTTTCCCAATTAAACTGGTAAAGGTTTGATTGAACCTTTAATCACTTTTTAAAATCCTTTGACCTGTGCGAAGCGATTTCATTTTTTTTTATAAAGATGCATTTCTATTGAGTGTCATCATGAGTTTGCTCATACTTAGCGGTCAACTGGTTACGGTGATACATAGTTGTTGCAGCAAGTTACATGTAGAGTTGTACAGTCATGTATTTACTGTTATAAGATATCTTATTTGACAGACGAGGCAAGCAGTACATCATTCAATTATTTGCTAGTCCTCAATAGGGCCTTTATTTTTGTTGTTAAATAGAAGATTGAGTTCTGGGAAAGGTGAAACTAACTTGTGAGCTTTTTCATTCTTTTTATGTCAGTTCCGAAGAACATCATAGTAGAAATGGCCCCTGAAAAGGATTACACTTCAAATGCCCTCATAATCGGGCCGAACATTCATGCCACATTAGTGTTCAGTCCCATATACCCATTTCTGTGTGCCATGCTTTTGCTTTTCAGTGAGATGGTGTCAATTTCTTATCACTTTGATGATTCCAAAACCTCACAGTATACACCTATTCTTATGTGGACATGATCAACCTTTCCCAATTGCTTTTAGACATTTTTCTTTCACTATGTAATTTTTAAGGGAACTGGTATAAAGCAGATCAGTGCATTGTTTGTTGAAGGCAAAAAGGGCATTGTCTCTTTGCAAAGTGATATAAGTAAATGACCTTCTGGAACTCACAATATAGCATGATGTGATGAAGAAGCGATGTGATAAATGTGAGCGCCTACATGTTCAGTGTATGCGTGAATCACAGTCAGTGTTATGCTACATACAGAGCATGTTACTTCTCTATTCTGTCTGTATGTAGAATCTCACGGACATTTTATAAAGAAGAAAATTTAACAAGGCTGTCTTGAGAAAGCGATGGAAAGTCCTGGTTTTATAAAAATTTAGAATCAAGGTGGTGCTATGTATTTGTATATATAATCAGTGAGGAGTGTTGCCTTGATAGAGCTTTATTTTTGCATTTAATTACAAAGGAATATATTATGTAATCTGTAGGATAGTCTATTTTCTCTGGTGGTGTTTTGAAAGTCATGTTCATAATTTTGTCATTGAAAATATTTTTGAAAGCTAATTTCTTTCAGAATTGAGGTTTTAGCATTCAGACTTTCTTCTTAAAATGTTTTTTTGCTATTTAGAGAGTCAGGACTGGAAAACTGTGAAAATTACATTAACCCTTTCAGGACAGGAATTATTTAAGGGCTAAATTGATCACATTTTGTTCTTCAAACTGGCAACAATAATATAGGATTTCACGCACAATTTCGTCAAAATTGCATCCTATTTAACAATGCGATCATTCAATTTCGAGCGAATTTGAATGATTACCGAGATCAATATTCAAAAACCTAACTAGTTCATTCAATTTAATTTCATTAGCATGCGATTTCAAAATTTTCTCAAATAAACGTGTAAAAAGCGCTTCACCTAAAATGCTGAACGTTGAAAGTACATGTAGGAAGGTGTGTGCCTATAAATGAAATTGAAGTTGGTATTCGGGAGGAAATTGAACGTCTATCCAGCTGGCGCGAAATTGAATGACAACTTCGCGTCGTTAAACTGAATGAGTTTCTCTCTAAAGTGAATGAGTTTCTCTCTAAAGTGAATGAAATAAAATTTAAAAGGAATGATATAAAATTTCTGAAAATTTCATTCACTTTAGAGTTTCTCCCTAAAGTGAATGAAATAAAATTTAAAAGGAATGATATAAAATTTCTGAAATTTCAGATCATATTCCTGTTTTTTTAATGTTTAATATCCCTTCCCCTTTTAGAGAGAAAGAAACGAAATATACACGGAAGTTATCCCCAGAAAATATATATAGGTTAAACGAACACTTACAGAGTGAAGAATGGGAAGATGTTTTAATGTGCAATGACACTGAAAGAGCATATCATTTATTTTGGTCAAAATTTGAGTCATATTTTAATATTAGTATTCCTAAAGTTAAAGTTGGGGGGAAACGCAATAAACCTATCAAACCGTGGATTACAAGAGGAATTCTGAAATCTATTAATAAAAGAAATACTCTATATAAAATAAGCCTTTCTGAACCAAACCCTATAAATGTGCGTAATTACAAAATATATCGAAATAAATTAACAAGTGTAATAAGATTATCAAAACGGATGTACTTTTCTAATAAAATAGATAATGCTCAAGGTAATATTTCAACCACATGGAAAATAATTAACGAAATCCTTCATAAGAGCAAATCACATATTAATTCCCAAGTATTTAATAGAGATGGTAATTCTATCAAAAATCCCCTGAAATAGCAAACATGTTTAACGAATATTTTGTTAATGTAGGTCCAAACCAAGCTGCTAAAGTTGATGAGAGTAATTGTAACTTTGTAGAATTTTTATCACAATCAATAGATACATCCATATTCTTCATCCCCACTGACTTTATTGAAATATTAAGAATCGTCCGCACCCTTAAATGTAGTCACTCCTCTAGTCATGATGAAATTAGTACTCACTTATTGAAACAGATTATAAATAATATTTTGTCACCTATAATCCATATTTTTAATCTCTCACTCTCCTCTGGTGTCTTCCCGACCCCCTTTAAAATTGCAAAGGTTATACCAATTTATAAGAAAGACGATCCTTCTTGTATATGTAATTATCGACCTGTTTCTATTTTTTCAAGTTTCTCAAAGATTCTTGAGAGGATTGTCTATAATAGGTTATACGGATTTTTGTCTGAAAATAGTTTTTTTAATCATAATCAATTTGGTTTCCGTAAGAATTATTCAACTGATTTAGCCTTAATGCAGTTATTTGACAGAGTATCAGATGCCTTAGCAAATCATGAACATGTAATTGGTATATTTATGGATCTTAGCAAGGCATTTGATACTCTTGATCACAAAATTTTACTATATAAGTTACAACATTACGGGATTCGGGGTACTGCACTTCATTGGTTTGAGAATTATTTATCACACAGAGAACAATTTGTTTCCTTTGAATCCGCTCATTCGAATATGTTACCAACAACATGCGGAGTCCCACAAGGCTCAATTTTAGGCCCCTTATTATTTCTAATTTATGTTAATGATATTTCAAATGCTTCACCTATGTTACAGTATATTTTATTTGCTGATGATACAAATGTTTTTTGTTCACACTCAGACTTACACCGTTTAATTACTATTTTGAATAATGAATTACCGAAGTTATCTACATGGTTTAAAAGTAATATCTTGTCACTCAATTTAAGGAAAACCAACTATATTTATTTCAGAGGTAAAAGAAAAGTTGACTTGCAAAATCATGATTTATATGTTGATGGTAATCTTCTTGAAAACAAAATAATGACTAAATTTCTTGGTGTGTATATTAATGAAAATTTAAAATGGAATGATCATGTAAAACACATAATTTTACCTATCTCTCGTAATGTTGGTCTGTTAACTAAGCTAAAATATTTTTTTACCTACTTCTGTACTATTTACGCTGTATAATACGCTTGTCTTGCCATACATATCATATTGTAATATTATCTGGGCAACTCATAAATGTTATACAAATCCCATATTAAATTCTCCAGAAAAAAGCCATCCGGGCGTGTAGTGGGGCAAGTTTTTGCTCTCACACTGACCCTCTGTTTTTTCGTCTTAAGTCCCTCAAGGTCAATGATATTAATTTCCTACAAAAAGCTCTATTCATGTTTAAGTATAACTCCAACCTTTTACCCCCAGTATTTGCAACATTATTTCAATCGAACACACAAATTCACGCATATCCCACCAGACAATCAAAAAATGTGCATTTATTTAACCCCATGACTGCTCTTGCACATAATTCTATTAGGCACCCTGGCCCTGATGTATGGAATTCCCTTCCTCCCGAAATAAAAAACATGACTTTAATGTACTCTTTCAAGCGAGCAGCAAAAAATCACCTAATTAAGCAATATTCCAAACAATAATGATTGTGTAGTACACCCATAATATCTTGTATAATTATGTAAATAGGACCCATGACTTGGCACATTTTCACCTCTTTGGGAGGCAGATATGATATTAGTTTACAAAACGAGTTTACCACTTGCTATTATGTTAATATCATGTCTGCCTCTCAAACCGGATGATTAACTCTCTATTGTTAATACAGTTGTTATTTAAAATATTTGGAAAGGTACAATTGCCTCATTTTATCCTCCTCTCTTCATCCCTATTTCTCTCTGTATCCTCTTCCTATTCTCTCTCTCATTATTTTTTTAATTATATTTTATCTCAAAGGGCTTTCATGCTGTCAAGCCTCGGCTTATTATGAAAACCCTCTTGTTTGATTTCTCTTTCTATAATCTTAGCCTTGTAGTTTAAGATATATTAATGTCATGATGTTCCATTGTATTGTATATCGGATAATTTGTGTAACGTATGCATTATTTGATGAATTGAGAAATCAAGCAGAAATAAATAAATCAAATCAAATCAAATATAAAACAAAATTGACTGCTCAAAGAATGAAAATAAACCATGAGAGCAGAGAGTTGACGAAAATCGTTCGAACTTGAACGGCTATTCATGAATTCCAATGCAACTCTGATGAAAATGGGCGGGAAAACCTGTATTAGTGCTACATGGTTCTAATAAGGTATAATATCTTCGAAAACAATATACATGGTTATCGTTTTTGTCGAAAAGTTGACAAAATTGCCAATTTTAATTTTAAAAAGCCAGTGATTTTGAACCTCTCAATGTGTTGCCAAATTAAGGATTTTAAAGCTTATTCTCTCTTTTTTTTAAATTCCTGACATCAAACGCAATATGGGCATGCAACAAAAATGGACAAAGTGTGTGCAAAATTTTTCTTTCTCTTTTTACTGATGCTTCTGGCATATTTTTTAGAGTTCTGAATCAAAAGTTATTGGGCCAAACCACAAAAAGTGGTCAACTGTCTCCAAAGGGTTAAGTTTCTTACTTACCATTGAACTGAGCTACATGTAAGTAGTTGTAGGGATAGACCATCCTTGTACTACATGTGTGTGTATAACATTACATAGCTGCCAACCATTCATATTGAGGAGGAATGATTCCTGTTCTATGGTATTCAACGTAATGCTATGGATCCAAGGTTTCTCTCTCTCTCTCTCTCTTTTAAGAAAAAGCCTATTCTGCCTCCCATCTGCCAGTGTGCTAACGCCATTCGGTTTGGCACACAACAATATCTTCTTTAGGCCTATATTGTTAGGCAGGGTTTAAACGCTGATATTATCCGTGAATGCGTGTGCTTTGTATGTATAAACTATATTGCATCTTTGTGTTGAGGCGATTTTTGAAAAATGTACATTTTATAGGCCTTCCCTTGTTGGTGCTCCAGTCAGAGGACATTTCTAAATTTATGTAATGTAGAAATAGAGAAATATATCATTTCAATAAATGTATAAAATACTGAAGAAAGAAAGTGAATGGGCTGAGACTGAGTTATCAGCCAAATAGGATGTAATGCCATGCAAGTCTAACATAATGAAATTTGAAAGTATTTTCATTATAAAATTTAAAAAGATACCATAAAGTATTCATTTGTTGTTGTGGTAATGAAGGCAATGTGCAATGTGGAGGGGGGGGGGGGGGGGGGGGGGGTGGGGGGCTAACAGGGATGCATTTTTTAATCAAAACATATTATTGAAATACACACCTGTATGAGATGGAGCTTGAATTTTGTTCGTACACTATTATATATGCAAATGATATGTCGTATAATTATGTATCAATGTCGATCTGTGCCCTGCATGTAATTCATTGCATGCTCTGTTAAATTATGAGACTTCACACAGATTCATCAGTTATCGTATGGATCGTTGCTTGTGGGTTTTCAGACATTTTCTTTTCTTTTATGCGCACAAAACTGTCAAACCATAACATGTTAGATTTCTTTTTAAGCCATGCAATACTCAATTCATGCTTTAGAAATATATATAAATTTACTTATTCGCCACTATCATCTATATTTTTATCTGGAAAAAGTTGTGCAATTAAGTTGTATTTTACTGATCTATAAATATACTAAAAAGCTTATAATATGTTGATCATGATTAACATAAAAAATGTTTGTGTTGATTTTAACATATGTTATAAATGGTCTGTATGGTATGTTATGTTGTAGTGTTATATGTTACATGCATGTCATGGTTCGCTATTGAAAACATGAATGCAATGTTCGTATTAGAATATATTACACTTGCTCATTGTATCATGTTTATTCACTTATATTAATTCACTTTATAATACATGTACTGAAAAGAGAATTTCCAGTACATGTATTATTTGTGTAAAATCTACATGTTGATATTTGCAGCGCGGGGGGTTACGTCTCATTGAGGCCTTACGGCATCCGCGTCCATGACTTTCTGAAAAGCACCCTAAACGAGGATTTCGGTCGAGAGGTTTCTGATACCCTATTCAGGGAAACCTGCCAAAAATGTCTGAATTTTATATCCTTAACAGGGATTTTTTTTAGATTTTGGCCAAAAAGGAAGAGTTAAAGACAAATATGTACTTTCGAACACATTACAGAATTACGTTTTCATTGAAAGAATAGGAAAGAAACTCTTTGGATTCATGAAAAAAAAAACCAAAGGAAGATCTTCAGATGAGCTGCTCCTGACTGCTACGGTCAAATTTCCTACCCTTTTTGAGGACCTTTTATCACCACTTCTAGTGAATTTGATACCCTTTTATCAGAATTTTCCTTTTTTTGATACCCTAAACGAGATCCCCAGGTTACCCGTCTGGTGGTGAAAAAAACCAACCCTTTTTACTCGTTTTCATGGACGCCGATGCCGTACAGGCCTCAATGAGACATACCCCCCCCCCCCGGGATTTGCAGGTCAAAGTATTTCATGTAATGCATCTCATTAAAAGAATGCAGGAATTCTCCAACTCAAATTCAAGACTGAGGCATTTTTGCGAGTTTTCCCAAAATAGCCAGCAATCACTCAAGCATAATGCAATGTATCATGCCAGTCTACCGCGACCCTATAATATCGGGACATTTTAGTAGCATTGGGTCTTCCGGGAACGCAAATGAATCGAATGGTATTTTAAAATCTAATTTCATTAAAAAAAGAAACCCTCTTAGGTTGAATTAATAATTGATGTGATTTCTTATGGAATATTTATCATTAATTCACTTACTTTCTATTTGTTTGTTTGTTATGCTTTTTTGGGTGTTCTTTTTTTTTTAGTGCCAATGGGAGTAGGGGGGGGGGGGGGGGGTTGTCATGCCCTAGTGCAGATCCTCGTAACCCTGGCTTTCTTGTGGCATGCAGGGCTCCCTCATTGTAGATTTATTTCGTCCCCTCAGTGTTATGAATTTGTGCATACACCAGTGTTGATTATTGTATAACGATAATACTAAAAATAAAATTCAATATTTTTGTGCAATGTTCACCAATTGCTAAATATGATAGCGCCAACTCACTGAAACTCCATGTTATAAGATCGAGGTCAAAGCTAAGGTACAATAGGTGATCTCTGGGAAAACCCACCACTATTCAGAGCGCAAATTAATTTACGTACAAAACAGGATATTTGTTAATACGGCTTAGTAAATCGTAATTTTGCCTCACGTTTTATGCATGCATGTATGTTTGGGAAGAGAACTCTTGTCGTTGTGACGTATTCAATATATTAATATAGACTCGGACTTAAAAAATCAAACCACAACAAGCACAATCTCGCGAAATACGGAGACTATGAATATATTTGTTTCAGTATTCTACTTACTCGACTTGTACGCAACAAACTTCACTTCATATTCGGGATGAATACATTAAAACCACCACCCTGCACCTCCCCCCCCCCCCCCCCAAAAAAAAAAAAACAAACAAAAAAAACAACAACAAACAAACAAACAAAAACAAAAACAAAAACAACAAAAAAAAAAAAAAAAAAAAAAAAACCCAAAATGCTGAAATCCTGGCTACGCGGTTGCCCAGGTGTAGTATTTGAGTATCTAATAATAGTTTTTAAAGAGTTCACGATTTAAAATGACTTATTTATCGACTGACAAAATTACAGGTCGGGTTATAGCGCCTTTGATATTGAGCGCCCGTAATGAATACGAGTGATCCAGGGCTCCGCGCACGGCACCATCAAAGCAAAGTTGTAATACATTGGTGGCGGGAAAAGTTAGGAATGTTGCAACAAGACTTAACTTGTTAACGTGCGTGTGAGCGCGTACGGTAGACGTGTTACACAAGCACATGCAATATAGTGAGATATTCACAGTGTACGTGGCTTTCAATCAGTGGACAACTATGCAAGTTTCGTGAACAAAAATAATCAGTTAATTTAACTTTTATTTTGAATAGGGTTGGTTATATACCACTCGGAATCATCGCATGGCACCAGTAGTGAGGGACTATATATGTTCATTGGGCAATAGGGGCAAGAATCATGCCAAAAGCGAAATCTAAGTCGAAACGAGGAAGACCACGGGTAGAATTAGCAGGCCCCGATACCGGGCCGGGTGAGGGGGCTGAGCGTCCGTACAGGCCGCGGGCGGCCTCGGTGCCCCGAGCTTCATCGGTCCCGAGGAGATCAACGGGGGAGGAGAGCACTCGTGCTGCTGGTGGGGCGCAGCAACAAATCGAACCGGCCGTATGGATAGTAGGCGACTCCATCGTCTATAGGGCTGAGCGCCGTGCTGAGCAGACAGGGATGACCGACCTGGGCACGGGGACTGTCGTCCGCTGGGCGGGGAGGCGGGGCCTGCACTTGGGCCAAGTAAACGCATTGTTGAAAACAGGTAACCCAAAACCGACGGTGTTGGTTCTACACGTCGGGACAAATGACTTGAAAGCCCTATCCAAAAAACAGTTGGCAGATACGCTGAAAAAACTTGTTCGAGTCGCAAGAAAACATACAAATCAAGTCCTTTCGTGGATAAATGGAGGCCGTCTGGTCTGTATAGATGCAAGTCTGCCCTGTTTATGTTCGAGTGCCGTAAGGCATTGCCTCCCCTTTTTTCTGCGAGAGCTCGTGCATACCGATTAGTAGCCCTCCGGCGGTTGTCTGCCCTTCCCTGCGCCTCGGGGCAAAATTTATTGTAGCACACTCGCTCGAGGATGTCTGACCAAATTATCTATTTATTAACAATTTGAGAGTTGGACTCAGCGGTATTAGAACGCTTTAGTTGGCTTGCGTTACAGTAACGCGCTTCACAGCACCGAGTTTTGTTTGGTGTGCTGTTTGGATCTTAACGTTCCTTGTATTTGGTTTGATTACCTGGCTTTATTAAATCATATGTACGTTATTGCTACTATGTTATTTTTATTGAATTTATTGTTGGCGGGTCTGTAAAATATGATAATTTGGTAATTTTTTCCAATTTTCAAAGTTGACAATCTTCAATGTTTAACTTTATATGTTGTCAATTTAAAGTGATTAGGTAACTTTGTGGAGTCTTAACAAAATCTGAGCTGTCTGGCCTTACATGCTATCAGTGTATGTAATATGGTGTAAAAATGAAGCCCATGGGGAAAAGAAGCACTTCAAAATCACCATGTGCTTCACAAAAGTAAACATATGCAAATGACCGGAAATGCCAGACTCATTTTCCCCACTGACTCAGTGTTAGAGACTCAGTGTTGTAGACTCAGTGTTGTAGACTTAAACGTATGGCCATACGCTGTCGTAAATGGGAGTATTCAGTCACAGATATCTTAATAATAGCATTATATATTTGAAAACCGTTCTATGCCTGGCTATTTATTTATCCTTCTGAACATCATTATACAAGACAGATATCAAAATTCAACAATTTATTAAATCAAGCTTCCACAAAGTTACGGAATGCCTTTAAGGATTTGCTACTTGAGGGCTCATTTTTGGCAATACTATTTTCTCTGTCTAATCATACATAATGCATGATTTTAGAAAAGCTAGTCAAGAGTTATTGTACTACTCGTGCTCAACAGATTAAAACTTGCATTTCGAGCCCTAAAATTGACGGGTCAGAATCGACGTGTTTTGGCGGCCGAGCATATTTTATAAGCTCGTTTGGCGGTAATTTTCAATTAGGCCGCCTAAACACACAAGGTTCTCATCATATCGAGCATGTCCCGTTATGAAAAGTCATTATTTGTAAATTTAATGTAATTACAAAACCAATTTACAATTATAAGCTGTCACAATATTGTAAAACTGTACTTCAGCCCCACTCGTTTTTAAATGCGGGGAGGCTGCAATTTATTTTAGCAAAGCAGGTAAAGTACAGTAAAGTAAGATGTCACATTTAAACTGTCATTTTATTGGCCTCATCCGAGATCACATGCGGGGATGTTGGTATGTAATAAGGTTAATTTTGCTTCACTCGATTTCATATGCGGGGAGGTTGTATATAAGGTTTATTATTTTGCTTCACCCGATTTTCACATGCGGGGATGTTGGTATGTAATGAGGTTAATTTTGCTTCACTCGATTTCATATGCGGGGAGGTTGGTATAAGCTAATTTGGCTTCACCCGATTTCATATGCGGGGAGGTTGGTATAAGCTAATTTGGCTTCACCCGATTTCATATGCGGGGAGGTTGGTATAATTATAAGGGCTATTATTTTGCTTCACCCGATTTCATATGCGGGGAGGTTGGTATAAGCTAATTTGGCTTCACCCGATTTCATATGCGGGGAGGTTGGTATAATTATAAGGGCTATTATTTTGCTTCACCCGATTTAACATGCGGGGAGGTTGGTATAAGCCTAAGTTGGCTTCACCCGATTTCATATGCGGGGAGGTTGGTATAAGCTAATTTGGCTTCCCCCGATTTCATATGCGGGGAGGTTGGTATAATTATAAGGTCTATTATTTTGCTTCACCCGATTTCATATGCGGGGAAGCTGGGATCTGTAATCAGCATATATTTATTAGTATTCCAGTTGGAATTTTATAATTCAGTTATATGTTATAATTGTTTGTGACATCAGAATACGGATTTTTGACTTGCTAAGCGTCCACTGCAAATTATTCAATAAAGCCACGACAAATCGCAAAATTGTGTTTCTTGTTATTAATTTTTGTCAGTCGTGAATAATGGACATTATTAATTAAAATGTTGTGTGTTGGCCGTGGCTGCAGGTACTATACAGCAATGATTAGAATGTAAAGTGTAATTTGTCTTAAAGGAGATATCCTGAATGGTTGATTGTATGTGCGCCTTTTTCAACAGATGATACGCAATTTTGACAGTTACGAGTTGGAGAGGGTTGAATGAATATTGGCGGCGGCTCGAGGAGAGCACATGAATATCTCGAATACGCACAGAGCTAGGTTGGCTGTTCAGCATTTGACAACGAGCAAGACTACCTAGAACTCATTGGCCGAAACTCTTGGAATAAAATGAAAATAAAAATGAAAGTTTGAAAATGAGAAGGAAATTATATAATCAAAAACAGTAAAAAAAAAGGAGCATATGACATGAAAGAAATGAACGCCTATTCATAAATTCGAATGCAACTCTGATGAAATTGGGAAAACCTATATTAGCGCTACATGGTTCTAATAAGGTGTAATGTCTTCGAAAACAATATACATAGATTTTGTTGAAAAGTTGACAAAGTTGCCAATTTTAATTTTAAAAAGCCAATGATTTTGAACCTCTCAATGTGTCAATTTTAAAGCTTATTCTTTTTTTAAAATACCTGACATCAAACGCAATATGGGCATGCAACAAAAATGGACAAAGTGTGTGCAGATTTTTTTTTCTTTTTACTGATGCTTCTGGCATGTTTTTTAGAGTTCTGAATCAAAAGTCATTGGGCCAAACCACAAAAAGTGGTCAATTGTCTCAAAAGGGTTAAGGGTCTTACTTACCATTGAACTCATCTACATGTAAGTAGTTGTAGGGATAGACCATTCTTGTACTACATGTACATGTGTGTATATAACATTACATAGCTGCCAACCATTCATATTGAGGAGGAATGATTCTTGTACTATGGTATTCAACGTAATGCTATGAACCCAATATTTCTCTCTCTCTCTTTTAAGAAAAAAGCCTATTCTGCCTACCATCTGCCAGTGTGCTAAAGCCATTCGGTTTGGCGCACAACGATATCTTCTTTAGACCTATATTGTTAGGCAGGGTTTAAATACATGTACTGATATTATCCGTGAATGCGTGTGCTTTGTATGTATAAAACTATATTGCATCTTTGTGTTGTGGCGATTTATGAAAAAATGTACATTTAGGCCTTCCCTTGTTGGTGCTCCAGTCAGAGGACATTTCTAAATTTTGGTAATGTAGAAATAGAGAAATATATAATTCCAATAAATGTATAAAATACTGAAGAAAAAAAGTGAATTGGCTGAGACTCGGTTATCAGGCAAATAGGATGTAATGCCATGCAAGTCTAACATAATGAAATTTGAAAGTATTTTCATTATAAAATTTAAAAAGATATCATAAAGTATTCATTTGTTGTGGTAATGAAGGCAATGTGCAGGGGGGGGGGGGTGTTGCTGACAGGGAGGTATTTCTTAATCGAAACATATTTTTCCCCCTCATGTAGATATTACATATTCTTGAAATACACAACTGTATGAGATGGAGCTTGAATTTTGTTCGTACACTGTATATGCAAATGATATGTCATATAATTATGTATCAATGTCGATCTGTGCCTTGCATCTATTATTGCATGCTCTGTTAAATTATGAGACTTCACACAGATTCATCAGTTACCGTATGGATCATTGCTTGTGGGTTTTTCAGACATTTTCTTTTCTTTTTATGCGCACAAAACTGTCAAACCATGACATGTTAAATTTCTTTTTAAATCATGCAATTTGAATACCCCCTACCCCCGCCCCCGCCCCCTTGCATGACAATGTCAGGCATCAAAGTTTTATTGCCTGCTCACTGCAATTCTTGATGCGGCTGTAGCTATATTGTTTTGATTATAAGAATAATGATTTTACCCTCAATTTTCCTCATGCTTACTTATGTAGAGGTGTTGTGGTCTAGTGGACAAGTCACCAGACTGAACCACAATGTCTAGGGTTTAAATCCTTGCCACAGCACTAACGTATTTTGATGAGACATTAATCTACATTTGCCACACTTGACCCAGGTGAGGTAACTGGGTAAAGACATGTGCGCTATAAAAGAACCCACTATTTTTATCATTTTTAATGCGGATACACCAAAAACAACATTTATCTGATTTTTTGTTACCAGCTTCTTCAATATGTTTGAATTTAAGTGGATATGAGTACAATCTATACTAAAAAGGACGTTTCACAGTTCATGCTTTAGACATAGTCTTTGCCTTGTAATCCAAATTTGTAATATAATTTTTGTCTTAATAAGGTAGAGATTCTTATTCGCCAGTATCAATTTTTATCTGGAAAAAGTTGTGCAATGAAGTTGTATATTACTGTTATATAAATATACTAAAAAGCTTATAATATGTTGATCATGATTAACATAAAAAAGTGTTTGTATTGATTTTAACATAAGTTATAAATGGTCTGTATGGTATGCTATGTTTAGTGTTATTTGGTACATGTATGATGTCATGGTTCGCTATTGAAAACATGAATGCAATGTTCGTATTAGAATATATTACACTTGCTCATTGTATCATGTTTATTCACTGTTTATTGTACTGAAAAGAGAATTTTCAGTACTTGTATTATTTGTGTAAAATCTACATGTTGGTATTTGCAGCCCGGGGGGTTATGTCTCATTGAGGCCTGTACGGCAAAATTCTGCGTCCATGACTTTCTGAAAAGCACCCTAAACGAGGATTTCGGTCGAGAGGTTTCTGATACCCTATTCAGAGAAACCTGCCAAAAATATCTGAATTTTATATCCTTAACAGGGATTTTTAAAGATTTTGGCCAAAGAGGAAGAGTTGAAGACGAATATTTACTTTGGAACACATTACAGAATTACGTTTTCATTGAAAGAATAGGAAAGAAACTCTTTTGATTCATGAAAAAAAGAAGAAGATTTTCGGATGAGCTGCTCCTGACTGCTACTGTCAAATTTCCTACCCTTTTCGAGGATCTTTTATCAATGAGACATACCACCCCCCCCCCCCGGGATTTGCAGGTCAAAGTATTTCATGTAAATGTATCTCATTAAAAGAATGCAGGAATTTCTCCATCTCATTTCTGTTAATAAACCCAACTGTATATGTCAGGTGTATACAGCAACGTATTGACTTTATTTGGTCATACAAACAGTGACCCATTTTTATATCGGGAAGAGTACTTAAAGACAATCATTATGTTTATATTGTGCCTGATCATGTGATGTTATTTAAATATGACACTGCACAGAAATTTATATTATTTTGTCTTGCATCATTATTTTGAGAAATATAAGTGTTTGTTGAAGGGAAGGAAGATAGATTGAGAGAGGGGGGAGAGAGAGAGAGAGATAAAGAAGGAGAGATTTGGAGTTGGCAGAGAGAAAGAGAGTGAAAGGAAGAAAGTGGGGGAGGGAGTGAAAGAGAATGGGGAAGAGAAAGTGAGAGATGTTGAAGGGAGAGGGGAGCGAGAGAGAAAGAGAAAAAGAGGGAGAGAGATATGTTAAAGGGAAAGGGGATCAGAGAGATTAGTTTGCAGGCACAAACCCTGGTCAGTGGTAAAGGAGTGTCTGCACTGTAAGACTACCATCATCTCTGTACCACATACACTGTAAAAAACATAACTGTAGATTAACAGGTTTTTTTGACATGTAAAATTACAAGTTTTGGCCGTTTTTCTGTTAATCTACAGTTACAAGTCAAAAAACCTGTTAATCTACAGTTATTTATTACAGTGTAGCTGCTGCTGATCAATATTGACACGAGCAGTAGGTAGCTGGGATAGGCTTCTCTCAGGACAATGCTTTTCTGATAAAGTGTCAAAAGAGGATAATTATGTGCTTGCAGACTAGAGATAGACGGGAAGACAGACAGATGTGAGCAATTTAGAGCAGGTGCCACAGATCTAGAGAGAGAGAGGGGGGGGGTGCAGAGAAAGGTATCAAAGAATGATATATCAGCAGGAATGGGTATAAGCTAATAAAAAAAGACATACAATATATAAACAGAGTGCGAATTCGACTCAATATCAAAAAACAAAAACATTGTAGCCTATGCTAGCCTGTTTACCAGTTCACTTTAACTTTAGTAGATAGCCTAAAGTTATTTTGTTGTGCTTTCTATTTATCCGGTATGCCATATACTTATCGGGAATATGGTCAATATTGGTAGAATAATAATATTAAAGTTAAACTGCAATGTATTTCCATATAGGATAATGATGATATCAATATATCTCAACTTTTGCAATTTATAAAAAAAAATCATTTGTGTTGAAAAGCGCCTATACTGTGCAAATTAAGAGGTCCAAAGTTCGTCAGCGATAAGTGGAGCGAAGGCCCCACAATGCAATTCACGATACACTACGCAATAATATGAGTTATGATTGTGATCGACTATGACGAGTTTTCACCATTTATTTCTTTTTATCAAACTCGTATCTCGTACACAGTTGGACAGATCATGTAACAGGCCGTGTATTTTGTCATTTGAGAATGAACCAGGAAGCAATAGACACAAAATAATCTAATGAAGTGGACTCTACGGCGATACATCAAATTGGTAAAGCCAATTTCATTGCAATGACTGTGGATTTCTGATCGACATGTGATATTCACCTAGTAGGTTTATCAACCATTCGTGTATACTAACTGTTTTCTTTCATTTGCTAGATTTGCAAAAATTGCATCCATGGCCGAGAAGCAGGAAGAAGGTGAAGCTCAGAACTCTGTACAAGGCTTGACGTGTCCACTATGTCTTGATATCTTCGACGATGCAACCCACCTGACCACTTGCGGACACACCTATTGTCGGAAATGTCTCAGGAAATACGACCTATCCCATCAGGATCTTGACCACATGGTCTGCCCTCTCTGCAGGAAAGTCACGAAGTTGTCAGCAAACCGCGTCGATGATCTCCTATCTAATGTGACGGTCAATGGACTCGTAGACAACTACCACGAAAAATGTGGAGGAGCCAATGCCATTCTGGAGATGCGACAGAAATGTAATGTCTGCACAGTGCAGGGGGAAGCTGTCTCTTATTGCAGTACCTGTAACGCATTTTTGTGTGGAGAATGCTTACTTTCTCATAAACGGCAAACGCTATTCTTTGCAGGTCATGAGATCATATCCATACAGGACATCACGGAAGGGAAGGTCAGCATCGGTCATTCCTCGGAGAAATGCTCGATCCATAAGCAGGAGAACAAAGATATGTTCTGCGAGGATTGTAAGGTGCACGTCTGTTTCAAGTGCGTGATCATCGGCCATCGTGATCACAAGATAAAGTCACATGAGGACTTTGAGAAGGAATTACAGGTTAAGGTTAGTCGCCAACATAACATATTGTTTTAGTTTTACCATACGTCATTCAAGTATGTTACTCCTAAACAAACAGCAGATTTGCATATTATATGTTTTCATATGAGATGTGATAACTATTAAAATATTTCACACACTCTTTACCATTAACGTTTTTACTGTTTAAAAATAGTAGGGTGAATAATAAACGGTGTAAAGAAATGTGTGAAGAAAGTGATAAATTGAATTCTTGTGATACTAATGATTATTTAAGTTACTATCTAAGCATTATCATCAATGTCGTTATCTTCGCAGGATTTAAACCAAAAATAACCAGAATTCCTTTGATATTTGTAAGAGGAAATGATAGTGTAGCTTTTGTGATAAATGCATAAAAAAGAAGAAGAAGAAGAAGAAGAGTTGCTTTATCGAGTTAGTCCGTGTAGAATCCTCTGTGGACATAATATAACATATTAAATTATTGGAACACTAATGCCGGAAGACGAAATACAGCACTGGAACTTTTATTAACTATTAATAATTCTTACACGCTGGTACACTTCAAGCAAGACGAGTTTCACTCTAAAAATTTCTTCGTTTATAGTTTGTTCTTTGTCGTAATGTACACAACTGATGAAGAAAATAATCAGCATAGTAGTTTAAATTGATTTAATCTAGATTACAGCTATGAGTTAGTAAACCCTCCTCTTCCTTTTCTATGACACAATCAGGGCGCTGTTTCACACAGTTATATGCTGTACTTAAAAGAAATATGAACTGTAACATGTCTCAATGTTTCATCATGACTGTAGCCAGTGGCGTATCTAGGGATTATGGCGCCCAGGGCAAACTATAAAATTGCCCCCCCCCCCCAACTCAAACCAATCAGCTCAAGAAACAAACAAGGGCCCTGTTTCATAAACTTTTCTTATCAAAAATAACTGCCCATTTCTATGCCAAATTCGCTCTCAGCCAATCAGATTCAATGATTTCAGTAGCTTACAATAATTAATGTAACTGGTTATTGATAACACGTTCTTAAACGGGGCCCCAGATGGAACTAGTAGCACTTCGAGATAAACACAATTTGATAAGTAACAACAGTAGAAGCATGAAAGCGAGTAAGCATATCCATCGTGAGTGACTTTCAGATTTCAACCCTAAAACACGATTTATAATGTATTTTATCTCTTAGAAAAATCGACTAGGGAGCACAGCAACCGAGTGTTAGAGTTTCATTCAAAATTTTAACACTAAAAAAGGTATACAATCTTATACCTTTACTCGGGGCGCAAGATTAAGGATCTGAAAAAATAATTTTTTCGAGGAATGATGAGTGAGGTGACTGAACATTTTGAATGTTGAATCTTTGAAAATGCTATTTGGGGTTCCAAATCCAAGAAGAACCTGAAACTTATTATGCTAGGAAAATAGGAACGAGTGTTAGAATTTTTCGAATTTGGTAACCATTTAATGCCATATAACCATTTAACAATCTATGCACTATCTTTTAATTAGGTAAATGATCTTGTCCAACGTTGTACAGCCAAGAAATCAGAACTGGAGAAGAACATACATAATGTGGAGTCACAGCGTAGTGAAGTACACACTGCCATACAGAAACTACGGGGAGATGTCAGCCAAGCATATCATACCAAGGCCAAGCAACTAGACGAAAATCAACGTATACTCGTTGAGCAAATGGATGCTCTAGAGCGTAGTTTCGATGACGATCTCAACGCTCTGAAATTAAACGACCGCCAGAAAATCAAAAGCATTTGTAGTTCCATGGATTTGGTGGCCAATGACAGACTGGGTGGTCTTGAGACAGACAGCCTGTCTGCTCACAAGTTGCTCTGTGAGGAGCTGGAGGGCATGCTAAAGGAGGTTACCGATGACACTTCTGCAGCAGCCATAACAGAGAAAGCACAGAAGAAGAGATTCCAGCCTGCAGATAATACTTGTCTTGATCTCGGGAACATCATAGAACCAGATCCCGAGTTGAAAGTAATTCAATGTGTAGATCTACGTGGATACATGAATGGGATGACCAAATACTCTGATGACAGTGTGGCTATTGGATATAGCAGTGCACATGGTATAGATATCATTGATTCAAATGGTAAACAGCAGCCGTATGCAAACATACCAAGCAGTACCTCATATTATAGTTTTGTGTTTCAAAGAGATAATACGCTGTGCATTTCGACGGATACCACTGAAGCACACATCTATTCTCCAAATGGATCCAGGAAATCAACCATCCACGTGAGCAGTAATGGATATAATATTCAATTAAGCAGAAGCCCATCAGATGAAATCCTCGTTACACAATTCGCAAACCACGTCTACATCTATGACACTACGGGAAGCACACTCAAACACACAGTCACAACAAAGCAAAACACCACATTTCAGGCATATGCAAACAATGCAGGTTTGATCATCGCAAGTTCATGTAACAGCAATCCAAGCATGGTGACGGTTTATGACAGGAATGGGAATGCTGGGAAGCCTCTTCAAGCTCCACGTGATGTCTACCTGTATGCTACCGTGGATGGGCAGGACAGGGTGTATGTAGCGAGTGTTGATCGTAAGAACCAGAAAGTGGTGATCAGGCTCTATGACCTTGATGGTTTGAACCTGAAAGAGAGAGTTCACTTCAATGCATTGAACCTGGAACTGAATGGTATTCGGTGTTACCTGGTTTCCCTCTCTCCAAAATTACTAGCTTTTGCATGTGGTACGAAACAATATTTCGTTAAAGTTGTGATGTAAAACCCAGTATTTCAGAACTTTTTAGCATATATCCTTTATATTTACATTATAGATGTTTTTATCGTACAGAATTACTTTCGAAAAATAAACTCATGGGCGATTTCAAATGCCTATTGTACTGCCCATAGAAATCAGGTTCGGATTATGTAATAAATTTCACCATTGTAATGTTCGCACATTTCTAAAGGTGATAGACAGGGCTGTTGAAATTGTCTTGAGTTTATTTTTTTCGAAAATAGTTTTTATCGTGTTCAGTGAAATTTCGAAACATTCATTAACTTTTCTCAACGGTGTATTAGCAGCAAGGTCTGAACCAGATAATGTTTATTGATACAGTTCATTTTCTTAGATTTACTTCACACTGAGTCGCCTTGTTTCTGCTATGCTGTAAACATTGTACATATTGAATGACTAGAAAAAGGTAATACTTCTTTAGCTTAATATTTCGAATGAAAATATGACGAAAAGAAAGAGGGAGAGAAGAAGTCACAGGTGAGAGAGAGAGAGAGAGATGAGATGATAAAAGTGTGAACGTGATATTCTGTAAATGGAAATAATTATTATACAAGGAACCCCACTTAATTGTACAAATTAGGAGAATGGTATTGAACGACTTGGGCAGTCTCACGAGAATTGCCCTTTTTAATTATATGAAAATAAAAATGATGGTCATTTACAAGGCGAATATTAAAGGAAATATATAAAAATTGCATAATTGCCATAAATAATAATCCTTATCATTTACTTTTGAGATGCTAATGTGATGCTAATGACCATTATTTATGTAAACAATATGATCTTAAATTTTATGCACGAATATTAATCTATGCGGATTAACACGTTAGCGAATAAAACAAATATCAAAATATTTTGTTTGAAAAGAGAGAGATAATGTCAAATGGAGAAAGATAACTTTGATAATGGCTCACATGTTCACCCTTGTTTTATCAATGGAAGGGCGTTCCTGGATAAAGAATAAGATAAATAGATGAATAAAGAATATAACTTTGAGGCTAAAGGGCTTTGATCTGTACATGTAACAAGAAAGGCATTGTGTAAAACAGTTATCCTAATATCATTACTATCATGATTGAAGTTTAGAGCTACATAATCGATGTTTTATATTGTGTTGATGGAAGTACGAAATATTTAATTACTTTTCTGTGATATTTAGAACCGCCGTCGAAATTTTAAAAAAATGGCATGCGTGTTGTTCTCCGCAATAGGTTGTAATATAGAAGCAAACTCTGATCCAGATAATGTTTACTGGTAAGTTCATTTCCTAAAATTTCAATTCAGTTACTGAGCCGTATCATATGTAATATAAAATGCATCTATGCATGTAATGCATTAACGATTTAGCTGATTATCTAGCCACAATAAAGCTCTGTGGTAAAGGTTTTTTTTAAATAACAAAATCTAATGTTTTACTGGTACAGTTCATTTCCTAAAATTTCAATTCAGTTACTGAGCTGTATCATATGTAATATAAAATGTATCTATGCATGTAATGCATTAACGATTTAGCTGATTATCTAGCCACAATATAGCTCTGTGGTAAACGGTTTGTTTTTTAAAAATAAAATCTACTGCAGCTATACTACTACTGCTACTACTACTATTATTGCTACTACTACTACTACTACTACTATTACTACTACTACTACTACTACTGCTACTGCTACTTCTACTACTACTACTACTACTAAATACTACTACAATATTTCATTAGTATGTACACATCTACATGATATAAATCATGTTTGTCAATAATAATTTATGGTGTTATAGAGCAATGTCATATACACTTATTTCAGAGATGATTGTTTTCTTTTTCTTTTCTTTTTCTTTAAGAAAGTTGTTCGAAAAAGCAAGCACAGTATGTTATGTTATGCTATACTATGCTGCCATTTCAAATCTAATATCCATCTGTTTTATGATGGTTACTTATACTGAGCAGAAGGAGGAGGAGGAGGAAGAAGAAGAATGAATATAGATGGTAATTGGTAATGATGATATTATCCATATCAAAATCTGCTGATAACGATACTATTATTACTTTTGTTAATACACTGTATTAATTATCTTGCAAATAATAATGACATGGGCATAATCGGACACTTTTATAATATTTAACGACACTCTATTAAATCTTAAGCGGTGTATTCTCATAAATGTGTCTTCAGGCTTATCTCTTGAAAAGATATTGAATTGATGCATATTGATAATGATGACGTGGATGGTAAGAATGTTAAGAACGATGGGAATGATGACGGGAATGTCATTCAGGTTTCGAATTCCATCAGGGCACATAATTTATCGACAAGTTTCTCTCTCGACCAGGTGCAAGGTTTGAATACCTGGGAAGCGTCCCTCTTTTTGCAACCCAGCTGAGGTGTGGGTTCTCCTCACAGAAGAAGATCTGGGGAGCGTTTTGTCAAGTGATTTTTACTGCCAAATTTGCTCTCAACCAATCAGATGCAAGGGTTTCAGTAGCTTATAACAGTTCTCGGTAAAAATCACTGACAAAACACTTGATGAAACATTCCCCTGATGACGGACATTATTTATTAAATGTGTTGTGTGTGGTCATGACTGCAGGAGCTAAAGCCATGATTACAATGTAGAGTGTATTTTGTTTTAAATGAGATAGTGAGTGGATACCTGATGGGAATTATTTATTGAAGTGTACCGGTTGTTGGTGATGGCTGTAGAAGCTAAAGCCTAGGTTATAATTTGGGATGGAAATTGTGTAAAATCAGGGCTGTCTCATAGAGCATTGCAATTGATCTGAATTAACAACAACTTCATTCACATTTGATTGCAATGGCAAATACATGGATGTGCATAGGGTGTGTCCTAACTAAACTATCGATCGAATTATTTGCGATCGTTTTAGATTTATGGCAACTCATTTTATTATGAGTTGTGCATTCATGACAAATATGAGTTTAGAGTTCGGACGAATAGTCTACTATGAGCCTTTGCCGCCCCAGAAAAAAGCAATAAAGCTAACCAATCAATTTAGTACTAGCGGTTCTTCTGTTTGCATGAAAATTGAAGTTCCAAAACTTCACTTTTCTTTCATAAATTATCAGTTATTAAAGTCATTATCCTTCTATTATTTGCATATTTTTTTACGTTGCATTTCATGTATAATTCCATTTACTTTCATCTTCGGTTTTTTTTTTTTTTTTTTTTTTGGGGGGGGGGGGGGGGGCATCGTTCTCCTGCAGTTCAGCTCACAGTAGTGTTGGCTTTCTTGGGGGCATGTGGGGCTACCTGCCTCATGGCATTTTAATTTTGCTCACTGCTGTTTAAATTTGGATACACCGCTTTTGAAATGCTAAACATAATAGCGCCAACTCACAAAAAATGTCCACATTGAGAACGAGGTCAAATGTACATCAGGCGAGCTCTGGGGAAAACCACCTCTATTCAAAGCGCACAATTAGTTCATGCACAATGCAGAAAATAGCATTCAGATTTGAATAACACAGATGTTACTATAGTCACCATTATTGCCTCATGTACATGAAATAAATTCTTGTCATTCATGTTTTATTTCATACCACCTTCTAAACGCTTCTTTCATGTCTTCTTCTGGAATGTGACTGCTCTGTTCTGTTTATTTTGAGGTTTGAGCAAACTGTAGCATGCTCTTATTATTATATTAAACTATGTATTACTATAGTACGAGTCTGTTAGTAGGGTGGGCAGAGACCTCTCCAATGTCACTCTCTATGCCTGAGTAGCAGGGATGTCGGACGTTCCACACAAGTACCAAACTTCTCTACTCTAATTTAATTTAATATCCAGACAAAACGTAAAAGTATATAATATGTAGTGAAGCTTATGTTCATTTCTACCTATCACTGAATCCACATATTTCTCAATACTGATGTCAACAATTGTGCATGCTTTGTACATTTACTACATGAATATGTAAATATGCAACTATGCATTTGTATTTTATACACATTCTGTTAATCTTCCCCCTCTCTCTCTCTCTTTCTCTTTCCCCCCTCCCTCCCTGCCTAGCTATCATTGTGTTACTACCGTTCCTACCATTACTGTATTAACTGTTTTAGATTTGTATTTATACATGTACTCGTGCGATTGTAACAGAACATGCAATTCAGCCACGAGGCTGCAAAATGTATCTGCTATTGTGTACATAACACATAATAAACCATTGAATAATAAATAAATGTATTGAGTTAACAGGACTTGTGCGTAAAGAACTCGTTGTGGCGTATTCAATGATCAATATCAATGCGGACTCGGGTAAACAGAATCCGACACCACAAGTTTAATCTCGCGAAATACGGAGACTAGGAATTTGTGCTAGTATCCTCCTTGCACACAACAAACCTCAGAGCAAAGCAGAGCCAGTGTTATATTAGAAAAGTTGAGTTCTATAAGGCTCTTTACAAGGCTGTTTTATTTATTTGCTGGAAATTCGCACACGCACTACCACACTGCATCCATGGCCGAGAAGCAGGAAGATTATTATGTACATCATGTTTGTCAAAAATAATGTATAATAATATAGAACAATGTCATACTAATTTCAGATATTACCATTTTTTTTCCTTTTGCTTTTAGAAAGTTTAGCCAACAACCAGCACAATACGTTAGCTGATATACTTGAATAATCATTGCTTTCAGAAACTTGCGTCATATGCTTTTAAGAGTGTTTTCCCCGTTCATCCAAAATGAAGTTTGCGATCTTAGACATTTAACATTTGTTAGCTATATTGAACTTAAGATTAATGCCTCTATAAATGAAAGCTATGATGCCATTTTCAGATTAATATTAATCTGTTGTATGATGGTTACTGACGTTGATATAATGATAAGATTACAATGATGTCACTGAAGATGATAAGGATAATCAGGACGGTAAGAGGAGGGAAGAGGAATGGAATAACAGTGACGAACACAGTAATGATAATTTGATTTGATTTGATTTTAATTATTTTCTTCTGCATGTTTCACATTTTACAAAGGTATAGGCACAATTCGACTTAAGTATAACAAATATAATTACAATCATATTCGGGGAAACAATGAGTATAAAATGAATAGGTGGTAGTAATTAATCATAAATTAACCTTTGCCAACTTACTGATATTTTAATGAAAAGCAGAAGATGGACTGTCACTATAAGCAAGTGCTTGATGATGTGGCAACCCAATCATATTCAGATAATTATTATTTTGGCTGCGCGGAATAGATGACAAATTATATTATGACAATTATACTTTCCCCTTAGAATTATTTTAAACTGCATGATCCGTTTTTGATGGGAATGATGGAATAAGGGGTTAAAGAAAAAAAAAATAACTAAAAGTGAAAATAATGTTGATAATGAAACTAGGAATAAAAAATTAAAGTTGATACAGAAACAAAGTTGATATGAGATTTCAGTAATCTAACTACAAACTTTAAACTGATTCAGTGTAACTCAATAGCAATCTTTCTTTATTTCTAGCTTTAAAAGCGGTGAGGTTTTGACAAGATTTGATGGAATCCGGTAATGCATTCCATATATCTGAACCATGATGTCGTATAGATTTATGTGCAATAAGTAATTTGGGATTAATCAAATGGTAATTGGCAGAGATACGGGTGGGATATAAATGAATTGCACTATTAAGCGTGAAAAAGTCTTGGAAAGAATCAGGAAGTAATTTGTTTTTATATTTAAACATAAAAATACAGGTCTGGAGGGAATTGATGTCAAAAACTTTAAGTGTTTTAATTCTTTGAATAACGGGTCTGTATGTTCTAAATATTGAGAACCAGTACAGATTCTGATAGCCCTTTTCTGTAATTTACAAATAAAGTCTATTTTTGTTTTCCCACAAGATGCCCAGCCCATATTGCAGTAAGTTATGTATGGTAATATAAGTGCATTGTATAGCATGAAAAGAGTATTTTGAGGGAGATATTTTCTAGTTTTATACAATATACCAATATTTCTGGGGGGGGCATCTCGTTTTTCCGAAGGTTCGTTTTTCCGAAGGTTCGTATTTCCGAAGGTTCGTATTTCCGAAACACTAATTTCCCATGCCTGGGGGTTCATAATTCCGAAAATGAAAAAGGGTTCGTAATTCCGAACATTTGTTGCATTATTCCGAAGGTTCGTTATTCCGAAGGTTCGTTTATCCGAAGGTTCGTTTATCCGAAGGTTCATAATTCCGAAAATGAAATAGGGTTCATATTTCCGAAGGTTCGTATTTCCGAAAATGAAAAAGGGTTCATAATTCCGAAGGTTCGTATTTCCGAAAATGAAAAAGGGTTCGTATTTCCGAAAATGAAAAAGGGTTCGTATTTCCGAAAATAAAATAGGGTTCGTATTTCCGAAAATGAAAAAGGGTTCGTATTTCCGAAAATGAAATAGGGTTCGTATTTCCGAAAATGAAATAAGGTTCGTATTTCCGAAAATGAAATAGGGTTCGTATTTCCGAAAAATGAAATAGGGTTCATAATTCCTGGTAAAAAAAGGCGAATTCATCAGGAGCAGAGGTGTAGCAACGGGGGGGGGGGGGGGGGGGGTGAGGGCTCGCCCCCACCCCTCCGTCATCGGATGGCGAAAAAATAAGAAAAAAAGAAAGAAAATGGAATAGGAAAGAAGACGGGTGGACCCTTCCGGCAGCCCCCCCCCCCCCCAAAAAAAAAAAAAAAAACCCTCTTCCACCAGCGGTGTCTTAGATTAGCTTTAAGATTATTCCAAAGACTTGTGCCTCCAATGGTGCCAGTGCTCCCACAATGGCTAGACTCTAGCTACGCCACTGTTAAAGGGAAAATTAGGATAACGATAGGATATTATGGTTTTAATTGCCATCTTCAAAAAGCGGATCTCTTTTCGACGAAACGCACCTCCCCCACCCCCGCAATGAATACAAAAATGAAATGGAGACATAAAACTGGGAAGGTTTATAAAAGAGGAGAGGAGAAGAGAAAAGGGACGAAAATAAGAGGACGAGATTAGAAAAATCGAATAAGTGTTTATGTGTGTGTGTGTGTGTGTGTTGTGTGAGTGTGTGGAGGTGTCGTAGTCGAACGGTTTACAGCGCTTGACTGGAAACGCGAAGGTTGGGGGTTTGATCCCTGTTACGGCACCTATGGCCTTTTTGTTGTAAAAAATATGATAGCAACTTTCCTTTTTTTAATTTACGAGCGCGCGAAGCTAGCGACCAAAAATAATTGTGCCTTTCCGTTGTGAAAAATCATAAAAATAACATATTTCGGCATATAATGACTGGAATATGAGGATATTCGGGCACCTCACTCCCTGAATATGAGGTGTGAGTTGCCGGAGTATCGGCACTTTCAAAATCCGGGGGAGGGGGGTTGGCTGCAGCAGCCCCCCCCCCTTCTCGTACGCCTCTGCCTAGGCCTACGTTAACTACACAGTTGCGATTGATTTTAACTTGCGATTGTTTCAAATAAATCGCTTCAACTCCTTATAAGGCGGGGCACTTGTTGATAAAAGCCATTAATGTTTTCTTCTCCATGTGTAATTCCTTATTTCTATTTTTTGCGATGAGGATTGTTTTACTCTTAATGTCTTTTAGTGTTTTGTAATTCGTTATGCTTGTAAAAGTTATTTCAAACTTCATGTCAGCGGTTGTAACTGTTAAAAAAGCAGACTGTGCAGTAAAATGAAGCAACTCATTAGAATCTGTACAAATTTATTATGCTGTAAGCAGCTGTATAAAATGAAACATTTTCATCCATGTTTAGAAATGATGGTATTTTGGCAAAGTTAAAGAACATGTTCAATGATTTTGATCTATTTATGCGGCATAGATAGTTAGGATTATTCCCTGTATGATAATTATTTTAGCCCGACTGAAAGAAAACTTAACATTTTAATCCACTATCCTTCAAATTTGGTTGTATGTTGCTTTTAATTTGCATTATAGTTTGGTTTTACTTTTGTTTCCTTTTATGATAATCATATCAGCCTGATGATAAGACTCCTCCTTTAACTTGTTACGATCCATCTTTCTTCGGCTTTGGTTGTTTATCTATCTATCTATCTATTCATTTATTTATTATTATTACTAGTATTATTTGTATTATTATTATTGTTATTATTATAATTATCATTGTTATCATTATTAGTAGTAGTAGTAGTATTTTTATTATTATTATTACTAATACTATCAGTATTATAATTTTTATAATTCATAATATTATTGTTGTTGTTGTTATTATTGTTATTATTATTAAAATTGTTATTATGAAGTGGACTACCAAAAATTACGATGACGATGTCATTTTGGATGGAGTTATGCGACCAGACTTAGATATTGCACCGGTTACTCTACTATTGCTTCTTTTATTTCCCTTGTCATGATCGTATAATTGGCCTATAGCCTATACGTATCAATAATATGTTGTGCTACTTGCCAGGCTATTTATTAAACATAGCAGTGACTCCTTTATGAACTCTCTGTAATATTATGTTGTTGTTTTTATTGCTGTTGTTGTTTTGGGGACCGGAGGGGAGGGCTTGTAGAGTCATCTACAGAGCCATATTACAGACTTCGGCCAACTCGGTTTATTTGGGCACAACATGGCGTATATTCCTTTGTTTAGTGCTTGCCTAACAAAGCAACAAGCGCCATATTGCTACCTACATGGAGCCGAGTTGGCCAAACACTGTAATAGATAGCTCTGATGGCTACGGATGCAGGACGCCCCCACCTTATTTTTAGTATGCACTTTTCATAGTATACTTTTTTAATCACAATTTATGTTGAATGTTGACGAAGTAATTACATCTTAAAGATAATAAAGTGTCAATGTTTGGCTCGCTGGAATCCAGCAGCGTGGTGCCCGAACATCCTTTTATTTTGGGAAGCGAGATGGTTGGCTATCCTTATCTCAAAATGTTATCGTTGTTTGGATTATCTGGTAACAAAATCATTATTCTATAGACAATATCTCCTTTTTTTTACTTGCTCACTATAGCGCGTAAGATTTAGAAACGGAATAGTTTGGGACAGGGAACGCCCTTCATTAGGGCGAGTGAAGTGCCCAAATATCCCATATTCGGCAGCAGGGTTAATTAATATTATTCATGGCTCATTATTACATGTTCTATATTTGTCTTTTGATGGCGAAATTGCATTTCCATTACAATAAAAAAAAGGGTTTTATGGTTTTTTCTAACTCGCTTCGCTCGCTTGCAAATTGTAGAAACGGGGAGTATGATATTCTGCCAAGAGGCATAAGCTCCCCCTTTCAAAAACATTACGTGGCCATTTTCTGCTTGTAAAGATCTACTTGGAACTTTGGTGTGTCTCATTTTCCAAAGCGGTATATACATTATATAAATAACTTCAAGCCAATTTCGTTGTAGCAAATTTAATCCCGAATCCGATCATTCACTTTCTTCAATACATCAGTATGTATTTTAATCACCGAAGTAATATCATTTTATGAGAAATGAAACATGCATTCCTGAGGCGCTCGCTCTCTACGCTCGCTCACAAATATTGGTTATTATAATAGGAACAATGATAATAATGATAATAATATTAATAATAATAACAATAATGATGATAATAATAATAATAATTATAATAATAATAATCATAATAATAATAATCATAATATGAGCGCCCAATTGAGGCGGATACCGGCGCTATAGAAGAAGCCATCATCATCATCATAATATTGATAGGAATTACGATAATATAATGGCTATTTCTCTGGATTTTATTATAATTGTTATCATCATTGTTATGATTATTGAGTACGAAATGAATATCTTTACACTTGGCCGTCTTTCCCCTCCTCCCTATCCGAAATACGGATTGACGCCGTATTCTCTGAATTTACAACCTTTTTTCATTTTCGGAAATACGAACCTTTTTTCATTTTCGGAAATACGAACCCTTTTTCATTTTCGGAAATACGAACCCTATTTCATTTTCGGAAATACGAACCCTTTTTCATTTTCGGAAATACGAACCCTTTTTCATTTTCGGAAATACGCACCCTATTTCATTTTCGGAAATACGAACCCTTTTTCATTTTCGGAAATACGAACCCTTTTTCATTTTCGGAAATACGAACCTCATTTCATTTTCGGAAATACGAACCTTCGGAATTATGAACCCTATTTCATTTTCGGAAAAAAGAACCTTCGGAAAAACGAACCTTCGGAAAAACGAACCTTCGGAGTAACGAACCTTCGGAATAAGGAACCTTCGGAATTATGAACCTTCGGAAAAACGAACCTTCGGAAATACGAACCTTCGGAAAAACGACATGTAACCATTTCTGGATATACAAGTACTTACATGACTTATATGTTGATTCCAATTCAGATTTTCATCTATAACAACGCCTAAGAATTTTGTACATTTTTTACGATCTAGGGGTACATTATCAATCAATATGTTATACGGAAAATTATTAGCATGCGCATTTGAATGTGTAAAGTAAATAAAATTAGTTTTGTCTATATTAAGGGACAGTTTATTGCATTTAAACCAGGTTGATACTTTAGGTAATTCCAAATTGAGTGTATCAATCAAAGAGTCTAATCTTTCATGGGAGTAAAATATATTGGTGTCACCTGCAAATAAGATAAAAGATAAAACGGGGCTAGTATTAGTTATATCGTTAATGTATAAAAGAAAGAGGAGAGGTCCTAATATTGATCCCTGTGGAACGCCACATTTTATACTTAAGCAATTAGAAGGAACTTCATTGAATGCAACATATTGCTCCCTATCGGAAAGGTAATTTTTGAACCATGTATGGGTCACTCCTCGAATTCCATATGTATGAAGTTTTTTGAGTAAAATATCATGATCAAGCGTATCAAACGCCTTAGACAAATCCATAAAAATTCCAATTACGTATTTTTGGATCTGCCATTGCTTTAGTTATTTTATCATACAAATGTACTAGAGCTAAATCAGTTGAATGATATTTCCTAAATCCAAATTGATTCATATTAAGCAATTCTTGAATACCTAAAAAGTCGTAGAATCTTTTGTAAATAATTTTTTCGAGAATTTTTGATATGCTGGGAAGAATTGAAATTGGGCGATAATTCTTAATTTCATAAGGATCGTGTTTTTTAAAGACCGGATTTACTTTTGCAATTTTTAGAGATTTTGGAACTATACCCGTATTTATAGAGATATTAAATATGTAATTCAATGGGGAAACAATTGAATATATGATCTGTTTGAGGAGTGATGTACTTATCCTATCGTGCCCTTGAGATTTGCTTGTATTAAGACATTTAGTTATGTTGATTATTTCAGTGGGATTTGTTGGATTTAGGAAAAGGGATCGAGAAGTTGGTTCATTGAGATATTTAGTAAAATTTTCAAATTTGCGTGCAAGATTAGGACCAAGATTAACAAAGTATGAATTAAATGTATTTGGTACATCATCAATATTAATAGAAGTATGATTTATAGTAAAATTATCCTTCGGCAATTCTTTCGATTTTTTACCAATTATTTTATTTATAATACTCCAGGTTGCTTAATTTATTGTTAAAATATTCGTACGCATTATCTGCATTTTGCTGAGAATATACATCGAACCATTCCTCTTTAATCAAGTCATTTTTAAATGATTCAGTATTTTCAGGGGTTTCTTTTCGAAAAGGAATCTGTTTAGGTTGGTCTTGACTTAAAATGTCATTTTCGGAGATTGCAAATATTGGAAGATGATCTGATTTATCGGAATATAGTAGACCACTAGTTATATTTGAATGGAAAATATTTGAAAAAATGTTATCAATCAGAGTTGATGAATTATTTTCAATTCTGGTACGTTTATTAATATGCGGGTAACAGGTATTTGAATATGCAAGTTGGAGAAATGTTTCATGATTATTATTTGGAGACAACAAATCAATGTTGAAATCACCCATGAAATACAATATCTTATTTTCTCTAGCTAGTATATCAAAACATCTTTCGAAATCCCCATAAAATGGATCAATATGGCTATTGGGTGGTCGATAAATTAGACTAATTACAATATTTTTCGTTGTTGGATTTATAATTTCAATAAACAATGACTCGCATTGGTTAATTGACAAGTCATGTCGAATCTTGAATTTAAGATGTTCTCGAATATATAACGCAACTCCTCCTCTCTTTCCCAAGCGATCATTTCTAATCATTTCATAATTTTGCAAGTTATATACATTAGGTGAAATAGAATGGAGTCAGGTCTCAGTTATACCAATGACTGAAAATGGGAAATTGTCAATACTATACAAAAAGGTTTCAAAGGAATCAAAAATTTTACTTAAACTTCTGGAGTTAATATGGAGTAAGCTAAATGATTTAGTTGCGTTTCTAAAGCTAGAAACAAATTCCTGAGTTGTATAGTACCTACTATCACAGGTAGCATTATTAAGATCAAAGTAAGACTGTTGGTTGCGTTCATTCATTTTTATCGAGTGGAACAATTTGAGTTTGAAATGTGTTGAATACTGAGAACTTAACCTGACAGATAGACATCAAGAACTTGCTTATATAATGAGCTCGAGCATCACTACCACGTTGCGTTATAAAAAAAACAAACAAAGAAATATTTATATTTGTTATAATTTCAAAACAAGAAAACCAAGCAATACATGTGATTTAACCTTGCCAGGTTGGCGTGATATGATATCGATAATGTAATTTGCAATTAATTTTTTTTAAATCATTATATTTTTTACAAACTGAATACCTTTATAAATATCACTGAAGCAAAATATACATTTGCCAACTAAATATCAATCATATTTCAAGCATATCTTGCTATAACACGTTTTAATGGATTTTATGATAACAAATGAAAGCTGATATAGAATTGAAATAAATGGAATCGAAATAAAATATGATCGATACCAAATGTTAATTTCTTTACAGTTTTTGACAAATAGACCCATGAAGGTATATTAAATTCAAGTAAATAACGAGTTTTCGAATTTAAAGCCTTGTGATGAATAATTATGCGTATAGGTAAAATTAAATAGAAAAATGTATGATCGATAACAAGCATTACATTTCTCGGAGTAGAATATAATTACAGTTTCATATAATATTGAAATTTAAGCACAGGTAGAAAGCATGATATTCAATTAAAATAATACATAACCTCAGATGAAAGAAGATATGATATAAACATTAATATACTCATATACCAAAAATTACATGTCATGCGTAGTTTCTTGGAATTAAAAATCAGACCGCTGATGTTTACAACTGACGCATAACCCATAGCATATGGACGTACGTCTGATTTTCTTATAATTAAATTAGTTTATTAATGTCATGACTTCAACTTTAATCATGAAGGACAGTCAACAGTATAACCAATAAACTAGTAATAGTTGCATCTGTACATCAAATCATTAAGTCATCATTACATCAAGTCATTATCAAATGACATATTTGACGAGACTTAACTATCGATTCCCTGAGCAATTAAAAAAAATTCCATTATTGCCACTGTCACTGTCATATGACAGTACAATACCCAAAATTACATGTTATGAGTAATTTATTGGAATTAAAAATCAGACCGCTGATGTATAGAAATGATGCATAACCTATAGCATCTGCTCGTACGTCCGATTTTCTTATAATTAAATTTGTTTTTTTAATGTCATGACTTCAACTTTAATCATGAAGGAAAGTCAACAGTATTACCAATAAACTAGTAATAGTCGCATCTGTACATTTTCTTATCGATTGATTTACAAGTCATTAAGGCCATACATGTACGAATATCAGATTTAGATTTACATTTCTGTTGAGAGATAATGATAATTTCTGAATCGATTGACATACCTGCTGAAACATTTTTTGTTAGAATTGTTTGATTCCATTTAAAATGGTTGAATATACTTTCCCTGGTCGTAACTTCACCTGTAAAATCATTGTGTCAAATAATAGTATGAGAAATTAAAAATGAGAATTGTTACCGGAAAATTACAAATTGATGTATACATGCTAAATTCACACGGATACGGCAACTATCGATTCCCTGAGGAATTTACATTATTGTAAAAATTATTCTCTCTTTTTTAAAAATTATTATCATGTCAACTATCGATTCCCTGGACAATTTAAAAAATAGATTATTGTCACTGTCACTGTCATATGACAGTACAATACCAAAAATTACATGTTATGCGTAGTTTCTTGGAATACCTGATGAAACTTTTTATTTTTGTTACAATTGTTTAATTTCATTAAATAAAAATTAAAAATTAGAGTCGTTACCGGAGAATTACAAATTGATGTTTACATGCTCAATTCTCACGGATGTGTCAACTATCGATTCCCTGAGCAATTTACATATACCACATTTTACAGATTATATCGACTCCAGATAGTTGCAGGCAATCTGACAGCTGCGTATAACGCAAATGTTGTTTAGAGAGATAGACTCGACGATACCTCATTGTTCCGTAGAAGAAAAAAGTTCGTTAGAGAATTTACGAACAGTTAAGTTAATGTTGATCTTAGTACTAAGAATAGTCAGAATCTAAGAGCGAGTCAGTCGATAGAGATTTCGCATGTGAAAGTTTACATGGACAGCATTTAACGAAGAATTGAAGAACATATTTGCTTTCAAATGATGATGGTTTGAGAACACGTCCTTGTCTAAAATCATATCTCATGAACCGATTGTAAATTTAAAAGTATTTTCCAAACTCACCCATATCCATTCCTTGAAAGGTTGCCACTCTGTAGCATTTTTGGCTTTCGTGTACAAAATGACTCTGCAACCAGCAACAACAATTTTCGTTGAAAGATTATCCTCCTTTCTAAACTTGTAGGCCTTCGTCGCCAAGACGCTTCGTTCGGCCTTGAGTGCTGGAGGCAAGTCAGTGCGAACACTAATGCGCGACTTGGGACGATCGATTCCAGGGCGTTGTTCTCGTCTTTCGTAGGCATATGGCAATCGATTCCTATGAGCCATGTAGAGAAATTTCGCAATAATCGGTTCAGGAGCGTTGTTTGTTTTCCTTCTATTCGAAGGGAGAAGATGAGCATTGACGATGGCGATAGAATGGGCTTCTTCCTCATTCAACCCCAAATCCACGAATGCTTCCCGCAAAACATAATAATTATGAATGTTAAAATCTGCTGACTGGAGTTGTATTGTTGTTATCATTCATCTCGCGAATGACAATAATGCTGGTATAAATGGAAACTGTTCTAAAACGTAATGAATGGCGACATTGCACGCTATTAAATCTTAGCGGCGTATTCTCATGAATGGGTCTTCATTCTTTATCCACTGGCGTAGACAGGGAGGGGGGCACCGGGGGCCATGCCCCCCCCCCCCCCCTATTCAGCCGCTAAAAAAAAAGCGAGAGCGAAAGCGAAAAAAAGGGGGAAGTGAGAGAAAAGGGCCTAAAAGGGGGCTTCGCGCTGGAAGAGGGAAATAACTCTCCTCTCCCATGGGTGTCGATCCCGGGGGGGGGGGGGGATTGGGGTATATATATAAAAAATATTGAGGTTGGGGGATGGCCTGTATTATCACCCCGCCCCCTCCAATATTTTGGGATTATGATACATTAACTTAAAAGTAATAATTATCCAAACTCATGATGTTTGATCTTGAAATACAATCACATTCTTTAATGATATTTAATGTAAGGAAATAAGAAATGCCTTGATTTCAAAGCGAAAATATCGCTTTGAAGTAAAGTCTTTCGCTCGCATTGTTATTCTCAATTAAGGGTTAAGGGGTTCCGTCCATTGGCGTAGATCCGTGCATTTCTTCTTTTCATTAAAAAACATTTTGGGATGCTCTAAAATGCAAGATTTATCGACAGATTTTTAAAAAATCCCTGATGTAGGAGGGGATACCCCCTCCCACCCCGCTCGGTCTCTTCGCTCAGTGGTGTATCTAGCACTTGGAGGGGGCGCAAAAAATGCAAAGGAGAGAAAGAAAAATAGGGGGAAATGAATAAAAATCATAATCTTTACGTATCACCGCCCCAAATCCGCAGGGTAAATGCACTAGAAATCTAGTTTTTGAAGGTTTGAAATGCGAAAATTTTCCAAAGCTCGGTCGCTTTGCTCCCTCGCATAATTATTTTCTTTCAGGATCTCGTAATTTCGCTCCCCCAGTATATAGTTCTTAAATAGCTTAAAGGGTTAAACAAGTTTGAAAAAAATAAAGATGTAATTGCTTTGCTCGCTATTATTATGTATGTTTCATGTGACTCCTGCTAAATATTGCCGAACTTCATTCTTTGCCCCGGACGCCATAATCCCTAGACTAAATCATCCAAATATAACCATATTACTCCAATTTTGGAACAACTTCACTGCCTCCCTGTAAAACAACGAATTCACTATAAAATAATGACATGGAAAATTGTACATAACCTGTCTCCTGTCTATCTGAAAGAGTTATTGAATGCGTATACCCCTCAGCGATCTTTGATATCATCTGGTCAAAATTTATTGGACGTTCCAAGTACCAGGGTTCAATATGGGGACTGATCTTTTTCAGTTGCAGCACCAGTTCTGTGGAATGATTTGCCTCTTAAACTAAAATCTATTGATTCATTGGAATCTTTTAAAAAGCAACTTAAAACATACTTATTTTCTCAAGCTTTTGGCAATTAATGATTATTTTGACTTTCTTTTGTTGCCTTTTTCTCTTTTTTTCTCGTATCTCACAGCGCCTCGGAATAGTTTACTAGATTGATGGCGCTTTAAAAATGCTTGTTTTTTATTATTATTATTATTATACGCATGGCTTCGCTCCTTCGCATGTAAAATGTTGCGTCCAAATAATTGAAAAGCGGTCCGGGCGTCGAACTATAACTTTCCGGACTCGGGTAAACCTACAAAATTGTTTTCTACAAGCCGTTATCTTTCTCTCAAATGCTAAAACGTCAGAGCTTTCGCTCTTCGTGCTGGAAAGGGGAAACTCCCTTTCCCTTCACCCACCCCGGTACATACAGTGCAGTTTTGCATCCAAAATAACTGAAAAGCAGCCAGGGCGTCGAACTAACTATCCGCCTGAAAAAAACAGTGCTACGAGCCGTTATATTTCTTTCAGATTTGCTGTAAAATGTAAGAGCTCCCCCTCCCTGCACCCATCCCTTGGGGAGCACGCTTTGCGTGCTCATCACCAATTACCCTAAATTGAAATCCTGGCTATGCGGTTGGATCCTTCACGTCTGGCCCCCTCTATTGAAAAATCCTGGCTACGCCTGTGGCTTTATATTTTAATAGTTATTGAATTGATGCATAATGACGTGGATGACAATGGTAATGATGATAACGATGAGAATGACGATGGGAATGTATTATTCATGTCGCTTTTAATACAATACAGGTTTCGTCAGGGTTTAAATGCTAATATTATCTGTGAACGCGTGTGCTTTGTATCTATAAAACTATATTGCATCTTTGTGTTGTGGCGATTTTTGAGAAAAAAATATGTACATTTAGGCCTTTCCATGTTGGTGCTCCAGTCAGAGAACATTTCTAAATTTTGGTAATGTAGAAATAGAGAAGTATATAATTCCAATAAGTGTATAAAATACTGGAAAAAAAATGAATGGGCTGAGACTCAGATATCAGCCAAATAGGACGTAATGCCAAGGCTAACGTAATAATGAAATTTGAAAATATTTTAATTTTTGGTAATGGAGGAAATTTGCAGGGGAGGGGCTGCTAACTGGGATTATTTTTTAATCAAAGCATATTTCCCCCACATGTAGATATTACATATTCTTGAAATACACACCTGTTTGAGATGGAGCTTTGATTTTGTTCGTACACTGTATATACAAATGATATGTCATTAAATTATGTATCAATGTCGATCTGTGCCTTGCATCTATTATTGCATGCTCTGTTAAATTATGAGTCATATTTATTCATATATAAATTATGAGATTCATCAGTTATCGTATGGATCATTGCTTGTGGGTTTTTCAGACATTTTCTTTTCTTTTATGCGCACAAAACTGTCAAACCATGACATGTTAAATTTCTTTTTAAATCATGCAATTTGAATACCCCCTACCCCCACCCCCTTGCATGACAATGACAGACATCAATGTTTTATTGCCTACTCACTGCAATTCTTGATGTGGCTGTAGCTACATGTATGTTGTTTTGATTATTTAGGAAAGAATAATTTTACCCTCAATTTTCCTTGTGCTTACTTATGTAGAGATGTTGTGGTCTAGTGGACAAGTCACCAGACTGAGCCACAAGGTCTAGGGTTCTAATCCCTGCTGCAGCACTAAAGTACTTTGGTGAGACATTAATCTACATTTGCTGGGGAAAGACATGTGCGCTATAAAAGAACCCACTATTTTTATCATTTTTAATGCGGATACACCAACATTTATCTGATTTTTTGTTATCAGCTTCTTCAATATGTTTGAATTTAAGTGGATATGAGGGCAATCTATACTAAAAGGATCTTTTACAGTTCATGCTTTAGACATAGTCTTTGCCTTGTAATCCAAATTTTGAATATAATTTTTTGTCTTAATAAGGTAGAGTTTCTTATTCGCCAGTATCATCAATTTTTATCTGGAAAAAGTTGTGCAATGAAGTTGTATATTATTGTTGTATAAATATACCAGAAAGCTTATGATATGTTGATCATGATTACATAAAAGTGTTCATTTTAACATAAGTTATAAATGGTCTGTATGGTATGCTATGTTGTAGTGTTATATGTTACATGCATAATGTCACGGTTCGCTGTTGAAAACATGAATGCAATGTTCGTATTAGAATATATTACACTTGCTCATTGTATCAGGTTTATTCATTTTTGTACTGAAAAGAGAATTTCCAGTACATGTATTATTTGTGTAAAAGTTATATTTGCAGGTCAAAGTATTTCATGTATATGTCTCTCATTAAAATAACGCAGGAATTTCTCCAAATCATTTCTGTTAGTAAACCCAACTGTATATGTCAGGTGTACACAGCAACGTATTGACTTTATTTGGTCATACAAACAGTGACCCATTTTTATATAGGGAACAGTACATGAAAATAATCATTATGTTTATATTGTGCCTAATCATGTGATGTTATATAAATATGACACTGCACAAAAATTTATATTACCTTGTCTTGCATCTTTCTTTTGAGAAATAGATAAGCGTTTGTTGAAGGGAAGGAAGATATATATTGAGAGAGAGAGAGAGAGAGAGATAAGGAGAGATTTGGAGTTGACAGAGAGAAAGAAAGAGAGTGAAAGGGAGAAAGTGGGGGGAGGGAGTGGAAGAGAATGGGGAAGAGAGAGAGAGAGAGAAATATGTTAAAGGGGAAAGGGGAGGAGAGAGATTAGTTTGCAGGCAAAAACCCTGGTCAGTGGTAAAAGAGTGTCTGTACTGTAAGACTACCATCATCCCTGTACTACATAGCTGCTCCTGACCAATATTGACACGAGCAGTAGGTAGCTGGGTTAGGCTTCTCTCAAGACAATGCTTTTCTGATAAAGTGTCAAAAGAGGGTCTGTGCTTGCAGACTAGAGAGAGACGGGAAGACAGACAGATAGCAATTGAGAGCAGGGGCCACAGATAGAGGGGGGCTGCAGAGAAAGGTATTGGAATGTGTATAAGCTGAGAAAAAAAGACATGCAATAAATAAACAGAGTGCGAATTCGACTCAATATTAAAAAAACACACAAAAACATTGTAGCCTATGCTAGCCTGTTTACCAGTTCACATTAACTTTAGTATGGCCTAAAGTATTTTTTGTTGTGCTTTCTATTCATCCGTTATGCCCTTGCTTGTCGGGAACATGGTCAATAGTGGTAGAATAATAATATAAAAGTTAAACTGCAATCTATTTCTATAGGATAATGATGATATCAATATATCTCACAACCGCCAATAAACTTTTCCAATTTATAAAAAATATCATTTGTGTTGAAAAGCGCCTATACCGTGCAAATTAATTTCATGACTGGATATGAGAACGAGGTCCAAAGTTCGTCAGCGATTTGTGGAGCGAAAGCCCCAAAATGTAATTCACAATACACTATGCAATAACAGATTTATGATTGTGATTGACTATGACGAATTCTCACTATTGATTTTTTTTTTATCAAACTCTAATCTCGTACACAGTTTTATCATTTTATCATTTGAGAATGAACCAGGAAGCAATAGACACAAAATAATCTAATGGAGTGGGCTCTACGGCGATAAATCAACTTGGTATAGCCAGTTTCATTGCAGTGACTGTGGATTTATGATCGACATGTGATACTCACCTAGTAGGATTATTAACCATTCGTGTATACTAACTGTTTTCTTTCATTTGCTAGAATTTCAAAAATTGCATCCATGGCCGAGAAGCAGGAAAAAGAGGAAGTTCCGAGCTCTTTAGAAGGCTTGACTTGTCCACTATGTCTTGATATCTTCGACGATGCAACCCTCCTGACCTCTTGCGGACACACCTTTTGTCGGAAATGTCTCAAGAAATACGACCTATCCCATCAGGATCTTGACCACATGGTCTGCCCTCTCTGTAGGGAAGTCACGAAGTTGTCAGCAAACCGCGTCGATGATCTCCTATCTAATGTGACGGTCAATGGGCTTGTAGACAACTACCACGAAAAATGTGGAGGAGCCAATGCCATTCTGGAGATGCGACAGAAATGTAATGTCTGCACAGTGCAGGGGGAAGCTGTCTCTTATTGCAGTACCTGTGACGCATTTTTGTGTGGAGAATGCTTACTTTCTCATAAACGGCAAACGTTATTCTTTGCAGGTCATGAGATCAATTCCATACAGGATATTACGGAAGGGAAGGTCAGCATCGGTCATTCTTCAGAGAAGTGCTCGATCCATAAGCAGGAGAACAAAGATATGTTCTGCGATGATTGTAAGGTGCACGTCTGTTTCAAGTGCGTGATCATCGGCCATCGTGATCACAAGATAAAGTCACATGAGGACTTTGAGAAGGAATTACAGGTTAAGGTTAGTCGCCAACATAACATATTGTTTTAGTTTTACCATACGTCATTCAAGTATGTTACTCGTAAACAAACAGCAGATTTGCATATTATATGTTTTCATATGAGATGTGATAACTAAAAATATTTCACACACTCTTTACTATTAACGTTTTTACTGTTTAAAAATAGTAGGGTGAATAATAAACGGTGTAAAGAAATGTGTGAAGAAAGTGATAAATTGAATTCTTGTGATACTAATGATTACTACCTAAGCATTATCATCAATGTCGTTATCTTCGCAGGATTTAAACCACAAATAACCAGAATTCCTTTGATATTTGTAAGAGTGTAGCTTTTGTGATAAATGCATAAAAAAGGAGAAGAAGAAGAAGAAGAGTTGCTTTATCGAGTTAGAATCCTTTGTGGACATAATATTACATATTAAATTATTGGAACACTAATGCCGGAAGACGAAATACAGCACTGGAACTTTTATTAACTATTAATAATTCTTACACGCTGGTACACTTCAAGCAAGACGAGTTTCACTCTAAAAAATTTTTCGTTTATAGTTTGTTCTTTGTCGTAATGTACACAACTGATGAAGAAAATAATCAGCATAGTAGTTTAAATTGATTTAATCTAGATTACAGCTATGAGTTAGTAAACCCTCCTCTTCCTTTTCTATGACACACTCAGGGCGCTGTTTCACACAGTTCTATGCTGTACTTAAAAGCATTGGCGGATCCAGGGGGGGGGGGGCACAGCCGGCCCGTGCCCCCCCCCCCTTTTGGAAGAGAAGTATGAATTTTTACCATAGGCGATCTGCCATTTTCTCGATTGTGCCCCCCCCCCCCCTTTTAGAGTGAAGACCTTTTTTTTTTTTTTTTTGCAGGGAATTATGGAGGGAAACTGGACCCCATGACCCCTTACTAAGCGATTTTTGAAGGTTTGGCGAAAAAAAAAATTTTCTGAGCGACTTTTCGAGAAGCTGGCGAGACCAAAAAAATACGGGTCTACCTTTTCACAAACTTTCATTTTTGTGCCCCCTCTTTTACTAAATCCTGGATCCGCCCCTGCTTAAAAGAAATATGTACTGTAACATGTCTCAGTGTTTCATCATGACTGTAGCCAGTGGCGTATCTAGGGATTATGGCGCCCAGGGCAAACTATAAAATTGCCTCCCCCCCCCCCCCCCCCAACTCAAACCGATCAGCTCAAGAAACAAACAAGGGCCCTGTTTCATAAACTTTTCTTATAAAAAATAACTGCCCATTTCTATGCCAAATTCGCTCTCAGCCAATCAGATTCAATGATTTCAGTAGCTTACAATAATTAATGTAACTGGTTATTGATAACACGTTCTTAAACGGGGCCCCAGATGGAAGTAGTAGTACTTCGAGATAAACACAATTTGATAAGTAACAACAGTAGAAGCATGAAAGCGAGTAAGCAAATCCATCGTGAGTGACTTTCAGATTTCAACCCTAAAAACACGATTTATGATGTATTTTATCTCTTAGAAAAATCGACAAGGGAGCACAGCAACCGAGTGTTAGAGTTTCATTCAAAATTTTAACATTAAAAAAGGTAATCTTATACCTTTACTCGGGGCGCAAGATTAAGGATCTGAAAAAATAATTTTTTCGAGGAATGATGAGTGAGGTGACTGAACATTTTGAATGTTGAATTTTTGAAAATGCTATTTGGGGTTCCAAATCCAAGAAGAACCTGAAACTTATTATGCTAGGAAACATAGGAACGAGTGTTAGAATTTTTCGAATTTGGTAACCATTTAATGCCATATAACCATTTAACCATCTATGCACTATCTTTTAATTAGGTAAATGATCTTGTCCAACGTTGTACAGCCAAGAAATCAGAACTGGAAAAGAACATACAGAATGTGGAGTCACAGCGTAGTGAAGTACACACTGCCATACAGAAACTACGGGGAGATGTCAGCCAAGCATATCATACCAAGGCCAAGCAACTAGACGAAAATCAACGTATACTCGTTGAGCAAATGGATGCTCTAGAGCGTAGTTTCGATGACGATCTCAACGCTCTGAAATTTAACGACCGCCAGAAGATCAAAAGCATTTGTAGTTCAATGGATTTGGTGGCCAATGACAGACTGGGTGGTCTTGAGACAGACAGCCTGTCTGCTCACAAGTTGATCTGTGAGGAGCTGGAGGGCATGCTAAAGGAGGTTACCGATGGCACTTCTGCAGCAGCCATAGCAGAGAAAGCACAGAAGAAGAAATTCCAGTCTGCAGATGATACTTGTCTTGATCTCGGGAACATCATAGAACCAGATCCCGAGTTGAAAGTAATTCAATGTGTAGATCTACGTGGATACATGATTGGGATGACCAACTACTCTCATGACAGTGTGGCTATTGGATATGGCAATGCATATGGTATAGGTATCATTGATTCAAATGGTAAACATCAGCAGTATGCAAACATACCAAGCGGTGTCGAATGTTATGATCTTGTGTTTCAAAGGGATAAGACGCTATGCATATCGACGGGTAATATTGAAGCACGCATCTATTCTCCAAATGGATCCAGGAAATCAACCATCATGCATGTGAGCAGTGATAGATCTTATATTCGATTAAGCAGAAGTCCATTAGATGAAATCCTCGTTACAAACGATGCAAACCACGTCTACATCTATGACCCGACTGGAAGCACACTCAAACACACAGTCCCAACAAAACACAACATCACAAGCCAGGCATATGCAACCAAGGCGGGTTTGATCGTCACAAGTTCATGTTACAGCAATCCAAGCATAGTGACTGTCTATGACAGGAATGGGAATGCTGGGAAGCCTCTTCGAGCTCCACGTGATGTCTACCTGTATGCTACCGTGGACGAGCAGGACAGGGTGTATGTAGCGAGTGTTGATCGTATGAACAGTAACGTGGTGATCAGGCTCTATGACCTTGATGGTTTGAACCTGAAGGAGAGATTTCAGTTCAATGCACTGAACCTGAACCCGGATTATATCCCGTATTACCTGGTTTCCCTCTCTCCAGAATTACTAGCTTTTGCTTCTGGGTATAAAGTATATTTCATTAAAGTGGTGACGTAAATCCCGATATTTCGGAACTCTCTAGCAATATTATTTTTACGATTCGTATCGCAATTTATATATATTTTTTTTTAAACTCTAAATGAGAACACGAAAGATGAGCATTGAACATCATAGAAATTAAACTAGCTGGTCCTTTGATAATTATTTGTATACTGTATACCGTATACTGTTTTACTGATTCAAACTACATTGAACTATGAATGACATTATGTCACTTAGTGTTAAAGCTTTGCAAATGACTATATTCATGAACATTTCCATTTGCATATTCGTTGTAACTCATAATATTGTTGCTAGGTTTAATATGCGGCAAATGCTAACGTGATACAAGGTATTCTGATTGTCATTATTGTTGTCATTTATTGTTAATTCCAATGGTAATTTGGTTACCTTTACTTTTGCTAATATTGGAGTAATTTGAAGAAACAGATGCCTCTAAAAATGAATTGACCTCTTTGAGAATGACTTATTAAAAATCAAAATATGAAGAGAAAGAGAGGGGAGAGAGGGGGCATTAAAAGAGAGATATAGAAAGAGAAGAGAGGGAATCAAAGAAGGGAATGATAAGAGAGAAAAAGGGTAAATAAAGAAAGAGATTGATAGGAAAGGCGGGGGAATGAGAGAGATGGATGGGGAGAGTGAGAGTGAGAGAGAATGAGAGAAAGAGAGAGAGAGAGAGAGAAGAAAAGTGTTTTAGACTCCGTGATAATATGCTGTAGAAAGAATGTATTAACCCTGCAAGTATAATTCAATGACTGATCTTGAAAGACGTGGGTAGCTTTACAAGAAATTATTATATACAGAAGAGAGATAATCATTTCCAAGACGGATTCGAAAAGTACTTATCGCATTATTAATCTAAATAGACATTTTTAAAAAATCTTCATCATTTCTTTGTGAGATGATGATGAAGATGTCATGTATGTAAACCACTGACTTTTATCAACGACTTCTGATTCCTCCAGACTATGATATTTACGAATGAAACAAGCGAACATGACACATTTGGTAGAAAAAATATTTGCAAACATAAGAGGATATGATGATAATGTCTTATTTTCAACATTGTTTACCGCCACTAAAAAGCGCATCCTGGATGAATGGAACGAATAAATAAATAAATAAAGGGGATATTTTCAGGCTAAAGTTCATTGATCATGCAACAAAAAGGTGCGATATTAAATACAGTTATTCGTATATTAAATCATTATTATCAGGATTGCACTGTACAGTTACATTATCGATGTTTTTCATACAGAATGTCTTATTGTGTTAATGAAAGTTCTTAACATTAATTTACTTTTCTACGATATTTAAAACCATGGAAATTCATATGAATGACATGTGTGTTGTTCTTTCCTGTGCATGGCGTGTATTAGCAGCATGGTCTTAACCAGATAATGTTTACTGATACAGTTCATCTGTTCATTTTCTGAGATTTTGCTTCATATTCAGTCGCCTGGTTTATGCTATGTAGTAAATTATTGTATATATATAGAATGACTGGAAAATTATATACGTCTTTAGGTTTATATTTCGAATGAAAACATGATGATAAAAGTATGAACGTGGTATTTTGTAGATGGAAATAAGTATTATACAAGGAACCCTACTTGTACAAATTAGATAAGTTGGTTTTGAATGACTTGGGCAGTCTTACGAGAAATGTCCTTACTTATATGAAAACAAATATGATGGTTATTTGCAAGGCGAATAAGGAAATAATTGTATAAAAAGAAAGTGCATAATCCATGGAAATAACAATCGCATATCATTTAATTGTGTGAGATGCTAATGTGATGCCAATGACCATAATTTGTGTATGGAATATGATCTTGACTTTTATCCACGAATAGTGATCTATGCGGATTAACATGTTAGTGAATAAAACACAAGTTAAATATTTTGTTTGACAAAAAAGTCAAATGGAGAAAGATAGCTATGAAAATGGCCATCGTGTTCAACCTCGTTTTATCAATGAAAGAGCCTGGATAAAATAGATTAATAAAGAATAAAACTTTGAGGCTTAGGGGCTTTGATTAGTATACAAGATAGGCGCTATAAATAACCAAATATTTTTAATATTATTATCACCATGGTTGCAATTTACAGTTACATTATCGATGTTTGTATATTGTTTTATATGTTTTTCATTGTGTTGACGAATGTACGAAATCTTCAATTTCTTTTCTATGATATTTAGAACCGTGGAAAGTCATGATAATGGCATGTGTTGTTCTCTGCTATGGTGCGTACAAGCAGCAAAGTCTGATGCAGATAGTATTTGCTGGTACAGTTTATTTTCTAAGATTTCACTTCGTATACTGAGTTGTATCATAATGTAATATAACATGCATAATTATATACATGTTGATTTACCTGATCGTTTAGCCACTATAAAGCTCTGTAGTAAACTTCTTTTTCTCTAAAGAAATCTACTACTACTACTACTACTACTACTACTATACTACTACTACTACTACTACTACTATACTACTACTACTACTACTACTACTACTGCTACTAATAATAATAATACTATACTAATACTACTACTACTACTATACTACTACTACTGCTGCTGCTGCTGCTACTACTACTACTATTACTTCTACTACTACTATTGCTGCCACTACTACTACTACACTACTACTACTACTACTACTACTACTACTACTACTATTGCTGCCACTACTACTACTGCTACTACTACTATACTACTACTACTACTACTATAATACTACTACTACTGCTGCTACTACTACTACTGCTACTACTAGGGTACATGGAGGGAATACCGGACACTTAAGCCTATTTACCTAATTTACATATGAAAACAAACAAATCAAAAAACATTTGGGTCAGCATTACTAAGCTATATCAGTTTACTTTCATTTTCACAAAAAGTTAATTACATCATACATGTGATGTGGCTGTAGTATGCAAAATAATGACGTCATCATAAATTGTCCGGTATTCCCTCCAGTGGAGTACTACTACTACTACTGCTACTACTACTATACTGCTGCTACTACTACTACTGCTATTTCTATACTGCTACTACTACTACTACTGCTACTACTGCTGCTGCTGCTGCTACCACTACTATACTGCTGCCGCTACTACTACTACTGCTGCTACTTCTACTGCTGCTACTATTATTACTACTACTATTACTGCTGCTACTACTGCTACTACTACTACTACTGCTATTAATACTGCCACTACTACTACTACTACTACTGCTACTATATTCATGGGCGTCGCCGGGGGGGGGGGGGTGTCTTTTGAAAAGGGCGACATGTCCTTAGTATCAGTGTTGTTATATTCATATCTACCTTAGATTACATACTAGCAGTCTACCAGTACATCAACTCCGTTCACATTTACCGAAGCAAAATAGAATAAATAAAGAAAAGCGCCTCGTACTCTTTAATAATTTGACCTTCAGATCACAAATAAGACGCGCTCGTGCCGGCCACGCGCGCCTGCATTTCTCAATCTCAACATGCGAGGCATTTTGGGGCTATTTTGTTTACTTAGACCCTAAGTGGAGTTCGTAACTTTTTTTTTTTTAAATGCACCCCCCCCCCCCCCCCCCCATGAAAAAGCTGGTGACGGCACTGATGCTAATAATACTACCATATTTCATTATTATGTACATATCCATTAATAATGATGCATGATGATATAGACCAATGTCATATACACTCGTTTCGGAGATGATTTTTTTTCCTTCTTCATTTTGCTTTTTTTTTTGGTTATGCGAACAAGAAGCAGAGTATGTTAGCAGAGATACTTGAATAATCATTGTCATATACTATGTAATATGCTGTTATCAGAGTGTTTTCTTCGTTCATTCAAAATCACGTTTGCGATCTTGACATCTCACATTTACTAGCTATTGAACTTTTAAGGTTAGTCCCTCTATATTTTAAAGCTATGCTGCCATTTCAAATCTAATATCCATCTATTTTATAATGGTTACTGACGATGATAATGACAAGATTAACAATGATCACAATGAAGATGATAATAATGAGGATGAGGAGGAGAAAGAGGATGAGGAAAGCAGAAGAAAGAATTAATGGTAATGTAGACTGTAATAATGATAAATATCAATATTAAAATCTGTTCATAATGATATTATCATTCATCTCAAGAATGACATAATGATATTTGCATTTAATATTAAACACTTTTCTAGCTATACCTCAATGGAAGACGACATTGATTACGCTAATAAATCTTAGCGGTATATTCTCATGCATGTGTCTTCATGTATTATTCTTTGAATAGTTATTGAAAATGATGACGTGGATGATGATGATAACGAGACTGATGTTGGGAATGTATTATTCAGGTCGCTCTTAAGACACCAGTCAGGTTCCTATTCCTTCGCGGCACATATCGACAGTTGCCTCTCTTGACCCAGGTGTAGTGTTTGAGTACCTGATGATGTGCATTATTTCTTAAAATGTGTCGTGTGTTGGTCATGACTGCAGGAGCTACAGCAATGATTACAATTTAGAGTGTATTTTGTTTTAGATGAGATAGTGAGTGGGTACCTGATGGGAATTATTTTTCAAGTGTGCCAGGTGTTGGTGATGGCTGCAGAAACTAAAGCCTAGGTTATAATTTGGGATGGAAATTGTGTAAAATCAGGGCTGTCTAACACAGCATTGCAGTTTATCTGAATTAACATGAACTTCATTCAACTTTGATGACCATTGCAAATACATGAATAAGATGTATTTAAGCGATTGTAACTATACCATTATTTGCGATCGATTTGGAATAATCGCAAATCATTTTAAGGCACAGCTCGGATGTTCTAATCCTAATCCTAATCCTAAGACTTGTGTATTCATGACAAATATGAGTAGTGCTGGCTTTCTTGGGGTATGTGCATGGGCTACCATGGCGTGTTAATTTCTGCCCACTGATGTTTAAATTTCGATACACCAAGTCTGAACTTCGAATATACAAAATTCTGGTGCAATATCAAATAAATGCTGAACACGAGAGCGCCAACTCACTGAAACTTTCCACAACATAGAGGTCGAAGGCACATTAGGTGATCTATGGGAAAACCCACTTCTGTTTAGGGCATTAGTTCATGTACAAAACAGGAAATGACAGGCAGATTTGTTAACGTCGTCGGTGGGTTGTCACCATTACTGCGGTATCGCGGTATATTGAGGGATAAATCTTTACAGATGAGTAGAGAACTCTTGCAGTTTGACGTTTTCAAAGGTTTATATTAATGCAGACTTAGTTCAACAGAATCAAACTATCACATATTTGTACCAGCATTCTATAATTATTCTTCTCGTACACAACAAACTTCACATCAAAGCGGAATGTAATATTCCAAAAGTTGATTTTCTAGAAGATTCAGTGCAGGGCTGTTTTCTTTACGTGGCTAGAAATTTGCACATTGCATCCATGGCTGAGAAGCAGGAAGAAGAGGAAGCTCAAAACTCTTTACAAGGCTTGACGTGTCCACTATGTCTTGATATCTTCGACGATGCAACCCTCCTGACCTCATGCCGACACACATTTTGTCGGAAATGTCTCAAGAAATACGACCTATCCCATCAGGATCTTGACCACATGGCCTGCCCTCTCTGTAGGAAAGTCACGAAGTTGTCAGCAAACCGCGTCGATGATCTCCTATCTAATGTGACGGTCAATGGACTCGTAGACAACTACCACGAAAAATGTGGAGGAGCCAATGCCATTCTGGAGATGCGACAGAAATGCAATGTTTGCACAGTGCAGGGGGAAGCTGTCTCTTATTGCAGTACCTGTAACGCATTTTTGTGTGGAGAATGCTTACTTTCTCATAAACGGCAAACGTTATTTTTTGCAGGTCATGAGATCAATTCCATACAGGATATTACGGAAGGGAAGATCAGCATCGGTCATTCCTCGGATAAATGCTCGATCCATAAACAGGAGAACAAAGATATGTTCTGCGAGGATTGTAAGGTGCACGTCTGTTTCAAGTGCGTGATCATCGGTCATCGTGATCACAAGATAAAGTCACATGAGGACTTTGAGAAGGAATTACTTGTTAAGGTTAGTCGCCCATAAAACATATTGTTTTAGTCTTACCATACGTCATTCAAGTATGTTACTCCTAAACAAACAGCAGATTTGCATATTATATGTTTTCATATGAGATGCGATAGCAAAAAATATTTCACACACACTTTATTATTTTTTTTTTACTGTTTAAAAAATAGTAGGGTGAATAAACAATGGTGTGAAGAAATGGGTGAAGACGAAATACAGCACTGGAACTTTTATTAACTATTAATAATTCTTATACGCTGGTACACTTCAAGCAAGACGAGTTTCACTCTAAAAAATTCTTCATTTATAGTTTGTTCTTTTCCGTAATGTACACAACTGATGAAAAAAATAATCAGCATAGTAGTTTAAATTGATTTAATCTAGATTACAATTATAAGTAAGTAAACCCTCCTCTTCCTTTTCTATGACACACCCAGGGCGCTGTTTCACACAGTTCTACGCTCTACTTAAAAAAATATTTAATGTAACATGTCTCAATATGATGTTTCATCATGACTGTAACCAGTGGCGTATCTAGGGATTATGGCGCCCAGAGCAAACTATAAAATTGCCCCCCCCCCCCCCAACTCAAACCGATCAGCTCAAGAAACAAACAAGAACCCTGTTTCATAAAACTTTTCTTATCAATAATAACTGCCCATTTCTATGCCAAATTCGCTCTCTGCCAATCAGATTCAATGATTTCAGTAGCTTACAACAATTATTGCAACTTGCACTCATAGCACTTCGAGAAAAACACTGTCCATCGTGAGTGACTTTTAGATTTCAACACTAAAAAACACTATTTCTAATGTATTTTACCTCTTAGAAAAATCGACAAGGAAGCACAGCAACAGAGTGTTAGAGTTTCATTCAAAATTTTAACATCAAAAAAAGGTATACAATCTTACCTTTACTCGGGGCGCAAGATTAAGGAAAAACCTGAAATAATTTTTTCGAGGAATTGATGAGTGAGGTGACTGAAAGTAAGGATATTTTTTGAATGTTGAATCTTTGAAAATGCTATTTGGGGCTCCAAATTCAACAAAAACCTGAAACTTATTATGCTAGGAAACATAGGAACGAGTATTAGAATTTTTCGAATTTTTGAACCATTTAAAAACGCTAATAGATGCACTATATCTTTTAATTAGGGCGCGAAATTTTGAAATCCTGAAGAAAGAGAGAGAGAGAGAGAGAGAGAGAGCGCAATTCGACGGCGCTTCAGAAAATGTTTGCATTTCAAATCCTTTAAACATGTTAGACACACTATTTCTTATGCACTTTTCCCAGGATTGGGGCGCATAATAATCCTTGCATTCCATTTCCCCCTTCCTTTTCTCACCTTTTCCTTTCTCTCCTTTTCGTTTTTGCACCCTCCTCAAGTGCAGCCTGAGGCCTATGCCCCCTCTGCTCCTTAGATACGCCACTGAATGCTGAATGTAACATTCAAGAATGAATCATTCATTTTGCACTTGAAAAACAATAAATCTATTTTTCAGGTAAATGATCTTGTCCAACGTTGTTCATCCAAGAAATCAGAACTGGAGAAGAACATACAGAAGGTGGAGTCACAGCGTAATGAAGTACACACTGCCATACAGAAACTACGGGAAGATGTCAGCCAAGCCTATCGTACCAAGGCCAATCAACTAGACGAAAATCAACGTATACTCGTTGAGCAAATGGATGCTCTAGAGCGTAGTTTCGATGACGATCTCAACGCTCTGAAATCAAACGACCGCCAGAAGATCAAAAGCATTTGCAGTTCGATGGATTTGGTGGCCAATGACAGATTGGGTGGTCTTGAGACAGACAGCCTGTCTGCCCACAAGTTGCTCTGTGAAGAGCTGGAGAGCATGCTAAAGGAGGTTACCGATAACACTTCTGCAGCCGCCATAACAAAGAAAGCACAGAAGAAGAGATTCCAGCCTGCAGATTATACTTGTCTTGATCTCGGGAACATCATAGAACCAGATCCCGAGTTGAAAGTAATTAAATGTGTAGATCTACGTGATCGCATGAGTGTGATGACCAAATACTCTGATGACAGTGTGGCTATTGGATATGACAATACATGTGGTATAGATATCATTGATTCAAATGGCAAACAGCAGCAGAATGCAAACATACCACCAAGCGGTACCTCATGTTATAGTCTTGCGTTTCAAAGAGATAAGACGTTATGCATATCGACGAGTACCACTGAAGCACACATCTATTCTCCAAATGGATCCAGGAAATCAACCATCCATGTGAGCGGTAATGGATATTTTATTACATTAAGCAGAAGCCCATCAGATGAAATCATCGTTACAAACTCTGCAAAACACGTCTACATCTATGACCCGACGGGACGCACACTCAAACACACAGTCCCAACAAAACACCACATCACGAGCCAGGCATATGCAACTAAGGCGGGTTTGATCGTCACAAGTTCATGTTACAGCAATCCAAGCATAGTGACGGTCTATGACAGGAATGGGAATGCTGGGAAGCCTCTTCAAGCTCCACGCGATGTCTGCCTGTATGCTACCGTGGACGAGCAGGACAGGGTGTATGTAGCGAGTGTTGATCAGAAGAAACAGAACGTGGTGATCAGGCTCTATGACCTTGATGGTTTGAACCTGAAGGAGATAGTTCACTTCAATGCATTCAACCTGGAACTGAATAGTAGTTGGTGTTACCTGGTTTCCCTCTCTCCAAAATTACTAGCTTTTGCATGTGATAAGAAGCTATATTTCATTAAAGTGGTGATGTAAATCCCGATATTTCGGAACTTTCTAACATATATCCTTTATATTTACGATTCGTATTTTATATAGAAGCGAATTATTTTTGTAACTCTAAATATTTCTTGGGTAAAATTATAGAATTCTAATCAAAATAACAACACGAAAGATGAGCATGAACATCCGTATAGAAATTAAACTTTACCTCGTCCTTTGATGAAATGTTGTATACCGTATACCGTTTTACTGATTTAAACTATGAATGACACGTTGTCACTCAGTGTAAAAGCTTTGCAAATCGCTCTATTCATGAACAATTTTGTATGCATATTTTCTTAATTCATAATATTGATGCTTGATTTATTATGCGGCGAATGCTAACGTGATACGATGTATTCCGATTGTCGTCATTGTTGTAATTTTAATCCCACTGTCTTTGGTTCGTTTTACCATTGTTAAGCTTGGAGTAATTTGAAGAATCAGATGCCTTTAGAAATAGCTTGACCTTTTTAAAAAATGAGAATATGAAGAGAAAGAGAGGGAGAGAGAGGAGGGGTGTGAAAAAAGAGAGATAGAAAGAGGAGAGAGGGAAAAGAAGGAAAGAAACATAGAGAAACGGCCGGGGGTAAACAAAGAAAAAGGATACGAAAGCCTGGTGGTGTAAGATAGAGATAGAGAGAGAGAGAGAGAGAGTGAGAGAGAAAGAGAGAGAGAGAGAGCAAAGAAAGGTGTTTAGACTCCGTGATTTACTGTAGAAAGAACATATTAACCCTGCAAGTATCATGGAATGACTGCTTTTGAAAGACATTGATAGTTTTAGAAGAAAAATATTGTATAGAAAAGAGAGATAATCATCCCAAGACGGATTAGAAAAATACATATCGCATTATGAATCTAAATTGATTTCTCTTAGAAATCTTCATCATTTCTTTGTGAGATGATGTCATGTATGTAAATCACTAACTTTTATCAACAATTTCTGATTCCTCTATGACTATGATGTGTATGAATGAAACAAATGAATAAGAAATATGTGTACTAAAAATATTTGATGATAGTGCTTTTTATTTTCAACATTGTTTACCTCCACAATAAAGGGCATCCTGGATAAATAGAACGAATAAACAAATGAATAAAGAGGATATTTTCAGGCTAAAGTTCATTGATCATGCAACAAAAAGGCGTATATTCGTATATTAAATCATTATTATCATGATTACAGTGTACCGCTACATTATAGATGTTTTTTTTTGTACAGAATGTCCTTTATTGTTTCAATGAAATTTCGAAACATTCGGTTACTTTTCTACGATATTTAAAACCATGGAAATTCATATGAATGGCATGTGTGTTGTTCTCTCCTATATGGTGTGTTGTAGCAGCATGGTATAAACTGATATATTTCATTTTCTGAGATTTTACTTCATACTGAGTCGCCTTGTTTCTGCTATGCAGTAAATATTATACATATAGAATGACTAGAAAAAAGTAATACTTCTTTATATTAATATTTCGAATGAAAACATGACAAAAAATGAGGGAGAGAAGAGGTCAGAGGAGAGAGAGAAATGAGATAATAAAAGTGTTAACGTGATATTCTGCAAATGGAAATAATTATTATACAAGGAACCCCACTTAATTGTACAAATAAGAAAAAAAATGGTATTGAAGGACTTGGGCAGTCTCACGAGAAATGCCCTTTTTACTAATATGGAAATAATAGGCGAATAAGGAAATATATAAAAATTGCATAATCGATATAAATAACAATCGTTATCATTTATTTAGAGATGCTAATGTGGTGCTAATGACCATTATTTATGTAAACAGTATGATCTTCAATTTTATCCACGAATATTAATCTATGCGGATTAACACGTTAGTGAATAAAACACACATCAAATATTTTGTTTGAAAAAAGAGAGATATAATGGAGAAAGATAGCTATGATAATGGCTCTCATGTTCACCCTTGTTTTATCAATTAAAGGGCGTCCCTGGATGAAGAAAAAGATAAATAGATGAATAAAGAATATAACTTTGAGGCCAAAGGGCTTTGATTAGTACATGTAACAAGACAGGCACTATGTAAAACAGTTATTCTAATAGCATTACTATCATGATTGCAGTTTAGAGTTACATAATCGATGTTTGTCATCATGATACAGAATGTTTTATATTGTGTTGATGGAAGTACGAAATATTTAATTACTTCTCTGTGATATTTAGAACCGCCGTGGAAATTCATACGAATTGCATGCGTGTAGTTCTCTGCAATAGGTTGTAGTATAGAAGCAAAGTATGATCCATATAATGTTTACTGGTACAGTTCATTTCCTAACATTTCAATTTATATACTGAGCCGTATTATATGTAATATAAAATGCATATGAACATGTACTGCATTAATGATTTAGCTAATCATTTAGCCACAATAAAGCTGTGTGGTTTTTTTCTCTCATGAAATTTGCTACTACTACTAGAGTATTTAAATATCGTTGTAGTAGTTGTAGTTGTTGCAGTAGTAATAATATAATACTACTACTACTGCAACAACTACAACGATATTTCAATATTATGTACACATGTAAATCATGTTTGTCAATATTATATAGAACTGTGTCATACATACTCGTTTCAGAGATGATTTTTTTTTCTAATTTTTTCCCTTATTTTTTCATAGAAAGTTGTGCGATTGACATTAGCTGATAGACTTGAATAATCATTGTTTTGAGATACTATGCAATATGCTATTATAAAAGCGTTTTCCTAGTTCATTGTAAATCACGTTTGCGATCTTGATATTTAATATTAATTAGCTATACCGAACTTTTAAGGTTAATCCCTCTGTAATTGAAAGCTATACTGTGATTTCAAATGTAATGTCCATCTGTTTTATGATGGCTACTGATGATGAGAATGATAAGATAAAATGATGACAAGAAGGTGATAAGGATGATTAGGAGGAGGAGGAAAGCTGCAGAAGAGGGGATGAATGGTAATGTAGACGGTAATGATGATAGATATCGATATCAAAATCTGCTGATAGCTTAACATCATTATTATTTATCTCGCGAATGACATCGTAATAGTATTTGCACTAATTTAAACATTTCACTATTATGACTGACGACGAAAGACGACGCTGATAACGCTATTAAATCAAAGCGGTATATTCTCATGTGTCTTCGAGTCTTATCCTTGGAATTAAGTTGATGTACATTGATGAAATGGATGACTATAAATATGATTATAGTGATATCGAGAATAATGACGGCAATGTTTATTTATTTTTCTTGTAATACACTATTCAGGTTTCGAATTCCTCGGCGGCGCATATCAACCGATGATACGTAATATTAACAATTATGAGTTGAAAAGGGATGAATGATTGTCTCATGTTGTCCCGCCTTCTTCTATATTATACATATTATAAGCTGTGACGTATCCAACTGAGAGCAGAGCCAGTATACTATTATACGGAAGCTTATAAGTGCCAACTAGACGACGAGATAAGAAGACGAGAAGACAAGATAAAAGACGATAAGACGAGTTGTTGGAGCTCGGCAAGTTGACTTATTCTGGACAAGAAAACAAGAAGACAAGTTGTTGGAAGTTGGTAAGTCGACTTGTTTAGGACAAGAAGACGACATGACGAGTTTCTCTTCGCTACTTCGTGAGCTGTGGAAAAATCTGTGGCATGCCAAAATATTGCCCGAAGACCTTGCGAAGGTTCATTTCGTGTTGAATTCGTGTGTCGTGAGGGCAACTCGTTAACTCGTCTTCTTGTCCCAAACAAGTCGGCTTGCCCAGTTCCATCAACTCGTCATGTTGTATTTTTATCCCAAATAAGTCGACTTGGAGAGTTTCAACAACTCTTCATCTTGTCTTCTTGTCGCAAACAAGTCGACTTGCCGAGTTCCATCAACTAGTCATTTTGCATTTTTGTCCCAAACAAGTCGACTTGCCGAGTTTCAACAACTTGTCATCTTTCTTCTCATCATAAACCAGTCGACTTGCCGAGTTCCAACAGCTCGTTTTCTTGTCTTCTTGTCCAGAATAAGTCGACTTGCCGAGTTCCAACAACTCGTCTTCTCGTCATTTTTAACTGTCTTCTCGTCTTCTTATTTCGTTGGCACTTATAAGCTTCCATAAGTATCCGATCAGCAATTGAATTTCCAACACCTACGGTCGGCCGAAGATTTTACATCTTCGGGAGGTCACGTGACGACTTCATGACCTAGTTCGAACGCATCGTACTATCAACACGACGTCGTGTAGCCATCGTGTGGCATTCGTGTGTCCTTCGGGTAAACTTGCTAATAAAAAAAATTATATCTTCGTGTAGCCTTCGAGTGTGGTTCGGATGCCATCGTGTGCCCTTCTGAAGGCATCGTTCTTGCTTCGGCTGTTGATTGGCTGTTGACCAAGTTCGGGGACAAATTCGGGTGAAATTGAAAATTCCATATTCGTATAGCTATCTTGTTTTAATTTGGGGAGAGTGTAACGCGAGCTTGATTATTGAACTAATGCGCGATTCCCATACCATGTGTTTACTATGTATTGAACATTTTGATTGGATAGTAATTCTCTATCCAAAACGTGAGTCGGAACTAACTGATCAATGACAACGAGTGATCAGAGAAATCTGCAAGATTTCAGCTTTCAGAAACTACACACCACATGCGATGCGATCAGTAGTCCCCGAGATGTGCTTCGCCAAAGATTTGAAAGACGGCAATAACCGGGAAAATACCAACAATTTTGACGACTCGCCATAGGCAAATGGAGCAACATAGCTCAATTCTTTTCAAAATATATGATGATTTATGCATAAAAGTAATTCCCCTAAAATGTACTTTTCAAATCCGCGCACCAGAATTCAACTGATTCAATGGTGTAAACGTTATGACGCGTTTAAGTGATAAAAAAATGCCTGTTTTAGAGCTAATTTCACTTGGTGTACCGTCTGCGCGTAACCCCGGTTTCACAGATGCCTGTAGGTTTTCTATGTGTGAAGGAGGGAGTGAAAGAGAATTAGGAAGAGAGAGGTAGAAAGAGAGGGAGTGGTGAGAAGAGACGGGAATAGAGATAAATGTGAGCAACTGAGAGCAGGAGCGAGAAAGAGAACCGGAGGGGGGGGGGGGGGGCGGGGGGTCTCAAAGCAGGATATATCAATAGAAAATATTAGACAGAGTGCAAAGTCGACACAATATGGAAAGCACACAAAATCATTGTTGACTACGGTAACTATAGCCTATAAACTTTTGCAATTTATATATCATTTGTGTTAAAAAGCGGCTATTCTGCAAATGTCATGCCTTGAGATCGTGATCCAAAGTTCGTTTAGCGATTAGTGGCAAGAATTCCATAAAATATCTAATATTTACAATACCATATGAGCAGTAGATAATATACTCTGAAACAATAAATTTATCACGATTTTGTTTGACTATGACGAGTTTTCGCCATTTTGTATCCACTCTTTGCTCGTACACAATTGGACACATATAACAAGCAGTGTTTATATTGTCACTGCAAATCATCTGAGGAAGCACATGAGGAAATTCAATGAACTGGCCTTTGCGACGATATCAAATTGGTATAGCCAACACAGGTGTAATAATTGGGGATTTGTTTGTACTGCATTCCCTGACTTGTCTCTGATCGAAATGTAATATTCACCTAGTAGGTTTATGAAGCATTCGTGTGTGGATTTACCTGCAAATTTCTTTAATTTGCTAGAATTTCAAATATAGCATACATGGCCGAGAAGTACGAAGAAGGGGACGTTCCGAACGCCTTGGAATGTTTGACGTGTCCACTTTGTCTTGATATCTTCGACGATGTAACCCTTCTAACCTCTTGCGGACACATGTTCTGTCGGAAATGTCTCAAGAAATATGACATATCCCACCAGGATCTTGATCACATGGTCTGCCCTTGCTGTAGGAAAGTCACGAAGATGTCAACAAACCGCGTCGATGATTTCCTATCCAATGTGTCCATCAACGGACTCGTCGACGACTACCACGAAAAATGCGGAGGAGCCAATGCCATCCTGGAGTTGCGACAAAAATGCAATGTTTGCTCAGTGCAGGAGGAAGCTGTCTCTTATTGCAGTACCTGCAATGCATTTTTGTGTGGAGAATGCGTACTTTCTCATAAACGGCAAACGCTATTCTTTGCAGGTCATGAGATCATATCCATACAGGACATCACCGAAGGGATTGTTAGCATTGGTCATCCCTCAGAGAAGTGCATGATTCCAAAACAGGAGAACAAAGACATGTTCTGCGAGGATTGTAAGGTGCATGTCTGTTTGAAATGCTTGATCATCGGTCACCGTGATCACAAGATGAAGTCACTTGAGGACTTCGAGAAGGAATTGCAGGTTAAGGTTAGTCTCCCTCAAAACGTATTTTTTTTAGTCTAAACATATGACCATATGTCATTGTAGATGATGTTAATGCTAAATAAACAGCATCTTTGCATTTTATTTTCATATCATATGAGATGTGATAACTAAAAGATATATTTCTCGCATTTGGGGTTATTGACATCTATGTCCTTCTTCTTTTTTCAAAGATTAGACCAGAGATCCTCTTAACGCCACCCTTTCTAGCTAGTCGACGGATGGCAGGCTTGCTGATGCCTTGGATTTTGTCTCGTAGAACCTTGCTAGAAAGAATAGGAATGAGCGTTATAATTTTTTAACCAATTAAAAGCGCTGAAATTTGGAAATCCTGGAGAAACGTGTGCCAAAGAGAGAGAGATCTAAGAGCAATTTGCAACAGAGCTTGAGAGAATTTTCGCATTTCAAACCCTTTAAACATGTTTATATTTCTTAAGCACTTTTTCCTGGATTAGGGGCGAGTAATAATCCTTGAATTCCACATTTCTTTCTTCCATTTCTCATCCTTTTCTTTTTCTCTTTTGCGTTTTTGCGTCCCCTATAGTGCAGCCCGGGGCCTATGACCCCTCTGCCCTAATAGATACACCATTGAATGTAACATTCAAGGATGAATCTGTCATTTTGCTATCTAAAAATTCTATTTCTTAGGTGAATGATCTTGTTCAACGTTGTACAGCCAAGAAATCAGAACTGGAGAAGAATATACAGAATGTGGAGTCACAGCGTAGTGAAGTACACACTGCCATACAGAAACTACGGGAAGATGTCAGCCAAGCCTATCATACCAAGGCCAAGCAACTAGAAGAAAATCAACGTATACTCGTCGAGCAAATGGATGCTCTAGAGCGTAGTTTCGATGACGATCTCAACGCTCTGAAATCAAACGACCGACAGACCATCAAAAGCATTTGTAGTTCCGTGGATCTGGTGGCTAATGACCTACTAGGTCGTCTTGAGAGGGATAGTCTATCTGCTCACTCGTTGCTTTGTGAAGAGCTGGAAGGCATGTTGAAGAAGGTTACTGATCAAACTTCTGCACCCGACATAACAAAGAAAGCACAGAAGAAGAGATTACAGCATGCAGATAATACAATTCTTGATCTCGGAAACATCTCAGAATCAGATCCCGGGTTGAAAGTCAATCATTGTGTTGATCTACGTGGAGAAATGTGGGGGATGACCTACTACTCTGATGACAGTGTGGCTGTTGGATATGGCAATGCACATGGTATAGATATCTTTGATACAAATGGTAAACAGCAGCAGTATACAAACATACCAAGCGGTACCATATGTTATGGTCTTGCGTTTCAGAGAGATAGGACACTATGCATATCGACGGGTAAAACTGAAGCATACATCTATTCTCCAAATGGGTACAGGAAATCAACTATCCACGTGGCATACAATGGATTCAATATCAAATTAAACAAAGATCCATCCGATGAAATCCTCGTTACAAACTTTGCAAAACACGTCTACATCTATGACCCGACAGGAAGCACACTCAAACACACAGTCCCAACAAAACACAACATCACAAGCCAGGCATATGCAACCAAGGCGGGTTGGATCGTCACAAGTTCTTGTCGTAACAGCAATCCAAGCATTGTGACGGTCTATGACAGGGATGGGAATGCTGGGAAGCCTGTACGAGCTCCACGCGATGTCTGCCTGTATGCTACCGTTGACAAGCAGGACAGGGTCTATGTAGCGAGTGTTGATCGTAAGAACAGAAACGTGGTGTTCAGGCTCTATGACCTTGATGGTCTGAACCTGAAGGAGAGACTTCAGTTCAATGCATTGAACCTGAAGCTGAATAGTACTTGGTGTTACCTGGTTTCGCTGTCTCCAACCATGCTTGCTTTTGCTTGTAATAAGAAACTGTATTTCATCAAAGTAGTAATTTAAATCCAATTTTTCGAACTCTCTATAACTCAGTTCCCTGAACGGAAGATTCGCATTCTAAGTGATTTAACATGAATTATTTTCTTGAACATTCCTAATAAACGAAGAAGCTTGACTGGGGAGGAATTTTTAATTTGTAAACAAATCTTTCGGCATATTACTCCCAGTGTTAAAGATCGTATGCTCGATCTGTAATGAAAAACACAAGTCAGAAAAAATTGGAACCAGCGGGATTCGAACCTGTCATCTACTGCTTGCCGGGCAGCGACTTAACCACCAGGCTATTCCGGTTCACGGCCAAGTCACGATGAACTAGAATCAAATACCCAAGATCCTCTTCTTTCTGACTCATTAATATTCAAACGGTCCGCCGTAGACAATGGTTAGTAAACGAAGAAGCTTGACTGGGGAGGAATTTTTTAATTTGTAAACAAATCTTTCGGCATATTACTCCCAGTGTTAAAGATCGTATGCTCGATCTGTAATGAAAACACAAGTCCGAAAAAATTGGAACCAGCGGGATTCGAACCTGTCATCTACTGCTTGCCGGGCAGCGACTTAACCACCAGGCTATTCCGGTTCACGGCCAAGTCACGATGAACTAGAATCAAATACCCAAGATCCTCTTCTTTCTGACTCATTAATATTCAAACGGTCCGCCGTAGACAATGGTTAGTAAACGAAGAAGCTTGACTGGGGAGGAATTTTTTAATTTGTAAACAAATCTTTCGGCATATTACTCCCAGTGTTAAAGATCGTATGCTCGATCTGTAATGAAAACACAAGTCCGAAAAAATTGGAACCAGCGGGATTCGAACCTGTCATCTACTGCTTGCCGGGCAGCGACTTAACCACCAGGCTATTCTGGTTCACGGCCAAGTTACGATGAACTAGAATCAAATACCCAAGATCCTCTTCTTTCTGACTCATTAATATTCAAACGGTCCGCCGTAGACAATGGTTAGTAAACGAAGAAGCTTGACTGGGGAGGAATTTTTTTTTATTTGTAAACAAATCTTTCGGCATATTACTCCCAGTGTTAAAGATCGTATGCTCGATCTGTAATGAAAAACACAAGTCAGAAAAAATTGGAACCAGCGGGATTCGAACCTGTCATCTACTGCTTGCCGGGCAGCGACTTAACCACCAGGCTGTTCTGGTTCACGGCCAAGTCACGACGAACTAGAATCAAATACCCAAGATCCTCTTCTTTCTGACTCATTAATATTCAAACGGTCCGCCGTAGACAATGGTTAGTAAACGAAGAAGCTTGACTGGGGAGGAATTTTTTAATTTGTAAACAAATCTTTCGGCATATTACTCCCAGTGTTAAAGATCGTATGCTCGATCTGTAATGAAAAACACAAGTCAGAAAAAATTGGAACCAGCGGGATTCGAACCTGTCATCTACTGCTTGCCGGGCAGCGACTTAACCACCAGGCTATTCTGGTTCACGGCCAAGTCACGATGAACTAGAATCAAATACCCAAGATCCTCTTCTTTCTGACTCATTAATATTCAAACGGTCCGCCGTAGACAATGGTTAGTAAACGAAGAAGCTTGACTGGGGAGGAATTTTTAATTTGTAAACAAATCTTTCGGCATATTACTCCCAGTGTTAAAGATCGTATGCTCGATCTGTAATGAAAAACACAAGTCAGAAAAAATTGGAACTAGAATCAAATACCCAAGATCCTCTTCTTTTCCTCCCCAGTCAAGCTTCTGCGTTTACTAACCATTGTCCACGATGGACCGTTTGAATTTTAATGAGTCAGAAAGAAGAGGATCTTGGGTCACCGCACCACCTCCGTGACGCCTCGCCGCGGGAGCCGTGCGGGCTCCGTCCGATTTCCTCATGGAGGTTGTGGAGACTGTACGGCAACTGCATTGACATCGCACAACGCCCCTACGGAATTTAGACGGGTTGCCCCCGAAGCCCCGAAGGACAAAGTGCACGATGCCCGTAGACAATGTGAACACAAATGCCGTAGGCCTTAGCGAAGTACGATGCCCGCAAAATCGCACGGAAAATCGTAGACACTTTTATCGCACGGCGTCCGCCGCAAATGTGAACTAGGCATTAGAAGCATGGAAGTTCATGGCTACCCAAGTGTAGTGTATGAGTACCTGATAATGAGCATTATTTCTTAAAATGTGCTGTGTGTTGGTCACGCCGGCTACCAGAGTGACAGCAGTGATTACAATGTGGAGTGTATTTTGCCTACGTGATGTGAATTATTTTTTTCAGTGTGATGGTGACGGCTGTATTAGCTAAAGCCAGGCTATAATTTTGGGTGGAAATTGTTTAAATTAGGGCCGTCTCACAGGGCATTGTAATAGACTGCTTCTGTAATATATACAAATTTATGCACATATATCCTCTGAGCACCTACTGACGAGCTATTCCATGAACCTGCTTTTTATAAATGAGCCTTAATGCTTGGAATCCAGTTTGCATACATTATTTGTAGCTATGTCCGGCAAGATTCCAGGTTGTCAAAAAAAACCTTTGTTTGAAAGGTATGCATGACATTTGCATTACCGAAGCGGTCTATTGATCTGAATTAACACCAACAGCATACAATGACAAATATATGCATAGGAAGTATTCAAGAGATTGTAACTATACCATTATTTGCGATCGATTTGGAATAATCGCAACTCATTTTAAGACACAGCTCAGTGCGGGCTCCGTCCGATTTCCTCATGGAGGTTGTGGAGACTGTACGGCAACTGCATTGACATCGCACAACGCCCCTACGGAATTTAGACGGGTTGCCCCCGAGGCCCCGAAGGACAAATTGCACGATGCCCGTAGACGATGTGAACACAAATTCCGTAGGCCTTCGCGAAGTACGATGCCCGCAAAATCGCACGGAAAATCGTAGAGACTTTTATCGCACGGCGTCTGCCGCAAATGTGAACTAGGCATTAGAAGTATGGAAGTTCATAAGAATGGCATGCGCGTTGTTCTTTCCAGTGGGTTGTATCAGCAGCAAAGTCTGATATGATCCAGATAATGGTTACTGGTACAATTCATTTTATGAGATTTCACTTCATATGCTGAGTCGTATAATACCCACTATGCAATAAAAAAATATATATGTACTACATTAATGATTTAATGCCTAGTTCACATTTGGCTTGCGATGTGTCTACGGAGCCCGTAAACTGCCCGTATCCCCCTTTCCGCGCGGCCTCCGCGTGGCCTCGGTGCGGAGGCTGTAAGATTTTCGTTCGGATTCACGGGCCCCGCAGCCTCTACGATTTGTTATCAAGAGGAGTTGACAAATTTTTAAAAATCGTAAGACCGTAGCCCGTAAACATGTCGTAGGTGACATCGCACAATCCTCGCACGGGCACCGTGCAATGGCCAAGCGTGATCGTGCAGCAAACGCACGATTTTCGGTGGAAATGGGTGCAAAAAAAAATCGTAAGGAGATTGTACATTCGCACGGCCCTCGCACAGCTATCGCAAGGTTGCCGCTCGCTGCCCGTGCAATACCCGTAAAATATGAAATATGTACACATAATCCCTATTGCTGGGGATTGGGATTCTCAAACGGCACGGCCACTGCACAGTCACCGCACCACCTCCGTGAAGCCTCGCCACGGGAGCCGTGCGGGCTCCGTACGATTTCCTCATGGTCTCCACACCCTCAATAAGGAATTCGTACGGAGCCCGCACGGCTCCTGTGGCGAGGCTTCACGGAGGTGGTGCAGTCGCCGTGCCGTTTGAGGATCCCAATCCCCAGCAATAGGGATTATGTGTACATATTTCATATTTTACGGGTACTGCACGGGCAGCGAGCGGCAACCTTGCAATAGCTGTGCGAGGGTCGTGCGAATGTACAATCTCCTTACGATTTTCTTTTTGCCGCCATGTCCACCAAAATCGTGCGTTTGCTGCACGATCACGCTTGGCCATTGCACGGTGCCCGTGCAAGGATTGTGTGATGTCACTTACGAAATGTCTACGGGCTACGGCCTTACGATTTTTAAAAATTTGTCAAACTCCTCTCGATAACAAATCGTAGAGGCTGCAGAGCCCGTGAATCCGCACGAAAATCTTACAGCCCCCTGCACGGAGGCCGCGCGGAAAGGGGGATACGGGCAGTTTACGGGCTCCGTAGACACATCGCAAGCCATATGTGAACTAGGCATTAGCGTTTGCCCAATAAAGCTCTTTGGCAAATGTAATTTTTTTCTAATTAAATCTACTACTACAATGTTTAATAATCATGTACACATCTAAATCATATTTGTCAGTAATAATGCATATTGATGTAGAACAATGCCATATTATTGTTTCAGAGATTATGTTTACATTTATTAGATATATCCGAACTTAAGGTTAATCCCTCTTTCCTAGAAAGTTATGCTGTTATTCAGTCGTAGTATCCATCTAGTTTATGATTGTTACCATGGTTAATAATAATAATAATATTCCACTTTTGTATGCGCCTAATACATCGGTGATGTCTCTAAGCGTTTTACAGATATATTATTACCCCGGTCATCGGATTCTGGCATGCCCGCACACAATGTATGCACATTCCCCGCTCCGTGGGGATGATAATAATAACACTGAATGAAAAATAATTATAACACTGCAGATGATAGGGATAATTTAAAGGAGGAGGAGGAAGAAGAAGAATGATATAATAGTAAATCAGAGTTGTATATAATAGACGGTGATGATAACAATGATCAATACTAAAATCTGCTGGTAATGATATAATTATCATTTATGTCGAAAATGACAATGACATTGGCATAATTGAACACTGTTATACTTAAAGATCACATTGCAAGAAAATTTCATCAAAATAAATATTGGCTTAATACTTATTATTGCATAGATGGCATAAATTACACAAGGTTATCCAAATTCAACGCTTGGAAACATTTGAATTAATGATTATTATCAATTATAAAACGGTAAAATACAGCCCCCAATATAGCAGCTGAAGAGCTCCTTGAACGCTGCTGAGATGTGTGACGACACACGAAGGACCAGTCCTATCTAAGCAGACGATGTCCCATAACATCTTACACACTTTTCAGTGGCTGTTTTGTCATCTCCTCTTCACTTATTTCTCTTACTTGACTAGCGTCAGTCTTAATGTTAGTCTGTTGCCTCACTCTTAACTTCGTGTATGGTATTATTTTGATGAAAAATGCAGTGTTAAAAAAATAAAGGAATCAGTCACTTGTAAACAAAATAAGACGCCATTGTATTTTCAGCTGCTTGCACCGGGGCATGCTCGGCGTTTCAAGAGGGAACGAATACAATCTGTGATATCATCGGAGGGCTTTTCAATTTGAAAGTGGGGTTTATTTCATTGATCATTGGCCCTTCTCCTGTGTATTTACTATCAAACGGTTTTAGTTATCAGAATCAGTTCACTTTCCCTTTTAGAATGGTGTGAAATAAGGTCATGTTTAAATATACCAAACTCTTTATAATTTGATAAATAATTGCATTGCAATTACGTTCATTCATTATAGGACGTCGTCTGCTTAAGCAGGATCGATCCCTAGTGTGATGACATCAAAACATCGCTATATTTCTGGCGAATCCTCGGATATTGCAGATGCTTAGAAGAGCTTTCATTTATGTTGTTTTTATAATCATCAGATACGCAGTTGACATAAAACTTATACGACTGCCATCTGTAAGCTTCCCAGTTTCTCGTGATACATTAATTGCCATATTTGTGATTTTCTTGTAATGTGATCTTTAATGGAAGACGACACTGAAGGCTATTAAATCTAAGCGGTATATTTCTCATAAACGTGTCTTCATGTCTTATTCTTTGATTAGTTAATGAATTGAGGCATATTGATAATGATGACGTGGATGACAATGATAATGATGATAACGATGATAATGATGACGGGAATGAATTATTCACGCCGCTTTTAATACACTATTCAGGTTTTGAATTCCTTCCGGACACATATCGACAGTTGCCTCTCCTGACCCAAGTGTAGTGTTTGAGGACCTGATAATGAACATTATTTCTTAAAATGTGTTGTGTGTTGGTCACGCCGGCTACCAGAGCGACAGCAGTGATTACAATGTGGAGTGCATTTTGTTTTTAATGAGATAGTGCCTACGTGATGTGAACTAATTTTTTTCAGTGTGATGGTGACGGCTGTATAAGCTAAAGCCAGGCTATAATTTGGGGTGGAAATTGTTTAAATCAGGGCCGTCTCACAGAGCATTGTAATATACCGCTTCTGTAATGTATACAAATTTATGCACATATATCCAGGTTGTCAAGAACAACCTTTGATTGAAAGGTATGCATAAAATTTGCATGCACTACCGTAGCGGTCTATTGATCTGAATTAACACCAACTGCATACAATGACAAATATATGCATAGGAGGTATTCAGGAGATTGTAATTATACCATTATTTCCGATCGATTTGAAATAATCGCGACTCATTTTCAGACACAGCTCGGATCTTCTAAGTTTCTAATCCTATTTAATCCCCTAACCAATGATACATCATGACTTGTGTATTCATGGCAAATATGAGTTTAGAATTCGAATTGATATTGTATCATGCTGCGCCACCTTATATCAACAGTGACATATCCAGTATAGAGCAGCGCCAAACTACTACGACCCTTGACCTGCCCATGAAAAAAAAAATCAATAAAAAATCAACCAATAGTTTAATACTCGTGGATCTTTTGCTTGCCCAAAAATGAACTTTTAAAACTGTAATTTTCTTTCAGATATTTTCATTCTAATATTCAATTATTTATCCATATATTTAATTGCATCATTGTTTACGTTGCATTTCATTCATTATTCCTCTTACATTCTATTTTGTATTTCTATTTTATTTGTTTATTTATTTATTTATTTAATTCATTCATTTATTTATTATTCATATATTTTCAGTTTGTATACTTTATTTTTTATATTTCTTATCTAAATTTGTATTAATTAATTAATTTATTTATTTATTTTATTAATTTATTATTTTTTTATTATCTTTATTTCATTTTATTTCATTTCACTTTATTTATATATTCATTTATTTATCTATTATTATTATTTATATTTTTTTTATTTACTTGTTTATTTATTATTATTATTATTGGGGGGGGGGGAGTGAACGGGCGCATCGTTCTCCTGCAGTCCAGCTCACCGTAGTGTTTGCTTTCTTGGGGCATGTGGGGCTACCTGCCTCATAGCATTTTAATTTTGCCCACTGCTATTTTAATTTGGATACACCACTTTTGAAGCTCAAGATTGAACTTGGAATATACATGTACAATTTTTTTTTGTGCAACGTCAACGATTCGCTGAACATAAATAGCGCCAACTCACTGAAATTTTCCACAGTGAGATCGAGGTCAAAGGTATAATCAGGCGAGCTCTGGGAAAACCCATTACTATTCAGGGCGCATATTAGTTCATGTAGAATGCAGAAAATGATACGCAGCTTTGTTAACACGGCTAGGTACATTATTGCCTCACGTTGTAAGTTGTATGTATGAGCTTACATTTTGGTAATGAATGATTAATATCAATGCTGACTTGGGTAAACAGAATCAAACCACCACAAGCCAAATCCCGTGACATTGGGAGACTAGGAATATACTTGCAAGATAATTCTAGACTCAGTAGTCTAGAGATATTCTTCTTACACACAACAAACTTCACAGAAGGCTGGTTTATTCTATTTGCTAGGAGTTCGCACATTGCATCCATGGCCGAGAAGCAGGAAAAAGAGGAAGTTCCGAACTCCGTGCAAGGTTTGACGTGTCCACTGTGTCTTGATATCTTTGCCGATGCAACCATTCTAACTTCTTGCGGACACTCCTTCTGTCGGAAATGTCTCAAGAAATACGACCTATCCCACCAGGACCTTGATCACATGGTCTGCCCTCTCTGCAGGAAAGACACGAAGTTGTCAGCAACCCGCGTCGATGATCTTCTATCCAATGTGTCCATCAACGGACTCGTAGACAACTACCACGAAAAATGTGGGGGAGCCAACGCCATCCTGGAGATGCGACAAAAATGCACTGTCTGCAATCTCCCGGAACATGCTGTGTCTTTCTGTACAACATGCAATACATACATGTGTGATAAATGCCTTGGTGGCCACAAACAACTAAAGTTGTTCTTCGAAGGTCATGATATCATATCCATACAGGATATCACCGAAGGGAAGGTCAGCATCGGTCATTCCTCAGAGAAGTGCTCGATCCATAAACAGGAGAACAAAGATATGTTCTGCGAGGATTGTAAGGTGCACGTCTGTTTCAAGTGCGTGATCATCGGTCATCGTGATCACAAGATAACGTCACATGAGGACTTCGAGAAGGAATTACTGGTTAAGGTTAGTCACCAACATAACATATTGTTTTAGTCTTACCATACGTCATGCAAGTATGTTAATCCTAAACAAACAGCAGATTTGCATATTATATGTTTTCATATGAGATGTGATAACTAAAAATATTCACACACACTTAATCATTAACGTTTTTACTGTTTAAAATGGTAGGGCGAATAATCACCGGTGTAATATGAAATGGGTGAAGAAAGTGATATGAATTCTTGTGATACTAATGATTATTTAAGTTACGACCTAAGCAGTATCATCAATGTCGTTATCTCCGTATGATTTAAACCACAAATAACTAGAATTCCTTTGATATTCATAAGAGGAAAATAATGATAGTGTAGTTTTCGTGATAAATGTATAAAAGAAGAAGAAGAAGAAGAAGAAGGAGGAGGAGGAGAAAAGTTGCTTTATCGAGTTAGTCAGTGTAGAATCCTTTGTGGACATAATATTACATATTAAATTATTGGAACACTAATGCCGGAAGACGAAATACAGCACTGGAACTTTTATTATCTATTAATAATTCTTACACGCTGGTACACTTCAAGCAAGACGAGTTTCACTATAAAAATTTCTTCGTTTATAGTTTGTTCTTTTTCGTAATGTACACAACTGATGAAGAAAATAATCAGCATAGTAGTTTACATTGATTTAATCTAGATTACAGCTATGAGTAAGTAAACCCTCCTCTTCCTTTTCTATGACACACTCAGGGCGCTGTTTCACACAGTTCTATGCTGTACTTCAAAAATATTTACTTTAACATGTCTCAATATGATGTTTCATCATGACTGTAACCAGTGGCGTATCTAGGGATTATGGCGCCCAGAGCAAACTATAAAATTGCCCCCCCCCCCGAACTCAAACCGATCAGCTCAAGAAACAAGCAAGGGCCGGTTTCATAAAACTTTTCTTATCAATAATATCTCCCCATTTCTATGCCAAATTCGCTCTCTGCCAATCAGATTCAATGATTTCAGTAGCTTACAATAATTATTGTAACTTGTTGATAACGGTTTTTTTTTTTAAACGGGGCCCCAGATGGAACTCATAGCACTTCAAGAAAAACATAGTTTGTAATTAACTACAGCTGAAGCATGAAAGCGAGTAAGCAAGTCCATCGTGAGTGACCTTTAGATATCGACCCTAAAAAACACGATTTATAATGTATTTTACCTCTCATAAAAATCGACAAGTGAGCACAGCTAGCGAGTATTAGGGGATGTTGCAAGAAAGTTGCAATCAATTGCAAATCCCCCATATTAGTCGCAAATCTTGCAATTGATTGCAAGTTCCATTTAAAATACATGTATTTTTTTTTTTGAAGAATCTTTTATTACTTCCTTTTTCAAAATAACATTTTTCACAGTAATCAAGGTAAAATACACAAACAAATATATTCACATGCAGTATCATTGTGCCAAATTACATAATAATAACAATAAGTAACCATATGTATCATATTTGCAATCGATTGCAAATGTTGGATTTGCAATTGACTGCAACTTTCTTGCAACACCCCATTAGAGTTTCATTCAAACTTTGAACATTAAAAATTTTGTTTTTGAAAAAAAAAAATCTATTTTTCAGGTAAATGATCTTGTCCAACGTTGTACAGCCAAGAAATCAGAACTGGAGAAAAACATACAGAATGTGGAGTCACAGCGTAGTGAAGTACACACTGCCATACAGAAACTACGCGAAGATGTCAGCCAAGCCTATCGTACCAAGTCCAAGCAACTAGACGAAAATCAACGTATACTCGTTGAGCAAATGGATGCTCTAGAGCGTAGTTTCGATGACGATCTCAACGCTCTGAAATCAAACGACCGCCAGAAGATCAAAAGCATTTGTAGTTCAATGGATTTGGTGGCCAATGACAGACTGGGTGGTCTTGAGACAGACAGCCTGTCTGCTCACAAGTTGCTCTGTGAGGAGCTGGAGGGCATGCTAAAGGAGGTTACCGATGGCACTTCTGCAGCAGCCATAGCAGAGAAAGCACAGAAGAAGAGATTCCAGCCTGCAGATGATACTTGTCTTGATCTCGGGAACATCATAGAACCAGATCCCGAGTTGAAAGTCATTCATTGTGTGGACCTACGTGGAGGAATGTGGGGGATGACCAACTACTCTCATGATAGTGTGGCTATTGGATATAGCAATGCATATGGTATTGATATCATTGATTCAAATGGTAAACATCAGCAGTATGCAAACATACCAAGCGGTGTCGAATATTATGGTCTTGTGTTTCAAAGAGATAAGACGCTATGTGTATCGACGGGTATAACTGGAGCACACATCTATTCTCCAAATGGATCCAGGAAATCAACCATCCATGTGAGCAGTGATGGATCTTTTATTCGATTAAGCAGAAGTCCATTAGATGAAATCCTCCTTACAAACTTTGCAAGCCACGTCTACATCTATGACCCGATGGGAAGCACACTCAAACACACAGTCCCAACAAAACACAACATCACAAGCCAGGCATATGCAACCAAGGCGGGTTTGATCGTCACAAGTTCATGTCATAGCAGCAATCCAAGCATGGTGACGGTTTATGACAGGGATGGGAATGCTGGGAAGCCTCTTCAAGCTCCAAGCGATGTCTACCTGTATGATACCGTGGACGAGCAGGACAGGGTGTATGTAGCTAGTGTTGATCAGAAGAAAAAGAATGTGGTGATCAGGCTCTATGACCTTGATGGTTTGAACCTGAAGGAGATAGTTCACTTCAATGCATTCAACCTGGAACTGAATAGTACTTGGTGTTACCTGGTTTCCCTCTCTCCAAAATTACTAGCTTTTGCTTGTGATAAGAAACTATATTTCATTAAAGTGGTGATTTAAATCCCGATATTTTGGAACTTTCTAGCATATATCTTTTACCTTTACGATTCATATTTTATATAGAAGTGCATTATGTTTGTAACTCTAAATATTTCTTGGGTAAAATTGAAGAATTCTAATCAAAATAACAGAACGAAAGATGAGCATGAATATCCGTATAGAAATTAAACTTTACCTCGTCCTTTGATAAAATGTTGTATACCGTATATTGTATACCGTTTTACTGATTTAAACTATGAATGACACGTTGTCACTCAGTGTAAAAGCTTTGCAAATCGCTCTATTCATGAACAATTTTGTATGCATATTCGTTTTAATTTAAAATATTGATGCTAGATTTATTATGCGGCGAATGCTAACGTGATACGATGGATTCCGATTTTCATTATTGTTGTCATTTTAATCCCACTGCTTTTGGTTAGTTTTACCATTGCTAAGCTTGGAGTAATTTGAAGAATAAGATGCCTTTAAAAATAGATTGACCTTTTTTAAAATTGACTTTAAAAAATGAAAATATGAAAAGAAAGAGAAGGAAAGAGAGGAGGGGCATAAAAAAGTGAGATAGAAAGAGGAGAGGGGGAAGAAGGAAAGAAATAGGGAGAAACGGGGTAAAGAAATAAAGAGGATATGAAAGCCTGGTGGGGTAAGAGAGAGATAGAAAGAGAGAGAGAGAGTGAGAGAGAGAGAGAGAAAGAGAGAGAGAGAGAGAGCAAAGAAAAGTGTTTAGACTCCGTGGTGTACCGTAGAAAGAACATATTAACCCTGCAAGTATCAGGCAATGACACTCACTGATTTTGAATGACATTGGTAGTTTTACAAGAAATATATTATATAAAAAGAGAGATAATCATTTCTAAGACGGATTAGAAAAATACATGTCGCATTAATAATCTAAATTGATTTCTTTAAGAAATCTTAAAAGAGAGGTATTTTTAAAAAGAATTTATAAAAAGAATTTAAAAAGAGAGGTATTTTTCAAAGATGTTCATAATGCAGTAAAACAAAAGTTCTGTGCAAAAGATGTGCAATCACATTTGATTATGGGCGGAGACTTCAACTGCGTGTTAAATTCAAGTGTTGATACATTTAATGTAAGAAGCAAATACGAAACCCCTCGTTCCTTAAAACAGCTTATCAAAAAACAACATATTGTTGATATTTGGAGAAAATTTCATGTTGACAAAAGACAATTTACATGGCGTAATAAATATTTGCACATAGCATCAAGAATTGATATGGTATTAATCAGAAAAGAACTAAAAAATAAAATTCTTAAAACTGATATAAGACCATCAGTTAATAGTGATCATAACGCTGTTACCATGACAATCAAGAGGGAAGGGACTAAAAGAGGTCCTGGCGTTTGGAAATTGAATTCAGATTTACTGACAAATGATGATTATTGTGAAGAGATAAGAAAGATTATAGCTGATAAAGTTCAAGAAAAGAAAAAAATTTTCATGTCCTGGCGGGAAACGTGGGAATTATGCAAAATTAGAATACGAGAATACTCAATTAGATATGCTCAAAATAAGAAAAAGAGTATGAAGGATACCAGTGTTTTAGAAGAAATACTATTCAAGATAAACGAAAGAATGTGGAACACAAAAGATAAGATTATGGAAGAAATTGTAAATGATTATGAAAAAACCATTGAACAATTAGAACAAATATATAAACAAAAATGTATGGGTTCAATTATTAGGTCTAGAGTGAATTGGTTTGAGGAAGGTGAAAGAAACTCAATATATTTTATGTCATTAGAAAAGAGAAATATTGATAATAATTCTATTTTGTTATTACGTAATGATAAGAGTAGAAATATAACAAATCAGCAACACATACGAAAATATGTGCATAGTTATTATTCAGGGCTATACAGCTCCGAAATCTGTAAGCAAGACTTAGCAGGGCTTGTCTCGAATGGGTGGGGTGCGGGAGCGGGATGGGAGCGGGATGGGAGCGGGATGGGAGCGGGAACGGGCACACCCTTTCGAGACAAGCCCCCCCCCCCCCCCCCGGTTATCTCGAATGGACGCGTTCCCAGCGAGAAGTTCAATGAACGCGCCACTTCGAGACAACCGGGGGGGGGGCTTTCCTCGAATGAGTGTGTTGAGTAGACCTTTGTAATAGACGTTTTAGAATTTTTTTTGAAAAGTGTACTCTTGCTGGTTTTTTCGTTTTTCTTTTGTCTAAGATGTAGAAAATATAACCGGCAGTGGCGGCACCAAGATTTTTAAAGTGGGGTGGGGGGGGGGGGGGCAAATGGGGGGGCAAAAGAAATTGTTGGGGGCAAGGGCGGACAAACAAAATTTTCCACCCTTTTATTTTTTTCACTCCGAAAATTATTGGGGGCAACTGGGGGGCAAAGCTTCTGACTGGGGGGCAAATGCCCCCCCCCCATGCCCCCCGGTGCCGTCACTGATAACCGGGGGTTGTCAAATGAATGTATGAGGTTGCATGAATTCATAATGGAATGTTCATTTAAAATTCAAAGGTCTGGTCGGGCAGACAGTCCAGAATAGAATGTTAATTCACTGCGGCGTATTTTTTTACGGGGGGGGGGGGGGGGGGGGAGGCACAAGATGGCCATGCCCCACCCCTTATTGGTGGGTGAGTAAGAAAATAAGAAGATGAATGAGGAAGATGAAAAAATATTCCCGGGAAAATGTAAATAGGGGTCAATTTTCGCAGACTCTGGTGGTTTCCTCCCCGGGGATAGGTGGGGGGGGGGGGGGGTTAATTTCCTAAATTGCCTGGATAGGGGGTCCAATATCTCAGAAAATTTCCCGGGATAGGGGGTAAAACAAATTCCAACTTCTCCGGAATAGGGGGTCACTTTTGAAAAGGAGTTACGAGCATAGGCCTACCCCTGGTATGGGGAGTTGGGGGCCGGGTACAAACGACCTTTTGATATGAGTTTTGACTTTTGATAGTGGGTATTGATAGAATGATAGTGGCATTAAAGGTGTTTCTAACTTTGGAAAGATGATAAACACACCTTGGCTTATGTCAGCACATGTCTGTAACACAATTTCACAATATTTAACAGGTCACGCCAAAAAACTAAAAATAAATTAACAATCCTAGCTACGCCACTTGCCCTTTCTTCCCCGTGTGTTTTAATGCATAATTATTCAATTCTCCGATTTATTTTGCACAAATAATGATTTCCTTGTCAAAAGCATTTTTAGATACCGTTTTTTTATATTTTCTACATCTTAGACAAAAGAAAAACGAAAAAACCAGCAAGAGTACATTTTTCAAAAAACATTCTAAAACGTCTGTTACAAAAGTCTACTCAACACACTCATTCGAGGAAAGCCCCCCCCGGTTGTCTCGAAGTGGCGCGTTCATTGAACTTCTCGCTGGGAACGCGTCCATTCGAGATAACCGGGGGGGGGGGGGCTTGTCTCGAAAGGGTGTGCCCGTTCCCGCTCCCATCCCGCTCCCATCCCGCTCCCGCACCCCACCCATTCGATACAAGCCACTTAGCAGGATATTTTTCTGACTTACAACTTCCACAATTATCTGACGATCAAGCAGATTTGTGTGAGGGACCATTAACTGAACCAGAGTGTAAAAAAGTTATTTTTGATTTCAATAAAAATAAATCACCGGGAAGCGATGGCTTGAGTATAGAATTTTATCAAACATTTTGGCCAGAAATTAAGGTTATACTTGTATCTGCATTAAATGAGGGTTTTGACTGTAATCAATTAGCAAACTCTCAAAGACAAGCCATAATAAAATTGTTGCATAAAAAAGGTGACAAGTCCAGAATGGATAACTTGAGAGCAATATCTCTCCTAAACTATGATTATAAAATCCCTGCTTCAGTTATAGCTCAAAGATTACAAAAAGTAATACTTACATTAATCTCTGATGACCAAGTAGGATATGTAAAATGGAGAAGTATAGCTGAAAATGTAAGACTGATTGAAGATATATTTTATTACGTTAAAAATCACTCTAAAAGAGGGATCGCACTGTTGACTGATTTTAGAAAAGCCTTTGATTGTCTTAGATGGGATTTTTTTATTTCAGTGTCTACAAAGATATGGATTTAAAGATGATTTTTGCAGATGGGTCACAACTCTTTATAATGATGCTAAAAGTTGTGTCAATATAAACGGATGGCTAACAGAAGAAATTAGGATTTTAAGAGGTGTGCGCCAAGGGTGCCCACTCTCGGCATTGTTATTTATCCTTGCTGCAGAGGTATTTAGAAGGTGGTTTGATGCAGGAATTTTGAATATAAAAGATATATGTTTTGATTTGAAAGTTAAATCTCTTAGAGAAATATATCATTCATTTGACAAGAAACATACAACTCTATTTCAGGAGTACAGCATTTTGATGAATGCTATACAATGGCGGCACCAAGGGGGGGGGGGGGGGCATGGGGGGCATTTGCCCCCCCCCCCAGTCAGAATAAAAGGGTGGAAATTTTTTTTGTCCGCCCTTGCCCCCCCAACATTTTCTTTTGCCCCCCATTTGGCCCCCCCCCCCCCCCCCCCCCCCCCACTTTAAAAAATCCTGGTGCCGCCACTGATCTATACCGAACGTTTGGCAAAAGAGCAAATCCGAATTTAAAGGTGAAATCCTTCAACCAAAATAAGAAGATTTTTCAACGTTTATTTCAACAAGTTATTACATAATTTAATACCTCACCGGTATAACTTATACAAATGGAAGTTGGGCAATAGTCCTCTATTTTTAATTGACGGTGAAATACATGACACTGTTCACCTATTTGTAACGTGTGAGAAAACACAATTGTTTTGGGAAAAATTTAAATATATTGTTTATCAACTTTTCAATATTGAGATTAACTGCAACGTTTCAACTTTGATAAAAGGATATGAGTTGAAAAACAAAAAGTACGAAATTCTCAATCTTTTGATAATCTATGCAAGATATGAACTTTATTCAATTTTTATTCGAACAGAAAACCGAAATGGCATATTTCATGAGTTAGGTATACTCAGTTTATTTAAAAGATTGATTCGTAATCGTTTGGAACTGGAGAAACATTGCAAAAATAAGAATTTTTGAAAACAGCATTGTTGAAGACAACATCTCATGTTTTGTATGACATTGTTTTGTACCATCTGTTATGACATTGACATGTGATTATTTATTAATAAATGTTTTTAAAAAAGAAGGAGAAAAAAAAAAGAAATCTTCATCATTTCTTTGTGAGATGATGATGATGTCATGTATGTAAATCACAAACTTTTATCAATTTTTTTTAATTCCTCTATAACTATGATGTTTATGAATGAAACAAATGAATACGAAATATGTGTTATAAACATATTTGATGATAGTGGTTTTTATTTTCAACATTGTTTACCGCCATTATAAAGGGCATCCTGCATGGATAAATAGAACGAATAAATAAATGAATAAAGAGGATTTTCAGGCTGAAGTTCATTGATCATGCAACAAAAAGGCGTTCTATAAAAAAAAAGTTATTCGTATATTAAATCATTATTATCATGATTACAGTGTACGGTTACATTATACATGTTTCATACATAATATTTCGAATAAAACATGACGAAAAGAAAGAGGGAGAGAAGAAGTCAGAGGAGAGAGAGAGAGAGAGATGAGATGATAAAAGTGTGAACGTGATATTCTGTAAATGGAAATAATTATTATACATTACAAGGAACCCCACTTAATTTTACAAATTAGAAAAACTATGGTATTGAATGACTTGGGCAGTCTCACGAGAAATGCCCTTTTTACTTAAATGAAAATAAAAATGGTCATTTACATGGCGAATAAGGAAAATTTGCATAATCGCGATAAATAACAATCGTTATCATTTATTTTTGAGATGCTAATGTGATGCTAATGACCATTATTTATGTAAACAATATGATCTTAAATTTTATCCACGAATATTAATCTATGCGGATTAACACGTTAGTGAATAAAACACACATCAAATATTTTGTTTGAAAAAAGAGAGATATAATGGAGAAAGATAGCTATGATAATGGCTCTCATGTTCAACCTTGTTTTATCAATTAAAGGGCGTCCCTGGATGAAGAAAAAGATAAATAGATGAATAAAGAATATAACTTTGAGGCCAAAGGGCTTTGATTAGTACATGTAACAAGAAAGGCACTATGTAAAACAGTTATACTAATATCATTACTATCATGATTGCAGTTTAGATTTGTCATCATGATACATAATGTTTTATATTGTGTTGATGGAAGTACGAAATATTTAATTACTTCTCTGTGATATTTAGAACCGCCGTGGAAATTCATAAGAATGGCATGCGTGTTGTTTTCCGCAATAGAATGTAGTATAGAAGCAAATTCTGATCCAGATAATGTTTACTGGTACAGTTCATTTCCTAAAATATAAATTCATATACTGAGCCGTATCATATGTAATATAAAATGCATCTAAGCATGTAATGCATTAATGATTTAGCTGATTATCTAGCCACAATAAAGCTCTGTGGTCATGGTTTTGTTTTTAATAATAAAATCTACTGCAGCTATACTGCTACTGCTACTACTACTAACGCTACTAAATACTACTACAATATTTCATTACTATGTACACATCTACATGGTCTAAATCATGTTTGTCAATAATAATTTATGATGTTATAGAGCAATGTCATATACACTTATTTCAGAGATGATTATTTTTCTCTTTTTTTTCCCCTTTTTTTAGAAGGTTGTTCGAAACGCAAGCACAGTATGTTACGTTATGCTATACTATGCTGTCATTTCAAATCTAATATCCATCTGTTTTATGATGGTTACTGACATTGATAATGTTAAGATTAAGAATGATGACAATGGAGATGATACTGAGCAGAAGGAGGAGGAGGAGGAGGAGGAGGAAGAAGAAGAATGAATATAGATGGTAATTGGTAATGATGATGATATTATCCATATCAAAATCTGCTGATAATGATATTATTATTATTTTTTGTTAATATTATTCATCTTGCAAATGATGATATGGGCATAATCGGACACTTTTATAATACTTAACGACATGGCACGCTATTAAATCTAAGCGGTGTATTCTCATAAATGTGTCTTCAGTCTTATCCTTTGAAAAGATATTGAATTGATGCATATTGATAATGATGACGTGGATGATAAGAATGATGAGGACGATGAGAATGGTGCCCCCCCCCCTTCGAAGAAAAATATGCATTTTGACCTAGACGATCCGCCATTTTCTCGATTGTGCCCCCCCCCCTTTTAGATTGAAGACCTTTTTTTTTTCCTATCAGGGAATTATGGAGGGAAACTGAACCCCCATAACCCCCTCACTCAGCGACATTTCGAGAAGCTGGCGAGACAAAAAATATATGGGTCTACCTTTTCCAAAAGTTGACAAACCTTCATTTGCGTGCCCCTTATTTTACTCAATCCTGGATCCGCCCCTGCTTCAGGGCACGTATCGAAAGTTGCCTCTCTTGACCCAGGTGCAGTGTTTGAGTACCTGATGATGAGCATTATTTCTTAAAATGTGCTGTGTGTTGGTCATGACTGCATGAGCTACAGCCATGATTACCATGTAGAGTGCATTTTTGTTTTAAATGAGATAGTTTGTGGGTACCTGATGAGAATTACTTTTCAAGTATACCGGTTGTTGGTGACGGCTGTAGAAGCTAAAGCCTAGGTTTGGGATGGTAATTGTGTAAAATCGGGGTCGTCTCATAGAAGCATTGCAATTGATCTGAATAAGCAACAACTTCATTTGATTACAAATTTGATTACAATGGCAAGCATGTGCATAGGGGGTATTCAAATGATCATAACTATACTATCGATCGAATTGTTTGCGATCGATTTAGATTAATGGCAACTCTTTTTAAGTTCCTTATCCGATTTCATCTCCTGACTAATGATACATTATGAGCTGTGCATTCATGACAAATATGAGTAAGAGTTCGGACGAATAGTGTGCCATACCGAGCCTAGTGCAGAGCCAGTCTGCTATGACCCTTTGCCGCCCCAGAAAAAAGCAATAAAGCTAACCAATCAATCTAGTACTAACGGTTCTTCTGCTTGCATGAAAATGGAAGTTCTAAAATTTCACTTTTCTTTCATATATTATCAGTTATTAAATTAATTATCCATTTATTATAGGGGAACGGGGGTAATCGTTCTCCCGCAGTTCAGCTTACCGTAGTGTTGGCTTTCTTGGGGGCATGTGGGGGCCTCATTGCATTTAATTTTGCTCACTGCTGTTTAAATTTGGATACACCACTTTTGGAATGCTACACATAATAGCGCCAACTCACTGAAAATATCCACATTGAGAACGAGGTCAAATGTACATCAGGCGTGCTGATTTGGGGAAACCCACTTCTATTCAAGGCGCATAATTATTTCATGTACAATGCAGAAAATAGCACGCAGCTTTGCATAACGCGGCTGGTACTGTAGTCACCATTATTGCATCATATACATGATGCAGAGATGCCAACCGTTCCGGAATATGCATGAGGTCAAAATTAAAATGTGAATTACGCAACGGTTGAATGCTTGTGAGAGAAAACATGACAACAATAACCATGCTCTCCGCTATTCACTTGTCATGAAAGCCTTGAAATCCACCTCATACATATTCCGGAACAGTTGGCAACTCTGCATGATGTATTGAGTAAACATTTGCGTAAAGAACTCGTTATGGCGTATTCAATGATCAATATCAACGTGGACTTGGGTAAACAGAATCAGACACCACAAGTTTAATCTCGCTAAATACGGAGACTAGGAATATATATTTGTGGTAGGATAACAGTGACGACCACAGTAATGATAATAATTATCAATATCAAAATCTGCTGACTGGAGTTATTGTTATCATTCATCTCGCGAATGACAATAATACTGGTATAACTGAGAACTGTTATAAAATGTAATGAATGGCGACATTGCACGCTATTAAATTTTAGTGGCGTATTCTCATGAATGTGTCTTCATGCTTTATCCTTTTAATAGTTAATGAATTGATGCATATTGATAGTGATGACGTGGTGACAATGGTAATGCTGATAACGATGAGAATGACGATGGGAATGTATTATTCATGTCGCTTTTAATACACTATTCAGGTTTCGCATATCGTCAGTTGCCTCTCTTGACCAGGTGTAGTGTTTGCGTGTTGTGTGTTGGTCATGCATGCCTGCAGATACTACAGCAAGGATTACAGTGTAGAGTGTAATTTGTTTCAAATGAGATACATATATCCTGAATAGTTGATTGTGTGTGTCCCCTATTTCAACAGATAATACATAATACCACAGTCACACCAACAACACCCACGCCAGACCGACATAGGACCGAACAAAAAATTACATTGCCACCAATGGCCAAGAATGGGTCGTTCTGGAGTCGGTGTGGGGTCGGTTTGAAGGTGTGACGGTGGTATTATGTATAATTACGAGTTGGAATGCGTTGAATGAATATTGTCTCATCTATGCAAGGCGTACAAAACAAGAACACACATTGAATATATCAACCTACCAACTCTCCCTATCACTCACAACATTGCAGTTTATGTCTTTTCTGCACACAATTCCATGTTTTGTCTCGAGTATGTCGAAATGATGCAATGCAGTACAGGAAGATTTATATAAAATGTTCAGTTCACAAGAAGAGAGAAAGAAGGGTAATGCTGGGAGGTTGTGGTGGGTGATGAAATTGTGAGTTGCATGTGTGGTATAAATTTGTATTGTATGAGAACAAAATGTTTTAGTTGTAAAGGTATTTTTAATTTTTAAAGTTTTTTTTTTTTTTTGATAACTTCTAAGAATTTGATAAAACTTTGCGCAGAGTTTATAAATGATCAGTGTAATTTAATTTTCTTTTATAATGTAAGGTTTGGTGCAAATAGCCCTAGCAGCTGAGGCACCATTAATCAAATAAAAGTTCAAAGAGAGAAAGAAACTCTGTTTTTGAACAGTCAGTCTGGTTCCCTACTTTTCCTCCGTCTCTTCCACCCAGTCATGCCAGTGGCAGGATGCGTTACTGTCTGGAGCATGTAATGCACTTTGATATCTTTCCCAAGTAAACTGGTAAAGGTTTGATTGAACCTTTAAAATCACTTTTTAAAATCCTTCGACCTGTGGGAAGCGATTTCATTTTTTATAAAGATGCATTTCTATTGAGTGTCATCCTGTGTTTTCTCATAATATGTTGTAGTAAACAGGTTACGGTGATACATAGTTGTTGCAGCAAGTTACATGTAGAGTTGTATTGACTGTTATAAGATTATCTTATTTGCCTTGATATAGAATTTGATATAGAATTTGACAGACGAGGCAAGCAGTATATCATTTAATTATTTGCTAGTCCTCCCTTGGGCCTTTATTTATGTTGTTAAAGAGAAGATTGAGTTCTGGGAAAGGTGAAAAATAATTTGTGAACTTTTTCATTCTTTTTACATCAATTCCGAAGAACATCTTAGTAGAGATGTCCCCTGAAAAGGATTGCTCTTCAAATGCCCTTTTAATCGAAATATGACCAGAAATATTTGAAGTGTTCGGGCCGAACATTCATGCCACATGAGTGTACAGTCCCATTTACCCATTTCTGTGTGCCATGCTTTTGCTTTTCAGTGAGATGGTGTCAATTTGTTATCACTGTGATGATTCCAAAACCTCACATTATACACCAATTCTTATGTAAACATGATCAACCTTTCCCAATTGCTTTGAGACAGTTTCTTTCATTAAGTAATCTTTAAGGGGACTGGTATAAAGCAGTTCAATGCATTGTCTGTTGAAAGCAAAAAGAGCATTGTCTCTTTGCAAAGTGACATAAGTAAATGACCTTCTGGAACTCACATGACATGATGGGATGGAGAAGCGATGTGATAATGTGAGCGCCTACATGTTCAGTGTATGCGTGAATCACAGTCAGTGTCATGCTACATGCACATCATGTTACTTCTCTATTCTGTATGTATGTAGAATATGATGGACATTTTGACGTATAAAGAAAAAAATTGAACAAGGCTATCGTGAAAAAGCGATTGAAAGTCCTGGTTTTATAAAAATTTAGAATCAAGGTGGTGCTATGTATGTGTATATATACTCAGTGAGGAGTGTTGCCTTGATAGAGCTTTATTTTTGCGTTTAATTACAAAGGAATATATTACACTGTATTATGTAATCTTTAGGATAGTCTATTTCCTCTGGTGTTGTTTTGAAAGTCATGTTCATATGTCATTGAAAATATTTTTGAAAGCGAATTTCTTTCAGAATTCTTTCCAATTATCAAAACTGAGGTTTTAGCATTCAGACTTTCTTCTTAAATTTTTTAAAGCATTTTTTGCTATTTAGAGAGTCAGGACTGGACAACTGTCAAAATTACATTAACCCTTTCAGGACAGGAATTATTTAAGGGCTAAATTGATCACATTTTGTTCTTCAAACTGGCAACAATGGATCTAATAAGGTGTAATGTCTTTGAAAACAATATACATGGTTATCGATTTTGTCGCCACTTTTAATAAAAAAACCCCCAAGATTTTGAACCTCTCAATGTGTTGCCAATTTAGGGATTTTGAAGCTTATTCTCTTTTTTTAAATTCCTGACATCAAACGCAATATGGGCATGCAACAAAAAAGTGTGTGCAGAATTTTTTTTCTCTTTCTACTGATGCTTCTGGCATATTTTTTAGAGTTCTGAATCAAAACTCATTGGGCCAAACCACAAAAAGTGGTCAACTGTCTCAAAAGGGTTAAGTTTCTTACTTACCATTGAACTCAGCTACATATAAGTAGTTGCAGGGATAGACCATTCTTGTTCTACATGTGTGTATATAACATTACATAGCTGCCAATCGTTCATATTCAGGAGGAATGATTCCTGCTCTATGGTGTATTCAACGTAATGCTATGAACCCAAGATTTCTCTCTCTTTTAAGAAAAAGCCTATTCTGTCTCCCATCTGCCAGTGTGCTAAAGCCATTCCTTTTGGCACACAACGATATCTTCTTTAGGCTTATATTGTTAGGCAGGGTTTAAATGCTGATATTATCTGTGAATGCGTGTGCTTTGTATGTATAAAACTATATTACATCTTTGTGTTGTGGCGATTTTTGAAAAAAAAATGTACATTTAAAGACCTCAGCCTGACCGAATTTTGAAATATACCCTTTATTCATCCACGGGGAGCTATATATTTTCTGAACAAATTGAAACCAACTTCATGAGATTCCGTTTCCTGTGGAATGAGTAACAGCGTCCCGAATGTTGAGCCCCGGTGGTTTTTCTGACGAGGGCCCCGTCTCTGAGGAACGCTACTTTGCGGGGGGTGAAAATTTGATGACGACATATCGTGTAGACGCACTCGGAGCTGTATACATGACATGTCGTCACACGTCTAGCGACCCCCTGCAGTTTCCTCTGTTGTTACGCCATAGGGAGGGGGCGGACCAAAAAAAAATATCTTTTTTATTTTTTATGGATAAACGGAGACGAAAATTTATGAATACCCAGGGTAATTATATTCTTTGTTTACTAAGCTTTACGTCAATATATGGTTGTTTTGGGTCAGGCTGAGGTCTTTAAGCTTTCCCTTGTTGGTGCTCCAGTCAGAGGACATTTCAAAATTTTGGTAATGTAGAAATAGAGAAATATGTTATTCAATACATGTTTAAAATGCTGAAGAAAAAAAAATTAATGGGTTGAGACTCGGTTATCAGCCAATTAGCATGAAATGCCAAGGTTAACGCAATAATGAAATTTGAAAGTATTTTCATTATAAAATTTTAAATAATGCCATAAAAGTATTCATTTGTTGTCGTGGTAATGAAGGCAATGTGCAGGGGGGGGGGGGGTGCTAACTGGGATGTATTTTTTAATCAAAACATATTTTCCCCCTCATGTAGATATTACATATTCTTGAAATACACACCTGTATGCGATGCATTTTGAATTTTGTTCGTACACTCTATATGCAAGTGACATGTCATATAATTATGTATCAATGTCGATCTGTGCCTAGCCTCTTGACACCCGTCCTGAATTATATATTCATGAGGCACGATTTCTTACTGAATTATGCATGAAAACGTGAATAGTTAGATAACCGCGGCGATCGCCCAGCAAATTGGCCAATGAAATCTCAAGGATTTCTTACTTCAGTTCTGGACTAGTCTATTATTTTTGGGGGGATTACGTAAATCTCTTGCTCAAAATACATTCACAGACAAGCACATTATGAAGAATTCGATCTCTAGCTTACAAACCATGGTAATTTGAAATAAGACAAATGTACATATTTCTCAAGAGATCATCATATATTTACAAATAATGAAGAATGGCAAGAATCCCCCGGCAAGGCCCCGGGGATCCGTCTGGCCCTCGCGAAGCAGCAGTCTCACTCTCCATCCCTGGCCCACGGAGGTAATCAGCACAGAGCGGTAGCGCGTGAAAAATAACACTTTTTCCATATCCAGTAGGCAGATTCACAAAAACATCTTGTCCTTTAAGTGCAGATTTGATTGCATCAACTTGCAAATCTTTGAATCTGTCAATCTTCAACATTCTAGCGACATATTCTAAGCTCTTACAAATATCGTCATCACTCGTCGTGGAAGAAACGTTGAACGCCATTTTGGGCTGCGATTAATTAATATGTAAGAAATAGCGTGCAGTCGAGTCATGAATATTTAACATTACGTCATGGTAGCTCGCGCTTATTGGATGATTTTCACTGACCAAAATTTGGTCGGAATATTCGTAAAAACAATGAAATACAAAAGAAATTCAGATCGGGTGTCAAGAGGCCCCGGCGCAAGCGCCTCGGTTTTTCTGGCTCACTTCGCTCACCAGAAATTTTGCCTCCATATCCTCAAGGATTTCAACAGCGCCAGGGCCTCGACAAGAGGCTAATCTGTGCCTTGCATCTAATTCATTACATGCTCTGTTAAACTATGAGACTTCACACAGATACATCAGTTATCGTATGGATCATTGCCTGTGGGTTTTCAGACATTTTCTTTTCTTTTATGCGCACAAAACTGTCAAACCATAACATGTTAGATTTATTTTTAAACCATGCAATTCACCAGTGGTAAAATAGTGTCTGCACTGTAAGACTACCATCATCCCTGTACCACATAGCTGCTCCTCACCAATATTGACACGAGTAGTAGGTAGCTGGGTTAGGCTTCTGTCAAGACAATGCTTTTCTGATAAAGCGTCAAAAGAAGGTCTGTGCTTGCAGACTAGAGAGAGACGGGAAGACAGACAGATGTGAGCAATTGAGAGCAAGGGCCACAGATAGAGAGAGAAAGGGGGGGGGGTGCAGAGAAAGGTATCAAAGAATGATATATCAGCAGGAATGTGTATAAGCCAAGAAAGAAGACATACAATAAATAAACAGAGTGCGAATTCGACTCGGTATCAAACACACACAAAAATATTGTAGCCTATGCTAGCCTGTTTACCAGTTCACATTAACTTTAGTAGATAGCCTAAAGTAATTTTGTTGTTCTTTCTATTCATCCGTTATGCCCATGCTTGTTGGAAACATGGTCAATTATTGGTAGAATAATAATATTAAAGTTAAACTGCAATCTATTTCCATAATGAAGCTATCAGTGTATGTGTTGGCTCAGTCAGTAGAGCGTCCGCCTCACAATCGGAGGTCGTGGGTTCGAAACTCGGCCGCGTCATACCAAAAGACGTTAAAAAATGGGAGTTGCTGCTACCTTGTTTTGCATTCAACAATTGAAGGGATAGAGCAACGTCGATTTGGCGCTGCACAGTAGCTGCCGGGCCCACGATCAATTGGGCAAAAAGAAATTCCATTTTTCGGTTAATAACATTTGGAGTGGATTTTAAATTGGATTATTATTATTATCTCACAATCGCCAATAAACTTTTGCATTTTATAAAAAATATCATTTGTGTTGAAAAGCGCCTATACTGTGCAAATTAATTTCATGACTGGATGAGATCGAGGTCCAAAGTTCGTCAGCGATTAGTGGAGCGAAGGACCCAAAATGTAATTCACGATACACTATGCAATAATATAGTTATGATTGTGATCGACTATGACGAGTTTTCACCATTTTTTTTTTATCAAACTCTATTTTCGTACACAGTTGGACAGATATAACAGGCCGTGTATTTTGTCATTTGAGATTGAACCAGGAAGCAACAGACACAAAATAATCTAATGAAGTGGACTCTACGGCGATACATCAACTTGGTTGAGCCAGTTTCATTGCAGTGACTGTGGATTTATGATCGACATGTGATATTCACCTAGCAGGATTATGACCATTCGTGTATGCTAACTGTTTTCTTTCATTTGCTAGAATTTCAAAAATTGCATCCATGGCCGAGAAGCAGGAAGAAGAGGAAGTTCCGAGCTCTTTACAAGGCTTGACGTGTCCACTATGTCTTGATATCTTCGACGATGCAACCCTCCTGACCTGTTGCGGACACCCTTTTGTCGGAAATGTCTCAAGAAATACGACCTATCCCATCAGGATATTGACCACATGTCTGCCCTCTCTGTAGGAAAGTCACGAAGTTGTCAGCAAACCGCGTCGATGATCTCCTATCTAATGTGACGGTCAATGGACTCGTAGACAACTACCACGAAAAATGTGGAGGAGCCAATGCCATTCTGGAGATGCGACAGAAATGCAATGTCTGCACAGTGCAGGGGGAAGCTGTCTCTTATTGCAGTACCTGCAACGCATTTTTGTGTGGAGAATGCTTACTTTCTCATAAACGGCAAACGTTATTCTTTGCAGGTCATGAGATCATGTCCATACAGGACATCACGGAAGGGAAGGTCAGCATCGGTCATTCCTCGGAGAAGTGCTCGATCCATAAACAGGAGAACAAAGATATGTTCTGCGAGGATTGTAAGGTGCACGTCTGTTTCAAGTGCGTGATCATCGGTCATCGTGATCACAAGATAAAGTCACATGAGGACTTCGAGAAGGAATTACAGGTTAAGGTTAGTTTCCCTCATAACATATTTTTTAGTCTTATCATATATAATTAGAGTATGCCAATCCTAAACACATAGTAGATTTAAATATAATATTTTCATATAAGATGTGATTAAAAATATTTTATACTTATTTCATCATTGACGGTGGTTTTTTTTTCACTTTTTCAAATGGTAGTTTGGGTAATCAACTATGCAATTAAATGCGTGAAGAAAGTGATATCAATTCTTGTGGTACCAATTATTATTTAGGTTGCGACCTAATTATTACCAATATCGTTATCGTCGCAATTTAAACCCAAATAAAAGAATCCTTTGATATTTGTAAGAGGAAATGATAGAGTATAGCTTAAGTGATAAATATAAAAATAAATACGAAGATGAAAAGTTGATTATCGAGTTAGTCCGTGTAGAAACCTTTGTGGACATAATGCTACATATTAGATTACTGGAACCATAGGTGTCGATCCCAGGAGATGGGGGTATATATCCCCAAAAGATTTTGAGGTGGGGGTGGCCTGTATTATAATCCCCAAAAATCTTTGGATAAAACAAATAAGAATTATGATACATTTACTTAAAGCTAATAATTATCCCAACTCATTATGCTATGATCTTGATATACCATCACAACCATTCTTTAATGATTAGAAGTAAAGAAATAAGAAATGCCATTATTTTAATGCGAACATATCAAAGAAAATTCGTTCGCTCGTATTGTTATTCTCAATTAAGGGGTTCCGTCCATTGGCGTAGAACCGTGCATCCCTTCCTTTTATTAAAAATCATTTTGGGATGCTCTAAAATGCAAGATTTATAGACAGAGTTTTGCAAAAGTCACTTCACTTTAACTGTAGAATTAAGATAGCCTAAAGTAATTTTGTTGTGCTTTCTATTCATCCGTTATGCCCATGGTCAATATTGGTAGAATAATAATATTAAAGTTAAACTGCAATATATTTCATAGGATAATGATGATATCAATATATCTCACAATCGCCAATAAACTTTTGTAATTTTATAAAAAAACATCATTTGTGTTGAGAACATGTGTGTCGATCCCAGGAGATGGGGGTGTATATCCCCAAAAGATTTTGAGGTGGGGGTGGCCTGTATTATCATCCCCAAATATCTTTGGATAAAACAATTAAGAATTATGATACATTTACAAGGGGGCAAGGGGGCACGTGCCCCAGGCGGCACTTGGAAGGGGGCACCAAAAAATCGCAAGGAAGAGAAAGAAAAAAAAAGGAGAAATGAAATAGCATAAACCTTATGGATTATGCGCCCCCAAATCCGCAGGGTAAATGCACTAGAAATCTAGTTTTTGAAGGTTTGACATGCGAAAATTTCCAAAGCTCGGTCGCTTTGCTCCCTCGCATAATCATTTTCTTTCAGGATTTCGTAATTTCGCGCCCCCAGTATATAGTTCTTAAATTCAAATGGTTCAAAATTTGAAAAAAATAAAGATGTTTTACTAATTGCTTTGCTCGCTATATCATGTACCGTAAGTTTCATAATTATGACACTGCTAAATATTACGCCACCAATACAGGATAAAGTTTATAAAACAACATTTGCAAAGTATCAACTTCTGAAGAAATCTCAACTTTAGGTAGCCTAGCTGAATTTCCCGACTCTTTGTCAAGCCTTTAAGGTTTTCGTTAGTTTTGCTCCCGATTGTAGAAATTAGTGAATAGAAAACCGATTATCAATGTATAAAATTGCGGTTTGGGCACTCGGGGTGAGTGGGGGAGGGGGGGGGGATGCGTAACTTCATTCAATCCATAGATATGCCACTGGCTTCGCTCCCTCGTCGGTTATCAACCCCCTACCCCCCCCCCCCCCCCCAAAAAAAATAAAAAAATCATGAACACAGATCGACACCCCTGATTGGAACACTAATGCTGGAAGTCGAAATACAGCACAGGAACTGTAAAATTTATAAACTACTAAAAATCTTATGGGTACCATGGGTTACACTTCAAGCAAGACAGGTTAATCGGTTTATAGTTTGTTCTGTCACATAATGATGAACACCATCGTTTAAAAAAAAATCACTGTAGAAGATTAAAATGATTTCATCTAGATTACAACTATAACAGACGCGTAGCCATTAGGGCAGTGTGGGCAATTGCCACCCCCCCCCCCCCCCAGTTTGTTTTTGCGCCCCTCAAGTGCAGACCGTGGCCTATGCCCCATCTGCCCGCTTAGATACGCCACTGAATGTAACATTCGAGGTTGAATCAATCATTTTGTTCTTTAAAAATTCTGTTTCTCAGGTGAATGATCTTGTCCAACGTTGTACAGCCAAGAAATCAAAACTGGAGAAGAACATTCATAATGTGGAGTCGCAGCGTAATGAAGTACACACTGCCATACAGAAACTACGGGAAGATGTCAGCCAAGCCTATCGTACCAAGGCCAAGCAACTAGACGAAAATCAACGTATACTCGTTGAGCAAATGGATGCTCTAGAGCGTAGTTTCGATGACGATCTCAACGCTCTGAAATCAAACGACCGACAGACTATCAAAAGCATTTGTAGTTCGATTGATTTGGTGGCTAATGACAGAGTAGGTCGTCTTGAGAGGGATAGTCTATCTGCTCACACGTTGCTCTGTGAGGAGCTGGAAGGCATGTTGAAGAAGATTACGGATCAAACTTCTGCAGCCGCCATAACAGAGAAAGCACAGAGGAAGAGATTCCAGCCTGCAGATAATACAATCCTTGAGCTCGGAAACATCTTAGAATCAGAAACCGAGCCTCCAAGAAGTGGCATGCTGAAGGGAAGTACCGACATGACTGATGATACTTCCGCAACAGCCATAACAGAGAATAAAGCACAGAAGAAGAGAATCCAGCCTGCAGGTGATACTTTTCTTGATCTTGGGAACATCTCACGACCAGATCCCGAGTTGAAAGTCATTAAATGTGTAGATCTACGTGGGGGAATGAGTGGGATGACCAAATACTCTGATGAGAGTGTGGCTATTGGATATGCAAGTATATTTCAACAAGGCATAGGTATCATTGATTCATATGGTAATCAGCAGCAGTATACAAACATACCAAGCGGTACCGCATGTCATGATCTTGCGTTTCAAAGAGTTGGGACGCTATGCATATCGACGGGTACCACTGAACCACATATCTATTCTCCAAATGGATCCAGGAAATCAACCATCCACGTAAGCAGTAATGGATATGATATTAAATTAAGCAGAAGTCCATCAGATGAAATTCTCGTTGCAAACTCTGCAAAACACGTCTACATCTATGACCCGACGGGAAGCACACTCAAACACACAGTCCCAACAAAACACAACATCACAGGCCAGGCATATGCAACCAAGGCGGGTTTGATCGTCACAAGTTCATGTCATCTCAGCAATCCAAGCATGGTGACGGTCTATGACAGGAATGGGAATGCTGGGAAGCCTCTTCAAGCTCCACGTGATGTCTACCTGTATGCTACCGTGGGCGAGCAGGACAGGGTGTATGTAGCGAGTGTTGATTGTAAGAACAGTAACGTGGTGATCAGGCTCTATGACCTTGATGGTTTGAACCTGAAGGAGATAGTTCACTTCAATGCATTGAACCTGGAACTGAATTATAGTTGGTGTTACCTGGTTTCCCTCTCTCCAAAATTACTAGCTTTTGCTTGTTATAAGAAACTATATTTCATTAAAGTGGTGATGTAAATCCCGATATTTCGGAACTTTCTAGCATATATCCTTTATATTTACGATAAGTGAATTATTTTTGTATAAATATTTCTTGGGTAAATTATATAATTCTAATCAAAATAACAACACGAAAGATGAACATGAACATCAGTATAGAAATTAAATGTTGTATACCGTATACTGTATACCGTTTTACTGATTTAAACTATGAATGACACGTTGTCACTCAGTGTAAAAGCTTTGCAAATCGCTCTATTCATGAACAATTTTGTATGCATATTCGTTTTAATTCATAATATTGATGCTAGATTTATTATGCGGCGAATGCTAACGTGATACGATGTATTCCGATTTTCATTATTGTTGTCATTTTAATCCCACTGCTTTTGGTTAGTTTTACCATTGCTAAGCTTGGAGTAATTTGAAGAATCAGATGCCTTTAGAAATAGATTGACCTTTTTAAAATTGACTTTTAAAAAAATAAAATATGAAGAGAAAGAGAGGGAGAGAGAGGAGGGGCATGAAAAAAGAGAGATAGAAAGAGAAGAGAGGGAAAAGAAGGAAAGAAACAGAGAGAAACGGGGTAAAGAAAGAAAGAGGATAGGAAGGTCTGGGTGGGATAAGAGAGAGATAGAGATAGAGAGAGAGAGATAGAGATAGAGAGAGAGAGAAAGAGAGAGAGAGATAGAGAGAGAAAGAGAGAGAAGAAGAAAAAAAGAAAAGTGTTTTTAATAGATGTACTGTAGAAAGAACCCTGCAAGTATGATGCAATAACGGATTAGAAAAATACATATTGCATTATTAACCTAAATTGATTTCTTTAAGAAATCTTCATCATTTCTCTGTGAAGATGATGATGATGATGATGTCATGTATGCAAATCACTGACTTTTATCAACAATTTCGGATTCCTCTATGGCTATGATGTTTATGAATGAAACAAATGAATACGAAATATGTGTTATAAAAATATTTGCAGACATATCAGAGGATATCGATGATGATAATGGTTTTTATTTTGAACATTGTTTACCTCCACTATCAAGGGCATCCTGGATAAATTGAACGAATAAATAAATGATTAAAGAGGATAATTTTCAGGCTGAAGTCTATTGATCATGCCATAAAAAGGCGTTCTCTATAAAACAGTTATTCGTATATTAAATCATTGTCATCATGATTACAGTGTACGGTTACATTATAGATGTTTTTTGTACAGAATGTCTTAAAAAGTTTCAGTGAAATTTTGAAACATTTAGTTACTTTTCTACCATATTTAAAACAAGGGAACTTCATGTGAATGGCATGCGTTTTGTTCTCAGCGGTGTATTAGCAGCAAGGTCTGAACCAAATAATGTTTATTGATACCGTTCATTTTCTTAAATTTTACTTCACACTGAGTTGCCTTGTTTCTGCTATGCCGTAAATATTGTACATATAAAATGACTAGAAAAAAGTAATACTTCTTTAGGTTAATATTTCGAATAAAAACAAGACGAAAAGAAAGAGGGAGAGAAGAAGTCAGAGGAGAGAGAGAGAGAGAGAGAGATGAGATGATAAAAGTGTGAACGTGATATTCTCTAAATGGAAATAATTATTATACAAGGAACCCCACTTAATTGTACAAATTAGAAAAAAAATGGTATTGAATGACTTGGGCAGTCTCACGAGAAATGCCCTTTTTACTTATATGAAAATAAAAATGATGGTCATTTACAAGGCGAATAAGGAAATATATAAAAATTGCATAATCGATATAAATAACAATCGTTATCATTTATTTTTGAGATGCTAATGTGATGCTAATGACCATTATTTATGTAAACAGTATGATCTTAAATTTTATCCACGAATATTAATCTATGCGGATTAACACGTTAGTGAATAAAACACACATCAAATATTTTGTTTGAAGAAAGAGAGATAATGTCAAACGGAGAAAGATAGCTATGATAATGTCTCTTATGTTCAACCTTGTTTTTATCAATGAAAGAGCCTCCCTGGATAAACAGAAAGATGAATAGATGAATAAGAAGATAACTTTGAGGCTACAGGGCTTTGATCAGTACATGTAACAAGAAAGGCACTATGTAAAAACAGTTATTCTAATATCATTACTATCATGATTGCAGTTTAGAGTTACATAATCGATGTTTGTCATCATGATACAGAATGTTTTATATTGTGTTGATGGAAGTACGAAATATTTAATTACTTTTCTGTGATATTTAGAACCGCCGTGGAAATTCATAAGAATGGCATGCGTGTTGTTCTCCGCAACAGGTTATAGAAGCAAAGTCTGATCCAGATAATGTTTACTGGTACAGTTCATTTCCTAAAATTTCAATTCATATACTGAGCCGTATAAAATGTATCTATGCATGTACTGCATTAATGATTTAGCTGATTATCTAGCCACAGTAAAGCTCTGTGGTAAAGGTTTTTTTTAATAATAAAATCTACTACAGCTATACTACTACTACTACTACTACTACTACTGCTACGAAATACTACTACAATATTTCATTAGTATGTACACATCTACATGATCTAAATCATGTTTGTCAATAATAATTTATGATGTTATAGAGCAATGTCATATACACTTATTTCAGAGATGATTATTTTTCTTTTTTCTTTTCTTTTTCTTTTAGAAAGTTGTGCGAAAAGCAAGCACAGTATGTTATGTTATGCTATACTATGCTGCCATTTCAAATCTAATATCCATCTGTTTTATGATGGTTACTTATACTGAGCAGAAGGAGGAGGAGGAGGAAAAAGAAGATCTGCTGATAACGATACTATTATTACTTTTGTTAATACACTGTATTATTCATCTTGCAAATAATAATGATATGGGCATAATCGGACACTTTTATAATATTTAACGACACACTATTAAATCTTAAGCGGTGTATTCTCATAAATGTGTCTTCAGGCTTATCCTTTGAAAAGATATTGAATTGATGCATATTGATAACGATGACGTGGATGGTAAGAATGATAAGAACGATGGGAATGATGACGGGAATGTCATTCAGGTTTCTAATTCCTTCAGGGCACATAATTATCGACAAGTTTCTCTCTCGACCAGGTGCAGGGTTTGAATACCTGGGAAGCGTCCCTCTTTTTGCAACCCAGCTGAGGTGTGGGTTCTCCTCACAGAAGAAGATCTGGGGAGCGTTTTGTCAGTGATTTTTACTGACAAATTTGCTCTCAACCAATCAGATGCAAGGGTTTCAGTAGCTTATAACAGTTCTCGGTAAAAATCACTGACAAAACACTTGATGAAACATTCCCCTGATGACGGACATTATTTGTTAAATGTGTTGTGTGATGTTCATGGCGGCAGGAGCTACAGCCATGATTACAATTTAGAGTGTATTTTATTTTAAATGAGATAGTGAGTTGATACCTAAGGGGAATTATTTATTCAAGTGTACCGGTTGTTGGTGATGGTTGTAGAAGCTAAAGCTTAGGTTATAATTTGGGATGGAAAATTGTGTAAAATCAGGGCTGTCTCATAGAGCATTGCAATTGATCTGAATTAACAACAACTTCATTCACATTTGATCGCAATGGCAAATACATGGATGTGCATAGGGGGTGTCCTAACTAAACTATCGATCGAATTATTTGCGATCGATTTAGATTAATGGCAACTCATTTTAAGTTCCCAACCTTATTTCACCCCCTTACTAATGATACATATTATAATATGTATATTCATGACAAATACGAGTTTAGAGTTCGGACGAATAGTCTACTATGAGCCTTTGCCGCCCCAGAAAAAAGCAATAAAGCTAACCAATCAATTTAGTACTAGCGGTTCTTCTGTTTGCATGAAAATTGAAGTTCCAAAACTTCACTTTTCTTTCACCTATTATTTGCATCATTGTTTACGTTGCATTTCATGTATTATTCTATTTACTTTCTTCTTCTTCTTCTTTTTTTTTTTTGGGGGGGGGGGGGGGGGGCAGGGGAACGGGGGCATCGTTCTCCTGCAGTTCAGCTCACCGTAGTGTTGGCTTTCTTGGGGGCATGTGGGGCTACCTGCCTCATGGCATTTTAATTTTGCTCACTGCTGTTTAAATTTGGATACACCACTTTTGAAATACTAAACATAATAGCGCCAACTCACAAAAATGTCCACATTGAGAACGAGGTCAAATGTACATCAGGCGAGCTCTGGGGAAAACCACCTCTATTCAAAGCGCATATTATTAGTTCATGCACAATGCAGAAAATAGCATGCAGATTTGAATAACACAGATGTTACTATAGTCACCATTATTGCCTCATGTACATGATGTATTGAGTTAACAGGACTTGTGCGTAAAGAACTCGTTGTGGCGTATTCAATGATCAATATCAATATGGACTCGGGTAAACAGAATCCGACACCGCAAGTTTAATCTCGCGAAATACGGAGACAAGGTATCTGTGGTAGTGTTCTTCTTGCACGCAACAAACCTCACAGCAAAGCAGAGTCAGTGTTATATTAGAAAAGTTGAGTTCTATAAGATTCTTTGCAAGGCTGTTTTATTTATTTGCTGGAAATTCGCACACGCACTACCACACTGCATCCATGGCCGAGAAGCAGGAAGATTATTATGTACATCATGTTTGTCAATAATAATGTATAATGATATAGAACAATGTCATACTAATTTCAGATATTACCATTTTTCTTCTTTTTTCCTTTTGCTTTTAGAAAGTTGTGCGAACATCAAGCACAATACGTAAGATGATATACTTGAATAATAATTGTTTCCAGATACTTTCTTGTGTTCCCCCGTTCATCCAAAATGACTTTGCAATCGACAATAAGCGTTTGTCAGCTATATTGAACTTAATGTTAATGCCCCATTACTGAAAGCTATACTATCATTTCAAATTAATATTAATCTGTTTTCTGATGGTTACTGACGTTGATATAATGCTAAGATAACAATGAGATGATAAGGATAATCAGGAAGGTAAGAGGAGGGAAGAGGAATGGAATAACAGTGACGAACACAGTAATGATAGTAATTATCAATGTTAAAATCTGCTGACTGGAGTTATTGTTATCATTCATCTTGCGAATGACAATAATACTGGTATAACTGAAAACTGTTATAAAATGTAATGAATGGCGACATTGCACGCTATTAAATCCTAGCGGCGTATGCTCATGAATGTGTCTTCATGCTTTATCCTTTTAATAGTTAATGAATTATTGATGCATATTGATAGTGATGACGTGGTGACAATGGTAATGATGATAACGATGAAAATGACGATGGGAATGTAATATTCATGTCGCTTTTAATATGCTATTCAGGTTTCGCATATCCTCAGTTGCCTCTCTTGACGAGTAGTGTTTGCGTGTTGTGTGTTGGTCATGCATGCCTGCAGATACTTCAGCAAGGATTGCAATGTATAGTGTAATTTGTTTTAAATGAGATACATGTATCCTGAATAGTTGATTGTGTGTGTCCCCTATTTCAACAGATGATACATAATACCACAGTCACACCAACAACACCGACACAACAACACAGGTGTGACGGTGGTATAATATTTAAAATTACGAGTTGGAGTGGGTTGAACGAATATTGTCTCACCTGTTCACAGTGCGTATCAAAAAATAAGTACACACTTTCTTAATATCGTCCAAAATGATAATTTTACAGTATCGATTTAATTTTTTCTTCTAAAATTATTGATGGGTATCTCTATAATCGGATGACACTATGAGTATTAACAATATTTCAAACTTGGGTGATCGAGTACTGGCTGTCAGTTTTGAAAACTCGCGAAAATCGGCCTCGGTCTTAAATTTGATCAAGTGCATATCAGGCAGAGACTGCATAGGCTCTACTTAATATGAATAATTGATTTGAACAATCATTTAATCCTTAATAGTAGAGTAGCAACACTATGTCTACATTTTTTGATAACTTCTTGAATTACTCGGGCAGTCTCACGAGAAACGAACTTACTTTCATGAAAATAAGAAAGATGGCCAAGGCGAATAAGCAAAATATATATAAAAGTGGACAATTAGTATAACAATCGTCAGTTATTTTGTGAGATGCTAATGACCATCATTTACATGTAAATGGGGTCATTCATGTAAGCAATAATGATCTTGACATTTATCCACATATATTATTCTATGAGGATTATCATGTTAGTAAATAAAACGGAGTTCAATATTTAGTAAAAACCAAACCAAACAAAACAAAACATTAGGAGGTAACGCCATACGTGGAAGGATAGCTATGGTCTTCATGTTCAACCTTGCTTCATTACTGAAATGGCCTCCCTGAATAAAGAAAATCATAAATATATGAATAAAGAATATATGTTTGAGGCTAAATGGATTTGGCCAGTTACATTATTTAACTAGAAAGGCGCTGTATGAAAAGAGTTATTCTAACATCATCACTATCATGATTACAGTTTACTGTTACATAATCGATGTTTGTCATCATGATACAGAATGTTTTATATTGGATTGATGGAAGTTCAAAACATTCATTTACTTTTCTATCATAAGAATGGCATGCCCGTTGTTCTTTCCAGTGGGTTGTATCAGCGGCAAAGTCTGATATGATCCAGATAATGCTTACTGGTACAATTCATTTTATGAGATTTCACTTCATATGCTGAGTCATATAATACCCGCTATGTAATAAAAAGTATATATGTACTGCATTAATGATTTAACTAATCATTTAGCGCTTGCCCAATAAAGCTCTTTGGCAAATGTTATTTTTTTTCTAATCAAATCTACTACTACAATGTTTCATAATCACATCTAAATCATATTTGTCAGTAATAATGTATATTGATGTAGAACAGTGTCATATAATTGTTTCAGAGATTATGTTTACATTTATTATATGTAGATATATCCGAACTTAAGGTTAATCCCTCTGTCCTAGAAAGTTATTTATTCAGTCGTATTATCCATCTAGTTTATGATGGTTACCATGGTTAATAATAATAATATTCCGCTTTTATATGCGCCTAATACATCGGTGATGTCTCTTTAAGCGCTTTATAGATATATTATTACCCCAGTCATCGGATTCTGGCATGCCCGCACACAGTGTATGCACATTCTCCGCTCCGTGGGGATGATAATAATAACACTGAATGAAGAATAATTATAACACTGCAGATGATAGGGATAATTAAAAGGAGGAGGAGGAAGAAGAAGAATGAAATAATAGTAAATCAGAGTTGTATATAATAGACGGTAACGATAACAATGATCAATACTAAAATCTGCTGGTAATGATATAATTATCATTTATGTCGAAAATGACAATGACATTGGCATAATTGAACACTGTTATACTTAATGGAAGACGACACTGAACGCTATTAAATCTAAGCGGTATATTTCTCATAAACGTGTCTTCATGTCTTATTCTTTGATTAGTTACTGTATTGATGCATATTGATAATGATGACGTGGATGACAATGATAATGATGATAAAGATGATAATGATGACGGGAATGAATTATTCATGCCGTTTTTAATAAACTATTCAGGTTTTGAATTCCTTCCGGACATATATCGACAGTTGCCTCTCCTGACCCAAGTGTAGTATTTGAGTACCTGTTAAACCATTGCTATGACGTCAATCTATTCAATAAAGTGTAGATTATTTTTACGAATGTACGCAATGGTTTAAATCAGAGAAAAGCATTGGAAGTGTAGATTCGCCACTCCCAATCTACTCGGCTACGCCTCGTAGATTCGGAACTACGAATCTACACTTCCTCAGCTATTCTCCTTCATATAATGAGCATTATTTCTTAAAATGTGTTGTGTGTTGGTCAAGCCGGCTACCAAAGCGACAGCAGTGAGTACAATGTGGAGTGTATTTTGTTTTTAATGGGATAGTGAGTGCCTACGTGATGTGAATTGAATTATTTTTTTCAGTGTGATGGTGACGGCTTTATAAGCTAAAGCCAGGTTACAATTTGGGGTGGAAATTGTTAAAAATCAGGGCCTTCTCAAAGAGCATTGTAATAGACCGCTTCTGTAATGTATACAAATTTATGCACATATATTCTCTGAGCACTTAGTGACGAGCTATTCCATGAACCTGCTTTTTTATAATTGGGCCTCAATGCTTGGAATCCAGTTTGCATACATTATTTGTAGCTATGTCCGGCAAGCCTCCGGCAATTAAGCTTCCAGGTTGTCAAGAACAACCTTTCTTTGAAAGGTATGCATAACATTTGCATACATTACCGAAGCGGTCTATTGATCTGAATTAACACCAACTGCATACAATGACAAATATATGCATAGGAGGTATTCAAGAGATTTTAACTATACCATTATTTGCGATCGATTTGGAATAATCCCAACTCATTTTAAGACACAGCTCGGATCTTCTAAGTTCCTAATCCCATTTAATCCCCTAACCAAAGATACATTATGACTTGTGTATTCATGAAAAAAATGACTTTAGAATTCGAATTGATATTGTATCATGCTGCACCACCTTATATCAACAGTGACATATCCAGTATAGAGCAACGCCAAACTACTACGACCCTTGACCTGCCCAGGAAAAAAAATTCAATAAAAAATCAACCAATAGTTTAATACTCGTGGATCTTTTGCTTGCCCAAAAATGAACTTTTAAAACTGTAATTTTCTTTCAGATATTTTCATTCTAATATTCAATTATTTATCCATATATTTAATTGCATCATTGTTTACGTTGCATTTCATTCATTATTCATCTTACATTCTATTTTGTATTTCTATTTTATTTGTTTATTTATTTATTTATTTAATTCATTCATTTATTTATTATTCATTTATTTTCAGTTTGTATATATTATTTTTTTATATTTCTTATCTAAATTTGTATTAATTAATTAATTTATTTTATTAATTTATTATTTTTTTTATCTTTATTTCATTTTATTTCATTTCATTTCATTTATTCATTTATTTATTTATCTATTATTATTATTTTTTTTTTTTATTTACTTGTTTATTTATTATTATTATTATTATTTGGGAGGGGGGGGGGAATTGAACTGGCGCATCGTTCTCCTGCAGTCCAGCTCACCGTAGTGTTTGCTTTCTTGGGGGCATGTGGGGCTACCTGCCTCATAGCATTTTAATTTTACCCACTGCTATTTTAATTTGGATACACCACTTTTGAAGCTCAAGATTGAACTTGGAATATACATGTACAACATTTTTTGTGCAACGTCAACGATTCGCTGAACATAAATAGCGCCAACTCCCTGAAATTGTCCACAGTGAGAACGAGGTCAAAGGTACAATCAGGCGAGCTCTGGGAAAACTAAAAAAACTAAAATTACTATTCAGGGCGCATATTAGTTCATGTAGAATGCAGAAAATGATACGCAGCTTTGTTAACACGGCTAGGTACATTATTGCCTCACGTTGTAAGTTGTATGTATGAGCTTACATTTTGGTAATGAATGATTAATATCAATGCTGACTTGCAAGATAATTCTAGACTCAGTAGTCTAGAGATATTCTTCTTACACACAACAAACTTCACAGGAGGCTGGTTTATTCTATTTGCTAGGAGTTCGCACATTACATCCATGGCCGAGAAGCAGGAAAAAGAGGAAGTTCCGAACTCCGTGCAAGGTTTGACGTGTCCACTGTGTCTTGATATCTTTGCCGATGCAACCATTCTAACTTCTTGCGGACACTCCTTCTGTCGGAAATGTCTCAAGAAATACGACCTATCCCACCAGGACCTTGATCACATGGTCTGCCCTCTCTGCAGGAAAGACACGAAGTTGTCAGCAAACCGCGTCGATGATCTTCTATCCAATGTGTCCATCAACGGACTCGTAGACAACTACCACGAAAAATGTGGGGGAGCCAACGCCATCCTGGAGATGCGACAAAAATGCACTGTCTGCAATCTCCAGGAACATGCTGTGTCTTTCTGTACAACATGCAATACATACATGTGTGATAAATGCCTTGGTGGCCACAAACAACTAAAGTTATTCTTCGAAGGTCATGAGATCATATCCATACAGGATATCACCGAAGGGAAGGTCAGCATCGGTCATTCCTCAGAGAAGTGCTCGATCCATAAACAGGAGAACAAAGATATGTTCTGCGAGGATTGTAAGGTGCACGTCTGTTTCAAGTGCGTGATCATCGGTCATCGTGATCACAAGATAACGTCACATGAGGACTTTGAGAAGGAATTACTGGTTAAGGTTAGTCGCCAACATAACATTGTTTTAGTCATACCATACGTCATTCAAGTATGTTAATCCTAAACAAACATCAGATTTGCATATTATATGTTTTCATATGAGATGTGATAACTAAAAATATTCACACACACTTAATCATTATAAACGTTTTTACTGTTTAAAATGGTAGGGTGAATAATCTCCGGTGTAATGAAATGGGTGAAGAAAGTGATATGAATTCTTGTGATACGAATGATTATTCAAGTTACGACCTAAGCAGTATCATCAATGTCGTTATCTTCGCAGGATTTAAACCATAAATAACTAGAATTCCTTTGATATTCGTAAGAGAAAAATAATGATAGTGTTAGTAGCTTTCGTGATTTTGTATAAAAGAAGAAGAAGAAGAAGAAGAGTTGCTTTATCGAGTTAGTCCGTGTAGAATCCTTTGTGGACATTATATTACATGTAAAATTATTGGAACACTAATGCTGGAAGACGAATTACAGCACTCGAACTTTTATTAACTTTTAATAATTCTTACACGCTGGTACACTTCAAGCAAGACGAGTTTCACTATAAAATTTCTTCGTTTGTAGTTTGTTCTTTTTCGTAATGTACACAACTGATGAAGAAAATAATCAGCATAGTAGTTTAAATTGATTTAATCTAGATTACAACTATGAGTTAGTAAACCCTCCTCTTCCTTTTCTATGACACACTCAGGGCGCTGTTTCACACAGTTCTATGCTGTACTTAAAAAATATTTACTGTAACATGTCTCAATGTTTCATCATGACTGTAACCAGTGGCGTATCTAGGGATTATGGCGCCCAGGGCAAACTATAAAATTGCCCCCCCCCCCCCCAACTCAAACCGATCAGCTCAAGAAACAAACAAGGGCCCTGTTTCATAAACTTTTCTTATAAAAAAATAACTGCCCATTTCTATGCCAAATTCGCTCTCAGCCAATCAGATTCAGTGATTTCAGTAGCTTACAATAATTAATGTAACTTGTTATTGATAACACCTTTTTAAACGGTGCCCCAGATGGAACTAGTAGCACTTCAAAATAAACACAATTTGATAAGTAACTACAGTAGAAGCATGAAAGCGAGTAAGCAAATCCATCGTGAGTGACTTTCAACCCTAAAAACACGATTTATAATGTATTTTATCTCTTAGAACAATCGACAAGGGAGCACAGCAACCGAGTGTTAGAGTTTCATTCAAAATTTTAACATTAAAAAAGGTATACAATCTTATACCTTTACTCGGTGCGCAAGATTAAGGACCTGAAATAATATTTTTTTTCGAGGAATGATGAGTGAGGTGACTGAACATTTTGAATGTTGAATCTTTGAAAATGCTATTTGGGGTTCCAAATCCAAGAAGAACCTGAAACTTATTATGCTAGGAAACATAGGAACGAGTGTTAGAATTTTTCGAATTTGGTAACCATTTAATGCCATCTAACCATTTAACCATCTATGCACTATCTTTTAATTAGGTAAATGATCTTGTCCAACGTTGTACAGCCAAGAAATCAGAACTGGAGAAGAACATACAGAAAGTGGAGTCACAGCGTAGTGAAGTACACACTGCCATACAGAAACTACGGGGAGATGTCAGCCAAGCCTATCATACCAAGGCCAAGCAACTCGACGAAAATCAACGTATACTCGTTGAGCAAATGGATGCTCTAGAGCGTAGTTTCGATGACGATCTCAACGCTCTGAAATTAAACGACCGCCAGAAGATCAAAAGCATTTGTAGTTCAATGGATTTGGTGGCCAATGACAGACTGGGTGGTCTTGAGACAGACAGCCTGTCTGCTCACAAGTTGCTCTGTGAGGAGCTGGAGGGCATGCTAAAGGAGGTTACCGATGACACTTCTGCAGCTGCCATAACAGAGAAAGCACAGAAGCAGAGATTCCAGCCTGCAGATGATACTTGTCTTGATCTCGGGAACATCATAGAACCAGATCCCGAGTTGAAAGTAATTCAATGTGTAGATCTACGTGGGTGCATGAATGGAATGACCAACTACTCTCATGACAGTGTGGCTGTGGGATATAGGAATGCACATGGTATAAATATCATTGATTCAAATGGTAAACAGCAGCAGTATGCAAACATACCAAGCGGTGTCGAATATTATGGTCTTGTGTTTCAAAGAGATAAGACGCTATGCATTTCGAAGAGTACCACTGAAACACACATCTATTCTCCAAATGGATCCAGGAAATCAACCATCCACGTGAGCAGTACTGGAGCATTGAACATTTTGAAATTAAGTAGAAGTCCATCAGATGAAATCCTCGTTACAAACTTTGCAAACCACGTCTACATCTATGACCCGACGGGAAGCACACTCAAACACACAGTCACAACAAAACACAACGTCACAAGCCAGGCATATGCAACCAAGGCGGGTTTGATCGTCACAAGTTCATGTCATAACAGCAATCCAAGCATGGTGACGGTTTATGACAGGGATGGGAATGCTGGGAAGCCTCTTCAAGCTCCACGCGATGTCTACCTGTATGATACCGTGGACGAGCAGGACAGGGTGTATGTAGCTAGTGTTGATCGTAAGAACAGTAACGTGGTGATCAGGCTCTATGACCTTGATGGTCTGAACCTGAAGGAGATAGTTCACTTCAATGCATTGAACCTGGAACTGAATCATAGTTGGTGTTACCTGGTTTCCCTCTCTCCAAAATTACTAGCTTTTGCATGTGGTAAGAAACTATATTTCATTAAAGTGGTGATGTAAAACCCGGTATTTCAGAACTTTTTAGCATATATCCTTTATATTTACGATTATATACTTACATATATTGACTTTTTTATATAAAAGTGAATTATTTTTGTAACTCTAAATACTTCTTGGGTAAAATTATATAATTCTAATCAAAATAACAACACGAAAGATGAACATGAACATCAGCATAGAAATTAAACTTTACCTCGTCCTTTGATAAAATGTTGTATATCGTATACTGTATACCGTTTTCCTGATTTAAACTATGAATGACACTTTGTCACTCAGTGTAAAAGCTTTGCAAATCGCTATATTCATGAACAGTTTTGTATGCATATTCGTTTTAACTCATAATATTGATGCTAGATTTATTATGCGGCGAATGCTAACGTGATACGATGTATTCCGACTTTCATTATTGTTGTCATTTTAATCCCACTGCTTTTGGTTAGTTTTACCATTGCTAAGCTTGGAGTAATTTGAAGAATCAGATGCCTTTAGAAATAGATTGACCTTTTTAGAAATGAGAATATGAACAGAAAGAGAGGGAGAGAGAGGAGGGGCGTGAAAAAAAGAGATAGAAAGAGGAGGGAGGGAAAAGAAGGAAAGAAACAGAGAGAAACGGGGTAAACAAAGAAAGAGGATAGGAAAGCCTGATGGAGTAAGAGAGAGATAGAGAGAGAGTGAGAGTGACAGAGAGTGAGAGTGACAGAGAAAGAAAAGTGTTTAGACTCCGTGATGTACTGTATAAAGAACATTAACCCTGCAAGTATCATGGAATTACTGCTTTTGAAAGACATTGATAGTTTTAGAAGAAAAATATTGTGTAGAAAAGAGAGATAATCATTCCAAGACGGATTAGAAAAATACATATCGCATTATTAATCTAAATTGATTTCTTTAAGAAATCTTCATCATTCCTTTGTGAGATGATGATGTCATTTATGTAAATCACTGACTTTTATCAACAATGTCTGATTCCTCTATGGCTATGATGTTTATGAATACGAAATATGTGTTATAAAAATATTTAGTGATAGTGGTTTTTATTTTCAACATTGTTTACCTCCACTATTAAGGGCATACTGGATAAATAGAACGAATAAATAAATGAATAAAAAGAACATAATTTTCAGCCTGAAGTTCATTGATCATGCAACAAAAAGGCGTTCTATAAAGAAACAGGTATTCGTGTATTAAATCATTATTATCATGATTACAGTGTACGGTTACATTATAGATGGTTTTTCTTTCAGAATGTCTTATATTGTTTCAGTGAAATTTCGAAAACATTCAATTACTTTTCTACGATATTTAAAACCATGAAACTTCACATGAATGGCATGCGTGTCGTTCTCAGCGGTGTATTATATCAGCAAGGCCTGAACCAGATAATGTTTATTGATACAGTTCATTTTCTTAGATTTTACTTCACACTGAGTCGCCTTGTTTCTGCTATGCAGTAAATATTGTACATATAGAATGACTAGAAAAAATAATACTTCTTTAGGTTAATATTTCGAATAAAAACATGACGAAAAGAAAGAGGGAGAGAAGAAGTCAGAGAAGAGAGAGAGAGAGAGAGAGGGAGAGAGATGAGATGATAAAAGTGTGAACGTGATATTCTGTAAATGGAAATAATTATTATACAAGGAACCCCACTTAATTGTACAAATTAGAAAAAAATATGGTATTGAATGACTTGGGCAGTCTCACGAGAAATTCCCTTTTTACTTTATATATGAAAATAAAAATGATGGTCATTTACATGGCGAATAAGGAAAATTGCATAATCGCGATAAATAACAATCGTTATCATTTATTTTTGAGATGCTAATGTGATGCTAATGACCATTATTTATGTAAACAATATAATCTTAAATTTTATCCACGAATATTAATCTATGCGGATTAACACGTTAGTGAATAAAACACACATCAAATATTTTGTTTGAAAAAAGAGAGATATAATGGAGAAAGATAGCTATGATAATGGCTCTCATGTTCACCCTTGTTTTATCAATTAAAGGGCGTCCCTGGATGAAGAAAAAGATAAATAGATGAATAAAGAATATAACTTTGAGGCTAAAGGGCTTTGATTAGTACATGTAACAAGACAGGCACTATGTAAAACAGTTATTCTAATATCATTACTATCATGATTGCAGTTTAGAGTTACATAATCGATGTTTGTCATCATGATACAGAATGTTTTATATTGTGTTGATGGAAGTACGAAATATTTAATTACTTTTCTGGGATATTTAGAACCGCCGTGGAAATTCATAAGAATGGAATGCGTGTTGTTTTCCGCAATAGAATGTAGTATAGAAGCAAATTCTGATCCAGATAATGTTTACTGGTACAGTTCATTTCCTAAAATTTCAATTCATATACTGAGCCGTATCATATGTAATATAAAATGCATCTATGCATGTAATGCATTAATGATTTAGCTGATTATCTAGCCACAATAAAGCTCTGTGGTAAAGGTTTTTTATCTCACCTAAGCCTATGGCTCGAGTGAGCTATTGCGATGGAAATTTGTCCGTCGTCCGTTAACTTTTTACATTTTCATCTTCTTCTCCAAAACCCATGATCGGAATTCAACCAAACTTGGTAGGAATCATCCTTAGGGGTAGGGGACCCAAAGTTGCTAAAATGGTACATGTGGCCCTTAGGGGGCCCAGGGGGAGGGCCCCCAATTGTAAAAGCTATGTAAATATTAAACATCTTCTTCTCCAGAACCAGGCATAGCTCAGACTTGGTATTTTGTATGGAGATACCTCTATAGATGAAGAATGAATGTTGTTCATGAAATTTCTCTGAGTGGCCCTATAGGGGCCCTGTGGGGGTAACATACTGGAGGGGGGGGGGGGGGCGCTGCCAGGCAAAATGTACATTCTGATCTTCTTCTCCAAAACACATGATCGGAATTCAACCAAACTTGGTAGGAATCATCCTTAGGGGTAGGGGACCCAAAGTTGCTAAAATGGTACATGTGGCCCCCCAGGGGGGGGGGGGGGCCCAAGGGGAGGGCCCCCAATTGTAAAAACTATGTAAATTTCAAACATCTTCTTCTCCAGAACCAGGCATAGCTCAGACTTGGTATTTTGTATGGAGATACCTCTATAGATGAAGAATGAATGTTGTTCATGAAATTTCTCTGAGTGGCCCTATAGGGGCCCTGTGGGGGTAACATACTGGAGGGGGGGGGGGGGGGGCGCTGCCAGGCAAAATGTACATTCTGATCTTCTCCAAAACACATGATCGGAATTCAACCAAACTTGGTAGGAATCATCCTTAGGGGTAGGGGACCCAAAGTTGCTAAAATGGTACATGTGGCCCCTAGGGAAGCCCAGGGGGAGGGCCCCCAATTGTAAAAGCTATGTAAATTTCAAACATCTTCTTCTCCAGAACCACGCATAGCTCAGACTTGGTATTGTGTATGGAGATACCTCTATAGATGAAGAATGAATGTTGTTCATGAAATTTCTCTGAGTGGCCCTGTAGGGGCCCTGTGGGGGCCCTGTGAGGGTAACATACTGGAGGGGGGGGGGGGCGCTGCCAGGCAAAATGTACATTCTGATCTTCTCCAAAACACATGATCGGAATTCAACCAAACTTGGTAGGAATCATCCTTAGGGGTAGGGGATCCAAAAGTGCTAAAATGGTACATGTGGCCCCCAGGGGGGCCCAGGGGGAGAGCCCCCAAGTATAAAAGCTATGTAAATTTCAAACATCTTCTCCAGAACCAGGAATAGCTCAGAATTGGTATTGTGTATGGAGATTTTTTTCTGGGTGGCCCTATAGGGGTCTGTGGGGGTAACATACTGGAGGGGGGGGGGGGGGGGGGGGGCAAGTTGTCCGCCATCCATAAACTTTTTACATTTTCAGCTTCTTCTCCAAAACCCATGATTGGAATTTAACCGAACTTGGTAGGAAGCTCAGACTTGGTATTGTGTATAGAGATACTTCTATAGATGAAGAATGAAAGTTGTTCATGTGCTAGAGAGAACATGCACCAGATGTGAATTGATCCACTTCAGGTGAGCGTCGTGCCCCCTGGGGCTCTTGTTTAATAATAAAATCTACTACAGCTATACTACTACTACTACTACTACTGCTACGAAATACTACTACAAAATTTCATTAGTATGTACACATCTACATGATCTAAATCATGTTTGTCAATAATAATTTATGATGTTATAGAGCAATGTCATATAAACTTATATCAGAGATGATTGTTTTCTTTTTTCTTTTCTTTTTCTTTTAGAAAGTTGTTCGAAAAAGCAAGCACAGTATGTTATGTTATGCTATACTATGCTGCCATTTCAAATCTAATATCCATCTGTTTTATGATGGTTACTGACATTGATAATGTTAAGATTAACAATGATGACAATGGAGATGATACTGAGCAGAAGGAGGAGGAGGAAGAAGAAGAAGAATAAATATAGATGGGTAATTGGTAATGATGATGATATTAACCATATCAAAATCTGCTGATAACGGTTCTATTATTATTTTTGTTAATATTATTCATCTTGCAAATAATAATGATATAGGCATAATCGGACACTTTTCTAATACTTAACGACATTGCACGCTATTAAATCTAAGCGGTGTATGCTCATAGATGTGTCTTCTGTCTTATCCTTTGAAAAGATATTGAATTAATGCATATTGATAACGATGACGTGGATGATAAGAATGATAAAAACAATGGGAATGATGACGGGAATTTCATTCAGTTTCGAATTCCTTCAGGGCACATAATTATCGACAAGTGTCTCTCTCGACCCAGGTGCAGGGTTTGAATACCTGGGAAGCGTTTCATCAGATGTTTTGTCAGTGATATTTTACTGACAAATTTGCTCTCAACCAATCAGATGCAAGTGTTTCAGTAGCTTATAACAGTTCTCGGTAAAAATCACTGACAAAACACTTGATGAAACATTCCCCTGATGACGGACATTATTTGTTAAATGTGTTGTGTGATGTTCATGGCGGCAGGAGCTACAGCCATGATTACAATTTAGAGTGTATTTTGTTTTAAATGAGATAGTGAGTGGATACCTGATGGGAATTATTTATTGAAGTGTACCGGTTGTTGGTGACGGCTGTAGAAGCTAAAGCATAGGTTTGGGATGGTAATTGTGTAAAATTAGGGTCGTCTCATAGAAGCATTGCAATTGATCTGAATCAACAATAACTTCATTCAAATTCCAATGGCAAATATGTGCATAGGGCGTATTCAAATGATTGTAACTATACTATCGATCGAATTATTTGCGATCGATTTAGATTAATGGCAACTCAATTTAAGTTCCTAATCCTATTTTTATTTAGGGCAGGAATTTCTGCATTTATTGTCAAATCAAATAACAAATTTACAAACAATTATAATAATAAATATACAACATAGGCCTAATTGTTCAAAAAAATGTGACAATTAAATAAGAATGACAATAGAATAAAGACATGATTATAAATCGAAATGAACAAGTAGAAAGAACAGAAATGCAGGGGCCAGCTATCTTAAGCAAAATGCTTGAATGAATAGCAGCCAGTGGAAAGGGCTACATGGAAACCATACTTAATATAAATGTCTATATCATAATAGCGATGTCACTAACTGGAAAAAAAAAATATTTACTACAAAAAAAAAAAGGGGGGAAGGGAAGGGATTAAAGTGAAGTGTGTGCAAGTGGGTGCACGTGCAGGTGAGAAGTTTACGAATAAGTGGATAGCAAATACTTCTTTAACGAAGCTTTAAAAGAAAAAAGAGATACGGCGTGTTTAATATCATGAGGTAAATTGTTCGAAACATCTGGACCGTGATGTCTTATCGTTTTTTGGGCTATTATTAATTTTGGATTTGTTAAATGAAGATCTGATGAATGTCGTGTCGGGTAGGAATGGACATCTCTGTTGTAGATAAAAATATTATGAAAGGATATTGGTGTGGCGTTGGTGGAAAATTTATACATAAATATAGCAGTTTGGTAGGTGCGAATATCGTTAATTTTCAATGTTTTAAACTTATGAAATATAGGATCGGTGTGGGCTAAGTAATGAGAATGAGAACAGATACGGAGTGCTTTCTTTTGAAGACGCAACATAGTGTCTATATTCATTTTGTTACTATTTCCCCATACTATGTTACAGTACGATATATGTGACAAAATAAATGAGTTGTAAAGCATCAATAGCGATCTTTGAGAAAGATAATATTTGAATTTATATAAAATACCTATGCCTCTTGCTACCAACATGCTAATGTTACGAACGTGACTATTCCAGGTTACATTTGAGTCGATCAATATACCTAAAAATTTTGTTTCATGTTTTTCGGTAACGGGCATGTCATCAATAAAAATATTATTACGAAATACATGTGTAGAATTAATGTGTTTAAAGTACATGAAGTTTGTTTTGTTTATATTGAGGGAGAGTTTATTGGATTTAAACCACAATGATAATTTCTTTAGTTCTAGATTCAGAGTTGTAACAAGCATATTTAAATTTTGGTGTGAATAAAATATGTTAGTATCATCTGCAAATAAAACGTATGTTAGTAAAGGTGATGCATTGACAATATCATTCATATATATTAAAAACAGCAAGGGCCCTAAGATTGAGCCCTGTGGTACTCCACATTTCACAGTACATATATTAGATGATTTGGATTTAAAATTAACATATTGACGTCTATTGTCTAAGTAGTCCTTAAACCAGGAAAGTACGATCCCTCTGATGCCATATGTCTTTAATTTACATAATAATATAGCATGATCCATTGTATCGAATGCCTTCGATAAATCCATAAAAACCCCAACAGTGTGCTCCTTTTTTGAAAATGAATCGGTTATTTTGTCGTAAAGTTGTAAGATTGCGTAGTCAGTCGAATGATTTTTTCTGAAGCCATATTGGTTGGGAATTAATAATTTATTCATATCCAAAAAAGAGTATAAACGTTTGTAAACAATTTTTTCAAGTATTTTAGAAAAGCTTGGTAACAACGAGATTGGGCGATAATTTGCGATACGGCATGGGTCATCTTTTTTAAATATTGGAATTATTTTGGCAAGTTTTAGTGAATTAGGAAAAATTCCCTGGGAAAGAGATAGATTGAAAATATGTGCCAGCGGGGAAGCCAGGAAATGAATAATTTGTTTTAATAGATATACACTTATTCCATCATGGCCACTAGATTTAGAAGGACTTAGAGATCGAACAATTTCTAAAATTTCATGAACATTCGTTGGATTAAAAAATAATGAGTGTTCGGTATGATTATTTAGATATTGTGAAAAATCATTATCATTAGTAACAATCTTTGAGGCCAATTTAGGGCCAACATTAGTAAAATATGTATTGAATGCATCAGCAATAAGACCATTGTCTTTAATGGAATTTCCATTCTCTAAAAATTCAACATTTTGTACATTTTCTCTTTTTTTACCTAACATTTCATTAATTGTATGCCATAATGTTTTGTTATTGTCTTTATTGCTTTCAATTTTGTCAGAGAAATATGATTTTTCATCCCCTTACTCATGATACATTATGAGTTGTGCATTCATGACAAATATGAGTTTAGAGTTCGGACGAATAGTGTGCCATACCAAGGCTAGTGCAGAGCCAGTCTACTATGACCCTTTGCCGCCCCAGAAGAAAACAAGCAATAAAGCTAACCAATCAATCTAGTACTAGCGGTTCTTCTGCTTGCATGAAAATGGAAGTTCCAAAATTTTATTTTCTTTCATATATTATCAGTTTTTATTAATTATCCATCTATCATTGTTTTACGTTGCATTTCACGTATTATTCCATTTACTTTTTTTGGGGGAGGGGGCAGGGGAACGGGGGCAATCGTTCTCCTGCAGTTCAGCTCACCGTAGAGTTGGCTTTCTTGGGGGCATGTGGGGCTACCTGCCTCATGGCATTTTAACTTTACTCACTGCTGTTCAAATTTGGATACACCACTTTTGAAATGCTAAACATAATAGCGCCATCTCACTGAAAATGTCCACATTGCAACGAGGTCAAATGTACATCAGGCGTGCTCTGGGGAAACCCACTTCTATTCAAAGCGCATAATTAGTTCATGTACAATGCAGAAAATAGCATGCAGCTTTGAATAACGCGGCTGTTACTATAGTCACCATTACTGCCTCATGTACATGATGTATTGAGTTAACATGTGCGTAAAGAAACTCGTTGTGGCGTATTAAATGATCAGTATGCTTGGGTGCAATATGGACTTGGGGAAACAGAATCAGACGCCACAAGTTTAATCTCGCGAAATACGGAGACTAGGAATTTGTGCTAGTATCCTCCTTGCACACAACAAACCTCAGAGCAAAGCAGAGTCAGTGTTATATTAGAAAAGTTGAGTTCTATAAGATTCTTTGCAAGGCTGTTTTATTTATTTGCTGGAAATTCGCATCTGCATCCATGGCCGAGAAGCAGGAAGATTATTATTCTCTTTCACCTGCGACTGTTTTAAGAGTGTCTTCCCCGTTCATCCAAAATGAACTTTGCAATCGACAATAAGCGTTTGTCAGCTATATTGAACTTAATGTTAATGCCCCATTACTGAAAGCTATACTATCATTTCAAATTAATATTAATCTGTTTTCTGATGGTTACTGACGTTGATATAATGCTAAGATTACAATGATGACAATGGAGATGATAAGGATGATCAGGAAGGTAAGAGGAGGGAAGAGGAATGGAATAACAGTGACGAACACAGTAATGATAATAATAATCAATGTTAAAATCTGCTGACTGGAGTAATTGTTATCATTCATCTCGCGAATGACAATAATACTGGTATAACTGAAAACTGTTATAAACCGTAATGAATGGCGACATTGCACGCTATTAAATCTGAGCGGCGTATTCTCATGAATGTGTTTTCATGCTTTATCATTTTAATAGTTAATGAATTGATGCATATTGATAGTGATGACGTGGATGACAATGGTAATGATGATGATAACGATGAGAATGACGATGGGAATGTATTATTCATGTCGCTTTTAATACACTATTCAGGTTTCGCATATCGTCAGTTGCCTCTCTTGACCAGTTGTAGTGTTTGCGTGTTGTGTGTTGGTCATGCATGCCTGCAGATACTGTACAGCAAGGATTACAATGTAGAGTGTAATTTGTTTTAAATGAGATACATGTATCCTGAATAGTTGATTGTGTGTGTCCCCTATTTCAACAGATGATACATAATACCACAGTCACACCAACAAGACCGACTCCAGACCGACATAGGACCGAACAAAAAATTACATTGCCACCAATGGCCAAGAATGGGTCGGTCTGGAGTCGGTGTGGGATCGGTTTGAAGGTGTGACGGTGGTATAATATTTACAATTACGAGTTGGGGTGGGTTGAATGAATATTGTCTCATCTATACAAGGCTTATAAAAAAAGAACACACATTGACTATATCAACGTACCAATTCTCCTTATCACTCACAACATTGCAGTTCATGCCTTTTCTGCACACAATTTCATGTTTTGTCTCGAGCCTGTCGAAAGGATACAATGCAGTACTTGAAGATGTACCTAACATGTTCAGTTCTCAAGAAGAGAGAAACAAACACTTTTCTGAACAGTCAGTCCGGTTCTTTTCTTTACCTTCATCTCTTCCATCCAGTAGCAGGATCGTGGGTGTCGATCCTGGGGGAGGGGGAGGGGTATATTTCCCCCAATATTTTTTGATAAAATAAATAAAAATTATGATACATTAACTTATCCAAACTCATTTTGCTTGATCTTGAAATACAATCACATTAATGATTAGTAGTAAGGAAATAAGAAATGACATAATTCAAATGCGAAAATAAGATTGAGGCATTTTTGCGAGTTTTCCCAAAATAGCCAGCAATCACTCAAGCATAATGCACTGTATAATGCCAGTCTACCGCGACCCTATAATATCGGGACATTTTAGTAGCATTGGGTCTTCCGCTTTACAGGAACGCAAATGAATCGAATGGTATTTTAAAATTCATTTAAAAAAAAGAAACCCTCTTAGGTTGAATTAATAATTGATGTGATTTCTTATGGAATATTTATCATTAATTCACTTACTTTCTATTTGTTTGTTTGTTATGCTTTTTTGGGTGTTCTTTTTTTTGGAGTGCCAATGGGTGTAGGGGGGGGGGGGGTGTCATGCCCTATTGCAGATCCTCGTAACCCTGGCTTTCCTGTGGCATGCGGGGCTCCCTCATTGCAGATTTATTTCGTCCCCTCAGTGTTATCAATTTGTGGATACACCATTGTTGATTATAGTGTAACGATAATACTAAAAATAAAAGTCAATATTTTTGTGCAATGTTCACCAATTGCTGAATATGATAGCGCCAACTCACTGAAACTCCATGCTACAAGATCGAAGTCAAAGGTGCAATAGGTGATCTCTGGGAAAACCCACCACTATTCAGAGCGCAAATTAATTCACGTACAAAACAGGATACGGCTTAGTAAATCGTAATTTGCCTCACGTTTTATGCATGCGTGTATGTTTGGGAAGAGAACTCTTGTCGTTGTGACGTATTCAATTAATAATTATAGTAATATAGACTCGGACTTAAAAAATCAAACCACAACAAACACAATCTCGCGAAATACGGAGACTATGAATATATATTTGTTTCAGTATTCTACTTATCCGACTTGTACGCAACAAACTTCACTTCATATTTGGGATGAATACATTTGAGTATCTAATAATGGACATTATTTATTAAAATGTGTTGTGCGTTGGCCGTGGCTGCAGGTACTACAGCAATGATTACAATGTAGAGTGTAATTTGTCTTAAAGGAGATATCCTGAATGATTGATTGTATATGTGCGCCTTTTTCAACAGATGATACGCAATTTTGACAATTACGAGTTGGAGAGGGTTGAATGAATATTGGCGGCGGCTCGAGGAGAGCACATGCGTATCTCGAATACGCACAGAGCTAGGTTGGCTGAAGCATTTGACAATCAGCAAGACTACCTAGAACTCATTGACACTCTATGAATAGACATGAAATATGATTAAAATAAACTTTGAAAATAAAAGTTTGAAAATGAGAACGAAATTATATAATCAAAACCGTACAAAAAGGGTGCATATGACATTAAAAAATGAGGTAAGAATTATATAGAACTACAGAACGTGTTCATGTTAGTTGAATTCGAACGTTGAAAGTACGAAGGTTTGTGCCTAAAAATGAAATTGAAATTGGTATCTGGGACGAAATTGAATGTCTATCCAGCTTGCGCGAAATTGAATGACAACTTCGCATCGTTAAATTGAATGAAATAAAATTTAAAAGGAATGATAAAAAAACAAAATTGACTGCTCAAAGAATGAAAATGAACCATGAGAGCAGAGAGTTGACGAAAATCCTTCGAACTTGAACGCCTATTCATAAATTCGAATGCAACTCTGATGAAATTGGGCGGGAAACCTATATTAGTGCTACAGGGTTCTAATAAGTTGTAATGTCTTCGAAAAACAATATACATAGTTATCAATTTTGTTGAAAAGTTGAAAAAAATGCCAATTTTGATTTTAAAAACCCAATGATTTTGAACCTCTCATTGTGTTGCCAATTTAAGGATTTTAAAGCTTATTCTCTTTTTAAACGCAATATGGGCATGCAACAAAAATGTACAAAGTGTGTGCAGATTTTTTTTTCTTTTTACTGATGCTTCTGGCATATTTTTTAGAGTTCTGAATCAAACGTTATTGGGCCAAACCACAAAAAGTGGTCAATTGTCTTAAAAGGGTTAAGTTTCTTACTTACCATTGAACTCAGCTACATGTAAGTAGTTGCAGGGATAGACCATTCTTGTACTACATGTGTGTATATAACATTACATAGCTGCCAACCATTCATATTGAGGAGGAATGATTCTTGAACTCAAGATTTCTCTCTCTTTTAAGAAAAAAACCTATTCTGCCTCCCATCTGCCAGTGTGCTAAAGCCATTCGGTTTGGCACACACCGATATCTTCTTTAGGCCTATATTGTTAGGCAGGGTTTAAATGCTGATATTATCTGTGAATGCGTGTGCTTTGTATGTATAAAACTATGTTGCATCTTTGTGATGTGGCGATTTTTGAAAAATATGTACATTTAGGCCTTCCTTTGGTGCTCCAGTCAGAGGACATTTCTAAATTGTGGTAATGTAGAAATAGAGAAATATGTTATTCAATACATGTATAAAATACTGAAGAAAACAAATTAATGGGTTGAGACTCAGTTATCAGGAAAGTAGCATGAAATGCCAAGGTTAACGTAATAATGAAATTTGAAAGTATTTTCATTATAATTTTTTTTTAAATGCCATAAAAGTATTCATGTGTTGTTGTGGTAATGAAGGCAATGTGCAGGGGGGGGGGGGGGTCCGCTAACTGGGATGTATTTTTTAATCAAAACATATTTTCCGCCTCATGTAGATATTACATATTCTTGTAATACACACCTGTATGTCTAGGATTTTGAATTTTGTTCGTACACTCTATATGCAAATGACATGTCATATAATTATGTATAGATGTTGATCTGTGCCTTGCATCTAATTCATTACATGCTCTGTTTAATTATGAGACTTCACACAGATTCATCAGTTATCGTATGGATCGTTGCTTGTGGGTTTTCAGACATTTTCTTTTCTTTTATGCGCACAAAACTGTCAAACCATGACATGTTAAATTTCTTTTTAAATCATGCAATACCCCCACCCCCCCCCCCCCCTTGCATGACAATGACAGACATCAATGTTTCATTGCCTGTTCACTACAATGCTTGATGCAGCTGCAGCTATATTGTTTTGATTATTTAGGAAAGAATAATGATTTTACCCTCAATTGTCCTCATGCTTAGTTATGTAGAGGTGTTGTGGTCTAGTGGACAAGTCACCAGACTGAGCCACAAGGTCTAGGGTTCAAATCCCTGCCACAGCACTAACGTACTTTGGTGAGACATTAATCTACATTTGCCACACTCGACCCAGGTGAGGTAACTGGGTACAGACATGTGCGCTATAAAAGAACCCACTATTTTTATCATTTTTTGTAATGTGGATACACCAAAAACAACATTTATCTGATTCTTTGTTACCAGCTTCTTCAATATGTTTGAATTTAAGTGGATATGAGGACAATCTATACTAAAAGGATGTTTTACAGTTCATGCTTTAGACATAGTCTTTGCCTTGTAATCCAAATTTTGAATATAAATTTTTGTCTTAAGGTAGAGTTTCTTATTCGCCAGTATCATCAATATTTTTATCTGGAAAAAGTTGTGCAATGAAGTTGTATATTACTGTTGATAAATATACTAAAAAGCTTGTAATATGTTGATCATGATTAACATAAAAAGTGCTCGTGTTGATTTTAACATATGTTATACTAGTATAAAATGGTCTGTATGGTATGCTATGTTGTAGTGTTATATGTTACATGCATAATGTCGTGGTTCGCTATTGAAAACATGAATGCAATGTTGGTATTGGAATATATTACACTTGCTCATTGTATCATGTTTATTCACTTTTGTACTGAAAAGAGAATTTCCAGTACATGTATTATTTCTGTAAAAGCTACATGTTTATATTTGCAGGTCAAAGTATTTCATGTATATGTCTCTCATTAAAAGAATGCAGGAATTTCTCCAACTCATTTCTGTTACAAATCTATATGTCAGGTGTATACAGCAACGTATTGACTTTATTCAGTCATACAAACAGTGACTCATTTTTATATCGGGAACAGTACATAAAGATAATCATTATGTTTATATTGTGCCTGATCATGTGATGCTATATAAATATGACACTGCACAAAAATATATATTACCTTGTCTTGCATCTTTCTTTTAAGAAATAGATAAGCGTTTGTTGAAGGGAAGGAAGATATTGATAGAGAGAGAGAGAGAGAGAGAGAATGATATGAAGAAAGTGGGGGAGGGAGTGAAAGAAAATGGGGGAGATAGAGAGAGAGAGAGAGAGAGCGATATGAAGGAGAGATTTGGAGTTGGCAGAAAGTGGGAAAGTGAAAGGGAGAAAGTGGGGGAGGGAGTGAAAGAGAATGGGGAAGAGAGAGAGAGAGAGTGGGAGATGTTGAAGGGAGAGGGGAGCGAGAGAGGGGGATGAGAGAGATTAGTTTGCAGGCACAAACCCTGGTCAGTGTTAAAAGAGTGTCTGCACTGTAAGACTACCATCATCCCTGCACCACATATCTGCTCCTGACCAATACTGACACAAGCAAGAGGTAGCTGGGTTAGGCTTCTCTCAAGACAATGCTTTTCTGATAAAGTGTCAATATTGGGTCTGTGCTTGGAGACTAGAGAGACGGGAAGTACAGACAGATGTGAGCAATTGAGAGCAGGGGCCACAGATAGAGAGAGAGAGAGAGGGGGGGGGGGTGCAGAGAAAGGTATCAAAGAATGATATATCAGAACGAATGGGTATAAGCTGAGAAAAAAAAAACATACAATAAACAGAGTGCGAATTCGACTCAATATAAAAAAACACACATTGTAGCCTATGGTAGCCTGTTGACCAGTTCACTTTAACTTTAGTAGATAGCCTAAAGTAATTTTGTTGTGCTTTTTATTGATCCGGTATGTCCATGCTTGTCGGGAACATGGTCAATATTGGAAGAATAATAATATTAAAAGTTAAACTGCAATCTATTTCCATAGGATAATGATGATATCATTTGTGTTGAAAAGTGCATATACTGTGCAAATTTAATGACCGCATGAGATCGAGGTCCAAAATTCGTCAGCGATTAGTGGAGCGAAGGCCCCAAAATGCAATTCACGATGCACTACCTACATAATGCCATCATAAAGTTATCATGATTGTGATCGACTGTGACGAGCTTTCACCTTTTTTCAAACTCTATTCTCGCGCACAGTTGGACAGGCCGTGTATTTTGTCATTTGAGAATGAACCAGGAAGCAGTAGACACAAAATAATCCAATGAAGTGGACTCTACGGCGATACATCAAATTGGTATAGCCAGTTTCATTTGCACAGTGACTGTGGATTGCTGATCGACATTTGATATTCACCTAGTAGGTTCATCAACCATTCCTGTATACTAACTGTTTTCTTTCATTTGCTAGATTTGCAAAAATTGCATCCATGGCCGAGAAGCAGGAAAGGAGGAAGATCAGAACTCTTTAAAAGGCTTGACGTGTCCACTTGTCTTGATATCTTCGACGATGCAACCCTCCTGAACTCTTGCGGACACACCTTTTGTCGGAAATGTCTCAAGAAATACGACCTATCCCATCAGGATCTTGACCACATGGTCTGCCCTCTCTGTGTGAAAGTCACGAAGTTGTCAGCAAACCGCGTCGATGATCTCCTATCTAATGTGAAGGTCAGTGGACTCGTAGACAACTATCACGAAAAATGTGGAGGAGCCAATGCCATCCTGGAGATACGACAGAAATGCAATGTCTGCACAGTGCGGGGGGAAGCTGTCTCTTATTGCAGTACCTGTAACGCATTATTGTGTGGAGAATGCTTACTTTCTCATAAACGGCAAACGCTATTCTTTGCAGGTCATGAGATCAATTCCATACAGGATATTGCGGAAGGGAAGGTCAGCATCGGTCATTCCTCGGAGAAGTGCTCTATTCATAAACAGGAGAACAAAGAAATGTTCTGCGAGGATTGTAAGTTGCACGTCTGTTTCAAATGCGTGATCATCGGTCATCGTAATCACAAGATAAAGTCACATGAGGACTTCAAGAAGGAATTACAGGATAAGGTTAGTCTCCCTCATAACAACTACACGTATGTAGTTCGAGTATGCCAATCCTAAACAAACAGTAGAATTGAATATAACATTTTCATATAAACAAAAAGCATTTTATACGCATTTCATCATTGACCGTGGGTTTCTTTTTCTTCACTTTTTAATATGGTAGTTGGAGTAATCAACCGTGTTATCAGTGTAGTAAATTGAAAGCGTTATAACGGTTTAGCGTTACATTTGCTAATTGTTACGTAGTCCTCGAACAGCAAGGTCGTACGTTCCAGTCATTTTCCTAGTCTCTTATTAGTCGTTCGCCCGTATTTGACACAAGGGTTGTGAATACAAAAAAGAAATACAGGAAAAAGAAAAACAAAGAAATACATAACGAAAAGGAAGACAGAAAGATATTGAGAATAAACATAAAGAAATACATAAAGAAATAAAAAGGAGATAGAGAGAAGAAAAACAAAGACAGACATAAAAGAAATGAAAAGAAGATACAGAGAATAAAAACAAAGTAATATGTAAGGAAAAAAAAATACTTAAGGAAAAGAAAGACAGAGAAGAAAAATAAAGAAATACATAAAGAAATAAAAAGAAGATATAGAGAATAAAAACAAAGTAATACACAAGAAAAAAAAAGATAGAAGAAAAACAAAGAAATACATAAGGGAAAAAGAAGACAAAGAGAAGAAGAGCAAAGAAATACATAAGGAAAAAGAAGATAGAGAGAAGAAAAACAAAGACAGACATAAAGAAATGAAAATAAGATACAGAGAATAAAAAACAAAGTAATATGTAAGGAAAAAAGAAGATAGAAAAAAAAATAAAGAAGTACATAAGTGAAAAAGGAAGATAGAGAAATGAAAAACCAATAAATACATAAAGAAATTTAAAAAGAAGATAGAGAATAGATAAAAAGGAAATACATTAGGAAAACTCCAACTCAAACCGACCAGCTCAAGAAACAAACCAGGTCCTGTTTCATAAATCTTGTTATGAATGATAACTGACCATTTATATGGCAAATTCGCTCTCAGCAAATCAGATTCAAGGATTTCAGTAGCTTATAACAATTATTGTGACTTATTATTGATAACAATTTTCATGAAACAGGGCCCCAGATAGACCTCAGAGCACTGCGATAAAAACGATTTTTTTTTTTTATTATTTTTTTTTATGGGAGCATAATATTCCTTCAGTTCCAGATTTCCCCTTCCTTTTATCACCCTCCGCCCTCTTTTTCGTTTTTGCGCCCCCCCCCAAGTGCAGCCCGAGGGCTATGCCCCATCTACCCCCTTAGATACGCCACTGAATGTGACATTGGAGGATGAATCATTCATTTTGCTCTTGAAAAATTCTATTTCTCAGGTGAATGATCTTGTCCAACGTTGTACAGCCAAGAAATCAGAACTGGAGAAGAACATTCACAATGTGGAGTCACAGCGTAATGAAGTACACACTGCCATGCAGAAACTACGGGAAGATGTCAGCCAAACCTATCATACCAAGGCCAAGCTACTAGACGAAAATCAACGTATACTGCTTGAGCAAATGGATGGCCTAGAGCATAGTTTCGATGACGATCTCAACGCTCTGAAATCAAACGACCGCCAGACTATCAAAAGCATTTGTAGTTCGGTGGATCTGGTGGCTAATGACAGACTAGGTCGTCTTGAGAGGGATAGTCTATCTGCTCACACGTTGCTCTGTGAGGAGCTGGAAGGCATGTTGAAGGACGTTACTGATCAAACTTCTGCAGCCGCCATAACAAAGAAAGCACAGAAGAAGAGATTCCAGCCTGCAGATGATACCAGTCTTCATCTTGGAAACATCACAGAACCAGATCCCGAGTTGAAAGTCATTCAATATGTAGATCTACGCGGAGTAATGAGTGGGATGACCAAATACTCTGATGACAGTGTGGCTATAGGATATAGCAATGCACATGGTATAGATATCATTGGTTCAAATGGTAAACAGCAGCAGAATGCAAACATTCCAAGCGGTGCCAAATGTTATGATCTTGTGTTTCAAAGAGATAGGACGCTATGCATATCGACGAGTTTGACTGAAGCAAACATATTTTCTCCAAATGGGTCCAGGAAATCAATTATCCACGTGAAAAACAATGCTGGATGGCTTCTTAAATTAAGCAGAAGCCTATCAGATGAACTCCTCGTTACGAACTCTGCGAAACACATCTACATCTATGACCCGACGGGGAGCACACTCAAACACACAGTCCCAACAAAACATATCACTAAACAGACATATTCAACCAAGGCGGGTTTGATTGTCACAAGTTCATGTAATAACAGCAATCCAAACATGGTGACGGTCTATAACAGGGATGGGATTGCTGGGAAGCCTCTACGTGCTCCAAGCGATGTTTACCTGTATGCTTCTGTGGGCGAGCAGGACAGGGTGTATGTAGCGAGTGTTGATAGTAAGAACAGTAATGTGGTGATCAGGCTCTATGACCTTGATGGTCTGAACCTGAAAGAGAGACTTCAGTTCAATGTATTGAACCTGTTACTGAATAGTAGTTGGTGTTACCTGGTTTCACTGTCTCCATCCATGCTTGCTTTTGCTTGTGATAAGAAACTGTATTTCATTAAAGCAAGGACCTCTCTAGTAGTTCCATGATTAAAGTAGCGTTGTAAATCCAATTTTTCAAACTCTCTACACGTACGTTCGCGACTCTAGTTTCATGCTTGAACCATTATTGATGTTATGATTAATTACACTTTTTCATTTTTTATTAATTATTAATCTAATGGACCTGTTTATGATCTTAATAAATTCTGGACAAAAGTATTTCCCCTCTCTCTTTATTATCATGGACTTACTAGAGTACTCTAGTAGGTCCATGATATCATACATCTTTTTTGATGGCGTCAAACAACCGGTCCAGTGAGTCACAGCAACACTGACTGAATATCAAAAAACACCTGAAATTTCAGGTTCAGGTTCCGTTTGTAAACGGTTGAAACAAGGAGTTATCACAGAACTTGGTTGAACAAATCAAGATGCTTGACTAAATCAAGTCCTTCGTTCATGCCATGACATATCTCATAACTATTACATGGATTATCAAAAAGTTCAAACTTTAGAATGTTTTGCAAAAATATAAATAATTTATTAATCAATAGTACTAAAGTCTATTACATGGATTATTTCCCTCTGAGAAGTTATTGAAGTTTAATCTTAATGGCCCGAATTCACAAAGGAGGGTTGGTTTAAACCATGGTTTAAACCCCCTCCAGGGGTTTTTAAGCGTACGTGCGCACGGAATCCGATCCAATCATATATTTTCTTTGAGTGTGCGCATGGGCAATGTGCGCTTATTTACGCCTATTTCAGTACGCTTACGGAGGTTTAAACCATTGTTTAGGTTTAAACCTCCTTTGTGAATTCGATATGGATACATGCATTACGCGCTTGTTACAAAATTAATTAATATTATGCGTACATTAATGAGTCAGAAAGAAGAGGATCTTGGGTATTTGATTCTAGTTCGTCGTGACTTGGCCGTGAACCAGAATAGCCTGGTGGTTAAGTCGCTGCCCGGCAAGCAGTAGATGACAGGTTCGAATCCCGCTGGTTCCAATTTTTTCTGACTTGTGTTTTTCATTACAGATCGAGCATACGATCTTTAACACTGGGAGTAATATGCCTAAATATTTGTTTACAAATTAAAAATTCCTCCCCAGTCAAGCTTCTTCGTTTACTAACTTTGAGAAAGTTGAAGAAAGAATAACCCTGCGGGGGGAAAGAATAACTTTGAGGCCAAAGGGCTTTAATCAGTACATGTAAAAAGAAAGGCACTATATGAAAACAGTTATTCGTAATATCATTATTATCATGATTGCAGTTTACAGTTACATTATCGATATTTATCATATGTTTTATATTGTGGTGATGAAAATACGAAATAATTTATTCATATATTTTTCTATGATATTTAGAAACGCAAAAATTCATAATAATGGCTCTCCTATAGGTTGTATTAGCAGCAAAGTATGATCCAGATAATTAGGGAGTTTTCAAATGTGTCAAGGTGAACGCTGTCCTAGATCCTCCCAGCGACAATGGACAGCTTTGTGTTAACTGCATACAATGTAGGTGAGGCATGAAGCTAACAATAGGGACTTTTAGACTGGTCCGCAAGGACATCATTCTACGCCACTGCGCATGCGCCACACGCCCTCTCCCTGTCCTCCTCCCTGACTTGCAAAATCGAGAACGTGTTCACTTAGTTTTTGCGGTGCTCCGAAATCTTCGACGAGGTTCTGACTAGTGGATGAAGGAGAAGCCAGTGGACGAGTGAGCAGTTTCTTGCACAAAGCGCGGTATGCAGTTAACACAAAACAGTCCATTGTATCTGGGAGGATCTAGGACGGCGTTCATGTCAACACATTCGAAAACTCACTAATGTTTATTGGTGCATTTTCTGAGATTTCACTTCATATACCTAGTCGTATGATACGTAATATAAAATGTATTTGTACATGTACTTCGTTAATGATTTCGCTAATCATTTAGCCACAATAAAGCTCTGTGTTAAACGTTTTTTTTTAACGGAAATCTTCTACTACTACCTCAACTACTACTACTAGTAGCACTACTACTACCACCGCTTTTACTATTACTAATAATAGTTCAATATACGTTTATCACGTACACATCTAAAACCATGTTTGTCAATATTAATGTATAATGATAAAACACAATATCTTATTTTATTATTATCATTATTATTGATATTATTATTAGTAGTAGTAGTATTATCATCATTATTATTATTATTATTGTCATTAGAAAGTTGTGCGAAGAAAGAGCACAATATACAAGCTCATATACTCCAATAATCATTGTTTTCGGATACTATGTACATTTTTCTTGAGTCATATATATGCTATTTTTAACATGTCTTTATATTTGTTTAGCTATATAAAACTTACGGTTAATCCCTCCATACTTGAAAGCTATGCTTCGATTTGCTATATCCATCTGTTGTATGATGGTTACTGAGATGACAATGATAAGATTAACAATGGTAACGCTGAATATGTTAAGGATGATCAGATTAGGAGGAGGAGGAGGAAAGCAGAAGAGGGAATTTATAGCAATGTAGACGGTAATGATGATAAATATGAATATTAAAATCTGCTGATAATGATATTATTATAATTCATCTCGCGAATGACATAATGATACTTGCATTATTAAATATATTTATAATTATACTCAGTGGAAGGCGACATTGATAACGTTATTAAATTGAAGTTGTTGAACTGATGTACAATGATAATGACGATAACAATGAGATGTTTTATTCAATTCACTTTTAATACACTATTCAGGTTTCGAATTCCGAGTCGCTGCACATCTCGACAGTTGCCTTTCCTGACCCAGGTGAATAGTGTTTGAGTACCTGATGATGGATATATTTCTTGGGTACCTGATGTGAATTATTTCTTCGAGTGTGCCGGGTGTTGTTAACGGCTGTAGAAGCTAAAGCCTATAGGTCATAATTTGCTTTAAATTAGATATCCTGAATTGTTTATTGTATGTTACTGTCTTTATCCGTTATTTTAGTGATTGATACTTGTCGTGACGTATCCAACCGAGAGCTTTATTCGGGAGTGGGGGGGGGGGGGGGGGGAGAGGGGGGAACCTTGTAGCGCTGGTTTCTTATGGTATGCGGGGATCTATTATTGCAGGTTTATTTTGCCCCCTGTTATCAATTTATTGATACACCACAGTTCATCTGAGTACGATGATAATACTAAACATAATTATAAAATTCGCATGTTTGTGCAATGTTTACAAATATGATGAATATTATTAGCGCCAACTCACTGAAACTCTCTGACACAATGAGATCGGGTCCAAAGGTACATGTACGTAAGGCGATCTCTCCGGAAAACCCATCACTATTCAGGGCGCATAATTATTATCATGTACAATGCAAGGATGGGTAGTGACCATATTGCCTCACTTTGTATATGAGTTTGCATGTAGATAGAGCCACTCTTGGCGTTATGACGTATTCAATGATTAATATCAATGCGGACTTGAGCTAACGGAATCAAACCGCAACTAACACAATCTCGTGAAATACGGTAACTATAGGAATTTGACATATTTGTGTCAGTGCGCTTCATAATGATATAATTCTTGTATAAAATAAACTTCACGTCAAAGCGGAATATAATATTCAAAATAAAAAATTCTACTAGAATTTGGGCAGTGCTGTTTTCTGCTACAAATTCGTACATTGTATCCATGGCCGAGAAGCAGGAAGAATGAAAGGAAGATTCAAGCTCTTTACAAGATCTGACGGGTCCACTATAATGGCATTAATATATTTGTCGGTGCAACCCTCCTGACCACGTGTGGACACACCTCAAGAAATCTCAAGAAATACGACCTATCCCACCATGATCTTGGTCATGGTCTGCCCTTTCTGTAGGAAAGTGTAGGAGAGTCACGAAGTTGTCTGCGAACCGCGTCGATGATCTTCTGACCAATGAATATGTTAGCAAACTCATAGACGACTTCCATGCCAAATCCGGATGGGTTAATACTGTCTTTGAGATGCGTCAGTTATGTACTCCAGGAACAGGATGTTTCTTTCTGCGGAACCTGAAAAAATACAAGAGCGAAAAATGCGTTCATTGTCATCACATCTAGCAGAACTCAAGTTCATGAGAAAAAACATATTAAGATGATCCAGCCTTCTGATAATACCAGTCGTGACCTCGCGGGAACAGATCCCGGGGCTGCACTGGATGACATGCTTAAAGGGTCTACAACTGATCAAATTTCTGCGACAGCAATACACAGGATACAGAAGAAACCACAGGAGGAAAGATTCCAGCCTGCAGATGATACCGGTCTTGATTTCGGGAATATCTCACAGCAAGATCCAGAGTTAAAACTAATTCATTGTGTGGATCTCCGCGGAGTAATGAGCGGAATGACCAAATACGGTGATGGTACTGTGGCTATCGGATATTATTACGAAGAAGGTATCGATATCATTGATTCAAATGGTAAACAGCGGCAGTATGCAAACTTATCAAACGGTGCCCATTGTTATGATCTTGTATTTCAAAGAGATAGGACGCTATGCATATCGAAGGGTAAAACTCAAGTAGACATCCTTTCTCCAAATGGGTCCAGGAAATCAACCATCCACGTGACAAGCAATAAAAGCAATCTTAAATTAAGCAGAAGTCCATCAGATGAAATCCTCGTCACAAACTTTGCAAAACACGTCCATATCTATGACCCGACGGGAAGCACACTCAAACACACTGTCCCAACAAAACCCAACATGATAAGCCAGGTATCTACAACTATGGCGGGTTTGATGGTTACAAGTTCTTGTTCCTGGGTTCCAAGTACGGTGACGGTCTATGACAGGAATGGGAACGCTGGGACGTCTCTAAAAGCTGCAAGTGATGTCTACCTGTATGCTACCGTGGACGAGCAGGACAGGGTGTATGTAGCGAGTGTTGATCGTAAGAACCAGAGCGTTGTGATCAGGCTCTATGACCTTGATGGTTTGAACCTGAAGGAGAGAGTTCGGTTTAGTGCCTTGAACCTGACAGTGACTTACATGTGGTGTTACCTGGTTTCCCTGTCTCCAACCATGCTTGCCTTTGCCTGTTTCAAAAAACTTTATTTCTTTGTTATATTGTAAATTGGAAGTGTCTTATTTTTCATTTCTTTCTTGATCAGCTTGAGCGAAACACACTGAACAGTGATCACGCTTATACATAACCTTATATATAAATCCCAACTCCGTGTCAAACAACCCTTTAACCTCTGCAGTCAGTGCCACTGGTGAAATTTATATTTGGGTCGTGTATATACAAACAGTAGTATCTGTGTGGTCGATTGACAGCATTTATTTTTCTTCAAATGACTTGTTTGTTTGTATTTATTTCCGTATTAAGAAAACCACATACATTTCATAAAATACAACGTATACATAAGCTTAAAAAACGGAGGATGACCCAAATTCAGCAGTATTTACAAAATTCCGCTGTTCTTCCTTGGGGTCCCACATTATATATTAAAAATTTTATCATAACACAATTATATAATAAAAAAAACAACAAAAACAATTACTTGGGTTTTATATATGCCATGTTTGTACATGAGGTATATCTTGATAGGGTTATGTGATATACACGACCGCGTGTGAGTGTGCGGAGTGACCTTCGGCGGTGCGGAGAGACTGCTCAGAATGTTTCGCTGAAGCTGCTTATATCATGTATGTGCAGCAAAGGAAATACCCTCATGATAGTCGACTCAGCGTCGGTCGAGCCGCGTGAACCACTGAACTTAGGCAAAATAGTGATATATTACTGGCTAGCATTTGACAAACCAGGGGTGCTTACAATACCACGTGTTTATATCAAAGGCGTCCCAGATATTTTAGTTGTCCACAACCCAGAGTGGTTTTTGTGGCCATTTAGGCAAACTGAAGACATTACCGTGTTTAGTTTTAGACAACCCAGGGGTGATAACAAAACTAACTGTCTATATGACATGCAACCCAGCGGTTTCATCTCCCCGTCTACCCAGCGTACTCGACAAGGCTGCATCTTATTTTACCAAATGTGGTTAGACGGAAGAAAAAGATGCCTAAGTTCAGTAGTCGACCCTGAGTCGACTATCATGTGAATATTTCTATTCTGTATTCCAAGCACCGCAGATAATACGGAGCGCGAAGAAAGCTTTCAAGGCGCTGTCACACTCTAGCGTATAGAGCCAGCGTATGAGGAACGTATCGAATATTTCGAAAAATTGTTTATACGCACAACTTTTCAGCGTATGAGGTCGATTTTCGGTTAATGACCGTTAGAGTAACGTGAGCCTAGCATACCGTCAGCGTATGAGTAGCGTATGAGTAGCGTACGCATAGCGTATGTCAGCGTATGTGAGCGTATGTGATGTGATGTGTATTTGAGTTGGACGTATACCGACGTATGAGTAACGTATATCAGCGTACCTCCGACGTATGAGAAACGTATGCGGAACGTCAGCCTAACGTATGAGGAGCGTACACAGCGATACAGATACAACTGATACAGATTTGGAAATGTGAGACTTTATATACCCCCATGCGCTGCAAATACGCATGTAATACGCATGGGATAAGTTGGCTGTACGCTCAGAACACGTTAGGCATAAGTTGAGTACGTTAGACTGTCGTTAGAACTACCATCATAACGTTAGCCATTCGTTAGACACACGTCAGACACACGTTCATTATACGCTCCTCTAACGCTAGGTTTCCTGACCCACTCAATTTCAACGTATGAGAAGCGTACTCGACGTATGAGTAACGTACCTTCAGCGTACCTCTAGCGTGTTCAGCGTATGAGGAACGTATGAGGAGCGTAAAATTCATACGTCGGCATACGCTGAAAATTTTTGTGCATGTTCAAAAATTTTTTTGGCCGTCAGCGTACATCAGCGTACACCGACGTACCCCGGCGTACTACAAACGTATTCCAGCGTACCCCTAGCGTGTTTCAGCGTATGTCAGCGTATGCCCAAAAAGTCCATACGTTCCTCATACGCTGGCTCTATACGCTGGAGTGTGACAGCGCCTTTAACTTGACTAAATCTAAGAAATTGAAAAAAGATATCAAGTGAACTTGGAAAACTATCAATGAAGGTTTTAGGAAACTGTAACACCATCAAACGCCCAACTCATACAATAACCAGTGATAACAAGAGATTTGAAAAAAATGAGCAGGGAATGTATTCTGAGATTTATTTTTTCTCAAATAAAATCTGAGATTTTACGTCGGTGAGATAAAATACCCTAAAAATCTTTTTAAATCTGTATTCTGAGAACCATTTCAGCGAGATTTATCTCGTCTAAGACACGCCCATTTATGATGCCATAACCAATAATAAATGTCGTTAGGTTTCACGTTCATCATGCTTAGCTAATAGAATTGCTCTCAGCCCGTCGCTGGGGCAAGGGAGCGCGAATGCGTTATATTTACAATTTTCAATACGCGTGCCTCAAAGCGCAAACGCTTGAGAATTCGATAATCGATAATAATTCGATAATCATATGAGAATATTGCTTGCGCAATATAGTCATTACTCAGTATCTTTTTGTTTATTTTGATCGCACGGAAGCACCATACTTGTCCGAAAATAAAATCATGATGGGCGTAAGCGTTTTATTAAGCTGCGCGTATCATGCGTACGACATGTATAGGCACGCAAGAGGTATGAGACTGAGAAGAAACATGATATAAAATCCGAGATAAAAAGTGGTCTCAGAATACAAATTTTGTTTAAAAGATAAAATAAAAAATTAGAAATAAAATGGTGCTCAGAATACCACCCCAGGGGCCCGTTGCACAAAACTTGTGTTTGAACGCAACTCAGGAAAATGAAGCGCAATTTTATTATCAGCCAATCAGAAGTGCGCATTAAGGACTTGCGTTTGATTTTTTGGAGTTGCGATTAAACGCTAGTTTTGTGCAACGGGCCCCAGATCTCTAACAAATTTAACGTATTATTTGAAGAAAAAAAAATGGGATCATATGTGTCCAATTCATGCATGTCCTGTCCTCATTTTAGTACATTCTTCCATGAAACACTGAACCATTCTATTTTCCTCGCACCTACAACAAGGTATGAAGTTATAGACATCTTAAGTAATATAAAAGTAAGTGATAGTTGTGGCTTTGACGAAATCAATCCTAGTATTCTTACAGAAATAGGTTAATGTATCGCTGATTATCTTTCTTTCATTTTTGATTTAATTTTCAGTGTTGGAAATATCCCCGATAGCCTAAAAGATTCAGGAAACATAATTTTGTTTGTACTGCATTTAATAAAAACAGAAAATTGTGGGATATCTAATAGAGTTTTAGGAAACTCATTTTCCTCGCCTAGTTTCTAACCGTTCTAATTTACATGTCGTAAGAGCATTTTCATAGTCTACGTAATTTGTACCAAGAATTATTTTACAGACTCTTTTCTGTATTCTCTCTAACTTCCCACCTGTTTGATAGTCATTAAGTCCACCATTAAAAACTGGTACACAGTATTCCAAGATTGGACGAATAATACGCAACATAAATTTGTATGAGATCAGGCATCGAAAGGTTATACGGTTTGACCATTCTAAACATATACAATTTTCTGTTACATCTTTTTAAAACGTCTGCTATATGTGTATGCTATTTTTGGCTTTATACCAAAACTGTACATTACCTTTAAGTCACCGATAGCTATCACTGAATATATACACCAAGTATTTTGACATTTTCAAGTCAAAATTATAAGTCGTTAGAGTATAAATCTTACACAATCCGGGGGGAAAAAATATTAAATAATCCGAGCATGATTTCTATGGGCAATACAATAGGGTGTAGAAATTGTCATTGAGTTGATATCTTAAAAATCTTTGTGATTGTGTTTGTTATAACTTATAAATCATTTTTGTTGAAAAGAGTCTAATCTCAGAAATTCCACGTCATAAGATCGAGGTCCAAAGTTCGTCAGCGGAGGAGTCGAAGCCCATGAAAATTTGCGTAAGCATTTGACAATACCCTATGCAACAATAAAGTCATTATGATTTGTTTGACTATGATAATTTTCAGCATTTCGCATTCAACTCTATCTGGTTAATTAAAGGTCATGTACAGTATTGGTAGCAAAAAGTAAATTGGAAAGAAACGTGTTGAATATAGTCTCATGTTGTTCTCCTTGTATCAAAAGATGTTTGTAAGAGATCATTTGGTATTCCATCTATGATTCCGGTGAATTTCAGTGTAAATATCTGTAAGGAACGCTAGATCACTGATATAAAGCTAGGACCTTTCCACCACGACGGCTCCCCTCACAGCCGACGATCTTCTTGGGGCTATAGAGACAGCATGTGTGTCACTGTGTGTGTAGTGGTTTCGGTTTTACACGTGGGTGTATAGTCTATTGTACATGCTGCCGTTGTTGCTGCCGAAGAAAAGGGTATACGTATATAGGCCTGATGAAGAAAAATAATTATCACAGATGGAAGAGACTGGACTACAGAAGGACAGAAAGATAAATGAAGGATTTTAGCAGAGGGAGTATAGGAGAAATAATACAATAAGACAAGGATTAAGGATCTGAAACAAATATGGACTAACAGAGAACACGGAGATGAATGAATGAGAAAAAAGACACTTGAAAGAAAAAGGATATACATATATATATATATATATACATACATATGAAGAAAAGTACACAACTACGTGTACCCGACAAGCCTGTTTCGTAGATCTCTCCACTCTTCAGGGGTATCTCTTTCTCTCTCGTCCATTACCCCTGAAGAGTGGAGAGATCTACGAAACAGGCTTGTCGGGTACACGTAGTTGTGTACTTTTCTTCATATGTATTTATTAGCTCTACATTATGTATTGAGCACTATTTAGTAGCGAAAGTCGACCAATCCTTACATATATATATATATATATATATATGTGTGTGTGGGTGTAAAAAGTTCTGCTTTGGACTTGCAAAGTTATAGACAAAATAGGAATGAAAAGTCCGTATACGATAAATATGATAAAGGGAAAGAGTGGGATGCGAAGGGAAATGTGATAGAAAGTGAAGACATTAAGGAAAAAGAGATGAAAGAGGGAGGTACAAATAAATGGCAACAGCATGATATAGTCTGACAATAAAGGAGAAGGAGATAATGAATAGAATAGAAAGAAAGGGAAAGGACAGGTTTTTGGTTAAGGGGAAATAGATTATAAAGAGAACGATAAGATAAAGAAAATTGAGAAAAGATTTGATAAAGGAAACCGAAAAGGGAAACCTCTCATCTTCATGTTAAACTTTCTCCTTTCCCCGGCAATCACGAAAGTGATCACATGTTTAAGAGTGAATACCGAGTGCTCTCTAGAAAGAAAAGATGAGAAAAAGAGGCTATATTGAAGAAAGAGATAAGGACGAGAGAGAAAGAGATAATGAAGGATGAGAAATGACGGAATAACGATTGGTGTTTGCCAATCAAAAAAGTACGGGAGAAAAAAAGACCCTTTTAATTACATAATCCTTTCAGTTCTTGACTTTGGCATTACAACTAATTTTTTAGGAAACCTTATCATCAAATCGTAGATTAGGCCCTATATAAACCCAGAATATTATTACATTACCATTATTACCAGTTTTTCTATGCTCTTCGTGTGTGTGTACACGTGAACTCATGTATGGGTTGAATGATCTGAGAGAACAATGGCGGTTTTCGTCATTGTGCGGGCGCATCAACCGCTCGCGTAGCTAGAGCCAGGCGTATCCATTACAACATACAGTGTAAATAACAGTGAAGATCGACTCGCGAGGCGAATAGGGATGTTACATGAATGATCTATCAAATTGGTGGAGTCAACACGCTATGTGTGATCGGTATGTGATATTCACCATGTAAGTGTAGGCCTACTGAGTCCAGTTCTTGTATAAATAAACAGTTTCATGTTATTTGGTAGAAATTCACATTTAGCACTTTTCGAATAACAGTGCATCCATGGCTGCGAGGCAAGAAGAAGAGGAGGCTCCAAGCTCTTTACAAAGCTTGATGTGTCCACTCTGTCTTGATATCTTCGACGATGCAATCCTTCTGACCTCTTGCGGACATACCTTCTGTCGGAAATGTCTCGAGAAATACGATTTATCCCACCAGAACCTTGACCACATGGTCTGTCCTCTCTGTAGGAAAGTTACGATTTTGACTGCAAATCGCGTCGACGATCTCCTCTCCAATGTAACCGTCAACGGACTCGTAGACGAATACCGTGCCAAGAATGATGGGGCATATCCTGTTTCACATCCAAAGTGCAGTGCTTGCAAACAACAAAGAGAGGCCATGTCCTTCTGCCGATCCTGCAACAATTTCATGTGCGACAATTGCTTCAAGAGTCACCAGAACTTGTCTTCACTGTTTGAGGGTCACGAGATCGTATCCGTAGAGGATATCATCGAGGGGAAGGTCAGGATCGGTCATCAGTTCGAGAAGTGCCATATCCATAGACAAGAAGACAAAGATCTCTTCTGTGGCGACTGCACCGTTCACGTCTGTCATAAGTGCGTGATAATTGACCACCGTGATCACAAGATAAAATCACGCGATGTCTTCGAGAAGGAGTTGCAGGTTAAGGTCAGTGTTTCCTCATTATTTTCTTAATTGACGTTCCCAATACAGCTGATCCCATCGATGGGCACCTTGTCAATCCCGAACAAAATTATTAAAAAAAAATATTATTGGAAGATTTTTCACGCCTTCCTTCTCAAACTGGGACCAGCCCCTTTGGCCCCCTGGATCCGCCTTTGATTACAAGATAAACGAGATGCGATTTAATACGCGATTCACAGGTAACAATGGCATTATTTCGGTAATGGTATGGAGCTGTTGTGGTGGATATGTCAACGTGCATACATGCAAAAAAAATTAAAACAAACAAAACTAACCCCCCCCCAAAAAAAAAAAAAAAATAAAAATAAATAAAAATAAATAAACAAAAAATAGAAATAAAAACTATGCATTACATAAGTCCTGGTGTGTTTTTTTGTGTGTGTGTTTTTGTTGAAATTCACAGGTGAATGATCTTACCCAAAGTTGTACAGCCAAGAAATCAGAACTGGAAGAAAACATTCAGAATGTGGATGCTCAACACCATGAAGTACACAGTGTCATGCAGAACCTTCGGTCAGATGTTAACCAAGCCTATCGTAAAAAGGCCAAGCGATTGGAAGAAAACCAACGTATACTGGTTGAGCAGATCGATGCTCTGGAGTTCGATTTTGATGAAGATCTCGGCGCTCTGAAATCGACCGACCGACAGAAGATCAAGAGTATTTGTAGTTCGATGGATCTGGTGGCTAATGACCGACTGGGTAGTCTTGAGACAGACAGTCTGACTGCTCATACCTTTCTCTGTGAGGAGCTGGAGGGTATGTTGAAGGAGGCTACCGATGACACTTCTGCAGCAGCCATAACCGAGAGAGCACAGAAGAAGAGGTTCCAGCCTGCAGATGATACCAGTCTCGATCTTGGAGAGATCACATCAGGGTTATCCCCTCCAGACCTCCAGTCCAAACGACAACCGGATCTATGCGTCATTCAGTGTGTAGATCTTCGTGATGATTACCAAGGGATTACAAAATACACTAGTGACTCTGTAGCTATTACATATGAGAATTTACATGATATAAATATCATTCGTTCAGATGCCAGTAGGTGGAATTATTCTAACATACCGAACGGAATGAAATGTTATGGTCTTGTGTTTCAGAGCGACATGACTTTATGCGTCTCGACGGGTAAAACAAAAGCACACATGTTTTATCCCAATGGCGCTCGGAAATCTACCATCCACACGACGAGCAATGGGCATATTTTAAGATTGAGTAGAAGCCAAGAAGATGAAGTGATCATGACCGACCATTCAAATAATGTCTACATCTATGACCGAACGGGAACGACGCTCAAACAAAATATTCCAACAGCCCTCAACATCTCCTACCAAGCATGTGCAACCAAGGCGGGTTTGATCGTCACAAGTTCTTGTTGTTTCGGTAAACCAAGCATGGTGACCGTCTATGACAGGGATGGGAACGCCGGGAAGTCTATTTATGATGGAACCTGGATCTCCCTATACGCTGCCGTGGACGATCTCGACAGGGTCTACATAGCGAGTGTCGATCAAGATGCCGGACAAGTGGTGATCAGGCTTTATGACATTGATGGTCTGAACCTGACGGAGAGATTTGAGTTTAATGCATTGAACCTGACACTGTATGATAATTTTTGTTCCCTGGTCTCTCTCTGTCCAACCATGCTCGCTTTCGCTTGTTCAAAAAGTCTTTATTTCTTTAAAGTTGCTTTGTAAATTGAATCTTTTTTCTTCTGCAATTCTTTAAATATGTCACGAAAGATTGAGCCTTTGGATGCTGCTGTAAGTCACAACACAATCCTGACACACAATATTAGCTCGAGGAAACACGCGTGTATTAAGCAGAGACAGAGTTTTCACATAAAATTTAAGCATCATCGTCATTATGTAAGTAAACATACACAAACAACATTGGCAGCTGAATATTTATATATCTACATCTTACAATAAGGGGATTATATGGCATGCATGTGTATAAAGGAATCATATTCGCAACCGTGTAGATGTTATTGATCTAAAAACCTGGCATGGCTCACTGGTAGAGCATAGGTCTCGTAACTGGAGGACCCGGGTTCAAAACCAAGTGGATACGCTAGTGCCCTGTGGTAATTACGGCATTTATCCTCATTACCCTCGGAGAGGACTTAAAGCCGTCGGTCCCCTGGTTGTCTACTTTAGCATACATATGCTTTCTTAGCAGTCACGTAAACTTAAACCAGCAAACTCAAACTTTAGAAAGCTTTGAAAATGAACGAAATAGATAATGATGAATTATTGGAAATTTGTCCCATAAATATTTGAAGATTTGGTTGAGTACCGGGAAAGTATATATATATTTTTTTAGCATTCTTTTATATTCTTTTTATGTCAGTTTAGAAGAATATCATAGAAGAAATGTCCCCTGAAAAGAATTGCTTTCAAAATTATTGCCCTCATATTCTAAATATAAAAGAAACAGCTGAATTCATACCACATGTTTTTATAGTCCCAAATACCCATTTTTTACTTGTGCATATGAGTTTTAGCAAGATTAAGTCAATTCCTTACTAATGTGGTGATTCCAAACCTCACATCATACACCCATTCCTATGGACTACCTAATCAACGTTTCATATATTGCTTTCAGTTTCTTTTACAATTTCATGCATACTTAAAACGCCTAATGATTTGACAGTAAAAGATGCTCTTACATCGCAAATCTTCAAGAGTCTCTCTTAAGAACGTACCTATTTTAAAAATAATTAATTCAGTTTGACCTGATTATCTGTAATAATGGTGCGAGTTAAAGGTGTTACTCGGAGATGTACAAACAAATCAAAATGCAATAAATTTGGTATCAACGGAAAGGGGAAGATGCCCTAAAACATTCCATCAACGTTTGAAATCCATAGGTTTTCATAAATTAATATTATTCTGTGTGCCAAAATATTCGCATATTTTCGCCCGGCGAGCAGTTTCTTTTTCAACCTTGGAAATGTGACGTAATACTCGGGACACACTTGCTTGCTTCTAGCTAGATCACGATCACGTCAATACAGCGCGCGCACATAACGTTCACGGTTCGAGGTAAGCTACTGATTTCTTCCAATCTTTGACAATCTTGTCGACAAAATGTCTGATTTTGACCCTGATTCAGATGTTAGAACCTGGAATCACACCGTCATTCCATCAATCACTGGGTGAATCACTGCAGCAACCACACACACATATACGATTCATACAGCTACAGTACAATCAAATGTTATACCGTAAGCTAGCTGTTCCGAGAATGACGTCATTTTTCTAATGCAAGAATTCTCGCTTTCGTGGCTCACCTGAGACCCTGTCAGGGGTCTTGAAAAAACAGTCCTGATAATCTTTTTGAACAAGCTTACATCTCTAAAATTTGATTCATCGTATTCTTTGGGGGATTAGCTTTCCAAAAACGTATAATTTGTCCAATTTCTTATTTTATGGGACGTTTCTCCGGATATCTGCTTTAAGGTATAAATGTTTCTTTTTATTTATGAGACCATTTATGTTTGAAAGTACAATGTAGCCTATTACTTACTCGGTCGTAATCAGTTGTCATTTTTACGGAACTTATACTGAATGTAATTTGCTATTAGTAATTTGCTTATGTTTTTTTTTGTACATTGGTTAAATTCCTGCTTATCTGTTTTATGATTATATACGCTAGGAGATTATGGCAGTTAATCAGAATTTTGGCTGGGGAAGGTCTGAAAGGTTTATCTAGGGTAAAGTCTGTCGAATTCCCATTTGCACACTAAAATTTCGACTTTTTAAGACAAATTATGCAAATGGTCAATTGGGGTGAAATTGAAAAAAATGACCGAAGTGGTCTAAACTGCAAGATGAGGTTATAATTTTAGGGGACATGAATATCTGCCTTTTGCAGCAGTCTTCATTATCAAAAAAATACAAGAATATTTTGAATTTAAATGGTTTGAGTCAACTTATAACTAAACCCACTCGAACAACATCGGCCACTTCATCATTAATAGACCATGTAATCAGCAGTAAAGAAGAAAATATTTGTCAAAGTGGTTTTATTGAAATTGGCCTAAGTGATCCTTTTTAACCTACTGCTCTAGGAAGCTAATAAGACCTGTATTCAGACAGCATAGAAATATAAATATTCGGTGTATGAGAAACTATTGTATAGATGATTTTAATAATGTTTTATCTCGAGTCAATTGGTCTGACATATTAGAATGTAAAGAAGTAAATACTGCGTGGTCAATTTTCAAAAATATTTTCATGTCTATAATTGATAAATGTGCTCCATTAAAACAAGTAAGAATTCAGCAAAGAACCGATAAGTGGATGAATGCTGAAAATATTTCGTTAATAAGACAAAGAAATATAGCTTGTAAAAGAATGAAAAAGGATTGTGGTAATTTAGAATTAGAAAAGAAATAACTTTTACGTAATTTGGTGCAAAGAAAAGTGAGACAGGCTAAAGATGAATACTTCCAAAATCAAATTGATGAGCATAAAAATGATTCTAAAAAGTTGTGGAAGAATCTGAAAGATTTAGGTTGTAAAAACAAACAAAAGAATGTTTAAGAGAATGTTATTAATATCCAAGGGGAGTTATGTCATGATAATATGAGGATAGCGAACGAATTGAACAATTATTTCACAACTGTGGCAGAAAAATTAGCTAGTAATCTGCCAGATAGCAGCGCAAATGAATTTGGAACGGACAGTGTTAAATTACAAAAATTACACGACACTGAGGGTGTGTCGAAAGGTGTTTTCTTTTTTCTCCTGTCAAAGAGAAGTTTGTTTTAGATGAATTAAATAAGTTGAAAATATCAAAAAGTACCGGGCTTGACTTGGTACCTGCCAGAATTTTGAAGGATGGAGCTAAATATTTGTATAAACCTTTAACTTACATTATTAACTTATCTATCTCAACTTATACCTTCCCTGATGAAATGAAAATTGGAAAAGTAACACCCCTTTTTAAAAAGAAAGATAAAACTAATGTTAGCAATTATAGACCGATTAGCGTTTTAAGTATAGTCTCGAAGGTCCTAGAGAAATGTGTGTATGCCCAATTAGAGAACTACTTTCAAGAAAACAAAATAATATACGAATTTCAATCTGGTTTTAGAAATGGTTATTCCACTGAAACTTGTCTTTATTCACCTGTTAGATTTTGTCAGGAACGAAATTTCCCAAGAACGTTTTGTCGGGATGGTTCTTCTTGACTTGCAAAAAGCATTCGATACCGTTAACTATAATATTCTGTTAAGTAAATTAGAAGTAATGGGTTTAAATTCTGCATGTGTGCAATGGTTTAGGTCTTACTTGACCAATCGTCATCAAGTTGTCTCGTTGCAAAATGTACTCTCCGATTCTATGCCCATAAGATGCGGAGTTCCCCAGGGGAGCATATTAGGTCCTATTCTTTTCATGTGCTACATTAATGATATGTGTGTTTGTGTCAACGACAGTAAATTACTTTTATATGCGGATGATAGTGTGTTACTATATTCTGGTACTGATGCTAAGCTGATCGGGGAAAAACTCAGCTCAGAATTATCAAACTGTGTTAATTAGATGACAGCAAATAAGCTTAGCTTACATATTGGTAAAACCGAAAGTATTTTGTTTTGTTCGCGGGGTAGGCTGAAGTATACTGATGATTTCAATATAAGTTATAACAATCAACTCATTAAGAGACAGGATTCTGTGAAGTATTTAGGACTAAATATAGCTAGTGATCTTTCTTGCTCAAGTTTGGTTGACAGTATTGTCAAAAAAGCTAATGCTCGTCTAAAATTCTTGTATCGTTATCAAAATTGCATGAACTTAAATCAAGACGCATTTTAAGTTTTTCCTTAATACAATGTTTATTTGATTATGCTAATGCGGCATGGTACTGCAGTCTAGGCAAGGTGGATCAAAACAAGTTAAAAATAATTCAAAATAAGATTGTAAGATTTATCAATCACTTACCACCAAGAACACACATTGGGAAGAGTGAACTTGAAACAGCTGGTCTTCTTCATGTAAACCTTAGATCACAACAACTTTTAATTCACCATGTACATAAGATTTTTACTCTAATGCAGATCACTATATTTCAAATAATTTTACTCGCTCTTCAAGTGTTTATGGGCATGACACTTGAAAATAGTCAATTTAATTTCGTAGTGCCTAAGCGAAAGGTAAAATTGGAAATTCCTTTTATTTTAACGGTATTCTTTTCTGGAATTCCCTCCCAAATCATGTTGAGTCAGTTAAGAATTTTTTACATTTTAAAAGGGTATTGAAGCATCATCTGAAAAATGTGTCTACGCCATAACTATATTTTTCCTCTCCTTTTTGTAGCTCAGATGGTTTTTTTTTCCTATATTATATGACCTATGTAACCAACGTTTATTATCGATAGTTTCATTATGATTTTCTGTATATTTATTTTTTTATTTCCTGTATGGTACAACAGCTGATATAGTTCATATAGCTGATATAGTTTTTTTTCCGTTGAGTAAATCTTGTTTTCACATTTATGTAATCTTCGCCTACTTTATAGAAATGTTATGTTTTATTTGCTACTTTAGTACATTCTTATATCATAGTTGATATAGCTGATATAGTTGATATAGCTGATATAGTTTTTTTCCGTTGAGTAAGTCTTGTTTTCACATTTATGTAATCTTCGCCTACTTTATAGAAATGTTGTTTTATTTTGCTACTTTAGAACATTCTCATTACTTGTCGTACGTGTACGATAGTCTTGTAGCCGTACTAATGTGTTTTCTTAGTGTATTTTTTAATCAGTTATTTAGGTAAGGACCCCATTGGAAATAAGCCATTTCGGCTTTCATGGGCTATCCTGTCATGGTACCTGGTTATGTTTGTATTGCAATATACCTGACGAATAAAATAACCTGACAAATCAAATCAAATCAAATCAAATCAAATTCATTTAGTGAGATTGATTGTTCTGAAATCAGCGCACATATTTATATTGGATTTCATAACCCGACAATCAATGGTTTCCGATTGAAAATATGGCCTGAATTTGCCAAAAAAAAATGGAACATAATTATGATTATGAAACTTTACTACCTTTTCATATTTTTCCTTACTTTAAGCCACTATAAACGCAAATGATTTATGTCTTATTTGTTTCAAGGACATCTGTGTGAGTCATTTATCATGATTTCATATTTTCTCTGTAACTGTCATGGATTGAGAGGGGGGTTTTTTATTTTACAAGATCATGATTTTCTATCATATAGTTGATTATAATTAAAAATCAATCTTAAATCATATTTGAGCCTACCCCTTACCCTGTATATAGACATAATATCAAATGTTATAAGACTATATTATAGTAAGGAAAAAAGGGTGATAACTGTTCGTTTAGCTAGTTATTCATTACAACAACAAAAAAATAACTGTCTCATAGTAGCAGGGATTAAAACAACAACCTTTTACTAATAAACGCAAGAATATTCAATTCACAATGTGATCAAATAGAACAATATATTTCTATTAAAACAGTCCTCTGTTCCTATCACACATCAATATATTTAAATGTATTGATCCTGACTAGAGACATTATTATAGGAAATATGACATAGAATTACAATCACTCAATGAATAATAGTGGATACGCCAGTAACATCGATGAATGTCAGCTCAAAACCTCCTTTAGGTCACAAGATGGAGAGTCCACTAATCGACGTGTCATGTCCTGTAGTAGAAAACAGGAAAGAAAATAAGAACAGTATTTAACCTTACGCAATATCTACTAGTGCAGTTGGTAGGTAGTATTAGTAGTAATAGTAGTAGCAAATCAGAAAATACAACAAAAACGTATTTAACGTTATGCAATTTCTACTACAGTAGTGGTGGTGGTGGTGGTGGTGGTAGTAGTAGTAGTGAGTAGTAGTAGTAGTAGTAGTAGTAGTAATATAGTAATGGTAATAGTAATAGTAGTAGTAGTATAGTATTAGTAGTAGTAGTATAGTGTGGGGGTAGTAGTAGTAGTAGTAGTAGTAGTAGTAGTAGTAATACATGTAGCAGTAGCAGTAGTTTCTACTACTCTAAGCATTAGTAATAAATGACCGGCAAGCGAAACATCAGTCAACAGTAATGAACGATATATAATACCGGACGGATCGAATTCGGAGAGGGATTTATGCGAATTACTTCATTATTACGATCTATCTGTACTCGAGCTTGATTTGACGCTGAACATTATGGCATAAGGGGCATTGTTATAGATTGGTTTCGAAATTATTTATACGAACGTCAGCAATATTTCTGTATTGAAAATTGCCTGTCGCAATTCTGGTATTCCACAGGGTTCTATTCTCGGCCCTTTACTTTTTATCTTGTATATAAACGACTTTCATAGATCATCAAATTTATTGGCCTTTATTGTGTATGCAGATGACACTAATCTATTTTATCACACAAAAGCCTAGAAACTATATGCAATGTGATTAATTCTGAACTGGATTCAGTTGCAAAATGGATTTAGACTAACAAGTTATCGCTAAGTCTACAAAAAACCCTTTTATTTAGTAATACTTTTAACGAACTACCCTTGCCGATTTCAATAGATAATGTACAAATACGGAAGGTGATTGAAACAAAATTTCTAGGCATTATTTATTATAGATAATAAACTTTCATGGAAGCATCATATTGATAATGTATGTCAATTGATATCCAGAAACATAGGTATGATTAATAAACTCAAATGGTCTTTTATCACTATACTCCACTCTAGTTTTATCTAAATTATTGAATATTAGCATAGGGAAACAGTGAGGCATGCCTGTTAGACAGAGCTATTTATTACAGAAAAAGGCTTTGCGAAGATAAGTAATGTTAATTATCGCCACCACCCTGATGTTTCACTCTATAATGTACTGAAAATGATATTTACCGCCTCAATCTCGCTATACTTATGTTTCAGTATCATAATCATGAATTGCCCACTGTATTCAATTTTTGTTTACCTGTGTCAGGTCATGTGTGCAGTAAAATCTATAGACCTTCCAGATCCTGCCCCTTTCCCACCCTCCTTTCTGTAGAGTTTAATCATTTAAATAGTTACTGTTCCTAGATATTTGTTTTTTACATGTATTTTTAATGCTTTCTCTTCGACAGAAAGTGTGTTATATTTATGATTTGTTTGTTTTCCATGGCCATGTATCTGTTTTCTTCTTTTCCCCTCTTTGGGACATGTTGTGCATGATTGCCCAGTCTGGGTTTTTATGTACTGTATTTATGCTTTACCTTTTCCAGAGACCAGCGCTTCGACAAAATCTGCTTCTATATGCTGGTCTCTGTTTTCGTTCTCATTTCCATATAATTAATCTAAGGTAGTCTTTTGTAAGGTAATTTTGTTATTTTTGCCCCTTACAACTCAAACATTAATGCTTTATAATTTGCTGGTAATAATCGAAATTGTTTTTGTATTTAGTTTTGTTGTCAGTTATTTTGTATATTGTCAATTGCACAATAGTTATTGTTATATACTTTGAAATATGAAATTGGAATGAAATAAAATCTAAATCTTAATTTGAAATTAGAAAGACAGAAAAGAAAATCAAAATTGCATCGTATTTTGAAACTTGCTGAGAGAGATTTTTATCCTTAACACCCCCCCCCCCCCCCCCCCTCACATGAAAAGAACATGAATGAACTAGCGACGCCTCAGAATGACATCATACATGGATCTACTCACCATTTCGCTCGTCGATTGTCTCGCAGATTAGAGTACCTTTATATAGAAGAGTAGCAACATGGACGTCTGACTTTTCTGGACACAAAATGGCGTTCGAATTCTTTCTATTAAGAACACCCAGGTGCTCATCGGAATTGAATAGAAATGTTACGTAATAGTGGACACAAAATGCCGTTCAAATCACAGGTTGTTGTTACTCTTCTATATAAAGGTATTCTATCGCAGATTCAAAGAGATTCGATCATACACAGTATGCCCTCCGAAGGAGGGCTAGAGGGCCAGCTAAAATCTGACCTTTGACATTCCATAGGCTTTGCATTGGATGCATTGTGGGAGCTTTGGCCAATTTGAACAGTGAGCTAGGAGGGTCAATTTCAATAAATGTTTATTCATGAGGAATGACGTCAAAAACTCGTCAATTACTGTTCGATGATTGGTTAGTGGCTCATATTAACATAATGTTTTATGTATAAGATCATACATAATTCATTTTTTTCATTCCCACAATTCCCTACGATTTTGACAAGAAATAGGGAAAATGGCGGCAGTGCGGATAGTGCTACTTTTGTGCCATTTCAACACAAATCTCAAAAAAACTTTGTTTTTGAGAATTTTCTGTTTTAGAAGGAGTTTGTCTTGTAAGTCTCACGAAAGCAGAAAATTCTCCGGTGGACATTCTCATCAAAGTAATGCCGTATGATGCCATGAAATGTAAGTAAATATGTATTTTGTTTAACATTCCTCTTAATAATTGGGATGTGTTCGTCGTGGCTGCTAGTGAGTTCACTGTACAAAACGTATTATCCCTCATCCCACCCAGTCCCCCTTCTCATGCATGACAAAACAAAATTATTATCTTTGATTGAACTCTAAAACGGTCATTTTGAATAGTCTACTTGTAATATTTTTCGAGAAGATCAGATATTTTCCGAAGATCTATATATTATGATAGTGCTCAAGACTAAAATAAAGTGCATGGCTTCATTACCGACAATCTGCGGTAGATGTGGACCTGTTCAAGATTGATCAGGACACTGAATGCGCAAGATCCTCACTCTGGGGAGCTGGGCCGCGCCGGGTAAGATCTTGCCCAGCGGCCTGCTAGTTTTGGGTGCGCCGATCATGGCCGGCTAACTGCGCTTTGCATACGGCTACGATAGCCTGGATCTATTCTAGGCCTGCCTTAGACTTAGAGTTAGGCCCTCGGCCTCGCCTTGAACTTTGTTTAAGGAGGGTCTAGAAAGATCAACTTAGAATTTGAATGATAATGTCTTGAATCATGCTGGACCAGATTAAAATGTTCTTTATTATATACAGTATAACCTTATGCTGCTACTGTCTGAGAGCTGTCCCAATTTCTTTTGTGTAGGCCTACTGTACTCTAGTGACCACCATGACGAGTCACCACTGTCACTGAGACGAGAGAAGTACATAGGGCCTTCATGTGCGAGTAATATTATTAATTTAAACAGTAAATCTGTGGCATGCTTTTAATTACTACTATGGTTCTAACCTCTTGTTCTCTTTTGATTGCAGAGCTATTGCCTGGGACCGAAGTAGAGAAACACAGGGGGACCAGGACCAGATCATTCAATATCGTGATAGGGGCCTACTAAAAACTGATAGACCCTACCTGGGGCTGGGCTGTAGATTATTGTGATCCACTCACTGCAGGAAACCCAAGTTGAACTTGAAAGGTAAATTGTTTTTTGAAAATGTAGACCTCTAAGCCCACATAATTGGTGTAAATTTCAATATTCCATTGCTTAGTCTTAGTAGTAGCTCTGTAAGATTAGATCTTATTATTAATAGACTTAGATGTCTACCGACATAGTCTGTACAGAGTACAGTCAAAATCAAAATTCTAAAGTCCAGTAAATTATTTTGATTATACCCGCTTACCGATTTAGCCATTTTAAAGTTTATTAAATACCTTGGTCTAGGATCAAATTTGGAATGGAAGATGAAAATATGTACGTCTGTTAAATGATTTGAACTTAGATTTACATTTCTATAATTAAGAAGGAAGAACAAATGCAGTGGTGGGTTTTGTTTGTTTTGTTTTGTTTTGTTTTGTTTTTTTTTTGGGGGGGGGGGGGGGGGAGAACAATCACGGCCCGTGCCCCCCCCCCCCCCTTTGAAACAACAGTATGCATTGGGCCCCTCTTTTAGAACGGAAAACCTTTTTTGTTTTTGTTTTTGTTCTTGTTTAGTTTTCGTGTCAGATATTTATGGAGGGAAACTGGACCCCATAACCCTGCCCCCTCCCCCCACTGAGCGATATTTGGAGGGCTGGCAATACCAAACAAGATCTCCCTCCTAGCAGTTTCCCAAAGTTGACAATCCAGCATTTGTATGCCCCCCCCCCCCCCCCCCCATTTATTATACAAAATCCTGGATCCGCCCCTGGGTAGATGTACCCATTTTTGTTTCCTTCTTTAAAATCCAGTCCACAGTCTACAAGAAGTTTAATTTTTGTTTGTCCTTTCTTTTTGTTTTTATAATGCAGGTTGTCCAAGGAAGCTCATCAGTTACATTGCTTGTTACGTGTCAAGTAACGGAGTCATTAAGGATCGAAGTATTTTTTATCTTTATTATCATTTAAACGTAAAGTTTAATTAATTAATTTCTCTCAAGATTTATTGCTAATTTACATAATGGCAGTTACATTTATTCTAAATGTCAGGAATGCTATTTCTGAGCTGGAAATGGAATGTCAAAGTTTGGGTCAAAAGAAAGAGCTAACATATTATTCAAAAGGGAAACAAACAGATTTGTAACTTTCATTTATTTATTTATTTTTCATTTATTTTTTTTTTCCATTTTTTTTTCCATTTTTTTTCTCATTTTGTTTTATGTTTTTGTTTTGTTTTTTTTTTTTTTTTTTTTTTTTTTGGGGGGGCGGGGGGTTCAGGGTTGAATGGCCCTTATTGCAATCACTTGACATTTGTAATTTAGAAATAGAGTTAGAAACATGTGGCATGACTACATTATGAAATATGATTTTAGTTCATCATCTTTAATGCAACGTGTGTTTATAATTGTATGCTTAAGTAGTGCATTAAGATGTAATCATATTTATTTGATCTTCAACCTTAAGTGATAATCCCTTTCATCAAATTCCTGAAGCTATCCTGCGATAGGTATGATAATTTTTCTTGAAACGCAAATGGTTCTCTAATCCGTAAGTTCTTCCTTTTTATCATCTGTGCAATGGTTGTGCCATCAATCTGGGGCATGTTTCTAGGCAAACGAATCAGGCGCTTGGGAGTTTCAGCCCAACCAGAAATTTTCAAAACTACTAATATTTGGACAAACATCACCTCATCATTTTGGGCAGTAAGGTGGTCTCTTTGGACTTTTATGTCTTGTATATTCTGATGATAAATTGAAGGGATGTACATGGATATACATTATAATCTACCTATATATCGGATGTCACTAGATTTAAACTTGTTTGCTTACAAACTGAAATAAAATAGCAATTGGTATGCCGCCCCCTCACCTGCCCCGTGATTTGTTGTCCATGAACCATATGTTATAATCTGTATATTGCATTTCAAGAGAGCATTAACTTTTATGTTGATAAGTGAGTTAGTTTAATAAAACATCATTTCGCACTGAGAAACTTCTATTTGTTTTTTTTCCCCATAATTTTGTGAAAGATGTGGTGGTGATGCTGATGATGATGCAGGCACAATATGGCATGTGTTCTGAAGTGTGATGGTGGATTGGTGTAAACACAGCCTTATGCAACCTTGAATAACTGGATGATAGACTGAATTGTGTGGGGTTTCTGTTGATGGACTCATTTTACAAGAAGATGAAGAAAAAAGAAGAGGAGGAAGAAGAAGGAGACAAAAATCAAATCAGATTTTTTAGGTTTGTTTGTTGCTGTTTGTTGGGTTTTGTTTTGTGCCTTTTTTGTTGTTTTTGTTTGTTGTGTTTTTGTTTTGTTTGGGTTTTCTGTGTGTGGGGGGGGGGGGGGGGGGGGTACATGCACCAGAAGCCAGTGCATGGTGGTACATATATGAGGTCACGGGGAGCAAATTTTCCCTTTGTACTTTTACTTGACATAATATCTGCAAGGCACAAGAAAAGCGTTCAATGAAGGGAAATTCAATACCGAAGGAGGGCTTCTTCTTCTTCCTCCTCCTCTTCTTCTTCTTCTTCTTTTTCTTCTTCTTGTTCTTCTTCTTCCTCCTCTTCCTCTTCATTTTTTTCTTCATCTTTTTTTTTCTTCTTCCCCTTGCACTTTCTTTTCATCTTCATCTACTTTTTCGTCTTCTTTTCTTCATCTTCCTTTTCTTCTTCCTCTTCTTCCTTTTCCTCGTCCTCTTCTTTTTTTTTCTTCTTCTATTTCATCTTCTTCCTCTTCCTTTTCCTTTTTTTTCTTCTTCTTCTTTATCTTTGTCTTCTAGTTCTTCATCATCTTCTGCACATTTTTACTGCAAAATACAGTATACGCCTAAGTACAGTTTAATTTTATGTTAATTAGTTATAAAAGCTCATGAATATTCAAATATATAATTTCAATAACTTTACGCGCTGCGCGCCTGCCAAAATCTGGTTTTCGCTGGTACACTGAAAAAAAATTGGCTTCATAGGCTAATGCATGAAAAGTGGGAGCAGTGTGCACTTTTGACCCGCCGGAAATGCCCCCATGGAAAGCCGGATGCAGAAGCGGAGTTGAGACCCCTTGTGCAGATACAAAGAGATTCGATCATACACAGTATGCCCTCCGAAGGAGGGCTAGAGGGCCAGCTAAAATCTGACCTTTGACATTCCATAGGCTTTGCATTGGATGCATTGTGGGAGCTTTGGCCAATTTGAACAGTGAGCTAGGAGGGTCAATTTCAATAAATGTTTATTCATGAGGAATGACGTCAAAACTTCGTCAAATACTGTTCGATGATTGGTTAGTTGCTCATATTAACATAATGTTTTATGTATAAGATCATACATAATTCATTTTTTTCATTCCACAATTCCCTACGATTTGGACACGAAATAGGGAAAATGGCGGCCGTGCGGGTAGTGCTACTTTTCTGCCATTTCAACACAAATCTCAAAAAAACTTTGTTTTTGAGAATTTGCTTTTTTAGAAGGAGTTTGTCTTGTAAGTCTCACGAAAGCAGAAAATTCTCCGGTGGACATTCTCATCAAAGTAATGCCGTATGATGCCATGAAATGTAAGTAAATATGTATTTTGTTTAACATTCCTCTTAATAATTGGGATGTGTTCGTCGTGGCTGCTAGTGAGTTCACTGTACAAAACGTATTATCCCACATCCCACCCAGTCCCCCTTCTCATGCATGACAAAACAAAATTAGTATCTTTGATTGAACTCTAAAACGGTCATTTTGAATAGTCTACTTGTAATATTTTTCGAGAAGATCAGATATTTTCCGAAGATCTGTATATTATGATAGTGCTCAAGCCTAAAAAGTAAAGTGCATGGCTTCATTACCGACAATCTGCGGTAGATGTGGACCTGTTCAAGATTGATCAGGACACTGAATGTGCAAGATCCTCACTCTGGGGAGCTGGGCCGCGCCGGGTAAGATCTTGCCCAGCGGTCTGTTAGTTTTGGGTGCGCCGATCCTGCCCGGCTAACTGCGCTTTGCCTACGGCTACGATAGCCTGGATCTGTTCTAGGCCTACCTTAGACTTATAGTTAAAGTTAGGCCCTCGGCCTCGCCTTGAACTTTGTTTAAGGAGGGTCTAGAAAGATCAATTTAGAATTTGAATGATAATGTCCTGATTCATGCTGGACCAGATTAAAATGTTCTTTATTATATACAGTGAGTATATCCTTATGGTTATGCTGCTACTGAGAGCTGTCCCAATTTATGTTGTGTACTGTACTCTGTAGTGACAACCATGACGAGTCACCACTGTCACTGAGACGAGAGAGTACATAGGGCCTTCATGTGCGAGTAATATTATTAATTTGAGCAATAGATCTGTGGCATGCTTTTAATTACTACTATGATTCTAACCTCTTGTTCTCTTTTGATTGCAGAGCTATTGCCTTGGACCGAAGTAGAGAAACACAGGGGGACCAGGACCAGATCATTCAATATCGTGATACTAAAAACTGATAGACCCTACCTGGGGCTGGGCTGTAGATTATTGTCATCCACTCACTGCAGGAACCCTAAGTTGAACTGGAAAGGTAAATTGTTTTTTGAAAATGTAGACCTCTAAGCCCACATAATTGGTGTAAATTTCAATATTCCATTGCTTAGTCTTTAGTAGTAGCTCTGTAAGATTAGATCTTACTATTAATAGACTTAGATTTCTACCGACATAGTCTGTGCAGTCAAAATCAAAATTCTAAAGTCCAGTAAATTATTTTGATTTAGCCGTTTTAAAGTTTACTAAATGCCTTGGTCTAGGATCAAATTTGGAATGGAAGATGAAAATATGTACGTCTGTTAAATGTTTAAACTTAGTTTTACATTTCTATAATTAAGAAGGAAGAACAAATGCAGTGGTGTTTTTTTTTTGTTTTTTTTTGTTTGTTTTTTGTTTGTTGTTTTGTTTGTTGTCGTTTTTTTTTTTTTTTTTGGGGGGGGGGGGGGGGAACAATCCCGGCCCGTGCCCCCCTTTCAAACAACAGTATGCATTGTGCCCCCCTTTTAGAACGGAAAACCTTTTTTTTTTTTTTTTTTTTTGTTCTTGTTTAGTTTTCGTGTCAGATATTTATGGAGGGAACAGGACCCCATAACCCCCTCCCCCTCCCCCACTGAGCGATATTTGGAGGCTGGCAAGACCAGACAATATACGGATCTCCCTCCTAGCAGTTTCCCAAAGTTGACAATCCAGCATTTGTATGCCCCTCCCCCCCCCCCCCCCCCCCCGCCCCTTATTATACAAAATCCTGGATCCTCCCCTGGATACATATACCCATTTTTGTTTCCTTCTTTAAAATCCAGTCCACAGTCTACAAGAAGTTTAATTTTTGTTTGTCCTTTCTTTTTGTTTTTATAATGCAGGTTGTCCAAGGAAACTCATCAGTTACATTGCTTGTTACGTGTCAAGTAACGGAGTCATTAAGGATCGAAGTATTTTTATATTTATTATACATAAATACATTTTTTAAACATAAAGTTTAATGAATTAATTTCTTTCGAGATTTATTGCTAATTTACATAATGGCAATTACATTTATTCTAAATGTCAGGAATGCTATTTCTGAGCTGGAAATTGAATGTCAAAGTTTGGGTCAAAAGAAAGAGCTAACATATTATTCAAAGGGGAAACAAACAGATTTGTAACTTTCATTTATTTATTTTTCCATTTTTTTTTTCCATTATTTTTTTCATTTTTTTTTTTCATTTTTTTTTTTTTTTTTTTGGGGGGGGGGGTGGTTCAGGGTTGAATGGCCCTTATTGCAATCACTTGACATTTCACTTCAAGGTGATTTATAGATACACCCCCTAATTCGTAATTTTGAAATAAAAGCAAAGACTAAATTTTACATCGGATTTACCTTTTGTAGGTGTACATGTCCATGTACACGTAATTAAAAATATATTGCAATTGGTACGATTGGTCCATTTGAAACATGATTATGAGAAAGTGATTAATCTTGAGCCTAATTCTAAATTCTTTTCACACTTCAAAAAAATATTTGATAAAAACCTTTTAAGTACAGTCAGTTATCATGTCACCTCAGAATAATGCAGTAATTTAAATTCAAACTATAACCAATAAATTTTCGAAATCAAATAATTTTCCTTTTAATTCCATTGTAATTTAGAAATAGAGTTAGAAAAATGTGGCATGACTACATTATGAAATATGATTTTAGTTCATCATCTTTAATGCAACGTGTGTTTATAATTGTATGCATAAGTAGTGCATTAAGATGTAATCATAATTATTTGATCTTCACCTTAAGTGATAATCCCTTTCATCAAATTCTTGAAGCTATCCTGCGATAGCTTTGATAATTTTTCTTGAAACGCAAATGGTTCTATAATCCGTATTTTTTTCCTTTTTATCATCTGTGCAATGGTTGTACCATCAATCTGGGGCATGTTTCTAGGCAAACGAATCAGGCGCTTGGGAGTTTCAGCCCACCCGGAAATTTTCAAAACTACCAATATTTGGACAAACATCGCCTCATCATTTTGGGCAGTAAGGTGGTCTCTTTGGACTTTTATGTCTTGTATATTCTGATGATAGATTGAAGGGATGTACATGGACATACATTATAATCCACCTATATATCGGATGTCACTAGATTTAAACTTATTTGCTTACAAACTGAAATAAAATAGCAATTGGTATGCCGCCCCCTCACCTGCCCCGTGATTTGTTGTCCATGAACAATATGCTATAATCTGTATATTGCATTTCAAGAGAGCATTAACTTTTATGCTGATAAGTGAGTTAGTTTAATAAACATCATTTCACACTGAGAAACTCCTTTTTGTTTGTTTTTTTCCCCCATAATTTTGTGAAAGATGTGGTGATGCTGATGATGATGCAGGCACAATATGGCATGTGTTCTGAAGTGTGAAGGTGGATTGGTGTAAATACAGCCTTATGCAACCTTGAATAACTTAATGATAGACTGAATTGTGTGGGTTTTCTGTTGATGGACTCATTTTACAAGAAGATGAAGAAAAAAGAAGAAGATGAAGAAGAAAAAGAAGAGGAAGAAGAAGAAGACAAAAATCAAATCAAATTTTTTAGGTTTGTTTGTTTGTTGGGTTTTGTTTTGTGCCTTTTTTGTTGTTTTTGTTTGTTTTGTTTTGGTTTTTTTTTGTATGTGTGTGTGGGGGGGGGGGGGGACATGCACCAGAAGCCAGTGCAAATTTTCCCTTTGTACTTTTCCTTGACATATGATATGCCAGATCTGCAAGGCACAAGAAAAGCGTTCAATGAAGGGAAATTCAATATCGAAGGAGGGCTTCTTCTTCCTCCTCCTCCTCCTCTTCTTCTTCTTCTTCTTCTTCTTCCTCCTCTTCCTCTTCATTTTTTTCTTCATCTTTTTTTTTCTTCTTCCTCTTGCACTTCCTTTTCATCTTCATCTTCTTTTTCGTCTTCTTTTCTTCTTCTTCCTCTTCTTCCTTTTCCTCGTCCTCTTCTTTTTTCTTCTTCATCTTCTATTTCATCTTCTTCCTCTTCTTTTTTTCTTCTTCTTCTTTATCTTTGTCTTCTAGTTCTTCATCATCTTCTGCACATTTTTGCTGCAAAAGTACAGTATACGCCTAAGTACAGTTTAATTTTATGTTAATTAGTTATAAAAGCTCATGAATATTCAAATATATAATTTCAATAACTTTACGCGCTGCGCGCCGGCTAAAATCTGGTTTTCGCTGGTACACTGAAAAAAAGTTGGCTTCATAGGCTAATACATGAACAGTGGGAGCAGTGTGCACTTTTGACCCGCCGGAAATGCCCCCATGGAAAGCCGGATGCAGAAGCGGAGTTGAGACCCCCTGCGCAGATTTCGTTATAGCGCCCTCTCTGTCTGAGGCGCTGGAAGGCATCGTTCCACCAAGTCACCAGTTTGCGATTGTTGTCATGACCGCAGCATCACCTGCCACACAACGGTTCTCGAAATTGGCAGGTGAAATGCTTTTCAGCGAGGTTGAGAAATGATTCAGAGCTTCCCCGAATGCCACGTCCATCTTAAAGGATACACAAAAATTACCTGGCGGTAAATCGATGCAGTTTACGGCGCCATAATATATGAACAAGGCCTTAAGAAATAGAAAGATACTGAGTAGAATTACGTGATGTTATTGGCTCTAGGGAATATCCACATACAAGAACCTGTTCCCTTTTTCCCTATCACGTAGTGCGTTTTGTCATCCAGCCCTTCCCCAAATTAATCTTCCCACTCTTCTCTTGTTTCTCTACCTTTAGCATTCGAGAATTTTAATTGTTGAGAATTATGTGTTTGAAAAATAGTTTCGTCAATACGAAATTTTGACGACGGGCCCGTTAAAGATAGATGGCGATGATTCAATGAAAATGAGGCGACTCCTAATGATAGTAACGATACTATTGGTGATGATGACGATGATTAAGAGTTGACGCTGATAACACTGATAATGATAACAATATATAAAAATATATACTGAAAATATATACTGACATCTCCGTTGAGGACTGCATTCATCATGAGATCAGCTGACTGGTAATGAAATATCTGGTCGGCAGTCAAAGAAGATCCCTGTATGAGCGATGAGTGAGGGGAGGAGAAAGGGATACGGAGGGAGAGTGTGTGTGTGTGTGTGTGTGAGAGAGAGAGAGAGAGAGAGAGAGAAAGTGGGACAGGAGGTCGCGAGTAGTGACCGAAAGAGAGAGAGAGATAGAGAGAGGGGGTGGGGTTAAAAAGAGCTTCGAGGGAAATTGCCAAGAAGGTGGAAAAAAGAGAATAAAAAGGAGTGGGAGTAAAAGAGGGAGAGGAAGTGACAAAAATGAAAGGAAAAAAATATTAAAAATTGTAAGAACAACTCTTAAGCTATATAATCAGTGTAGTAAAACCGTTATAACGCAAACCCGTAATAATTTGACGTCAAAATATTTAATCGATTACCAGGAGATCACTCTCTGCGCTCCACTGTGCAAGAGAATTTGCACGCAACCCTATGTGAATGGAGAAAGCATGAATGATTCCAAGACGCGTTTTCAATCTTTAAATTCACAGGCACGGCCTCAAAAGCAAATGGACGGCTGCAAAATACGATACTTTTGAAGACAAATTTGTACTTGATCAATCTATCCAAGCCGATTTTTTCTTTCCCCTTCTGATGTATTTCTTTGTTTTTCTCCTATCTTTTTTTCCTTATGTATATCTTTGTTTGTTTTGTTTTCGCTTTTCTTTTTTCCTTTTGTCTTACTTTGTTTTTATTCTCTATATCTTCTTTTTTTCTTATGTATTTCTTTCTTTTTCTTCTATCTGTCTTCCTTTTTTCCTGATGTATTTGTTTTGTTTTTCTTTGCTCCTTTTTTCATGATCTATTACTTTTGTATCAATTCTGATTTGTATCATTATTGTATGCAATGTTTGTATTTGAATTCTTATTAATAAATGCAGAAACATCTGCTTAAAAAAAATTGTTTTGGTCGTTATATTTACCGCAATGTTAGTGTAGCGGGCGAGGCAGAACTCGTCAGATTTCCAGCCATCCAGAAACCCAACTTTCTGATTGGTCAAATCGCTGTACGTCACTGTGCTGTCACTCCTGGCGAAGAGGGCGACTGTGCCTCCCTTGTTGTAAGGCTCTGCGAAGTAATACGTCGGCTGGCGATCATATGTTTGGACCCAACCTGGAATACAATTTTTGTTTAAATATACATGTATAGGTTTCAGATACTTAAAGAAATACAATAATCACACATGATAAACACCAAAATGTACCCTTAAGTGGCCTATTTGCTGTCGCTTCATCATTTGCATTTCGATCTTTTTTATCATACACACCTATACAAAACCTGAAACAGAAAAAAAATTTCGGTAGAATCGTAGAAAAATAAATAAAAGTTGTCTTTTGTAAGTAAGCCACTTACAGTATTAGCAATAATACGGTGAATTCGTCCATAAGACATCGAGTTTTGTTATTTTTACCAATGGGGTATTCAGTACTAGAGTGAAACTAGTGTCCCCCAAAAAAAATTAAAGGCGAGGGAAAATATTTATGTAACTCACAATCAATCAACAACTTACCAGTACATCCATCGTACCATCCTCTCATCAGCCCCGGGCCACCCGTAGGCGGTTCACCCGCTTGGCTATCCCAGCAATTCTCGTAGATGTCATAGACCAGTCTGCAGTTTTTGTTCGCTATCGAACATACTGAAAGGAAGTATGATAAAAAGAGAATTTGAAGAAGAAAACAAACATGAAAACTGGGGAAAATGCCGAAGCAAATGTTTCCTACCAAGTTTAAAACGCTTTCGAAAGGAAGGTTGATAGTGAACGCGGCTACAAATATTTAAAAATCATATTGCCTGTCCCTCCTCCATCATCTGATAGGCCCCCTTATCTCTTACCCTCTGTATCTGTATTTCCACACCCCCCCCCCCCCCCACTCTCTCTCTCTTTTATTCTTCTACATCTTACTATATATAAGTCTGTCACTTCAGACGTTTCTTTCTCCATATTACTTTCTCGGTCCCTCTCCCTCCTCCCCTGCGCATTCTCCTATAACCCTCGGCTCCCCACCCCCTCCCTCTCTCCCCTCTCTCCTCTCTCTCTCTCTCTCTCTTATTATTCTTCTTCTGTTCTTACCAGCATTCACAATGTCTGGACCGAATCCCTTTATTGTGTATGTTGTCTCATCCCTGTTACCACGGCAAAAGAAACAAAATAAATGAAAGGAACACTGAAATAATTATCATATTTTCCATATAAAAGGGACACACACTCACACACGAATGCATCACTGATCACATGACATGACACCAACACGATCATCACCATCATTATTCATTTTACCTTCATCATCACAGCAGTCACCATTTTCACCGTGACTACCACCACCACTGCTGCAACCAGCAACACCACCATCCTCACAACCATACTCTCACATTCGCCTCGGCCATCGTTCATCGGCCATCGGCCATCAGCATGAAAAGCCACGGTTATCATGCACTAAACCCACTACCACTACCACCAATACCACTAGTACCACCATATACTACCAACATAATCACTATCGTCATCACCATAATCATATTCACCGTAACCACCAAAGCCATCACCCACCCACCATTATCATCATTATAATGCACGGAAACCACCAACAATACCACGAAAAGTTCTACTACCACCATGCACCACCACAACCACCACCATCTTCATCACCATAATCATATTCACCGCAACCACCAAAAATATCAATCATGCGCGGAAACCACCAACGTTACAACGATAATTTCTACTACCACCATGCATGCACCACCACCAGCATCATCACCATAATGATATTCACCACAACCACCAACATGACCACCGTCATTTTCACCATCATCACCACGGGCGTAAATCTGCAAGAGTTTCTTTTCAACTGGGGATGGGGGGGGGGGGGGCGGGGACCAAATTCACCCCCCCCCCCCCCCATGAACAGATTTTTTTCCTGGTAAACTTACAAATATTCCACTTTACAGGTCATAGTGACCTATGCCAAACAACCAGACTAAAAACAGAAACAAAACAAATGATTATTGCTTATTTTCCATTGTGTATATGGCTTTGCCCAAGAGTACAATGTTAAGTTGTTAAAGCCTTAAAATCCTTCCAGACGCTTAAGATCATCCGATTCTAAATTGTTTGTTGTTCCGAAAACTAAGAAATCATGAGGGTGGGGTGGGGGATCGGTCATTTGCACATGCTGGACTTTATCTATGGATTTACCTACCACAAAATACTCATAATATTTCAGGGATAGATTGCTTTCAAAATGCCCTCAAAACTTCAAAACTTATTTGTTCAAAATTGCTTTCCAGTAGATTTATTTTTACATAGTCGCTGTTCTATTTTTTTGTATTTTCATGTACCTTTTTTATCTTTTTCTATCTTGTTCTTGTTCTTCTTGTTCTTGATGTTGTTGTTCTTGTTGTTCTTGTTCTCCTTCTCCTTCTTCCTCTTCTTCTTCTTCTTCTCCTTCTTATTCTTCTTAGTCTCCATTGCGCCTTAGGCATATTAGTCATGTGGAGTTGGCGCGCTACTCTATATTATCATTTTTATTTGGCATATACATGTAGTTTTCTGGAAAAGAATCTCATCGATAACGATGAACATTAATTATACCTATAAATAGTTTCCAAATCCCTCCCCTCTTGTTTATGTTGAAAATGAATCGAAAATCAATGTTGTAGGTCAGACTTCAACAATATGCTATTGAGCCTCCTTCTACGATGTTATTGTCTCATCGGGATCGCTCAGCGAGCAATATTTTTAGGACGTACAGGACTCAACAACGATATCTGCAAGTCAATTATTGCACTCCGTCGATGGGTGTTCAATAAGGAGTTTTCGGATGTGTCGACTAGAACGCAGTCCTAGATCCTCCCAGCGACAATGGACTGCTTTGTGTTGACTGCGTACAAAGTAGGTGAAGCATGAAGCTAACAATGGGTGAAGCGTGGTCCACGTTTTTGAGAAGACGGCAAAAAGTATGTTTGACGCGTTCTCGATCTGACTAGTGGACGTGGGAGAAGCCAGTGGACGGGTGAGCCGTTCTTGCACAAAGCGCGGTATGCACACAAAGCAGTCCATTGTAGCTGGGAGGATCTGAAAGGACGGCGTTCAAGTCGACACATTCGAAAGCTCACTATATGTCAGAAGAAGGGATAGAGGTCGTATCCATGTTTGATTTGATAGAGAAAATCGTCGAGGTCTGACTACTTTTATTGTTATCGTTATCGGTACAGTATGCATGCATATAGTTTGTCCTTAACAGAGCGGTCTGACCTGGCCTTTATGCACAATTCCACCTATCTATATATCGTGAGTAGCTTTGACATACATAGGGCCGATAAGCAGCCCTTTCTTATAAAGCCTGGTCGCTTTTCAACTGCACGCAACGGACCCAACTCCTTTAAAGTGTACTATAGAGCACCCACTGCAGGGCATTAAATTGGATCTATAATTCGCCTTATTATAGAACGATTCAAATTTTTCAGTTCAACTTAACATTTGTTTATTTTTTCCATTGATTTTGAGAACATTCGAGGTCATATGTTCTCTGTAGCTTTCCATGGTGAGTGAGTATTCACTTCTCCAAAATTCTTCTAAATGCCCCGTAAGTGGAGTATTTTCACGAAAATTTTTCACACAGGCCCCCACATGGTGTTGCCGAAAGCCTTCAATTGTGACTTCAACATCTGTTCAAATGGTACAATCTACATGTAAATAAAGTAGTATAAATATAATAAAGAATTTGTAATACAATGAAGAGGATACGATCACAATAAACCCCAAAAAGTCTGAATGATGTTGTTTTGCAGGAACTAGTGCTTTTTGGTAAGAAAGCGGGATAATACGCCGCTTGTTTACAAGCAGAGCTAGGCTCATTATATTATTTCGCTAGTCCATAAATAATAAAAACTAATAGAGCAGAAAGGTGTTAGAATGTAGGGACGTGTCACCTATTTGCAAGTGTACACTTTGCCAATAAACAGCTCTCACATAACAGGTTTCTCGAGACCACCCTTCTCAACCACTCTTGAACTCACTACATTGGTTCCTTTCAAGCAAAGAATAATTTTCAAATTACTCTTGTTTGTCTACAAAATACTTAATATCCAGGCTCCAGAGTATTTGATTAACTGTTTATACAAGCCCACTAGATTACTAAGGTCCGCCAGTGACCCTCTCCGCCTCACATATTCAGTAACTCGATCATTAGCTGGTGATAGAACGTTTACTGTGTCAGCTTCAAAATACTGGAATGAGTTGCCACTTTCTATTAGACAGTCTTCATCAGTAATAATTTTCAGAAAGGCATTAAAAACACATCTTTTGATAGTTTATAGTTTGTAGATGATTTAATTTATTGTAAGCGCTTTGAGCCTAATGGAAAAAGCGCGTTATAAGTAGGTATAGCACACCAAAAATTCATATATCTATGAGGTGTTCAAAGTTAGTCTCATTGAAAGGATTGTTAAAACTGATGACATTTAAACAAAAGAGCATGTAAATTGCACATTCGGTTCCCGAGATATCGATATTTGATTATCCCCGAAAAGGGTCGAAAACCTGCCAAAAACTGTAATTTGGGGCCAAAATTCACGTTTTACCAAGTTTGAACACCCCTAAAATGAAAATTACTTACAATAGATTACTGCAAATGGTGAAAATAAGACAACTTTTACAGTTAAATCAAATCAAAAGATCAAACCTCCTTTTTACTTCATTTTTGAACAGTAGGATTCAGAAAATGCCATCCTGTGCAAAAAGTATGATTTGCAAACTCAGGAATTCGTTTAAAAAGATTAAGTACGGCTAATTAATATGCGAAAATGGATTTTCTCAAGTTGTATAAGTAGTAGAACAATGAAATTTGGTATACTGGTTAAGTGTGCTATAGTGTACCTGAAAATGTAAGTGTTGATTCGATATCTGATTGAATATGCAAATTAGCTAATTATATATTCAAATATTAAATACGCAAGTTAGATATCATAATATGCAAATAAGATGCAACGTGCCAAGTTTCTTTCAACATGGCTGGCATTCTCATACATATGTACAATGTTTTAAAACTTTGTTTGAACGAAAACCGTTGATTGGTTCTATAATAACCATTTCTCGCTGTGTTTCTGGAGTGTTACACTCGATATTTAGTAAAATGGAGCATACCACACGAATCTATATTTTTACTCCAAGAATATATCTTCATGAAATCAAAATGGGCTATAATGGGAAATAATGAACGTATCGAGAAATTTCATCCGATCCACTATAACTTCAGAAATATGTTTGGTAGCAGATACATGAACCCATTGTTGTGTAGAGGAGATCCTAGACTTACATATTATGGTAAAAAACATGCCCATACATGGTGTGTAACACCCCAGAAAAGTTCATTTTGTGGGAGAGGAGGTCTCCAATCTCTCGATGCCCCTCTGTGTTGGCCAGATCGGGTGATTGATTTCTGCCGTGCGTGAAAATGTGGCATTTTCATTTATTTAGTAAAAATACTTGTAAGTTAGGTATAAATATGATTTTGTCAGGCAATATGAATGTGATGTTACTCTAAAGAATAGTGAAAAGGATATGTTTATAGCTCATGTCGTTGAATACAAATCATTTGCTCTGCTCTTCAGCACAGGTGGCAGGTTTCGCACACTGCTCGTTTGCTATGCCTATTATAAGTAATAATAATAATAATAATAATAATAATAATAATAATAATTTGCCCTGTTGGTCTCTGGTTCCCATGTACAGTATAGTTTAAAATATAAGCTTTAAATATTATATTTGCAAAGATATATTGCACTCTCTAACCTATACTTCTAATTTGTTTGGTTTTCTCCAGAATTATGAAATGCAGGAGTGCAACATGATAAAGTTAAACATGGTTTACGTTTCTTGTAATAAAGCTAGTGAACGTACCCGCATGCGTGCTGTTACGTCCTGTCTATTTCCCTTTATGCTCTATAAACTGTCATGTTGAATGTCTCCTACATGGATTTATGTCTGTTCACAAATAATTTTTTCAGTAATTGTTCGCCTACAAACATATATCGTCTCAATTTTATCATAATAAATATTGCATATTTTATACATTAGCGATTCCACAAAGAAATGTTTATTTTCCGAAAATCATTAGATTGGTGATAACTCCAGAAGTATTGATGGTAACATTTAAGGTAAAAAACCTGGCCCTTATATCAAAATTTAAAAAAAGTAAAAATAGATTGAAGTGACAGATTGAACAGGATGCAGGATGCGCCTGTAAAAAAAGGAATGAAAAGTTTCTATCCACAAAGTGGCCATGAATAGTTTCCTACACTATCTTTTATCATATTTGTGCCTGAAATGTATATCGTTGAACATTCTCATCCACTATGAAGGAGATACTCGTTTATCAATATTTTGAAAATTAATCTTCCAAACATAGAAAATGTATGAATCTCTTACTGTTCATCTTTTATTAATCTTCATTCAATTGTAGTTTCATTTATATGTGGTACCACTGTCAGTGTAATACAAACTGCTAAACTGCTTTCCACAACGGACCTGTACAGAAAGCTTACAATAAGTAGATGACCATGTTTTAAGATTGAAATTAGAGAAAATTAACCAATTGCAAAAGTTAATTACAGAAAATTAATTCGTTCACATATAGTATATACAAATAGACAAACTAAAATTAATCTAACAGAATCAAGATAAATTTAAAACTCACTTTGAAATAAGTATAATTTTTTTTAACTTAAAAATGTTTTAAAAGTAAACTTAAACATCCTGTTTAAAGCCGACATTATGAAGTATGAGTGATTTAAAAACACTTTGAATTAGATTAGAAAATAATATAATATTGGATTCATTTAATCAGTCATTTATTTATTTATATCTGCATGGTTCATAGCATGACCATTATAACAATAATAAGTATAAGTAAACAATAACAGCATCGAAATATGACCATAATACTAGTACAATATATGAAAAGTGTAATAACATGCAAAGGCATATGGCAATCTAAGCTTAAAGCTGAAGCGTTGTCATACCTTTTGATTTCATTTTTTAAATAATACAAAATGAAGGAAACTAACAAATGACTAATCATGCACTCTTAAAAATGCCTAGTCACTTTTGACTAAAAACTAGTCAAATTTGACTAGATTGCGGGGTGAAATAGGACCTTACTAGAATCTAGTCATTTTCACTAGGGTAATCTAGTCAACAGGATTGACTAGGGAGACTTGTCAAAACATGACTAGAAATATCTAGTCATTTTTCACAAGAAACTGGTCAAATTTGACTAGATTGCGGGGTGAAATAGGAGCTTACTAGAATCTAGTCATTTTCACTAGGGTAATCTAGTCAACAGGATTGACTAGGGAGACTTGTCAAAACATGACTAGAAATATCTAGTCATTTTTCACAAGAAACTTGTCAAGTTGCCAAGTAGAATGTGATCTGACAATAGCACTAGTTATTTGACACGGTCAGTCTGGTCAAATTTAATCATTATTGATTAAACATATATTGCACATCATTTTAATTAATTTGCAAATAGAGATTCCAAAAAGGGAACTTAACATGATTTAAATCAAACTTTTAGTAAATTCTATCACAAAATAACAATATGACCGTGTTCATTCATGTCGCATGAAGTGTGTGCTCCCTTTTCCATGCAGTAAAATCAGATCACAAGCTACCTGCACGTGTCATCTTCATTATTACATCAGGAGAAACACACTGCAGACAAGGTATTCATGCAAATGTATCTAACAGAAGAAATTTACTTTGAAAAGATTTATTCAATTTTTGTGCAAATCAAAAATCATTACATTTACACACATGCAAAATTATCATGAACAGTCAAAAAATTACAATTGAAAATTGAGAAATTGATAGGGAATTGTGTGACCATGTCCTGCATGGGACCTTCATATAAATTTCATCAGAAAATCTATTATTTTTTCTCAAATTTCTTGAAGCAGTACTGTTTCTTTCATTACCAAATAATATTTACCCCCAGAATATGATGAAAGATTAAGAAAAGTATCTTTTCTTTCTGGCTATCTTTACAACTATTACACACAAAATACCTGATTCTGTAGACAAACGTCGACCCTGATTTCATAAAGTGACAGTAGTGAGGAAAAACTTGTATTTCTTTCAATTTCAATTTTTTTTTCTTCATATTTGTACTTCAGTAACATCTTGAACCTTACACAGTGTCAGAAAATAATAATGGTTAAAATTAAATTATGAATTTATTGCAATACCGTCACCACGAAAATGCAGCAAAAGCGTATTTTCTGTTTCCGTGAAGTTACGTCTAACAATTTTCCTATACGTCTTACCTGCACTGCTGAGATCCGTCACTTCATGAAAATCCCCAAAGAGATGGGTTTTTCTGTTTACGCGCGATTGACATAAAAATAGCTATACCGTATACAACATGCATCATTAAGTCCCATGCATTTTGCACATGGGTTGCTGCGATCCGTCACTTCATGAAAACAGGAATGCAGTGCGACGGTTGTGTTAAAAGCCCATTATCTCCCAGTTATATTGAGAATCATGCAAATCATGCAAAATCAGGGACAATACAGTTTGTATATTTAAGTACTTTATCATCACGGCTGACAAATCTAATAACCTGAACTCATGAACCGAACTGATTTCCACATGCAAACACCAAAAAAAATTTGCTATCAGATTACGGTCTATCTGATTAACTCAAACAAGTATTGAAACAACCTTTATGGTATACTACCCAGCATTACTCTAAAGTGGGAATATTTGTGCATTCATTATTTTGCAAACTGGTATTTACTTGTAATCTTATTTAATTAGATTATACCTGCATATTGACTTGTTTCATTAAGTGATACACGCTCAGTCATTTCCTAACGTGTATGAAGCTTTGTCGCCGCAAATTAATAACGCACAAAAATATTTGCGTAAGTTTGCTTTGTGCAATTATGATGTTGCGCGAACTACCCAAATATTCCCACTCGTGCATTGAAACTTGTCCTTTTAGTTTATTCGCTGATGAGCCTTCGGGTGAAACAGTCTGTACAATAAACTAATATGAAGCTGAACTGATCTTTCTGTGAATTCATTTTCTTATGTATACATACATATAGAATAAGATTAATGAGTCAGAAAATTACTACTTACAGGTACTCGTAACAAGAAATTCAGTAATAGTTCAGTTTCATTTCTACAACTTTATGCTAAATTAAAATGAAGTCAGCCTGCAAAGGCAGACAAGTAAATTTTGTCAACATGGCTTGGAACCTTCAACTAAAGATTCCCTAACTTGAATATAAATGCATATTCACATATACAAACAATAGAATATAAGTTTCATTGGTAAAAATATAACAGCAACATGTTAACAAAATTTGCCATTAGATTTACCAGAACTAAATACCCATGAACCATAACACCATATCATGAATGCACCCCAACTGCATCTATCATTTAAGTTTGGTTGCCATTGCGGCAACATATGCCAATAAAATGAAATATTTAGTATTATCATGCTTTTTATGTATTGTGCAGTATGGTAAATCCTAACGTCATCCCGTTACCGTCATTCCCTTACCAAATGTTAATCCAATAAATGAGCTTTAAATTACTCAGTCAAATTAGAAAATGCATAGTTTCATGAAATTTAGCACCTTTAAAACACAGTTGAATCGTATAATGCACAAAATTTTGGAAAAATATCTATCTTGTGAAAACACCATGTTCGTTTTAGTGTCATTCTGTTACCAAGCTTATTATTTAAACCCTTTATACATGTTGTAGATATATAGCCCAGCCCTACTGATAGAGTACTTTAATTTTTGTGCTGTTTAAATATGGTGGGTGGCATGGATGTATATATTGTTTGTGTCCTCAGTGCCATGCCAAGGTCACTAATGTTACACATCCACTGTCAAACATTATAATTTGTATCAGCAGTCATTTGCTCCAGGTTTCACAGAGATAACTTGCAACAAGGGCTGGTTATGGTTGGTTTCTTATCAACAAATGCTATGGCCGGGATAGAGCAGAAGAATAAGACAGCTGGCACAAATTATATGGTCACCATGCGTGGCATCTGTGTTTTGTCGAAGAAACAAGTTTGAGTGGGTTTCACAGATCACATATTCATGAGGTAATTCAAAATAAATAATGGTGACATCTTTTACACATGTAACACTTTAGTCTGTCATGTCTAACACTCATGGCGCTCAAACATTATTGCCCCAAATTAATTGTAGTAGCCAAAATTGTAGTGGTCTAGCATATCGGTTGCCCATTTACAAGTGGGTGGAGAGTGGCACATGTGGATTAACTGGTAATGTCTTGCCAAAAAAAAACGTTAGTGCTGTGCTGGGATTCAAACCTCTGAGTCACGTGAATGAACCACTGCACCATAACACCTTCATGTAACCCAACTTTATATAACATGTTCCCAATTTCAGCCATTTAACCCTTGTAAAAAAGTACCATAGTACCCATGGTAATTTGACAGTAATTTGACCAAATTACCATGATTTGATGGTAATTTTGTCCAATTACTTGAATATAAATGCATATTCACATATACAAACAATAGAATATAAGTTTCATTGGTAAAAATATAACAGCAACATGTTAACAAAATTTGCCATTAGATTTACCAGAACTAAATACCCATGAACCATAACACCATATCATGAATGCACCCCAACTGCATCTATCATTTAAGTTTGGTTGCCATTGCGGCAACATATGCCAATAAAATGAAATATTTAGTATTATCATGCTTTTTATGTATTGTGCAGTATGGTAAATCCTAACGTCATCCCGTTACCGTCATTCCCTTACCAAATGTTAATCCAATAAATGAGCTTTAAATTACTCAGTCAAATTAGAAAATGCATAGTTTCATGAAATTTAGCACCCTTAAAACACAGTTGAATCGTATAATGCACAAAATTTTGGAAAAATATCTATCTTGTGAAAACACCATGTTCGTTTTAGTGTCATTCTGTTACCAAGCTTATTAATATGCAAGATTCATTAACAGAAATGGTTTTGGTGAAAAAAAATGGGAGAAACTGTGTACAACGTGTAATATGCATAGAACTGAGTAGCATATTTGACATTGTAATAAAGACATTGTTTTTCACTGGTTTAATAGAAAGTCCAAAACATGAGTCTGACTGTCATCCCGTTACCATGGAACTGCCCATACACAAAAGATTGTACTTGAATCAAATTTATTTTCTGTAATTCCTGAAAAAGAAGTTTTTCAACGACAAGACATCTGCAGCTGACCCCTCCCTCCCCTTGCCAGGAAGAAGTCCCAAGTGTTAATGCACTGCCAGGGGTAATTCATATCCATGACATAAAAGGTCTTAAAACAGACATCAACAGCTGCTAGGAGCGATGTGGCCCAAATTGCAACACGCTCGACTATCATGAACTGCTGTTCAGGATGAACAGCATCCCCCATTGTAAGAATGAACGCTTGGGTTTGTATGTCTTCGCCTTCCAGAAAGTCCGGCAGATTTGTTCCAACCTGCATTGTATTTAAAAAATAACAGCAAAAAGACAAATTAAATTGAATAAAGTTTATAAGACCCTTACAATTAAGAGTTGTCTTAATTTTGATAGACAAGGAATAAAAAGCCCCTTCATTCAAATGCATGTGGACTTGTGTTAACATCTGTACATCACCAAAATCACTCACTATTTTGTGACTATGCATCATAAGTTTTTAAACATCCTCTAAAAAATACTCCAGATCATCTGTAATTCATATTCCAGTTGGGAAATCATCAGGGTTCTGGTTCTAGTTCTGTATGTAGTTTCTAGTTTCTGTATATGTTTTTATGCAAACACTTGAGGTAAATGACAAAGTTAACTTGTTTGTTATTACTATGTATACCTGTCAACAATAGCATCGCATTTCTACACATGACCCCCTCTGAAAGCCTTTGAATAATAATAGTCACTGCTAGTACAGAAGGAAACATTGCATAAAACACACATTGTTGTAATTAAGCAGGTATATGAAGAAGATATATTTCTGCACTGCAATACTCACTTCAACACGCTTGATAAATGTGCCCAAGGCTTCCTCAGTACTTGCTTGCTTCCTAGCTCTCTTCTTTCCAATCCTGGTATGGGAAGTCCCAGCTGGGAAGAGCAGTCCTAACAATTGCAATGCAATGTTCTCCTGGTCATATTTTGGCACTGTGACAGGAGACACAAAGGTCATTTATCAGACATTTCACAGAAATTATTCCAGCTTACTACAGTATACAATGTACACTCTAATACTAGGTGTCAAACAAAGATACTATTCGAAGAAACATGAATGTGTATTGCTTCAAGTTGTACTCGCATGAAAATAAAACACACTGTCATTTCAACCACTTGCTCGTTTGACTAATTATTAAATGTATGTTTATTTTTAGAGTTTTTAGTATTGTTTGTCACTTTTTGACACACAAAGCATGGCCAGCATTTGTCTAGATTAATCATTTTTGTCACATGTGATTTTTAAATTCACAATTTTCAAAGGAAATAAAAGAGACATTTCAAACTCATGTATATACACATTTATGTGTGCATATAACTATCTGCAGAACTGAGTTAAATTCTTATAATTTTAGTGATTCCTAAACCTTACAACTTCTACCAATTCTTACATGCTTTATAATTAACTGTTCTCAAATTACCCTGAGACCATTCCTTTCACAATTCAGTCCCACACCATAACTTGCCCTTATCTTTAATAAATGGACTTGAACACTGTAGTTAGTTCAAAATCTGAAGGCAATCTAGCTTCACAAAACTTGGCATACTTCAACAAAAAATATTTGTGTGCCTGTCAGTGATTTGCCATGACAGTGATTCTGGTTTCATCATGCATGGGCAAGAAAGACTAATAACAGAGCTTGTTAAAATGATGAGATGTCACTTATTATAAAAGAACAAGTTAATTAAAAATGCAGGCAATAATTTACCTTCTTCAGGGATGTCAACAAGTAGCAGTGTTCGTCAGTTAACCTGCTTCTCAGCATATGTGATTATCTGGCTGGCAAAGGTTCGCCCATTTCATGAACAAGTTGTCGCACACATCAGGGAACAATATCTGGAAATCTTGCTGTATCTGCAATAGGTTCATGTAATAAATAAATATGGATGATACATTTCGAAACACAGAATTCAATATTCCAAGATTGAGTGAGTCATATGACTAAAAATAAATTAACTTTCCCAACTGGATTGTAAAGCTAAGTTTACATCTAGTTTAAAATGGTGCCTAAATCATGAAAATGGGCCTCCTAGTGTGGTAGTGACAGACTGATTTTGTTAAAAGAAGTCAATTTCACAGGAGACCAAGTTGCATCAAATTAACTTACAATGTCACCACTTTAAACCCTTTATACATGTTGTAGATATATAGCCCAGCCCTACTGATAGAGTACTTTAATTTTTGTGCTGTTTAAATATGGTGGGTGGCATGGATGTATATATTGTTTGTGTCCTCAGTGCCATGCCAAGGTCACTAATGTTACACATCCACTGTCAAACATTATAATTTGTATCAGCAGTCATTTGCTCCAGGTTTCACAGAGATAACTTGCAACAAGGGCTGGTTATGGTTGGTTTCTTATCAACAAATGCTATGGCCGGGATAGAGCAGAAGAATAAGACAGCTGGCACAAATTATATGGTCACCATGCGTGGCATCTGCGTTTTGTCGAAGAAACAAGTTTGAGTGGGTTTCACAGATCACATATTCATGAGGTAATTCAAAATAAATAATGGTGACATCTTTTACACATGTAACACTTTAGTCTGTCATGTCTAACACTCATGGCGCTCAAACATTATTGCCCCAAATTAATTGTAGTAGCCAAAATTGTAGTGGTCTAGCATATCGGTTGCCCATTTACAACTGGGTGGAGAGTGGCACATGTGGATTAACTGGTAATGTCTTGCCAAAAAAAAACGTTAGTGCTGTGCTGGGATTCAAACCTCTGAGTCACGTGAATGAACCACTGCACCATAACACCTTCATGTAACCCAACTTTATATAACATGTTCCCAATTTCAGCCATTTAACCCTTGTAAAAAAGTACCATAGTACCCATGGTAATTTGACAGTAATTTGACCAAATTACCATGATTTGATGGTAATTTTGTCCAATTACCATGGGTACTATGGTTCTTTTTTACAAGGGAAGTTTAAATATATGCAACTTACCATTCCAGTGGTGTCCAATAATCATGGATACTCATCCCAAATTGCCCTTGTTGAGTTTTCCTTCACAAGAATGGCTCGTGGCTTACAAGTGTTTGCCATGTAATCTGCCACCTGCGTTTCCGACTCTCGATGGTGTTACATCCAAGTGGTCCAACCTTCTATATCTGCTTCAGCTGAAGTACAACATTGAAATGACATTAAGGATTTATGAAGTCTCTTTTTATGATGTATCAGTAGATAACTTTGATACATATGCACAAGAAAAACATGATAAATTGTTTTAACAAAAATTCAAGTTCAAATGAATGACCATTCTAAATTAGACAGTTCGTGAAATCCCTTTTCTTTCCACAATTACATGACTGTGATTTGCTGACAGATACCATCAGACACTATTCAAAACAGATGTATGAGCAAGGCTTGAACAAGTAATGATAGTTACTAACATATACTCTGGGTTTGTATTCTGCGGTAAGTACTTATTGCTCAGAATGCAGTTATTACATACCATTTGTCAAATCAAAGTTGACACTTGAGCTTATCAACGCATTCGTTGGCTTTTCTTCTGGGTTCAACTGCAGTGTCTCTTCTTCGTACGTTGCGTAGTCGCCGTTCCAGGTACCCGGCAGCATCATGTGACTTTACACCTCTTGTATACCATGCCTCCTGCAAAGTGAAATGAAGTTCTCTTTATAACTTACTATTTTCTTAAATAATTAATGAATGATCATACATGAAATAATCCAATACTAATGGTGCTCCATTTATTACTTAACCCAAATATCACTGCCGGTGTTGGGCCATGTTGGCCCCCCTCGACATTTTTATATAGTTCAATTTTTTTGGTTATGAACTTGATAATAGCGTTTATTCAGTAATTAATAGCACAGACATTTTGACAAAAGAAAGCAAGAAACGTGATCAAACTTTCACTTGGTCTGGTGGATTTAATGGCTGCTGATGGGCATAAAAGCCACTTTTGAAATACGTAAGAAATTGAAAATAATAGAATACATAGGAAATTTATTTTGATACAATTTTTTCAAGTAAATATGTTGAATATTAAAATGTGTACGTAAACCCAAAATTAGCCTATTGGAAGCATTATAATTATTTAATGAACTCCATGCAGATCTAGGCCTACATGTATGTAGGCCTAGGCCTACAGCAAAAAAAATAATTAAAAATAGATGAATCTTGGACCGCGTAAGGTCGAAATGTATGCCTCCGCCACTGCTAGACCTGAAATGTATGGCCAACATATATATTAACATCATGCCATATTTGACCTTTGACCTTTCACCTCGTCCTCGGAGCACAAAATTAAGATTGTTGCCACTCTAAACTTGATCCACCTAACGGTTCATTACGTATTGCAGGAATGAGCCATTTTCAGGTATATAATGACCTGATTGACCTTTGACCCATGAACCCAAAAATGTCGTCAGATCATTCATTGTCACGAGTCTAATATCAGAATATGTACACATGAACCAAGCAATGAACCCAATGCTGGATGTGGCTGAAATTCGGGTGATGGATTGATTAGACATTGGAGAGTAAATCTTATTGGCAAAAACCGAGCAAAAATTAGTGGCATTATCGTGGTTGAGGAAACCACCATTATTCACTCCGCACAGAAGGGCTTCATTGACATTGCGTTACATGCCATTGGTTTCCTCATTCCCTGTCCATAGACTCCGCACTTTGTTTGCATAACGAACGAGTGGTTTCCTCAACCACGATATAGCCAAATTAGTTTGCTAAAATACAGAAAAAGAGCAGCCTCAGTCCCCTGATCTCCAGAATTGCAGTATGCATGTCCACCTAGCCTAGTCTATCTGATCTGATTGATACTTATGATGGGCTTCACTCCTTCAGCTTGTACGCACGTACCCGTCGCGTCACAGGCCGCAATCCCAAAACTTAATGGCGAAACAAATGACGATCGCTCAAACCGATGTCAAAAAGTTACAGATACATCATAAACACGTCATTCAAATTCGAAATAATGATGAACATTAAGGAGATAAAATACTATTTATGTTTAAAATGTGAGAAAAGGTAAATTTGATGTTCGTAACAATTTGATCTTGATGGATTTAATAAAAGCTCATTTATAATTATTTAGTGACAGATACACAAGTTCGTTAATAACTCACTGTCTACTGTATGTGACATCGCGCACTGCACTAGCTAGATCAGTGTAATGACTTTGGTAGGCAAGCAACGACCGAGCATCAAATTTTTAGGCTTATTTTCGACATATCATGAAATAACTAGACATCGATCGCATCACTAAATTATTCCATATGAAAATAATTTCTCCTTCTAACACACAAAATGAGTAAGACTTACCTTCGAACACATCAATCCACCTTTCAAATGCCAAGAACGGAGAAACTCGACCACTCGATCGTCTGCCATATTGGAAATATTTTACGTGGCGGCGCGGCGCGCGCGGCCGTGCGTGAATAGAATGCGCAGCCTCAGATGTTGACTGGGATTTTCTAGTCACGCGCATCGCGTGCTTTCAGCAAAACTAGTGAAATGACCAGAAAGGTGTTGGCCATGACAAGTTTATCTAGTCAAACTGACCAGATTCTAGTCAAAATATTTTGACACGGGTTTCTAGTCAAAAAAACGACTAGGCATTTCTAAGAGTGTGACACTAACAACAAACTTGTTGAAACTTAACAATATAAGCAAAAGAACATGAAAACAAAAAGTATATGAATAGAAAACGAAAGAAAAAACTGGTGGAATAGAGACAGTAACCCTTACTATTTTAACCAAACATATCTTGAAAATGCAATTCGGAGATGCAATATAACAAAACGAAAATTTTCAAATAGGAATGCTCTATTTTTACACGTTCAATTTCGAGTTCAAGTTCAAGTTCGCTTTATTTCATTTTCACATTTCACATTTCATTTTTAATACATATTGTCGGTTTGTTTACAAGAAATTAATAAAAAAAATCATAATACAGTGTTTATGTAATAAAAATAAGTACAAAACAAAAAACCTATCATATCACTTTGGATTACTTGTCGTAACTTGTAAAGAGTGACTAACAAAATTGGAAAGGAGGATATAAGGAGCTAAAGTAAAAGCAAAGAAGAATCACATGATAATAAAACAAACACGGTTCTGAGATCAGCATGCGCTTAACCGCATTTTTAAAGGAACGTGCTGACAGTAAGTAAAGACTGCAATTCGCTAAAGTATTCCAAACATGTGGACCATTATGCCTAACAGATTTATGAGTCAATTCCGTGCGGGGAATGAATAAATTTATAATAGCTGCTTGCCTCGAGGGATCACAGTGAAAGTCAGTGTTTCGCCCGAACATGTTAGAAAAGGAAATGGGGAAAAGATTGTTATCATAATGATACATAAGTTTGAAGAAAAATGAATGTCACACTTGACCAGCAGAACAGACTGTTCAGTTTGATAAAACAACAATTTTGTGATGACATGTATATTAAGTATTAATTACATCTAATTATCCACACCGTTTCATTCCTTTCGGCTTTTATGAAATGCAACTTAATCTTTTGCTCTCAAAAATTGTAGTCTGTAAAAAACAAAATCGAGTGATCACTGACTTGACTCCCCGATGGAGTGAAAACATGTAGTGAAAAGGAGTGAAAATTTACTTTTTCATTTCAGAAAGCACTTTAAAAAATTTTTTTTTTAAATTAAAAAAACGGGGGAGTAAAAATATAGTGAAAATTACCTTTTTGAGAGAGAGAGAGAAATAGTTCTTACCTCCAGATGACGATCTACTGGACGATGGGTGTGTGTTGATGTTCATCGTCCGTCCAACCCCGCCCCTTGACTGGGACAGACTGACGATGCCGAGTATCAAAGCGACGACGCTCACTACAGCCAAGCAGCAGACCAGTATCACGGTTATGAGGTTTCTATCTTGGGCCATTATGGACACATTAAAGGAAATGCAACCTTAACTGTTTTTTTTACTGTTACTATAATCTGATAATGGAGCGTAACTTGTTGATTCCTTTGATACCAAATTTACCAGAATTGGTCCGCTTTGAAGAAATTTATCGAGTGATTAAGCTCTATAATATCCTCAAAATAGCAGGCCTCCAAATCAAGGCGTGTCCGAAATGCTGGTTGGTCAACACTCATAATATCAATTACTAGAATTTAATTCGTCACTGAAGACGAATTAGGTGATCTGTCTTTAAAATCTGGAAGGAAATAGACCAAGAATAACTGCTCAGAGAACAATGTCATGTAGATTCATGATTCGAAAAAAAAATTATCTTCCATAGACATAACACGCAAATAGGGAAAATTATGACATGGCATCTTTAATTGAAAATTTCACTGTGATGACGTCATCAAAATGAAAAATGGTGGTCACTGATCTGGTAGAGAATTGTCTCAGCTATAACATATCAAAATTTGGGAGAGAATCGAACACCTATTACTGAATTATTATCAAATGAATACAAAAATGATGACGTCATTTTTTCAAAATCATTTTTTTGAGTTCATATGCAAATATGATGACGTCAGACCATGTGATCAGCAAAAATTCTGCATGAATTCAAATTTACAACTCCCAGGCTTTCAGAATATGTAAAGAAATTGGGAGCTATGGCGGATTCTAGATAGGCATGTTTTTACCACTTTTTACATTAGAATGCCCATTGACGCGCGCACGAATTTGAAAGTTTGACGCACGCGTGTGGCATTATGGAAGGTCGAGAATGACTATAAATAGTTGGAAATTGTCAAGAATAGTGTCAGGAAGACAAACCATGCGAAAAAACGGCGTTTTTACGTTATGTACGCCCTGCGCGCGCGCATAACGCGCACACGGACGCGCACGGACGGAAAATTTTTAAATGCTTAAAATGTCCTGAACCGTACTCTAATTTGATTAAAAAGTGATTTTGAGCATCTCTAAATTTTGACGCGCGCGTACTTGCGCGTCATGATGCGCACGCTGATTTTGATGACATTTTATGTTGACCCTTGACCTGAAGTTCAATTTTTCAATTTTCATTTTGGAGTATTTATGCTGTTATTTGTACACATTTTACCTTTCATTGTTACATATTCTTCTATGATTATAGTGTAGTTCTATTGTTATCTTTTGTTTATAATTGATGCTGTTACTTTTCATTGTTCTTTGTTTTATAAATGTATTATATCATTGCCATTTTTGTGATTTTTGAAAATCAGATTCGTAATGTTCATTGATTGATGTATTTGCATTGTTTCACACGGTGCCAGTGGAAACCAGTCTTGTAACTGTTTGGGCTTTTTGACCGTGTATAAATAAAGATAAGAAATAAAATCAAACAGAAATCACGCTTCGTATGTAATCGGCAGTGATGACTGTATGTGATATGACACGTTAAGTTCGATTTTGCAGGAGGTTGAATCCACAGTAGCTTGCCTTTTACCAGAAAGATGAAGCGCGGGTGATTGTTCTCAGTGGGGTCCAGTCTGAGTAGTTTCTCACCCTTGTGGAGTTCCACAAGGATCCGTCATATAAAATGTAAATGTTGTAAAGGTAAAGGAAAACACATGAGCCTGATCGGTTAAGAGTAGGCATATTGTCCTTCCGTGACACTGATTATTTCATGGATTATACTTTTAGTAGGCGACCATGGCAATCAAATTTGATCAAATTTCAACTTCAGTTTAGTTTCAGTTTAGTTTCATTCCACACAAATCAATCAAAATACAAATCATACATTTTGGAATACACTCTGGAATGATAGAAATCGACTACATAATTCAAGAACAGATCTGTCACCATAATGAAAGAATTTGAAAATAAAGAGAGTACATGTAATTCAAAGATTTACGTTCATGTATATACAGTGGAGGGGCCTAAAGTAAAGCTAGGCCTCGCTTCACAATGAAACATAAATCAGCTCTCTTCAATTACGTACATATTTTCTACAGGCCTTCAAACCTTCAAAATTTGTCAAATGTCTGTCCGTGACTGACATGACTGATGGAGGAGCGTTTCATCAAGCTTTTTGTCAGTGATTTTTAACGACATTTTTGCTCTCAGCCAATCAGATGCAAGGATTTCAGTAGCTTATAACAGTTGTCGGTAAAAATAACTGACAAAACGCTTGATGAAACGCTTGCCAGGCTCACATGTAATACAACCAAGAAATATATTTGCCCTTTATTGACAATATTTTATTGAGTTTTCACAATTTCCTAAAAGTTTTAGAGTCATGTCATATATATATATATATAATGAAAGTGTTCTGCGTCGGTTTTGGGAAAATACAAATAGAAAAGACAAATATAAATCAAAAAACCGTAGAGATGTCAATAATCCGACATTTCGGGCATAGCCCTTTGTCAAGGAATGACAAATTTATTATTTTTTGACGCTTAATAAATTTGTCATTCCTTGACAAAGGGCTATGCCCGAAATATCGGATTATTGACATCTCTACGGTTTTTTGATTTATTTATATATATATACAGCCATGGAAAAAATTATTAGACCAAGAATGGTTACTGGAGAAGTGTTATTTTTGTGGTAACAAGGAAATAAAATATAAAAGTAAGGTATAATTGCTGGAATTTGTTATTCATTCAATGAAATACAGAGACAAATCATTTTTATAATTTTGTATGGATATTATAGTACCCTTATTACAAATGCTTGGTCTAATATTTTTTCCAGGGCTGTATATATATATATATATATGCATATACACACACACACACGCCTACATACACTCACACATCTTTAAAAATAATGATCATGATCAAAGAACTTTGATTTCAAGAATATCCATGTTCAATAAAAGGACGATAGAAACCCTTAATCAAGTAAATTGTCATGGGACGATATTCTTCAAAAGGAATTAATGATGCCCTAATGGAATTTTGTTTTAATATGAATTATGAGCAAATTTTATATCCTAAAAGTAGATGGTTCTATTTGAGATTCTTTAAATATTACAAATGATGCAGTGTGAGATATTCTCAACTACATCTCATATGAAATTTTACTATTTTTCTAACTTCAAGAAAAATCATGCTTTATTTCAATTCGTGTCCAGAACATTAAGGGATAAACAGTCAATTGTACATGTATGGACATAGGTTCCAAAACATGCTATGTCTGTTTTTTATCGAAATTAATCCCCCTTTTTATTTTTGCATTAAAATAATCATTTTCAGTAGCTACATGGAAACATCCGAAAAATTGAATATCATATGGGAATGTATAACAATCTGGCCATAAAACAGGAGTTTGGACCTAAATGCCCTAGTGATATCTCACATAGATTTTTGTAACAGTGTATTGTACGGCCTTCCGGATATTCATATGAGTAAAATACAAAGAATCAAAAATTCAGCGACAAGCCTTATCACCAGAACGAAACGCAAAGATAACATAACTCCCATACTGCATCAATTACACTGGCTCCCAGTTAAATCCCGCATCAAATATAAAATCTTATTACTGACATATCAATGTTTACAGGGCAGCTCCTTCTTATCTGTAAGACCTTATTGTAAAATATACCCCTCCATGAAGATTAAGATCAAAAGACAAATCCCTCCTGGTAATTCCAAACATTCGAACTCAATTTTAAGGCACTCGCTCTTTTAAAATGGCATCCGCTGAGTTATGAAATAACCTACCCGATATTGTCATTCAAGACTCTGTTGAAAACATACCTCTTAGTCAATTGATATTTGATCATTTCCTTAGGCTTTGGTAGTTTCAGTGACACACTGAAAGAGATGTGGTAACTTTGTAGAGGCTTGATAAAATCTGAGCTGCCTGGCCTTACATGCTATCAGTGTATGTAATATGGCGTAAAAATGAAGCACTTCAAAATCATCATATCCTTCACAAAAGTAAAAATATGCAAGTGACCGGAAATGCCAGACTCATTTCCCTCCATAGACTCGGTGTTAGACTAAAGCGTATTGCCATACTCTTTCGTAAATGGGAGTAATCAGTCATTATGATAGATACCTGAATAATAGCGTATACATTTGAAAAACATTCTATGCCTGGCTATTTATTTATCCTCTGAACATCATTATACAAGACAGATATCAAAATTCAACAATTTATTAAATCAAACGTCCACACTTTACTACTTTAGTAAACTATTCTTTGTAAGTACTTATTTGATTCTTTGTAAGTAATTAATTGATTCTTTGTAACTAATTATTTGATTCTTTGAAAGTAATTATTTGCTTTTTATTATCATAACTCCATATACCAGGCGCGTTTGTTTTCTATTCTGACCTATCTCTCTATTCAAGCGCATAGGGACTTTCTTATGTAAGTGATATGCGCTATATAAACAACGTTCATTATTATCATTATTATAATTATGAAGTTCATTATTGATTCAACAATGCTTCTAGTTATTTACTCATAATATATTTGTATTTTAAAAATTATTTTGTCATCTTGTATTTTCTCATCCATTATAATAAAAAGGACTCATGGCTCTAAATGTTCACAATTTCTCGATTTACCATGATTAGCAGAGCACAACTTTGCACTGCACTATGCGTAGTCCCCAGATACAACATCATTCGATGACACAGATACTATAGCCTAAATCTAGGCCCTATATTTACACATATGTCAAAGGTTTAAAGCATAAAAGAAGGGGAGAAAGTTGGAAATCACAGCAACAGAAAAAAATATATATCATGAATTCTCAATCTGAATATATTTCTTATGATTATTAGTACAGTAATTCAATGAAGCCCTACATTACGTTACCATCACCTTTTATGTTATATATTCAAAAGTTACAATTCTAACTGCCGCAAGGCGGCGTATTTCTAGACATCGCTTAGAATTATTTAAGATAAGGTAGAAATCTAGTCACTCAATGAATAGCATAATCATAATGTGTATGCCATTAACTTTGACGAATATGTCAGCATCAAGCTACATTGGTCACGTGATGGGGTGTGCATCAATCAATGCTAATACCCAAGGCAGATTTCCGTGTAGTCCTGACCGGGTACGTGACCTGCAGGAGATCATGAAAGAAACAAAATAGTTCCGGGTTATACACAGTTTTATAATAAAAGGGCTACATAATATTGAAATGTGAAATCGTCATGACCTCCATTATGAAGACGTATGGAACAGCAAATATGCGATTGATTTCCTTGTGTCATTTTCGGGCTACGTTTTGAGTTGTATGGTTTTAATAGGCCTGCGAGAAATCCCCCCCCCCCCCCCACCCCCGGTATGACACACCACTACTCACCATGTCGCTCTTGGATTGACTCGCAGATTTCGTTATAGCGCCCTCTCTGTCTGAGGCGCTGGAAGGCATCGTTCCACCAAGCCACCAGTTCGAGGTTGCTGTGTCGTGTCATGATCGAGGCACCGCCAGCCAAACAGTTGTTCTCGAAGCCAGAAGGTGAGATGCGTTTCAGCGAGGTCGTGAACTGATTGAGAACCTCGCCAAATGCGACGTCGATCTTGAGAAGAACAAAAGATATTGAAGCAGATATCCAGAGAAATGTCCCATAAAATAAGAAATAGGACAAATTATACATTTTTGGAAAGCTAATCCCCCAAAGAATACGATGAAATTAAATTTTAGAGATGTAAGCTTGTTCAAAAAGATTATCAGGACTTTTTTTCAAGACCCCTTACAGGGTCTCAGATGAGCCACAAAAGCGAGAATTCTTGCACTAGAAAAATTACGTCATTCTCTGGACAGCTAGCTTACGGTATACGACTTGACTGTACTGTAGCTGTATGAATCGCATATGTGTGTGTGGCTGCTGCAGTGATTCACCCAGTGATTGGTGGAATGACGGTGTGATTCCAGGTTCTAACATCTGAATCAGGGCCAAAATAAGACATTTTGTCGACAAGATTTTCAAAGATTGGAAGAAATCAGTAGCTTACCTCGAACCGTGAACGTTATGTGCGCGCGCTGTATTGACGTGATCGTGAGCTAGCTAGAAGCAAGCAAGTGTGTCCCGAGTATTGCGTCACATTTCCAAGGTTGAAAAAGAAACTGCTCGCGGAGCGAAAATATGCGAATATTTTGGCACACATTTGAAACAGAATAATATTAATTTATGAAAACCTATGGATTTCGAATGTTGATGGAATGTTTTAGGGCATCTTCCCGTTTCCGTTGATACCACATTTATTGAATTTTGATTTGTTTGTACATCTCCGAGTATAACACCTTTAAGTGTTTAAGAAATAATCATCAAGATTTCTCAGTAAAATATTTTTTTCTTGGTTGACAGTTACAGAAATTCTAAGTGGTACTGGAAAACACTATTGACTGATATTACGAACAAACGAATAGTTACTTATTATTTTGGTTGTGGTAATGAAAAATGATTATTATGATGATATTGTTGATGATACAAGGAAGATAACGATGATGATGATATTCACAATATTCACGAAAGAGGGGGAGGGGGATTAACATACCTCTCTATTGATAACTGCATCGATCATGAGATCTGCTGATTGGTAGTGAAATATCTGATCGGCCCTCAACGAAGATCCCTGCAAACGTCAGTGAGAAAGAGAGAGAAAGAGAAATAAAATTCAGAGCCTGTTGCTATGAAGCATTCCCCTATAATCTCTGTTAAACTTCTTATATATGCAAACTGTTTAGTACAAACTTATAATCACATCCCAGTTCACTTTAAATAGTCTCAACTCCCTCCTTCTCTTTCTCTCCCCTCTCCTTCTTCCCCTCTTCTCTCTCTCTCTCTATTTCCTTGTTGTTTTGCTATTTCTTCCCTTTTAATAATTCTTTGACCTCTTGGGGTAGATTAATGTAAAGTACATGTATAGTATGATATTAATGCAGTACATGTACTATAATGTACATGTACTACAGTGCGTCCCAATAAAAAGGAAAACCGGAGTTGTCAGTTATTTTCCCTGTAAAATAGAACAATTCATGTCATATAATATATATCATCATAAAGTTTAGCTCTTCCTCTTTCTTTTGACACCTAATATGACACTTAAAGTTTATGCATTGATGAGCAAAGAGAGTTTAAAATTTGAATGTCAAAATCAAGTTGCACAGAATAAGTGGTCAAGATTGGAAAGGATGCAGCAACGTTGGTTAACAAAGGGAGGGCTCATTAGCAATTCTTTGGTGTTCTTTTTTATGTTTCTTTACCAAATTTCTCAATGAGAATGAATACGGTTTTAAGCACAAGCTTTTCACTTGCTTGCCTGACCATGCAGCTAACAACACAGCAAAGAGTTTTACCTAGTAACCGAATGGAACCGCACTGGAAGCCTTCAGGAAGTTGCCCAAGCTTTCGGTCGTCGGTTCCCTGATCGGAATGTTCCGTCAAAGTCAACGATCTGGAAGAACGTTCGAAAATACCAGAATGAAGGTACAAGTTTGAACCTCAACAAAGGCCGATCTGGGAGGCCAAGGTCAGTCCGAACAGAGGACAACTTTGCCGCATTTCAGCAGGAAGTAGCTGCAAATCCCCATGTCTCGACGAGAAGAAACGGACTTGGCATATCAAGATCTTCCTACCACAGGATCATCCGACAGACATGCCCAGACGACTCCCATATTCCCAGTGGTTGCTGGACCGTGGCCCAAGGTTTGTTGAAAACCTCATCATTGGAGATGAAGCGTCCTTCTTCATGAACGGCAAGGTCTATAACCACAACGTCCGGCAGTATGCTCCAATCCACAACCCACCACCGTTCCACTACGATGTCAACATCAGTCGCGAGAAGGTTTCCGTCTGGGTAGGACTCTGTGGATCGTTGATCGGACCCTTCTTCAACGGAAATCTCGATGGAGAACGCTACCTACATCTTATCAACGAAGACATCGTTCCAGAACTTGATCAACACTTCGTTCGCCAGCCTGATGGGAGCTTCGAAAGAGTCTGGTGGGTCGCCTCATCGAAGATTAGTCTTCAGGGAGAGACTGCAGGAACTCTTCAACAACAGAGTCGTCGCGTTGAATCATGATGTCGAATGGCCGCACAGGTCACCAGATCTCACCCCGCGTGACTTCTTGCTTTGGGGGCTTTCTGAAGAGTAGGGTCTACACCTCCCCACCACGAGACACTAATGACCTGCGTAACAGGATCGTGAGAGTGTGAGGCACTGCGGCACCAAGAACCCGTGATTCACCAGGCAGTAGGGGCCATGAGGGGCAGAGCACAGGTGTGCGTGGACAGGCATGGTGGACATGTTGAGGGACGTTGGGGATAGAGTTACACGGTCCAAGATTTATGAGTTGCTTTTGTAAAGGATGAAATAAAAAGAAATAAAACTTAGTTTCATCGTTTGTTTGTGTGTCGTTATTCGGTGTCACAATTAGGCGTCACAATTCTTTTAAAGATCACATTACAAGAAAATTCCATCAAAATAAATATTGGCTTAATACTTATTATTGCATAGATGGCATAAATTAAACAAAGTTATCCAACTTCAACGCTTTGAAACATTTGAAGTAATGATAATTATCAATTATAAAACGGTAAAATTCAGCCCCCGATATAGCAGCTGAAGAGCTCCTCGAACGCTGCTGAGATGTGTGACGACACACCAGGGACCAGTCCTGTCTAAGCAGACGATGTCCCATAACATCTTACAAATTTTTCAGTGCCTGTTTTGTCATCTCCTCTTCACTTATTTCTCTTACTTGACTTGCGTTAGTCTTACAGGGTTTTCAGACGCTAAAAATCTATACCAAAACGGTATAGCTATACTAGAACGGTATAGCTATACGATGAAATTTTGCGTCTGAACGCTGACTAACGAAACGACGTTTAGCACCAATATTCTGTGCAAATCGATTCTTACATTAAGCTGGTAAAATTGTTATAAGTCGGTCAAGCATAAACAAATCTTCGTGTATTTGGTATCACATAAAAGAAGAGACTTTATTCTTACTAAAAGTGTCCATGTTTTATTCCAATCCTATTTCATTATCAAGATATCTATCTCCAAAAACGGGTTTCCTTTTTTCTGGGACGCACTGTATAATGTATAATACTAATAATACAATACATTTATTAGGCGCTTAATACGGATGTTTCTAAGCGCACGGTTTACCGGAAAATTAAGATTAATTCCAAAATAATACAAAAATACAACAATTATTAGAAATCTTATGTAATACAAACGATAGATACAGTGTATAAGTACGGTAAATGAATACTGCAAATCAAAGTGTGCACCTCCAGCGACTGACCCACAACTGGGCTATTCCAGAGGACTATCTACTAAAAAGGTAGGTTTTCAGCAGGGATTTAGACTGATTAACATTATCGCAAGAGGCTGGATGTATATAGGCAGGTAGAGAATTCCAGAGAGAAGGGGCTATTGTAGAAAAAGCACGATCACCATTTTTTGTGGAAGTGCCAGCTCCAGGAGTTAACTGCATTGTAGAGGATGAACGGAGGGATCTTGAGGAAGTAGTAGAACGTAAGGAAATGAGATATGTGAGATACTTGGGGGCTTGCCCATTCAGAATTTTGTACGTAAGCAGAAGAACTTTAAAAGATATACGGTGAGGTATGGGAAGCCAGTTGAGAGAACGGAGGATTGGGATTATGTATACATGTATACATGTTTTCCTTGCAATGTGTTATGGTAAATATGCTATTTCTCATGGGCGCCAATCCTCACAGGAATTCTATTCAAGTGGGGGGGGGGGGCACACCTGGATGCAACAATGGGGTGTCCCCCCCCCCCCCCCCCCCCCCACTTGAATAGAATTCCTGTGAGGATTGGCGCCCATGCTATTTCTGCATGAAATCTCAGTATGTGCTTGGTTCCAATGATTCCTTTACGTAGTAAGCACTTTATACTTGTACCTGTATTTATCCTTTTTTTTAATTACTTGATAGTTACTCCCCCTTCTTCCTAGCTTGTGTTCTCTTCTCCTCCATAGCTTTCTTTCTCTTTCTCCTTCTCTCCTTCTTTCCTCCTTCTTCTATTTTTCTCTTCCCCAAAACAATGTACTACTTGGGAGTAACTTAATGTACTGTCACATGTTATAGCTATTTTATTTACTGTAATTCATTATTTTTATTATATTTACCATGTGATCTTCATTTGTACATGTACACAATTTTAATTTGTACACAAGACAAATATCGGCCTGTGGACCGTTTGTCCTTGTTTTTTAGCTCAATAAAATCCGATATATATAACATGAATGACAAATTGTTTCGCTTGCTTCACCGCAATGTTACTGTAGCGGGCGAGGCAAAACTCGTCCGAATTCCATCCATCCAGAAATCCAACTTTCTGATTGGTCAGATCGCTATACGTCAATGTGCTGTCATTCCGAACGTAGAGGGCAACTGAGCCTCCCTTGTTATAGGGCTCTGTGAAGTAATACGTCAGCAGGCGATCGAGGGTTTGGACCCAACCTGGAACATATAGGGTTCACAAACCAAAGGAAATGCATTAATATAACTTAACAATTTAAATATACTCTTTTAAAAGTGTCTCATTCGCCTTTTTTCCATCATTTCCTTCTCTGTCTTTGTTATCGTAGCCTATAGGAACCACTTTTGGTTAAAATTGTGGAAAAATAATTTAACAGCCTTTTCTGTTTTCTGTTTTGTTGTTTTTTGTTGTAGAAAGATACCACTTTTGGGGTTACCTAGTGTCTTTACAATTCTGCCAATGGCGTATCCAGCATAATATATTGAATCCGGCTCGCCCCCCCCCCCCCCCCAAGGTTGAAGGCACAGACAAAAAATCAATACAACTTGCAACTGGTCCACAGCCCGCGAGATTGTCCAAATACCCTACGCTAGGACCCCTCCCGTCAAGAGAGGGTCCCGCCCAAATACGTAAATTCTGGATACGCCATGAAAGCCTACTATTAGAAACATTGCTGAAAGATTCCCAACTAAGGAGAATTAACGATATAATAATGAAAACTAGATAAATTGGTTAACCGTCCCCGTGTTTCATGACTTTTTAAAATAATAACCGGGCATGCATTTTATTTTCTTTCTTTTTCCTGTGTCCTCTGTGTCATTCATTTATTGAAACCTACAACATTCAAAAAAGAATTAACCTGGTACAAAGTGAATAATAATAATAATAATGCACCTATCCATCCCGGAGAATGCTCAAGGCGCCTACAAAGGAGTATTATTACTCTGCCTTAAGGCGCTGAAAGCATTCGAGGAATAAATTCCTACCAGGTACCCATTTACTACACCTGGGTGGAGAGTGGCAAAAGTAGATTAATGTCTTTCCAAAGGACATTAGTGCCGCGGCGGGACTCGAACCACAAATTATGAGATCCACAGTCCGGTGACGTATCCACTAGTAAATAGGCAGAATCGAATTCCGGATAAGAAAAAAATGAAACAAAACAGATCTGGGGGGTGTTTCATTAAGCTGTTCGTAAGTTACGCACGACTTTACGCACGACTGGTGATCAGTTCTTGTGCTAAATGATTGAGAATCTGATTAGTATAGCACACAAGAACATGTTCCAGTCGTTCGTAAAGTCATTCGTAACTTTACTAAGAGAGTTGTTGTTGTGATTTTTTTAAAACTCACCCGTGCATCCATCGTACCATCCACCCATTAGCCCGGGGCCACCCCTAGGGCGCTCACCCGATTGGCTATCCCAACAATTTTCGTAGATGTCATATACCAGTCTGCAGTTCTTGTTCGCTATTGAGCACACTGAGAGAATGAGATTATATGATATTGAGAATTAGTGTAATCAGGAGGGGGAAAAGGCCAAAAGTAATTCATGAAATTAAAAACACCTCTCGGAATTAAACTCTACGATTTTCTAATCATTGATACTTATACAGTCTAAAATAATTAATGAATACATTTTGCCTTTCTCCCCCCCCCCCCCCACCCGATATCCCTCCCCTCGGCATATCTGTATTTCCATCCACTCATCCTCCCCACCCCTCCATTCTCACTCTCTCTCTCCCTCTCTCTCTCTCTCACTCTCCCTCCCTCTCTTCTAATCCCTTAGGTTCTTTATCCCTCAGTGCCCCTTACGAGAACCGACCTCTTCTTACCTGCATCCACAATGTCTGGGCCGAATCCCTTAATGGTGTATGTCGTCTCATCCCTGTAAAACCATGAAAATAAACAGAATTCATTTTACTACGAAAATATAAACACACACACAATCTCAATGTTAATGATCACCACACAACCACCACCACCATCAGCATCGTCGTCGACGTCATCATAAACATCTCGTTATCATCACTGCCGCCACGTGCTTCATCACAACCAGATGGTCATTACTATTCGCATCATCATCATCATCCATACCATCACCATCATGCACCAAGTGGGACATCATCATTATCATCACCATGCATAGTGTCACATTAACCTCAAATACGATCGTCATCATCATCATCATCATTATCAGGTGCACACGGCAACCACGACTGCCACCACCACCACCATCATCACCCCCATCATGATCATCACCGAAACCAGTACCACCAATGTCATCACTACCAGCATCTTTAGCATCATCATCATTTGAATCTATTCCAGGTCCACTCCATGTACACTTACAAATATTCCAGGACGTCATCATAGTGACCAATGGCAAGCAACCAGACCTTGTCGTCGCTGCTGCCTATTTCATAAAAGAAAACAAAAGACATTGAAATCTTTGTTCATCATTCGATATAGGTTAAAGTTCTTGGGAGGAAAAAAAATGTTCTGGACTATGTCTGAAAAGTATGAAGAGCCTAATTTTGCCAGCCGCCCATTTCTACGACGTTACCATGGTTACGATGATAAAAATGACATTCCTGAGAAATTTGCTCTCAACACACCACCCACACAACACACATACACACCTATTCATATTACATCATCTCAGGTTCCCTCCTCCTACACACACACGCGCGGGGGGGGGGGGGGCGCACACACACGCATTAAGTGATTACCCTTTAAAATGTTCTTAAAGGTTTGGGTCGTTTATTCAAGTGGGAAGAATATATAAGAATAATATTTTGGATTTATATAGCGCCTGATGCATTTACGATGTCTCTAAGAGCTTTACGGATATATTATAAAGTGCATCCCAGAAAAAAAAAACAAAGGGTTATTGTGACCACACGTTGTGCTCTATGACAATAAAAATCTCTTTTCCATAAACTAGAAGTATTATACTTGTAAATGATACCTTGAATGCATCCATCCGTAATGCTTTTCCGAGCAGCAGCATTTTGAAAATTAAATGTAAAAACTCAGTTGTGCCGGATTTGGGTAAAACCGTGAAAACCTTAGGATCACATGCGAACATGACCCAAATGTATAAAACATGACTTTTAAAACCCTATGAGAAGACTGTTATCATATCTTTCGTTCAATTATGAGGCCAAGGATAACGCCCTCATCATAGATTAAAGGATGGTCGATGTATTGTCGATGTTGGGGGTAAAGAAAGGGCAAGTTTTTTGTATTGAAATGGTACCTGCATTCGAAATGAAAAGGATAAAAGTAGTAAGCGGCACTTTACATTTTCGTCAATTGGTGAAAAAAAGTAGAAAGGACACATAAGGCAGACAAAATATCAAAATTATGGCGATTTCCCACCTTAGGAGGGGCACCTTTTCCATCACTCAAAGAGTACTTTTCATCTTTTGAGGGATACTTATTGATTTTGGATTTGGTTTTTGTTTTGTTTTGTTTTGTTTTGTTTTGTTTTGTTTTTTTTTGGGGGGGGGGGGGATTTTGCCCCTGCCTCCACTGGAAATTGGGATTGGCCCGTGGTTTATGAATTTCTGATTGGATACATGCCATCACAAAAGAGAATTTTACGTCTCATATCTCTTTTAAAAGCTGGTATTTCCATTTAGTCATTTTCGCATTTGATAGTAACGTCATGCACCTTCTCTACTCCCTGGTGCGTTTTCAAGCCAGGCGCCGTTTTATGGACCTTCACAGTGCTGTACAAACCATAATGACTTTCGCATCCAACCATACCTACCGGGTCCCCATTTAACTACTGGGTGGGGGATGCAATGTGGATAAAAATGTCTTGCTTGAAAATATACATATAAATGCTGTGCCGAGGATCTCCATGTGTTTAAAGTAGAACTTTAATGATTTTAAATATTGGCTTAATACTTATTATTGCATAGATGGCATAAATAAAACAAGGTTATCCAAATTCAACGCTTGGAAACATTTGAAGTAATGATTATTATCAATTATAAAACGGTAAAATACAGCCCCCGATATAGCAGCTGAAGAGCTCCTCGAACGCTGCTGAGATATGTGACGACACACCATGGACCAGTCCTGTCTAAGCAGACGATGTCCCATAACATCTTACACATTTTTCAGAGCCTATTTTGTCATCTCCTCTTCACTTATTTCTCTTCCTTCACTAGCGTCAGTCTTAATGTTTGTATGTTGCCTCACTCTTAACTTCGTGTATGGCATTATTTTGATGAAAAATGCAGCGTTAAAAAAATAAAGGAATCAGTCACTTGTAAACAAAATAAGACGCCATTGTATTTTCAGCTGCTTGCACCGGGGCATGTTCGGCGTTTCAAGAGGGAACGAATACCATCCTGCTATTATTCGGAGGGCTTTTCAATTTGAAAGTGGGGTTTATTTCATTGATCATTGACCCTTCTCCTGTGTATTTACAATCAAACGGTTTTAGCTATCAGAATCAGTTTCACTTTCCCTTTATAATGGTGTGAAATAAGGTCATGTTTAAATACACCAAACTCTTTATAATTTGATAAATAATAGCATTGCAATTACGTTCATTCATTATAGGACGTCGTCTGCTTAAGCAGGATCGATCCCGAGTGTGACGACATCAAAACATCGCTATATTTCTGGCGAATCCTGGATATTCCAGATGCTGAGAAGAGCTTTTATTTGTGTTGTTTTTATAATCATCAGATACGCAGTTGACATAAAACTTATAGGATTGCCATCTGTAAGCTTCCCAGTTTCTAGTGATACATTAATTGCCATATTTGTGATTTTCTTTGAATGTCTACTTTAAACCACTCGACTACAACTCATGACAAGGCACAATTTGTTAATCAGATCCGTTGTGTTCATTTCCATATTTCTACATTGCGGTTATACTTTGACACCCTTATAATAATGATAATCATCTTTTTTCCTTTGGGGCCTACTGGCCTAGTGCTTATTCAGTTGCAGCCAACTGATAAAGCGCGTTGTATCATCATGGCCTTATGTTCCGACCCAATGGTGCATCAAAACTTGCCACTTTGTTCCCTAATATTAGAATGATAATTATTGTTAGGTCCAGAATAGAGATTTTGAGACAGAAACCAATGTTGTTACACACAAGCTACAGGAGTTTTCGGATGTGTCGACTAGAACGCCTTCCTAGATCCTCACAGCGACAATGGACTACTTTGTGTTGACTGCGTACAAAGTAGGTGAAGCATGAAGCTAACAATGGGTGGAGCGAGGTTCACGTTTTAGAGAAGACGGCAAAACCATGTTTGGCACGTTCTCGAAATGACTAGTCGACGTGGGAGAAGCCAGTGGACGGGTGAGCCGTTCTTGCACGAAGCGCGGTATGCAGCTAACACAAAGCAGTCCATTGTAGCTGGAACGATCTAGGACGGCGTTCAAGTCGACACATTCGAAAGCTCACTATTAATCGGAATATACCGGTAGGGGCGTGTTGCAATATTGCAACAACTTTACGCACTACTTCACGCAACTACCCAAAATAATCGTCCAGACTGTTTCGTTTCTCATCTGAGAGATAAATAAAATTGAAGTTCAGCTACACCCTTGTCTCCTATCTCATCAGTCTTCACACACACACTATCTGGAAATAACCTTATTCAAAATATAATAATTTATCACTAATCAATACTAAACTGAATATATTTAGCATTCATGTTATTTTTCCACATGAACTCTCTCTTTCTCTCTCTTTCTTCTTTCGTTTCTTTCCTGCTCTCCCCTCCTTTTTTTCTATTTTTTCATATTTCTTTTTTTTCTTTTCTTTTTACTTTTTTTCTTTTTTTTCTTTCTTTTTTTGTGTCTTCTTTTTCTGTTTTCCAAACCTCTATTATCGTTCTTCCCACCTATCCCCCTGTCTCCCTCCTTTCTTTTCTCTATCTCCTTTACTTCTCTCTTTTCCCCCTCTTCTTATTCTTTGCTTTCTTTATCTTTCTTCGTCACTCTCTTTTCCGGATCCTGTCTCTCTCTCTCTCCCACTCTTTCTCGCGTCTTGATTCTGTTGTTAATAATTAAAAAATACGCTTGTTGTTTTGACAATAATTAAGCGCTATGCACTCCATGCTTAGTGCATTTTTGTTCTGAAGTATCATTTCCTGAAGAAGCCTTATACGAGGAATACAAGAACCTTTTGTGTCTAACGGAGCCATTTATTCTGTGTGTTTCTCTATTTTTAATCTCCGTCGCAGAACTTTTTTGAACTATATATATATTTTATTTTATTTTATTTTATTCAGATTCCACATTTAAAATGAAATTACAACAATATGTACAAATTACAAACACTGCAAAAACAGAGAATACATGGATATGACATAGAAAGATGACAAAAATGTGGAGGGATCTACTAAAAAGCTTAACTTGTGTGATGTAGACCCCCTACATATATATATATATATATATATCGTAAAGTGTTTACAGGAACAAAGTTCCGACAAAGTGCAGTGTTAAAATATGTAGAAAAATAAAGTTCACAACATCATATAGAATACACACACAAGAAGCATGTTTTTATAAAAATTCACCAGTGCTTTCGATTTAATCTCTTCAGGTGAATGAGCCATTGATAGTGTTGACAAGCTTTTATACACACGTATAGTACAGTAATATGCAAATGGGACAATGTGTGTGGCATTGTCCAGTAGTTTTTTTGACGGCTTAATAAGTCTTTGTTTAAATCTTAGACTAAGCGTTGTACGGTGAGAACTCTAAAATGTTAGGATTCTCAGAGAATCCTATAATCCGTACAATCCAAAACTTTGTAAAGTCACACAAAGATCATTGTATAATGATGCACGAGGCCTACACATGATAATAGTAAGCGAGGATGGGTATTTGTATAAACACATAATGAAATGTAGGCTTTAAGGAATAGTTTTGTTACAAGTATGGTACAATGATATTCTTAGGACAAGTTTGAAACATTGTCCTGTATCTGTTTTACGACGTATTGAATCTTAGTTCTAATCTCAGATTAAATGATGCAAGTAGGAAGTTCTTTGTTGCCAGTTTCTTTGGAAGACTTAATCTGTACAACTCAACAAATCATAAAGTTATATAACAATTCTTATTAATCTGTCACCGTGGGAAAGGCAAATAAAAATAAAAATGGGAGTTAGTAGAGAAAGAAAATGGAATAAACTAATATATTGACAGGTGTCGAGGATGCAGTGTCTTAAGGGAGAGGGAGAGAGATATATTGAAATACTTGTACACAAAGAGATAGAGTAGGATGGGGGGGGGGGGTTGTTGTTTGGAATTTCGGGCGATACTGGTAAATGTGGATGTGGGTGAGAAGGAGTGGTAGGAGAAGCAGTTTTCCTACAAAGCATTCAGAGAAGGCATAAATTTTGAAATGAAGTGTTTCTCTTTCAGACATCTTTTAATTTTGTTGTCTTCTTTCATTTTGTAAAAGGGTATTATATCGAAATTTGGTTCCTTTGAGCCCGCACAACAATCGATGTGAGCGCTCACTTTAAAGTTGTCGATATTCTTTATGGCGTATTTGTTGCCTATGCACAGTGAGTCTGTGTTGGAGTGTGTCCCCTGTTTCGCCAATATATTGTTCCCCACAGGCATGACAAATTAAACAGTATATGAGATTCTTTGTAGTGCATGTAAATGGAAAATGTATTTGAAAAGTTTCACTTTTGTGTTTGAAGATGATATGATTAGTTTCTTTCATATACGGGCAAGTTTTGCATCTTTTGTCGGTACATTTTTTAACACCATTCTTTATATCGAGTTGTGCTTTAGGGGCTGCTCGGGTTAACAGTCGTTTTAGATTCGGGCTTTGGCGTTTACTGGATATCAAATGCACTGCTTTAAACTTTTGCTTTAATTCTCTGTCATTTGACAGGACGGTAATTGTGTCTTTTATCACTTTAGAGATATTGGGATTATTAGGATTATGCGTGTGAATAAAAGATATAGATTCAGTATTTTCATTTTTTTTTTTGCTTATATTACATGATCTTAGTTCTTCGAGAGACAACTTTTCAGCTTTCACAATCCCATTCTGGATGATTTTCTCAGGATATTCTCTGGCGTTTAACATGTGTTTTAATTCTAATAATCATTTCTTACGAATATCGATATCTGATACTATTGTGCAAATACGTCTTGCTAAATTGTAAGGAACATTTGTTTTACAGTGGCTTGGGTGACAAGATTTAAAGTGTAAGTACTGGTGTGTGTCTGTAATCTTATAGAATATATCTGTTTTAATTTTGTTCAAATTGTTTATAACCACTATGTCAAGAAACGCTATTTTCTCATTACTAGTTTCAAACTTAAAAGTGATACTCGGGTGAAGCTGTTGAAGGATTTTGTTGAATTGGGTTATATCTCCAAAATCTGCCTTCCAAATAATGAAACAGTCATCGAGATATCTAAGCCAATTTTCCTTTAGATAGGATGTACTCTAGTGTTGAAGGTCTGTTCGACTTGAGCGTATAGTTTCATTTCCAGATAGCCCATGTGGCATATGTAGGGGCCATTTTGGTTCCCATGGCTGTTCCTCTAATTTGTAAATAAAATTCATTATCAAAGCAAAAAGAATTATTAGTCAGAATAAATTTTACAGCATCGATTATGAACTCCTTAGTAAAACGTGAATCAATAACATCCCTATGCTTTTCTAACCAAAAGGTTATGCCTTCTATTCCTGCGTCATGAGGAATGTTGGTATAAAGACTATTCACGTCATATGTGACAAGGATTGAGTTTTCATCTACTGATTCAGGTAGGTGGTTCAGAAAGTCTAAATCGTCCCTAACAAAGCTTGGAACATACTTTGTAAGGGCTTTCAATATGATATCTATGAAATTACTTAGTCTATGTGTAGGACATATTGGGCCGGCGATGATTGGTCTCATTTTAAGTTTATCCGGCATTTTACACTTACATTAGAAATGAAAGCATTGTAAAGAATAAGAGTAAATTTCTTCCTCAGCCCAATAGGAATCGTACATTGGATAATTACATTGATTTTTTAAAAAGAGCAGTAGAGTTTGAAAACCGTACAAACACCAAACAGAAATGTAATATATCTAAACAAGAATGGAAAAGCCTTCAGAGTCTGAAAGACAAACCTGGCATAATATTAAAACAGGATGACAAGGGAGGTGCTTTTGTAATAATGGATGAAGATTTTTATATTTCAAAAATGAAGGACCAACTACAAGACCAATCAACATATTTGAAACTAGACGAGAATATAGATACCAAAATTATGAACAAGATGAAGAAATTGATAAACAAATACAAACACTGCTTAACTAAAGATAGGGATGTTATTGATTCACGTTTTACTAAGGAGTTCATAATCGATGCTGTAAAATTTATTCTGACTAATAATTCTTTTTGCTTTGATAATGAATTTTATTTACAAATTAGAGGAACAGCCATGGGAACCAAAATGGCCCCTACATATGCCACATTATTCATGGGCTATCTGGAAATGAAACTATACGCTCAAGTCGAACAGACCTTCAACACTAGAGTACATCCTATCTAAAGGAAAATTGGCTTAGATATCTTGATGACTGTTTAATTATTTGGAAGGCATATTTTGGAGATATAACCCAATTCAACAAAATCCTTCAACAGCTTCACCCGAGTATCACTTTTAAGTTTGAAACTAGTAATGAGAAAATAGCGTTTCTTGACATAGTGGTTATAAACAATTTGAACAAAATTAAAACAGATATATTCTATAAGATTACAGACACACACCAGTACTTACACTTTAAATCTTGTCACCCAAGACACTGTAAAACAAATGTTCCTTACAATTTAGCAAGACGTATTTGCACAATAATATCAGATATCGATATTCCTAAGAAACGATTATTAGAATTAAAACACATGTTAAAAGCCAGAGAATATCCTGAGGAAATCATCCAGAATGGGATTGTGAAAGCTGAAAAGTTGTCTCTCGAAGAACTAAGATCATGTAAGCAAAAAAATGAAAATACTGAATCTATATCTTTTATTCACACGCATAATCCTAATAATCCCAATATCTCTAAAGTGATAAAAGACACAATTACCGTCCTGTCAAATGACAGAGAATTAAAGCAAAAGTTTAAAGCAGTGCATTTGATATCCAGTAAACGCCAAAGCCCGAATCTAAAACGACTGTTAACCCGAGCAGCCCCTAAAGCACAACTCGATATAAAGAATGGTGTTAAAAAATGTACCGACAAAAGATGCAAAACTTGCCCGTATATGAAAGAAACTAATCATATCATCTTCAAACACAAAAGTGAAACTTTTCAAATACATTTTCCATTTACATGCACTACAAAGAATCTCATATACTGTTTAATTTGCCATGGCTGTGGGGAACAATATATTGGCGAAACAGGGGACACACTCCAACACAGACTCACTGTGCATAGGCAACAAATACGCCATAAAGAATATCGACAACTTTAAAGTGAGCGCTCACATCGATTGTTGTGCGGGCTCAAAGGAACCAAATTTCGATATAATACCCTTTTACAAAATGAAAGAAGACAACAAAATTAAAAGATGTCTGAAAGAGATACACTTCATTTCAAAATTTATGCCATCTCTGAATGCTTTGTAGGAAAACTGCTTCTCCTACCACTCCTTCTCACCCACATCCACATTTACCAGTATCCTCCGAAACTCCAAACAACAACCCCCCCCCCCATCCTACTCTATCTCTTTGTGTACAAGTATTTCAATATATCTCTCTCCCTCTCCCTTAAGACACTGCATCCTCGACGTACATCTGTCAATATATTAGTTTATTCCATTTTCTTTCTCTACTAACTCCCATTTTTATTTTTATTTGCCTTTCCCACGGTGACAGATTAATAAGAATTGTTGTATAACTTTATGATTTGTTGAGTTGTACAGATTAAGACTTCCAAAGAAACTGGCAACAAAGAACTTCCTACTTGCATCATTTAATCTGAGATTAGAACTAAGATTCAATACGTCGTAAAACAGATACAGGACAATGTTTCAAACTTGTCCTAAGAATATCATTGTACCATACTTGTAACAAAACTATTCCTTAAAGCCTACATTTCATTATGTGTTTTACAAATACCCATCCTCGCTTACTATTATCATGTGTAGGCCTCGTGAATCATTATACAATGATCTTTGTGTGACTTTACAAAGTTTTGGATTGTACAGATTATAGGATTCTCTGAGAATGCTAACATTTTAGAGTTCTCACCGTACAACGCTTAGTCTAAGATTTAAACAAAGACTTATTAAGCCGTCAAAAAAACTACTGGACAATGCCACACACATTGTCCATTTGCATATTACTGTACTATACGTGTATATAAAAGCATGTCAAAACTATCAATGGCTCATTCACCTGAAGAGATTAAATCGAAAGTGCTTGTGAATTTTTATAAAAACATGCTTCTTGTGTGTGTATTCTATATGATGTTGTGAACTTTATTTTTCTACATATATATATATATATATATATATATATATATATATATATATATATATATTTGTACCTGGGTCCTGTCCGCTAAATATATATATATATATATATATATATATATATATAGCAATAAAGGCTTGAGACGTTGAGACACCTATACTATTAAATGTCATACATCTTCTTAAAGTGATAGAAAATATATTAACAACAGCAACAAAACTAATCAACTACCTAAAAATGAGATTAAACAATCATAAAACATTATTTACAGGACTGGTTTTCTTTTTTTAAAGGGAGAATAAAAGGTAAATAACTAGAAAAGGAGAAAGTTGACTGAGTAGTAGACCTTATCTAGCACAATACAATATTGCCATGCCCAAAATTTCGAGAATGTACATATATTTGATTTGATTTGAATTTATTCAAACAATATAAAAACATGTCTTGGGAAAACAAAAAAGGTTTGATCAAACTCATACAAGTCTGTTTCCCGGATATAAAAAACCCGAACTGAATTCAGTATCATAAACATAATTGCACAAAGTATTATTCAAACATGTAAACGATAATCAATAGTAATTGAAAGTAAAATCATTGTAGTATTACAGAGTACAATATATATATATATATATATATATATATATGTATCTATATATGTGTGTGTGCGTTTGTTTAGAATTATGTCCGAGGACATTTTCGGACAGAGAACAAAAAAAAATCATGACAACAATGGTCCTCGGAAGGCGGACAATAGTCCTCGAACGTCGAACAATGAATTTATGCCTTATTCCGTCGACTGTCCGAGGACGAGTAACAATAGAGGAACAATAGTTGTCCTCGGAAGTAAAGCCATGTAAACGCGCGTGTGTGTGTGTGTGTGCGAAATGAGAATGGTCTAATCGAGTGGTCGACGGGTTTGATCAGTCCCGCCATAACGGACAGCTTAAGACCTCAACAATATTTCGCCATAACGATTTGCAGCAAGAATATACCCTTCAGAAAGCCATCATCCAGTTAGATATTTGATTTTGTAGATCAGTCTTGTTCTGGGTCTTCCCTTTCCTAACAGATCATTCGATTTTGTCTCTTGGTTATATTATGACAAAGGAGAGGCACTGGTAGTTGACAGCATCTATAGCATTCCTAACAAGCGTATTTTATTAGATAGTTCTTGTATTATCCATGTACTGGCTTCAGTTCTCATTTTCCAGGAGATGCCTACCATCTCTTACGAGCACCACATTTCGACGGCGTATCACTTTCTGCTTTGGTCAATGGCCAAGATTCATAACATTATGTTCCTACTGGAAAGATGAGACCCTTCATAAGTCGGATCTTGGTTGCGCGCTTTATGGCTCTGTCTGCCCAAATCTTAATTGTCGCTATGATTGAGGTGGGTTGTTAATGTCTTTGCCATTACGTCTAATTATATATAACATCACATTAATTATCTGCACCTATATTTTCCTCACATCCACATCAACTTTCTAACCTGGATGAGCCAAGCAACGAAAAAATGGGCCTATCTCTGTAAGGTCGTACTTACCACCACTTCCCAATGACGACCCACCGGATGATTGCTGAGTGTAGATGTTCATCGTCTGTCCAGCCCCGCCCCTTGATTGCGACAGGCTGACGATTCCGAGTATCAAAGCGACGACGCTCACGACAGCCAAACAACAGACCAGTATCACTGTTATGAGGTTTCTATCCTGTGCCATGATGGACAGATTAAAACCCTCGATGGAATCTTCAAAAATAATCGGAGCAAGGTAATACCGAAATGCAGGTTAATCAAATCGCAAGGGCCGACTACAGTGTAGTTGTTGCGAGATATAGATGAATAGATGGTATTCTGTCCTATAAAATCTGCTTGATTTTCTTTTCAAGACAATCGTTCCACCTCAGTCGTTCTGCATGTTTTTTTTTTTAAAAACAAGTGCCGGGGAGCATACGCAGCGGCGGATCCAGAATTCTGTTGCAGGAGGGGAGCAAAAATAAGAAAGGTTATCATATTTTAGGGTTCTTTTTACTCAAAAACTCTGCGACAATAAAAGAAGGGGTTATTACATTTTTAAATGGGGTTTGCTTTTGCTGCGAACTAGCTCAAAATATTTAGGCCTACTTAAGGTATACCGGATTAAGGTTTGCTGGCGGGTGTGTGCCCCCATGCGCCCCGCCCCCGCCAACTGGTCTGCCAATGGTAGGACAGGAACAATCGGGTGAATAGGAACATTGGCTCTTCACCTACGGATACAATTTTTGCTGGGGGCTGACGCCTCTAACTTGCCCGGATATCAACATTGTGTAGCGAACGAATATATAGTGAAAATGTTATTTTCTTATCAAAATATAATTAATAAGATATTTCTTGAAAAATAAACATTCGGGCACCTCGCTGCCAGAATATGAGACGACGGTTGCCCGAAAATTTGTTATTTGAAAATTCGCTGCAGCCCCGGGACCCCGCATCGTGCGCTCATTCAAAGGAACAGAAATCTGAAAATGTTTTGACATATCAGTTTTTCCAGGGATAAAGCAAACCCTATTCAGTTCTTTCATTCATAACGAATAAAGATTGGATAGCGTATGAAAAAAAAGCTTTTCCAATATTTGCTCCTATTCATTCCGATCTTCCTATTCATTCTGTCTTTGCGGTTGCGTATTTCGGCCTTACCGTGGCAAAAGGAAGAAATTGCCAAATTGCACAAATTCACATTTTCCTCGTCAACATACACAAAAAACTTTTCCAAACGCGTTAGTTCTTCTTACGTTCTAAGACATGAACAGGGATTTCCCTAAGTAAATGCTCCATATACCGCCCAAACTACTTCTGTTTTCATGTATATTCTGGAAATATTTCTAACAAATTTCAGAAGGTAGTCGCTTCCTTTTGGCAAAACAGGGCAGGCGAAGTTTATCCATGCATAATTATATTACAATTGCCATGGTTTCTCAGGCATGAAGTTTGGAGTTACGTATTAGATCAGCCTTTATTTCGCGAGAGAACTGTTCTACTTCTTTTCTTTTTTCCCTCTTTTTTCTTTCTTTTTTTCGGGGGGGGGGGGGGGGTTCGTACTTGTCGATGATCACATGAACAGATGAACAGCAAATGAATACAAAGAAGTGTTTGCTTTCTGCACGTTCTATGATTACATCTCTGTTTATTATACACGCACGATGAGTTAGCAACTTTTGTGAATTAAAGATACTATTTAATCTTTATTTTCAAAGTAAGAAATGAAGAAGTCACAAAACGTCAATATAAGCACTGCTTGAAAAACGTATATGAAAGTTCAGGGAAATAGATCTTTGTTAAGCATGTTTGCAGAAATGAACAAAAAAACAAACAAACAAACATACAAACAAAAAGAAAAAACAACGTTAGAAGGTACTTTTAACCGGATTAGAAAGCATTTTGAACGGGAACAGATTTCAGATTCAGATTCAGATTCAAATACATGTATTTCCTTCTAATCAAATAATTATACAAAATGAAATGTACATTCACAAAGAAAAAAGGCGGAATGAGGCGAGCGTCCCAGGAAGCACATGCCTTGTGGTGGGGTCGCCTTGACAATACATATTTACATATACAACAATAATCCACTCCAGGTGTTTTGGAGACAAACTAACATTTTAAAAGGTTTTGGCCTAGAATAAGAAAAATACACCCCCCTCCCCAACTCGCAAGTGTTACTTCATATACCTATTTAACTTTTAACACTGTATAGGGAGAAAATCTCGCTGATGCCAATGGAAAGACATTTTAATTATTACCATTTTCTCTTGAAAAATGAAATGCTTTTAAAGGCTTTTATCATGTCGTGCTAGTCTTCAGAAGCGTATGAGGGGGCTGAGCCAGTAAAGATTTAAAAATATGTTCAGCATCGCATCATCAAAAACACACACTGCGTCTCGTCAGATCGAGGGGGAGGGGGTGGGGCTCATAAGGAATATCACAATTTCCTAATTGGGGTATAGGTCACCAATCATTACAAAAATTGGCAGCCTGGGCGAAAAATAAGACACGTGGAAAGTAGGCCCCACCCCCTTTTCTCCCTTCCTTTCTTTCTTCTTCTGTTCTTGTTGTCTTTACTTGGCGGGCTGCAGCCCCGTGCTTCCTCCACTGTACGCCAGGGGTAGTTTCTTTTCAGTAATATTTACAAATTGGAGGATATTTTATGTCTCTGGAGTTACACGATGTAATTTCAATTAAGGTGTACCTAAAGATAACATTTAACAAATTCATAGTGACGAAGCTTTTCGACCTGCACTCATCGGGTCACAACGCAGGAATGAGAGAATACAAGAAAATACAAAAGTCAAGGAAGGGTGTGTATAGCGACCCGGGTAGGATCCGGGCACGCTAGAATAATCGAAGCGCTTGTACAAACTCTTTTTGTCGGCACAATAGCGGATCTCTCGACTGAATGAACAACGCTTCTAAGAAGCTACCCGCAGTTCGCAAGGATGTACTGCCTTCCCCCCAAATGAGCAATGTCGTTTATCAGTATCATTGTCGGTGTGAAGCCGTCTACGTTGGCCGTACATCTCAGCGTCTAGCGGACCGCATTAAACAGCACGTACCCTCCGTGGTACGACAGACATCAGCTGGTAGCCGAGCACAGCCGAAGTGTAACTGCAAAACCGCTGCTAGCGTCGCTAATGTTCAATGCCGCAGTCACAGCGACTCTGCTATTGGTCAGCACTTGCTAAATAGTCCGGCTTGTTCCAAGGCTCAGTTCACTATTGTTGCCCGAGCACGCAGCTTTCAACATCTTCGCTTCTTAGAAGCGTTGTTCATTCAGTCGAGAGATCCGCTATTGTGCCGACAAAAAGAGTTTGTACAAGCGCTTCGATTATTCTAGCGTGCCCGGATCCTACCCGGGTCGCTATACACACCCTTCCTTGACTTTTGTATTTTCTTGTATTCTCTCATTCCTGCGTTTTGACCCGATGAGTGCAGGTCGAAAAGCTTCGTCACTATGAATTTGTTAAATGTTATCTTTAAGTTTTGTAGTACCAATCGTCTGTTTGTATAAGGTGTACCTATTGTCAGATGTTTATAAACATTATAATGCAGCTGCCAATGCAGATGTAGGCCTGTTACTTTATAAGATGCAGAAATAGCTAGTGTTCTGGGTACGTTGTTTGAGGCTTTTGTTTCACGTAGTATCATAATTATCAATGTTATTATAGCAGTAACAGTTCCAGGAAGGCATAGCCAGTGGCGTAACTAGGGATTATGGCACCCATGGCAAACAATGAAGTCCCCCCCCCCCCCCCCCCCCCCTCAAGAGTGCCCAATATTATCTACGTTACTGTTACTGTACAACCGAGGAGCAAATTCTTTTCAATTTTTGACCCTAAAAACCCCAATTTTCTGTATTTTATTCAGGAATTTTGCAATTGACCACCACAGTTCAGCGATAGAGAAGCTCGAATTTTATACATTGATAAACGGATTTCTATTCACTCACTTCTACAATCGGGAGCAAAACTAATGAAAAAGAGAAAGAGAAAAAAATGAGAAAGAGTCGAGAAATTCAGCAAGGCGACCTAAATTAAGATTTCTTTCAAAAGTTGAACCTTTGCAAAATGCTGTTTTATAGACTTTATCCTATATTGGGGGCCCAATATTTAGCAGGAGTCATATGAAATTTACATGATACAGCGAGCAAAGCAATTACATCTTTATTTTTTCAAACTTTTTGAAACCTTTCAGCTATTTAAGAACTACATGCACTGGCGAAGCCAGGACTTTTTCAATAGGAGGGTGGGGGCAGACGTGAAGGATCCAACCGCGTAGTAGGATTTAATTTTAGAGGGGGGCGGTTGTGAGAACGCGAAGCGTGCGAAATTGGTGATGAGCACGCAAAGCTTGCTCCCCAGGGGGTGGGTGTAGGAAGGGGGAGTTTCCCCCTCTCCCGCGCGAAGCGCGAAAGCTCTGACGTTTTATAGCAAATTTGAGGTAAAGATAACGGCTCGTAGCAGCTTTTTTATGCGGATAGTTAGTTCGACGCCCTGACTGCTTTTCAATCAGTCCGATTTCGTTCAAACTTTCACCAATCTTCTTATTTGATTCTTCCACTTTCTTTCAGAGCAACTTTGAATTTCCTTTCATGGAGCTAATTTTTGTGGCAAACTTTTACCTTGTATTCAATGTGAAAGATTATTCCAAACTGGATTTCGACGTGCCCCTCCAAGTATCCGCCACGCTGATTTTTGTTTGTTTGAGATTTTTTTTTATTCTTGATGTTTTGAATCAGAATAAAACGAATGAATAAACGACAGTGGGTGTGTATGAAAAAAAAGAAAGAAAAAAGGAGTCTGTCGAAGATTAAAAATAATACATGATAATATTATGTAGCCCAGATACTGAACTCTATGACAGAAAGCTTTTTTAAAACCAGTAGGCATTATCAAGAACGACTAATTTTTCTTGAATAAATGAAATCTTGGAGGAACCCATTTCTTTTCTCAAATATCCTTATAGTAACCCTAAATTAGCCCTATATTGAACCAATCTGTGAAACAATTTAAAAGAAGCTAATTTCAATTGATTTGGGTAGGTATGGGTATGGACAACTACCACAAAAAAAAGAAGGAGTGATAGATGTTGGGGATCTTTTTTTATTCAAGGTCAAAGGTCAATGACCTTTTTCAAAATCACTAAAATTGATATTTCAAGAAAGGAATATCGTATCTGCATGATTCTGGTGTCAAAATGCTTACAACTAGGAAAGAAAATGACGTAGAGCAATTACTGACTATACAAATCAAATCTTGACCTCCAAAATTGAGGTCAAAGGTCAATGACCTTTTTCACAAAATCATTAAAAATGTTATTTCAGGAAAGAAATATGGTATATACGTGTACGTGATTTTGGTATCAAAATGCTCAGGAATACGAAAGAAAATAATTTAGAGTAATAACTATTAGATTAAAGTCTTGACCTCTAAAGCTAAGGTCAAAGAGGATCAAAGGTATGATTAATTATTCCTAAATCCAATCATGTCTTACCCAGCAGCCTAGACGTGAATGGGACCAAAATTACTGATGACAAAGGTATTGCTCAAACATTTAATGAATATTTTGTTACTTGTGCTCAAAATATTACGCGTGATATCCCAAAACACGCTGAAATCATTCTAGAAGAAAATGAGCTAGCTAATACTGAAGAAAAGTTTGAGCTACATCAAGTCACGAACGCATTTGTTTTAAAAGAAATTGAAAACATGAGTGACGATAAAGCAACAGGTGATGATGGAATAAGTTGCCGTCTTTTGAAAATGGCGAAATGTGTCATTGTTGACTCTTTAACGTGCCTTATCAATAAGTCAATTGCAACAGGACAAGTGCCTAAAATCTTGAAAAAAGCGAGAGTTATTGCAATTTACAAGGCTGGTGATATGTCCACTCCCAGTAATTACAGACCAATATCGATATTATCCGTAGTAAGCAAGATTCTAGAAAAAGCTGTGCATTTCCAACTATGTGATTTTCTCGACAAATATGAAATATTGTGTGCTAACCAATCAGGTTTTCGTCCCCTTCACTCTACTGCAACAGCTGTTATGAAATTAGTTAACCAATGGTCATTGAATATTGATAACAATGAATTAACAGGTGTTGCTTTCACTGATTTTAGGAAAGCATTTGACACTGTTGATCACGATATTCTGTTACATAAACTGAAAGCCATTGGCTGTTCTGATAGGAGTGTTCAGTGGTTTGTATCATATCTGTCTAACCGAGAACAGACGGTTTGCTTTAAAGGGACCACTTCAAGTTCCTCAAAAATTGTGATGGGTGTCCCACAAGGTTCAATTCTTGGGCCACTTCTTTTTTCTATCTACATTAATAGCTTACCAAAATGTATTGATGAAGGTATTGTTGATATGTATGCCGACGACACCACTCTAACAGTTAACGGAAGAAGTGTTGCAGAAGTAGAGCGAAAGCTAACAAAAGGTTTAGAAAATGTTTTTTCGTACGTAACAAAAAACCGTCTAGTTCTTAATGCTGATAAGACAAATGTGATGCTTATTGGACCACGATCAATTCTTAATAGTGTAAAGGAATTTTCTGTCACACTAAACGGCAGTTGTCTGAAAAGAGTTAAAGTTGCCAAGTGTCTAGGTGTCATGATCGATGAGGATTTGCGATGGACGGAACATGAGGAAAAAGTTATTAAGACTGCTCAAAAAATATTAGTGTAATTAAGCGAGCAAAAAGTTATGTTCCAACTAGGTCTCTGATATTTCTATATAATTCCATCGTCCTTCCTCATTTTGATTATTGTTCCTCTGTTTGGTCCGAAAGATTTCAAAGACAAACTATTAAACTACAAAAGGTTCAGAAACGGGCTGCCCGTATAGTGTTGGGAGAAGGATTCGATGTATCCTCAAAAGATTAGGTTAGGTTGGATACCTATTCAGACACGTTTCCAGTTTGGACGTGCAGTGATGATGTATAAAGCAATGCATGGCGTGGCACCAGAATACTTAAAAAAAGATTTACAACATGTCAGCTCTCTACATGATCACAACACAAGACATGCTGTACGAGATACATTGCGTGTACCTAAATTTAGGACGGACACATACAAACATAGTCCCCTAATATCTGGAATTGCAGTATGGAACCAACTTGAAACTTCTATCAAAATGTTGCCTACTTTAAACAGTTTCAAATACACTCTAAAAGCTCTGTTATCTGCAGAAGAGATGTAAGCTGTGAACTATATGGGGATATTATGCATAGCAACTTCTTTGGTATATGTGTTGTTAATTATTTTCCCCTCATTTTGATGTGTGGTTATCATCCATATTTTAATATGATTATTTCACAGTTTACAATGCTAATAATCCTTAATTTAAAATTCAATTCGAAAATTCTTGTAAATAGTCAATGAATATTACTGAATGATTACTTAACTACCGAGGATACCGATTAATGTGTATTATACGTGTTTATGCTTGTGTATTTATATATATTGATTATTGTTGATGTTATTTGTTTTATTGTTACCAAACAGGGCCTCATGGAAGGCCACCAAATTGGTGACATGAGCCACCCTGTATAAATATCAGAAATAAATAAATAAATAAATAAATAAAAGGTCAAAATTGAAGTTTTATCATATATCAACCTGGTATTAAGAAAATTATGCTACTGTTTCAAGTGTGAGTAGAGAAATCAAAGTGGCTAATTCCTACTAGTTCCTAATTGTTCTGGCAACAACGGGAAACACTGGTTATTCCAAAAGCAGATGAGGTGAAATTCTTTGTCTTTGGGTCAAAGGTAATTGACCCCTGTGTTAATCACGAAACTTAAATTGAGCAAACATTTGGTACAGCTTATTTAATAGTATAAAATATATTGTGTCCATAATCCTATGTATTCAGAATCCTAAAATAATTCTTTGCCAATCTTTTAACTCATTCAATCCTGATCAAGATAACGTTGGCCAGGTCAGTCTAGCTCGGCATGGGTAAATAGGGACAATCTCCCTATAGTCTACCTTGATCGACATTGCTCTGATTTCTTGCAAAGTAATATTAGAATGTAAAAAATATCCTTTGCTGATCCAGCCTGAGCAGGTCTATTTAACAGAGTTTACCGATTGGCAGTAGAACCTTGCATAATTATCATCAATTTGAAGAACACTGCTCGCAGCATACAACCTGGGCTTATACATGTAACTTCTAGTAACTATTGACAACACAATAAAAATCAACGATACTTAGTCTGCTTCCTCTTCATCACTTCCAAGTTCATCATCTATGAGTTCTGTTCCATTGGAGCAATGTCCAGAGCACACCCCACATGCAGATACACATGACATAGCAGCTTTCAGGCAGCTATGTTTTGACATTGTCTCTCCCATTCTTTGCAGTTGCAGCAAATTCCTTTTAGAAGGTTGTCTGGGACAATACTACCAGACAACATCTTCGGTCTTAGCTTTCTGTTGGAATCCAGTTCCCATCCTCTTCCTTTGGGATCAAGAATAGAGGTGTCCAGATGTTTCCACACAGCGACTTGAATATGTACGCGAAAGGAATGTTGAGCTATTATTGCATCCGTTGGCTGCTTGGCTGCTTGCTTCTTGAACTTCATATAGCGAGACTGTTCTATGGGAGTACCCTCACAGCCGTATGTGATTTGCATTGCAGTTAATCCAGCTGATCGAATCTCGGAATCAGTTGAAATGTTACTTGCGAATGCAGTGATGACACTGGCAGGAAATCTGCATTTGTAGAGAGAACATTTGGTATGTCCATGAGATCTTCTTGTCCCCTACTCTTACTTTCTTCTGAAGGTCAGCAAGATTTTTGTATTTCTTTGATGTCTTCTTTGCCGGTGACTCATTATCAAGATTATCAAGATTATTACTTTTAAACTTTCAAATTGTCAGAATTTATGAATAGTTGAAAAAACAAAATTTCAAAGGTGCATCATGATCATCGTAGAAAGTCTTCGGTAGCGCAATGAGAAAAAAAAATCAATACTGCAGCGAGCCTGCCTTTTCACTGAACTTTATCTTTTCTTATCAAATATCTTATTTTACATTTTCTTTTGTCAAGGATGCCGATTTATGAAGACTCGCTACTAAAGTTATACCAGACTTGGATTCGTTGTAATCAAAGTATATGATTGAAATTGGTGATTGGGTGTAAAAGATGTTAATGGAGTTACATAAACAAAGAAAAACACATGTGTTGGATAAAGATTTAGGTTTGAACTCAAAAACAAAAACTCATCTTTTATTCAACATTTTACATCATTCACAAAATTCGCCACTGTTACAATCAATAAAGTTCTTATAATTATAATTACTATAATTATAACAATTTCCTAGTATTATATTATGTGTTTTAATGGTCTTTATTAATATAGCCTAATATTTCCAAAGAGAATAATGTTCTTTTAATTATAATTTAATTAAGTTTCAAATAGAAAGAATGGGTCTTATGTTATATTACAAACTTTGATTTTTTATAAAGCCATATCGAGTATTAATACATGTAGTCTGCTAATTCTTCTAAGTTCTTACCAATTCGCGTAATAAGTTCTGTACCGACAATACTAATCAATTAAGGACAAGAAGAAGGGGAGTTCTGTGGAGAGGGAATTTCTGTTTGGGGAATGAGCCAGCCGAATACATGAAATTACTTATATTTATGCTCTTTATGCGTACGAGGGGGGGGGGGGGGGGGGAACCTGTCTTGACTTCACGATCTGCATAACTTACAGCGCACGACGCGCCTTTTTCTACACGTCGCGAAAACCTATCTTAACGATAAATTGTTAAAGCTTCTGAGAGATGAAAAGAAATTGCGTTGAACTTGTTTAAAATTGGTAGGCCTATTTATCCAAAGAGGAGACATATATCAACCAATGCAAGTCAGTTCCAGAGCCATGCCATATCAGCCGACGGAGAAATTTTCAGTTTAAAAATGAGGATTTCCAGGCATCAGAACTAGATCCCCTGAAAAACGAGCGATTACATCCGGGATACTTGTGACATAAACGTGCAGACATGTAGAGCATTCTCGATGTTTTGTTTACAATAGTTTATACCGTAATTCAATCATAGTGAGAACGCCAAAATTTCGAAGGAAGAATGTCTGGTGAATATTGTGACGATATGTGATGAGGGCGAGTTCAATAGGTCGAGATCGATTGTGACGATCGAGACCAAGAGGAGATTCAACATGGAGTTTTATTAACTTACAACCGGTTTTCCAGAGTTATCTGTTGTTGTGCTGTCTACTTAAATATAAGGCAGGGAACCTGGGATACGGGCAGGGAGCGGCCCGTAACAAAATGGGGGCTTGTCCCCGAGAAGTAATCTTTGGAGTGCAGAAGTCACTTCCGGTACAGGGTCTGGGTGTCTCGATTATTTTGGGAAATGATCTTGCAGGAGACAAAGTTTCAATGTCGGGTCCTGTGGTGAGTGAAAGCCCTGTTGTAAGAGCGGCTGATGTAGTCGTTTCCATGGTTGATGATCAAGAGAACAATGAGACGTGCCGAGAGAGAAGTGTGACAGATCACATAGAGCCTGAGACTAAGACTAAGAGTGATGACTGTGAGTTGGATGTTGATTTGAATGTTGATGTTCAGGATCCAGGGTTCAATTTGAAGTCAAATTCTGTTAATCTTGCCCAGTTTGAGGAAAAATCAAAACCATTATCGTTGAGTATGAAAGAGGATGCAACGATGTTATCGAGGATGGTGAATGAGTTGGTTACCGGTTTGAAAGGATGTGTAGCCTATCTTGACAATTTTGTGACTAATCCTAACACATGTGAGAAGCATCTTGAGAGGAAGGTGATGTTGTTTCAACAGTTGTCTGCTGCACAGTTAGCAGTCAATAATATGACAGAGGATTTCACAGGTAGTGAGAGGCAATTTCCTGGTCATATAGGCATTGTTGAATGTGGCGGAGTCAAGCCATTCTCTGCTGAGGCAGCGGCAGGACCCCTACAGAGGTGGAAGGAGGATCCGGCAGGAGAGGCCCAGGTGTTCTTAGACAAGATGGGACCTTCACCTCACCCCCTGTGTGAAGACGCCGGCTCCAACCAACAACCAATCCCCTTTGGCCGTCCGTTGCTAAGAGCACCGGACTCCATGATGCTAGTCAACCCTGTACTGATGGCTCCGGATTTCAACCAGCCATTCGGCCTCGTGGTGGATGCGAGTGATGTGGATGCTGGTGCCGTGTTGACTCAACAAGATGCAGATGGAGTCGACCGTCCCATATCATTCTTCTCAAAGAAATTTTGTGCAAGTCAGAAGAACTATTCTACTGTTGAGAAGGAAACACTAGCCTTGATACTTGCACTTGAACATTTTGACGTGTACGTCAGTGGATCTCAACATCCAGTCAGGGTACTAACTAATCATAACCCCCTGACATTTGTCAACAAAATGAAAAACAAAAACCAAAGACTAAGACGATGGAGTTTGCTGCTACAGGAGTACAGCTTGGACATTCAACATGTGCCAGGAAAGGACTATGTTATTGCAGACGCTTTATCTCGCGTGTAATCTTTGGACAGAATTGTACTAAACATTTCAACATTCCTATGGGAGAGTGAACTACCCTAGTGTGAAATAACCTACATGTGCTTGGACAGTTGAACATTTTTTGTGAATAAACTGGAATTGCACGTGAAGAAGAAAACCAGAGCTTTGAACTTGGAGTGATTCTTTGATAATCACAAACTATTGCGCACAGAGACTTATTGGACTCGGTGTAAAGTTTTATGTTTTTCTCATGTTTGCCTTCCAGATATATTTTGTACAATGTATTTTTGTACATGAAATGATAACTGTTTTTTGTTTTGAAAAAGGAACATGCATGACAGTATTTTGGTGTTAAACTCCTTTGGCACAATTATGGAGGGATAGGAAGAGAGAAACAAATGATTTCTCCTTTTGTTTGTGCATGTTTGTCAAAGTTAAACAGGAAATACATTATATAAATTCAATTTATATCTTATGCAAACTATGTTGCATGTTGTTATTAACTACAGGAAATGTGGAATGAAATGGATTTTTGTCTGTTTTGAGAATCACAAAAAAGATATGAATTTTCTCATATTTTGGGTCTGTGGAATTCATGTGTTAAACAGAGTGGACAATTTATGTGCCTAACCAACTAAAATATCTTTGTTATCAATGTGTACAAGTTTGCATTAATGGTGGAAACTTTTATAAATGATATATATTGTGATGATCATTGTTGTCATATTTTTCAGCCAGGTCTAATATTGCTGAAGGTTGTTTATTGATTGTTGCATTGTATGAAAAGATATTTTGCTTAAAATTGCAAGGAAGCATCAGTAATGGTATATGCCTGTACATAATGATACATGTACTGAAAACCCATTTGATGTCTTAACTTCTATGCGATTTTATTTTGTTGTACATGTATTTACTTTTGTAATAATTCTTACATTACTTGCATCAAGGGAGGATTCTGAGCAATACTGCAGTTATATATCAAGTTGATTGCTTTTATATGTCTCCTAGCAAATTTACATGCTAATTCATTAAGTTTAAAGACATGGAATTGTGTTCACACTCTATGTTATTACATGTTTAACTCTAGAACACAATTTCTGCATTTATAATGAGGCTTGTGCTATTTTTAGGATCAGCTAGCAAGCGAATACTGTGTTTAGATGCTCTACAGTCGTTTCTATGCCTTTTGCATTATATTTAGTTCACATTATTGCTAAAAACGACTGTATTTGAATCGATTCATTCTTAAGGGATCGATAGATAGAATTTTACTAACCGGGACGAAAAATGTATATTTTCGTATAAGGTTCTATACTGTGTAATGGAGTTATAACCTGTTCGTTTATACAAAGTTTCTGTGTTGTACGAGATTTTATGTACATACTTTTTTCGTTACACTCCGAAGTATGTTTTTATGGAAGGGAGTGTGATGAGGGCGAGTTCAATAGGTCGAGATCGATTGTGACGATGGAGACCAAGAGAGATTCAACATGGAGTTTTATTAACTTACAACCGGTTTATTAACTTACAACCGGTTTTCCAGAGTTATCTGTTGTTGTGCTGTCTACTTAAATATAAGGCAGGGAACCTGGGATACGGGCAGGGAGCGGCCCGTAACAGATATGATTATCATCCTCGATATGAATATTGAAATTGATGATGAATGATAAAGCAGTGATAGTGACATCGATGAGGGTGACGGAGAAATTGACGATGAAAATGGAGGTACATGTAGGTGTGTACGTACCGGTACGTCGCACTTTGCATCTTCGATCTAACTTATATATCCACGCTATCAATTTCATCTTATTCTTAGTATTTACTCCCATATGTTTGTGATAAAAATTTATGCATTTCATTATCATTTGGGGGAATTTACACCTTTTTTGTATGGTGGGCTCCCAAAAAATCCAACATTTAAAAGTGGGCCTTGAGTTCAAAAAGGTTGAAAAGTGCTGGTCTGCCAGTGGAGTAAATCTATCAGCTTATCATCACTCAGTCTCAGAACAATGTCAGTACTTTTTTGATTTAGTTAGACTATACAAAGTATAAAGTGGTAATACTAAGTTATATACATTAAGTATGTAAATCTATGTCACTAGTAGTAGGGCCTACCTAGTACTAGACTTGACCGAAATTTTGTCTCTCGTTCGTTAGCTCTTCACTTAGAGACAGTAACTGCCATATCACTCTCCTGTGATGAGCAAACCGACTAAAGTTACACGCCGACGTGTAGTTGGAAAAATCGCAATAATCTGATTTGTCTTCATATACAGGGTTGGAAAAAAGTTTGGAATATTTTTATTCCAAGAATTATTTCTTGTCTTAAACATATCCCTCGTCATTTTAAGTTCTTCTTTGAGGTTCAAATAAAAGATATGTGTCCCTTTTTAACTTTAAAAGCACAACATTAAAAATCAGGCTTATCACACAGTGCAGAGGTCCACTTGGAATTCGGAAGCGTATATTTGCTGTTTTTGCAAATGTCTAACGAAAAAGTTAAATAATCAGATACAGTTTAATTGCTATACCGAAGTCCTCAAAATGACTGCAAACTGCACGTAGCTTTTTCAAAATTCCACGTGAAGTACAGAAATGTATAACAAGATGTTCAAACACAAATAAGGCAAATCTGACAACATGTGGTTCATTGGTCAGCCATTGTAACATGTTTAACAATATTACGTAATCTTTGGTACAAGATGGAACAGTAGACTTCATTCAACACAGTTAATCCGATTTGGATGAATTATTCATCACAATATAGTAGAAACTAGCGTTTAAAATCAGACATACTCATCGCCAAAAAAATATTCCAAACTTTTTTCCAACCCTGTATCTAGATCTAAATAGTATTAATGAATTGGTTAGGCCTATAGGCTTACCAATTTCACTGAATAATCCGTTTAAAGCTCCTTTTTCAGGTAATTCAGCGTCCAAGGTTTTCTCCGTTTGAAAATCCAGGCAATTTAGGAAATTAACCCCCCCCCCCCTCCCCCCCCCCCCCTCCTATCCCCGGGGAGGAAACCACCAGAGTCTGCGAAAATTGACCCCTATTTACATTTTCCCTGGAATATTTTTTCATCTTCCTCACTCATCTTCCTATTTTCTTACTCACCCACCAATAAGGGGTGGGGCATGGCCATCTTGTGCCCCCCCCCCCCCCCCGTAAAAAAAAAATACGCCGCAGTGAAGTAACATTCTATTCTGGACTGTCTGCCCGACCAGACCTTTGAATTTTAAATGAACATTCCATTATGAATTCATGCAACCTCATACATTCATTTGATTCTAACCAAAAACAAAGACTAACAAGATATTTGCTAATGTATTTTGTATGGTGTCTGTGAATGTCCTGTTGAGTACAATTACAACGACAGACAAAACAATGGGAAACATTTTCCCATGTTTTATTCAGAAACAGCGTGAGGGTGTATGTATGCAAAAATTAATAACGATCGATCGCTATGAATCAAGCTCTAATAGCGTTTGATTGAGGGGGGGGGGGGGGGCTTTGTGTTACTGATTTTAGCGATTGATTGCCATTAGCGCTTGATTAATCGCTAAATACTCTTTATGTTACTGGGCCCAGGTCACGCCAAACAAAAATAATAATAAATAAATAAATACAAAAATCCTAGCTACGCCACTTGCCCTTTCGTCCACGTGTGTTTTAATGCATAATTATTCAATTATCCTATTTATTTTGCACAAATAATGATTCCTTGTCAAAAGCTTTTTTTAGATACTGTTTTATTATATTTTCTACACCTTAGACAAAAGAAAAACGAAAAACCAGCAAGAGTACATTTTTCAAAAATTTCTAAAACGTCTTTTACAAAAGTCTACTCAACACACCCATTCGAGAAAAGCCCCCCCCCCCCCCCCGGTTGTCTCGAAGTGGCGCGTTCATTGAACTTCTCGCTGGGAACGCGTCCATTCGAGATAACCCGGGGGGGGGGGCTTGTCTCGAAAGGGTGTGCCCGTTCCCGGTCCCATCCCGCTCCCGCAACCCACCCATTCGAGACATTTCATAAAATACAACGTATACATGAGCTTAAAAAACGGAGGTTGACCCAAATTCAGCAGTATTTACAAAATGCCGCTGTTCTTCCTTGGGGTCCCACATAGCATTTTATATTAAAAATTATATCATAACACAATTATATAATAAAAAAAACAACATCAAAAAAAAAAAAAAAAGAGAAACAAAATAATAAAACACAAATCAATCAAATTTGCAAACTACAGTCAAACCAAGTTACAAATTAATAAAATGAAAATGACTATACCCGAACCCAGACAACCCCCCCCCCCCCCCCCCCCCCCCACTTATATGCTCATTTATAATATTGATTCAATAGCAGTTTAAAGGATCTAATAGATTTTTAATTTGTAAACAAATCTTTAGGCATTTTACTCCCAGTGTTAAAGATCGTATGCTCGATCTGTAATGAAAAACACAAGTCAGAAAAAAGTCAGATCGAGCATAAGATCTTTAACACTGGGAGTAAAATGCCTAAAGATTTGTTTACAAATTAAAAATTCCTCCCCAGTCAAGCTTCTTCGTTTACTGATCTAATAGATGTTGCACTTCGAATTTCATTGGGTAGTTGGTTATAAATGGAAATCCCCTGTAGAAAAAAGTTCTTTTACAATGATTAGACTTTGGCTTTGGGAGATATAAATTATGATTAGAGCGGAGTGTGTAATTGGAAGTTCTTATTGTGATATTGTCAGACATATAATTTGGGGTGAAATTCCTATAAATCATTGTACACATGTGTTTGTTATAGCGGCAATCAAGAAGGTCCCAACCCAATTTGTCGTGAATATGTTGATTTGATGTATGAGAAAAAGGATTGATTTTCATAATGATGCGACCCGCTCTGTTTTGGATTTTTTGCAAAGGTGAAAGAAAACTTTTAGGATTTATAGATTAAATTTAAACTTGATTCATTTACAACATGTCTTAATCGACCAAGGAAACCGACAAGCTTGCTAATTTTTTGACACATGTTATTTATATGAATATCCCATTTCAATTCCTTATCAATATGAAGTCCAAGGTATTTAGTAGTTTCAACCTTTTATAAGATCATATTATTTACTTTCACATTAAGGGTATTATACTTTGCTAATATGTTACGCGTGCCAATGAGCATGCTATCAGTCTTCGTATAATTAATCAATAATTTGTTTTGAGAAATCCATTTGTCCAAAACCTCCATCTCGGTATTTAGAGCAGATTCTACATTTGGATTACGGTATAGATTACGGTGTCGTCTGCATAGAGATGAACTTGGCACAATTTAAAAATGTCAGGGAGATCGTTGATAAATATACAAAACAATAAAGGTCCTAAAATGGTACACCGTGGGTTAACTGTTTTTCTTCCGATAAAGAATTATTGACCTTTGTTACTATTCTCCTATTAACTAAATAATTTTCAAACCACTTAAGGGTTAAACCCCTCACTCCAATGTCAAACAGTTTTTGTAGCAGCACTTTGTGATCGACAGTGTCAAAAGCCTTCTTTAAGTCGACGAATATTGCACCAGTATATTCGCCCTCATCCATGGCCATCATCCAGTCATCCAGCACTTTCACAAGCGCCGTCACAGTAGAGTGCTTAGCCCTAAACCCAGACTGAACTGATGAAAGTATATTGTTTTCTTGAAGGAAACGTAACAATTGAGATTGAACTAATCGCTCTAATATTTTCGAAGTACAAGGCAACAAAGAAATTGGCCTATAGTTATCTGGGTTTGACCTGTCCCCCTTTTTATGAAGCGGTATTACCTTCGCTATTTTCCATGATTTTGGAACTTTTCCCTCTGTAATTTGCATTCGTCGATCTAACTTAGAACTATCAACGATATCAAGTTCATCTTAGTATAACAATACTTCCTAATTTTGTGATAGACATGTACGTACTTCATTATCATTTTTCCTTCCTTTGAATGGTGGGCCCCGAAAAAAATCCCATATTTTAATACACGACATTCACACACAGGTAGACTACACCAATTCAAACGCGATGCCTATGCTATGGCTATGCCAAACGGGTTGAAGAATGTCCCCCAAAATGTGTAACTGTATCGAAATTAAAAAAAAAAAAATCTGAGATAAGTTACCCGAAGACTATATATAATCAATAAAAATATATTTTTCTCGGAAAAAAATGAACACAAACGACAAATTTATCTGATCAAAACGGAGTAAATAACTCGGCGAAAACACACAACATCCAAAGTAAACGCTATGTGAGCGCCCGGAGGATGATGGGATTTGTTTACTATCGTGTCTGCACGTCTACGTCACAGATCTTGTACAGAATTCGGTTTTGTTTTTACAACTCCAGCTTTGACGATTTTTGGGCATGTTTAAAATACGATTTCGGGGGTTCGGGTGATGATATCATCAGGTAAATCAAGTCGTATGGTGATTGGGAAGTGTTGAACTATCACAAAATGCAAAATTCATACGATTTCCCGAATTAGGACATTTTCTTCTCGCAGGAACTTTAAGAAAGATGCTTATTTATTCTTCTTTGCTTTGAATACATCATATAACAAATGAAATATCTCATACCAAAGACAAATCTAAATTACGATGCTTTATATAATTATTAGATTATAACTTATAACAATTCATTCATAATAAGTGATTTAATTTGTAATTCATGCGGATCCGGGGGGGGGGCACAGCCGGCCCGTGCCCCCCCCCCCCTTTTTGGAAGAGAAATATGAATGAAAAAATTATGGAGGGAAACTGGACCCCCATAACCCCTTACTGAGCGATTTTTGAAGGTTTGGCAAAAAAAAAATTTAGCAGTCACAAGAAATTGCTCCCCGCGCAGTCACCGGACGCATGCCGGCCGACACTTATGAGACAAAACTGACAGACATCAGACGGAGATCGGCAGGATATCTTCCGGGCGCCGGTAGGAGAACGCAGGGAAGCAGGACGGTCACTTTGCGGCCATCTGCCGATAGTAGGTCATCGTGCGATCATCTGTAGGTGGCCCTCGGTGTCCTGGCGGGGGGTAACCGTTAGTGTTCCCGACGAGTGACCGATGATTATCACCCGTGGTATTTATACTCCCCGGGCGGACGACCTTAGATCACCGCCCGTTCATCGGACAGACGCCGCCGGCAGGTCGCCTTCACCTAGTCGGCAGTGTGCCGCCAGGGCGCCGCCAGACATCGTTCAAACATCGGGCGTAGACCGGCCGGCGCCTGTCCGATTTTAAAAAATCGGAGGGCCGAATACAGGGCGCCGTTTGGCTGTCGGACGATGGCCTGCCGGGTATCTGACGGGTGTCTGGCAGACCGGGCGGCGCCCTGACGGGAAAAGTTTTATTTTTGGAGGAGCCTTTGGAAGATTTTTATCGTGGGAACAATCTGACAGGAACCGGGTGAGATGCATTATAAGATTATGAAACTTGAATTCTTACAAAATTTTGGAAACGCATTAGAATGGTGTAGAAGGAAAAGAGTTCCTGCTCGTATCTTTTTCTGTTTCTTTTCCGTCCCGTCATGACGAATCCAGGATTTTGTAAACGAGGAGGCATTGCATTTTGTAATCTTAATAGATGTGTAAAATTAAGAAAAACAAACGATTATTGTAGGTACTATTCTTGTGTTATAATTATGGTCTAATTATTTGAAGATTATGGAGAAATAGTTACTTGTACATGCTAGAGTTGATTCTTTTTTTTTTACTTTTATGGATGGAAACAAAAAAAACATCTAGGGAAAAAACAATAGTTTTAAAAGACGTTTATAAGTTATGCTGTAACTGTACTGGAAAATAGATGTGCATTTAGAAGCCATATTTTGGTTATGGTTGATCGGCGGGTTTGCCGTCCCGTCATGACTGAAAGCTTGAGAACTCAACCAGGGGAGGATCCAGGATTTTGTAAAAGAGAAGGCAGAATATTCCTCAAATTCTATGACAACTGGAGGGGGTGGGCACAAGCTTGAAGTTGTGTACTTAAGGTATTGCACATAGGTTTCAAACGGAGGGCGCCTCCCCCCCCCCCCCCCCCCCCGTAGATCCGCCAGTGGCCTGAACAATATATTGATTCGCCATACCAATCTGCAGCAACAGCTATAAACTTTGAAATTAAGCATCCAGTTAGATCTTTGGTTTTGTAGATTGTCATCCACCAGCTTCCCTGCGATGAGGTGCTAAGACAGCCAGGCGAAGCCAGGAAATCAATCACTGGCGTAGCGATTGAACAAGTTATCTCGAAACTCGAAATCTTCCAAATCAAGATTTGGAAAGACTGTGCAAAACCATCATTTGAATCATTTGGCTCGCACATCAAGCCAGCCTGAAGTATCAGCCACCGCACTGGGCCTTGCTCTGTCTCGTTCCTGGGCCCCCTGGATCCCATTCCATCAAACTTTTTATCAATAACAAGTTACAATAATTGTTATAAGCTACAGTAATCCTTGAATCCGATTGGCTGTGAGTGAATTTATCATAGAAACGGGGCATTTGTTATTCATTCGATCATTCAATCTTGCCTTGCATTATCACCCTTTTCTCCTTGACTTTGTTTTTATATCATGATTTTTAAAAAAGGAGAAACTGAGAGTTGACATGAGCATCTAGTAAGCGTCTTTGGACAGCTAGTCCTTGCATTAATACTGGCTTCATTTCTCATTTTTCAAGGATATGCCTACTATCTTTTACCAGGACCACATCTCAAAATCTATTTAATTTGATTTGATTTGTTGTATCATGTTCTGCTTTTTTGTCAATGGCCAAGATTCACAGGATAACGTGGCAACTGGAAGAACAAGAGTCGTCATATAAGTCCGGTCTTGGTTGTCCTGGTTATGCCTTTTCGAGCGCAAATTTTGTTGACAAGGGTTGCTATTGTCTTTCTCGTTCGAGAAGTATAATTATTTCTGTTTTGCATTCAAGAGATGAGAATTCAAGTAGCCAGTTAGCATGGTTCGTCGCATAAGTAAAGATCCTTGCCACTGGATTTCTATTTCCGAATAGACGGTATTCTTTCCTATAGAATATGTTTGATTTTCGTTTCAATACCGTCAATCCACCTCAGTGACGTTCTGAATGGATTTTGAAAAGAAGTGCTGTTTGTAAATACGTTTTGCTTTGAGGACCATAGAGGTATATAAAAAAAAATGTAGTTAAAAGAAGTTAAAGTTGGTATGGACATGAGGGACGCAGCGTTCTAGCCTTTCAAGCATGATCATCCAAGCAAAACCTGTGTTTACCTTGGATTTATATTCTTATAGAAAGATACGAATTATAACGAATACTAGTACATAGGCATAGAATCATACCTCACTACATATACATGTCATAAAGTGTTCGTTACATGCCTCTTGAACAACCTGCACTTCGGACTTACCTTGACTCTTTGGTCAGGTTACTTTGGAAGATTCCATCGAGGGGTTATAATCTGTCCATCATAGAAATCTCAGTATATGGGCCTGCTGCTTGGCTGTCTTCAGCGTCGTGGCTTTGATACTCGGCATCGTCAGCCTGACCCAATCAGGAGGAGGGGCGACGAACATCTACACTCAGCCATCATCCGTAGGGTCGTCATCGCGAAGGGCTGGTAAGTATGACCGTACATAGATAGGCCTATTTCTTCTTTGTTTGTTCATGTTAGAAACGTGGAGTGGATGCGGGAGTATACACAGCCATTGGAAAGTAATCATTAGACTAAGCCCCTTTTTAAAAAAGGGTATTATAAATTAACACTTACTTTTTATACTCCCTTGGATAATTGACAACTGCACCTTGCTATCATCGTGTTTCACTTCCTTCTTGCAACAAAAATAACATTATGAGTAAACTTTCTTGGTCTAAAAATTGCCCTTATTTGCTGTATATATAGGTACAGAGGATTCCAGCGGTACGTTTAATATGAAATTTCAAGAAGTGGAAGGAAGGAGTATTTGTGTTTTCAGGAACACGTTTTCGGTAATCCCGAACCATCTCCAGTCATACGCGAGCAAGAAAAATCTTTGATAGTACGGCGGCATATAGCTTCAAAATTTGGCCGAATTGTGCACTTTTGTCTTAAAGCACCAAAACTGGTACAGTTGTTGAATGATACATACCGAACAAAGTACTTCCGAAAATTAATTTATGTGGTAATTTTAAAGGAATTTGTAATTGCAAAACCTACCATAGATAACTCGATCACATAGATATTCGGACACTATACCTTAGAGCTCCGAATATCACTGTGTTAGCGCAAAGGTGCTAACCTTACACAATAAGAATTACTAGAACGTGTCCATTTTGGTTGAATTGTACATAGGGTGTGTGCAGTATGATATAGGTCTGGGTACAGAAAGACAGAAAGGCTATAATAGGTGTTAGAATGATTCGCGTAAATAGTTGATGTTTATTGGAGCAAGTCATTTTAAGCCGTGAAGAGTTGTATAAAGACTATGATATTCTATTCCAAATCTTTCACAAAAACAATCAATCGTTTGTAATTCCTTAGACAAAACAGGGGGCCTATAGTCATGATGGTATTATGAGACAAGAGAAGAAAGGGAAGAAGAGGGGAACATGAAGAATATGAATTATGAAACAAAAAGCTGATTATTTTAACAGACAGGGAAAAGAAGAACCATCATGACTTCATAAATTGTAATATTGGAAAAACGAGTAGGAGAATGAGAAAGGGGCCTCTCAAGAAGAATACGAAGCTGAATAACCTAATAAATGACAAAAAAGTTCCTTTCAAGAAGTTATTCTTTAAAATTCACCCTCCAACTACCCCGCCCAAGGACAGAATATAAAAGAAATTATTTTGCATATGTTGGAGCCAGTTCGCTTAATACGTTCCCTGGTGTTAAATGCTCAGTGTATATCCCGTTATTATGCAATGCTTTACATCTTCATTCAGTGGAATTATAAAATTACTATTCAAATATGTACATTTTATAATACCATTAATTCACTCTCCACTTTTGTAATTTACCATGTTACCTAATTGTTATATATTTTGTATTTTCATGTATAATGATTTGTTAAACTGCAGGGCGCCTTTGAAAAGTAGTTTTGCATAACTGAACATGCCAACAGTGCAGTATAAAATAAAGAAGACAAAATAAATAAATGAATATAAATTATGTAAAAAATCATCATTATACAAACGATGGTAATAAATTATTTTGTGTGTTAACATACCTCCATAATAATCGAGGCCACTAATTCAGGCCCCTGGGATCCGCGAGGGGGGGGGGGGGGGGGGTGCTGCAGCACCCCATAATTCTACAGTATCTCTCTGTTTTGTACTTGCTAACAGTAGCATCGTGTGTTTTCATACAACAGATTTTCAGTACCTTTCTTTTCCTGTGATGCTGGAGCATTTCTGACATAGCATCTGCTATTGTGATTGAGAGTTTATGAGTTTGTATTGTATGAAATCATGATATTGTGAGCAGGTGCTAAACTGGGGGATAGGTACATACCAGTGTCTATTGTTTGGCCTGTTTTAGGTGACTGATGATTGACTGATGATGTCATGATATGAACAGACTCGACTCCAGAGGAATTTTTAGGGCGGGGCTTAGCAGGTACAATAAAATGATAACAAAAAATATTTAAAAATATATGACACATATTCAGATCAAATGGTTGTAATTTTTTTGATGTACAGAACAATACACATCATCAAAGATCAACATGTACTTGCATTCCATATGCCCTTTAAATATGTAAAAAAAATACCTCGTGGTTGCTTCGCTCCCTCGTAGAGAAAAGGGTGGGATTGGGGCAATTTCATTTTTTGCCCAAAGCAATAACACAGAAAAAACTTTTATAGTTCGGAACGTAACAATTATTCACATTTTCAGCTGCGTTCGCTCGCCTCGCATACTCCCACAAACGATTAGGAGTTTAGAACAAAACACTTAGTCAAGTTATGAACGGATTTCCTTGCTTATTTCCACCTACGTGTAACTATAGTAATGCAAATTGTGTGTATTGCGGGGTTTAAAGTAAACAAAAAATGATTCATTTGATTTAAATCAACTCTCACTTGGATGGGTTTTTCAGCCAAAAATAAGAAAAATCAAACAATAATTCACGAGTAATTTTTTTTTTAATGTCGAATCAACAAAATGAACAAATTTTCTTATGTATTTCTTTGTTTTTTACTCAAATTAGTGATTTTCTTTTTAAGAAAAATCATGGAGATTTAAAGTTAATTTCAATCGTGCTAACCCTGGTGCACTGGTTTGCAGAATGACCTACAATAAATGTTATCTTTGCAGGCAACGTTGATTTCAGGGTGTGCACCCCCTCCCTGCAGAAATTTTGCCAAGGACTTAGCGAAACAGTGTGTAAAAATATCAGTGGTATATCTATGGGAGACAAGGACGCACGTGCCCCTCGCGACACTGAAGGGGTAAAAACTCAAGAGAGAGAAAGAGAAAGAGGAGAAAATTTTGGACTGTGCGCCCCCAATCCGCAGGGGAAATGCATTAGAAATACCTTTTTTTGAGGGTTTGAAATGCAAAAATTTTCTGGAGCTCGGTCACTTTGCTTCCTCGCACAATTTTGTTCCCTAGTATATAAAATGTAGTGTTTTACAAGGACTCAAGATTGATTAATCATTTTCGTTGCTTTGCTCGCCAACATGGAAGTTTCATTATCCTCTTTTTAAGTATTGCGCCCCAATATAGGATTAAGACGGTGTACAAAATCGCTTTTGCAAAGGTTCAGCATTTCAAAGAAATTTCAACTTTCGGTTGTCTTCCTAAATTCCTCGGCTTTTTCTTAATGGTTTACGTTAATGTTGCGCCCCATTTGAGAAGGTAGTGAATATAGCCCTCGATTGATTGCAGTGCTCAATTGCAAATTTTCCTGCGTAAATATAAATTGCATAAGATTTTTTTGTTTTGTTTTGGGGGTTAAAAATGCAAAAAATATGCTACTGCTCGGTTGCTTTGCTCCCTCGCTTGTAGAATGACGTGATAAGTTGGAGGGGGTTAGGGGCGCAACTTTTAATTTTGCCCATAATTCCTAGGTAAGTAACTGAATAAAAAAAAAAATCTGCTCACAGCACCCGCAGTATTAAGAAAATCGTTCCCAGTGGCCTTTTTTTTTTTGGGGGGGGGGGGGGGTAAGTGGCAAGTAGGGCAACTTGTCCCCCACACCCCCCCCCCCCCCCCACCCTGACAGATTCTCAACCACAACAAAACGTTCACTCATTTTCAGTCTTTGTGAATCAATAATTTCTATGTAAATTGTATACAAACTGCTTTAAGATCAAGGAATGATTTGTTAACAATAATATTATGGAGTAGATGCTGTTAAGCCAACCATCAAAAAGATCAGCATTGCTAATATTGTGGCACACATGAAGCCAAACAATGGGGAATTTGAACTCTTCTGTAAATAATTCATATAACAAAATTATATATTGCAGTATCTTAATATAATTAAGTATGGTTTTGCATGAATGAGAAAGAATCAAAACACTTTCAATCAAGATGGAATGAGGCGATTTTTTTCTCGCTTCATTCGCTCGTTTACAATTAGCTAGTATGCAAATATTGTGCCAATACTAATAAAACTACAATGGTTCAAAAATTAAAAGGAGGTTATTGAATTAAAATTATGATTGTATTAAATGTAAATTGTGGAAATGTGAATTGAAGGAACAGCTGACGTTCTACCCTCGCATTACCCAAGCAAATTAGGACCAAAAGCAATTTTTTTCTGGATCACCATTGGCTCAGATATTTTGCCCCTCGTGAAGGTCTAGATACGCCACATGATAGGGGCAAACTGGATGAGAGGGGAGGGGAGTCACAAGGGGGCATAATTAAGCATCGCTATTTCTATATATAGGTGTACTGCCATATGGCGTAATGAGCCGATTTTTTTTTTTTTTTTTTTTTTTTGAGGTACCGTGGCTGAGCCAAGAAGAATATAACTTGTTATCAAGGGCGCAACAATTATATTCGCATATATATATATATATATATATCAGCCTTTGCAAAAATTTCAAAAAGGGAGGACAGCTCTGGGGAACTTTGATTGAGCTACGCAACGTTATTCTCGCATTTCTTTCACTTTGTATTTATTTCCACGAGAATTGCCAAAGCTGTTGTATATGTTATTTCCTTACAATAATGTTAATAATAATTTAGTCTAATGTATACATGTATTCAAAGCATTCGCTTGGATCCAGCTGAGGCACTAGCGGCTTGTCTTGTTCAAAAACTCATCTGCCCCCGACAAGGGGAATTAATTAATAAGGTTGAGGATTTGTCAATCTGTCGGTCAATTGAATCTGGTGTCGCCGAAACCACTAACCCGTCTCCGTGGTCTAGTGGTTAAGGCATTGGCGTTCTAAGCCAACGACCCGGGTTCGATTCCCGGCGGAGACATTTTTTCAGCCTTTGCAAAAATTTCAAAAAGGGAGGACAGCTCTGGGGAACTTTGATTGAGCTACGCAACGTTATTCTCGCATTTCTTTCACTTTGTATTTATTTCCACGAGAATTGCCAAAGCTGTTGTATATGTTATTTCCTTACAATTATATATATATATATATATATATACTGTTTTATTGTCCATATAAGGAAATTCGTCTTGTTTAAATGCATTATACAACTGCAGATATACATACAGGTAATAATCAATAAAAATACAGATAGATGCATAATAATATACATGTTGTAGCACAATATTATGAGAGTTCTTATGAATATTGTTATCATTCTGTATTATTATTATTCTTTTCCTTCTTCTTTTCTTATTATTTCTTATTATTATTTACAAATTCATGTTCAATAACATCAATTTAAATGGATGGGGTATCCCCGCCCCTTCCATAAATAAGACGACTCTGCACAGTAAAACTGTCGCCCTCCTTGACACCTCTTTATAAATGATGTAGAAAATCTTTGCGTTTCTAGTTCGACGCTTTCCAATTTATTTACATGAGTAATTCAAAATCTAAGCCTAATAGAAGAGAGAAGAGTAATTGCTACCCTTTTCTCTCTTCTACTAGAACAGGCAGTTGAAATCGTCATCAATTCTGTATATTGTGTCTTTCCGTTAGGGGGGGGGGCGATCAAGCGAGTTGATTTACCATTTTGAATTGTAAAGCTTTTAATTCTATAGCACTTCAGATCCTCAATGGTGTGATGGTCGAAATTAAACCAGAGATCCTCTTGACGCCACCCCTTCTATGTTCTAGCTAGTCGACGGATGGCAGGCTTGGTGATGCCTTAAATATTGTCTCGTAGAACCTTGCGATGACGTTTGGCACCACCCTTTCCGAGTTATTTAAACATTTCCCTCCATTTGTCATCAAGTCCATCCCCGAGTTAAGCTCCTGTCAGTAGTAATATTTCACATTATTATTTCACAGAATTATTGCATAGGCCTTCATTCAGGTTGAAAAGAAACTTCATGATGCTGTTTGAACCTAGTACTATTGACTATTATGAAGGGCTCTGATTTAGGTAGGCCTAAAAGTGGGAACCTTCCCTCCGATAATAAGACAATAACATTCTGCAGTCCGTTAAAATTATAGTATTTTGATGATATTTACTTGCTGTATAGAAACATTGGACTAAAATTTGCACAGACTGTTTCAAGCACCATATCCTAATTTTGCTCTTATGAGATTTACAACATTTCAAACCCAAATTCCAGGCTTTTTTAGACGAATCAAGCGTCAGATCACATTTTTAGAAATGATTGTGAACCCTGAATAACGTAGGCCTATAGCGGGAAGTCAATAAGCGCATTTCGTTTATAAAACTCTCTAAAATGCTATAGAACCTCACGGCCGTAATGGAAGTACCGGATTTCTCACTCAATTGATCGGGGCCGTAATACAGACTCCCATCTGTTATAGGGTCCGATTTTTTTCACAGGGGATTTATTGTGTGTTGAACTATACAGGAGTTCCATTACAATTTAGCCCAAAATTCCTTCAAATTTGCGTGTTTGAAAGTGCTTCCATATCAAATATTGTTCGGGATGGAATTCTTAACACATGTGCCAAATTTGGTGCTTTTAGACAAAAGCGCACAATTTTCAAGCTATATGCCGCCTTACTAGTTAACGGCTTGATACCTTATGAGTGACCTGAATACCCTGGGGGCATGTCTCATTGAGACCTGTACATCATCCGCGTAAATCACACAGGGAAACCCGTCTAACATCTTTGATTTGTATACCCCTTTCCGCGGATCTTCTTCTTATCACCTCTGAATTTGATACTCTTTTTTCTTGATTTTTGTTGTTTTTGATACCCTAAACGCTTGACCCGGTTATGCGCCTAATGCTGAAAAAGTACCCTTTTATCCGTTTTCGTGCATGTATGCGGATGATATACAGGTCTCAATGAGACCTCCCCCTGATATGAATATTGAATACCTGAGGGCAACAGTGTTTGGATTCACTTTTTGAACCCTAGATTAAAGTTAGATCCATACTCATGCAGTGTTTGATGACGGGTATAGAACGGCCTTTATTCGTAAAACTAGTTCGATCTCTATGGGCTAGTCGCATCGACTATACAGTCAATCATCTATAATTTCCCTCCGGGTTCTCGCCCCTAGAGGAAATAGACGACTGTACCGACCCCATAGATTCAACCAGATTTCCTCGGGCCCTGGATTAAAAAAAATAATAATAATAATTGGTATATTATTATTTACCAGCAGCACAGGGGCTGTAGGGGTCAATTTACAATCAGATATACATGTACATAATACAACAGAATCGCATCAAATATATAAAACGATATATAATTGGAAGCAAAACAAAGATACAAAGGCTTATAAGCTACACAAATAATAAGATAACAAGTGTGAAAAGTGAGAGAAAGAAAAACGTCAGGAATAGGAAAGAGGAAGGGAGGGGAAATAAAGAAGGAAATAGTAAGTGAGAAAGGAAAAGATTTGGGAGGAATACGTAAATATATAACCAAGTTAAATAGAAACCATAACCATGCAAAATGAGCCATTACATCTAGACATGCAATCTGAGAAGTGAAAAGGTTTGGGATGCAAAGCGTGGGGGGGGGGGTATTTCAAGATTCTGGCAAGGTGAGGGATGGTGGATTTTCGATATAGTTCTGCATTGCATTTAATTGTAGGGAAGCCAGTGATGTTCTGAAGCTGTCTTGCATTAGCATTACATCTCGGGACGGGAAGAAGGTGTTTTATAAATTGTGGATATTGCCTATGATTACGTTTATGGGTGACAGTTATTACAATTTTGTAGGAGCTGTTTTATTGGTAAAACGTAAAGTGGATGCACTCCCATACATTCCCACACGTTTCTGCTCCATTATTCAGCTTTGTGGACTAGCGACATGACGATAGCATGATGCTGGCTCTGCAGCCGCAAACAGCCGCATGTATTTCAATGGTTTCTGGTCCAAAAGCACTAGTCTAGACCTAACAATAATCAATCTATTGTTAGGTATCAAAGACCTAGAGCAGGGTTTGATGCACGGTTGGGCCGGAACATAAGGCCATAATAATGCAAAGCACTTTGATCAAATAGGCACCATATTCGATATTGTACCCTTTCAGTACCACGAATATGCCCATTCGCCAGTCCTACAATGCCACGTACACATATGTGTATACCAGGGCCGCCGAACCGGATTTTTTTTTTTTTTGGTGGGGGGGGGGGGGCCGGGGGGGGGGTGAGGGGGTGGGAGGGGGTGGCTCTGTCCAGAGGGCTGCAGCACACCGTATACTTTCTTTAGTAGACACGTTTCATAATGCATACTTAGTAGACTATTTTAGCCCGTCAGTTTTTTAAAGTTTACTTATTAAAAAACTTATCATTAACATTGTTAATTAGTATTTCATCTTTATAAATCATCAATAATTCATAAGGTTTTCGAAACAATTTGATTATAATTTCAATCGAAATACATTCTGTATAGTCACTGAGAAGTCAATTAAAATATTTTTGTTTTCATGGTTGAATATTTGTCAGGGGGAGGGGGCAAGTAAACAAGGGTAATTTGAATTTATATCCAACTAGAAATTACTTAATTATCGGGATTTGAATATAAAAACAAAAGTGTTTCTTCTTTATGAAATCTACAGGAAAGCTATAAACGTCAGAAAAATTCTTTGAATGCCCAATATATCGTAGCAACAATTGGAAGTAGATTGTCATCTTGCATTAGTAACATCGCAGAAATCGCTGCCTGTCATAGAGTTCCTCATACTTTTCATAATAATTATGTACATAGTCTAAACAGTTTAGGGAGAGCTTTGCTTTATGGGTTTGTTTATTTTTGCAACAACAACAACAAAGAACAATACTGAACGAACATGTCATTGTCTTTCATTTTCTTTTATGAAGCAGGCAGCAGCGATGACAGGGTCTGGTTGTTCGCTATTGGCTACTATGATAACGTCATAGAATATTTGTAAGTGAACAATGAGTGGACGTGGAGCAAAATTTTGTTGGTGATCATGGTGATGACAATGGCGGTGGTAATGGTGGTGGTGATGACGGTGGTAGTGGTGGTGGTGAATTTGATAACTTTGTTAATGATTCAGATGAAGGTGGTGGTGGTGGTGGTGGTGGTAGTGATGGTGGTTGCGGTGAATGTGCTTATAGAGATGAAGGTATGATGGTGATGATGATGATGATGACGACGAGGATAGTAATGGTGATGGTGGTGGTTGTGGTGGTGGTTGTGGTAGTTGTCGTGGTTGCAGTAAATTGTATAAGTATGACGATGAAGGTGGTGGTGTGGGTGGTAGTGATGGTGGTCGAGGTGAATGTAATCATAATGGTCATGGTGGTGATGATATGAAGATAGAGATGGTGATGATAATGGCGACGACGATGACGATGATGACGATGATGGTCATGTTGGTGATAGAGGTATTGTTGCTGATAGTTTTGAAGTGTATGATACTAGTAGTTATGGTGATATGATGATAGGCATGATGATGATGTTGATGCTGATGGTGAGGCTGAGAGTGGTGGTGGTGGCACATACTGGTGCTAATTGTCATCATGGTTATTGCATTTAATGATAGTTATGTTGATATGATGATGGGCATGATGATGATGGTTGTGGTGGTGGTGCTGTTGGTGCTGATATGGTGGTGCTGGTGGCACATACTCGTGCTTTTGCATGGCATTAGTGGTTGTGATGATGATGATAATAATGATGATGGTGGTGGCGGTGGTGATGATGATTGTGGTTGTGGTTGTGGCGGTAATGATGATTATGATGATTATCATTATCATCTTGGTGGTGGTTGCCGTAATGATAATGGTAACGATAGGCAGATAATGATAGTGTTGTCCAGGCTGCAGGCTGCAGAAGGCCGATGATGCTGGGGTGCCGCAGCTAAAAAGTAGTTAAAAGGAGACCCCACAACGCTGAGGATTTTTGGAGTTAAAAGAGACCAAAAAAAGTGAGGACAAGGACCCTTTTTTTTTATTGTCAGGGATTTTTGGAGTTAAAAAGAGATACCAAAACACTTTTTTTTTGCTCGCAGCATCCCCAGTAACAAAATCAGCATCGTGCTGGTGATGCTGGTTTCGCGAACTGATTGTGGTGATGGTGATTATAAAGCACTCATGGGATCCCTCATGAATTTGACATCGTATATATGTGTGTGTGGGGGGGGGGGGGGGTGCGCGCGGTTTTAGACAAATTATCTACGAGTTCCTTTTCATGTAATAATTGTTACTATTGCCATGGTTACAGGGATGAGACAACTAACACCATCAAGGGATTCAGTCCAGACATTGTGCATGCAGGTAAGAAGGGAGAGACGGAGAGAGAGAAAGAAAGAGAGAAGGGAGAAATAGAAAGAGAGGGGAGAGAGCGAGAGGAAGAGAGGCGGAAATAAAGAGAAAAGGATTGAGGGAAGGAAGAGAGAGAAAGAAAGCAAAAGTGATAGAAAGACAGAGAGAGGGAGGGGTCAAAATGATAGGGAAGAAAGGGAGGAAATAGAAATAAATATATAACAAGAGGAAGAAGATTACAAAGAATGAGAGAGGGGAAGTGGGAGCGCGGGAAAGGCAAGTATTATGTTTATTATAATTATTATAATCATTTATTATTGTTATTATTATTATTATAGTAATTATTATTATTATTATTGTTGTTGTTATTATCATCATCATCATTATTATTATTATTAGAATGGTTATTAAAGGTCAAGTCCACCCTAATATCAAGTTGATTTGAATAAATAGAGTAAAATTAAACAAGCGTAACAGTGAAAATTTCACTGAAATCGGATGTAAAATAAGAAAGTTACGGCATTTTGAAGTTTTGCATTATTTAATGAAACAGTGATATGCATAGCATGGGCGGTATGCAAATGAGTGAACCGATGATGTCACACACTCACTTTTCCTTATGTATTTTATCATATGAAATTTCAAATATTTCAATTTTTATAGATGTGATAATAAAGAATCCCTTCCTTGTATGAAAATAAGTTACAATAATGATGATTTTACATGTTCCATATGGAGTCAAACCATGTTTTACATTATTGAAGCAAAAAATGAAATATATGATATTTCATATAATAAAATACATAAGGAAAAGTGAGTGTGTGACATCATCGGTTCACTCATTTGCATACCGCCCATGCTATGCATATCACTGTTTCATGGAATAATGCAAAACTTCAAAATGCCGTAACTTTCTTATTTTACATCCGATTTCAGTGAAATTTTCACTGTTACGCTTGTTTATTTTACTCCATTTATTCAAATCAACTTGATATTAGGGTGGACTTGGCCTTTAATAATGATTGTAGGCACTTTGAGTATCAAACTTTGCACACATTTGAAGAAATTAAATCTTTAGCTGATATCCGAGATTCTTTTTAACTTCAAAGGTAATATTTGTTTAAGTTTTTGGCTTTAAATTTTCTCTTTTCAATTTCTCAAACAACTCTCTGTTATTATCTCTTTCTTTCAGTGTGCTCGATAGCAAACAAGAACTGCAGACTGGTCTATGACATCTACGAGAATTGTTGGAATGGCCAGGAGGGTAAGCGGGCCTGAGGTGGCTTGGGGCTCATGAGTGGTTGGTACGATGGATGTACGGGTAAGGTTTTTTTAAAGTAACCATCTCTGTACCAGGATTTGTTTTATTTTTTCAGAGAACTGAATTAATTTAATTATAGATTTTAATGACTCATATGACCTGCTAGTGCCACTTAATTAATTACATAGAGGACACACGAAAACAACAACAACAAACAAAAACAAAAACATGCCCGATTATTGCAAAATACCCAATTTATACATACCCCATTATTATCGTATAGGTCTCCTGTAATATCTTTTCGTAATATTCTCGTAATATTCATCATGTTCATACGTAGACGTAATAGAATGGCGTATCCAGAAATTACTTTAACAATGACTGAATGATGGGGTGAGGGGGATCCTCCCCGATGGAAGGGTCGGGGGCACGCTGGCTTCACTGTATGCTTGGAAAGCTACTGGTAGTAACGATAAGACCCCATCTTTCATATACCAACAAGAAGATTTCACCATATTTAGGGCAACGTCATTCTTCCACCAGAACGTTGTCACACATTTGCACTTCAGTGTTGTATAGATAGGTTCTGTATGATAAGAGAGATCGAAAAGCCAACGATGAAGAGATAGTGAATAGAAAGTTTAGAATATGAATGTATGTTAAAGGGGTCCAAAGGCCTAAAACAAAAGTGTGTATATACAGCTATAGTTAGTATGAAAAAAAATGTTAGCTTTCAGTTTTAGGTTAACTGTTAAGCAATAAGAAGGAAATAAGGATAATATTAACTCCCCGCGCACGTAACCCAAGACCAAGTGCATACGGTACGTCGACTAGTCTCCTCACAAGTTGCGTCTTTATTTATTAAGATTGGATGAATTCACGTTCGGTGTTGAAAGTTGGTGTTGGTGTTGGGGCAAAACTAGCACCAGCGACAACACCAAACCTGAAATGAAGTTGGTGCTGGGATTAACTTCACTAGGTGTTGAGCTATAATGTGATTGGTATTATTTTTATAAACCCGAATTCGGTGTTGGGGCTAGAATCAGCAGCCAAATTCACGCTCTCAACACCAACAGCAACACCAACACCAAACTTGAAATCACCCATTGTGTTTGAGTTTGAAATATAACTTTCTAGGAGTAACGTTTAAAGCTCATTATTCGAATGTATTATAACGACATGAAACACTTGCATAAAGAGCAGAGTATTTTGCGGTGATTAATTCCTTTAAATGTGGCTACTGTGTTTCCCTCATTGCTTGGACCCTTCGATATACCTTCTTCATATTATTTTTCACGTTGGATAGAAACTTACGAACGCCTGCTGACGTATTACTTCTCAGAGCCCTATCACAAGGGAGGCACAGTCGCCCTCTTCGCCAGAAATGATAGCACAGTGACGTATAGCAATTTGGTCAATCTTAAAATTGGATTTAACGATGGCTGGTATTCGGACGAGTTTTGCCTCGCTCGGTACACTAACATTGCGGTGAATATTAGCTACCCTCATCCATTATTTCGTTGATATTAAAGTGGCAAAACTTGAACAGCGCCATCTTACAGTGATTACTAAATTAAGATTATTTTCTGAAAATTAATTTCATTTTATTTTGAGTTTTGACAAAGAGCTTGTTTGGATAATAGGCAATTTTTATATTTCAAACTATTATTTTGGAATTGCCATTGGGGAAAATGGTGTGCAGGTACATTCTAAGTTTTTACAAACTACTGTAGAATGGGGCATTAGTAAACGAAGCTTGACTGGGGAGAATGGGCATGATGGGAAAATGGGAGGCACAGACACTTTTCAAACCCTGTTGATATATGGAGCTATTTAGGAGCTCCAGTTTACTGTCATTTTAAAATCAACCTCCAAAGTTTTCTCGAGGGGTAAATGAGCGGACTGTCACAATAAATGATAATGACCGGTAATTAGAAAGTGCTTATCACCAGTTAAGGCATTTTTGACATCGATAGAGCCTTCTGGACATGCAGAGTGTTCTTGAGGGCTCTTGTTGAAATTTCCCAATCAAGTGTAATATAAACACTCACACATTTTCAGAAATCCCATATCTACATACAGCATATGATACATAATAGGTTTTGAGCCTATAGATATAAAATTGCATCATTGCACCACAACCATGGCTTTCTGCAGAATTCGACATCACATAAAAATACTAAGAGTCTACGAAAATCAGAATTCCTGAAAGAAGTTTTGCAAAATGGCGTCCAAGATGGCCACCAGTGCTTTGGACATAGCAACTAATCACTACATATCCATCCTAGTGTATTCACCCTGTTTTTATTTTTGTTGTCAAGGAATCCATTTAGACCGGACTTTGGCATTCAGAAAACCAGGACATCCAAAATGGCGTCCAAAATCGCCAATAATGACAGGAAGTTCGTTTCAACAACAAAGATATGTTATTGTTGATTTTGATTGAAGTTCAAGGATCAGGGAATAGTAGTACTTAGTTTGCTTGTTTGAATTTATTTTCTTTTGCAATCATATAAGAGCATACAATAACAGGGAAAATATAACAATGCATTCACATAAAATGAAAAGAACATAACGTGATCAAAATATACATATTTATAATAATATAATTACATTTCAGTTTATAAATTATACATTATTCAACGCATTGAAGTTCAGAGAGCAGAAGACGGACTGCCATAATAAACTTAAGTCTGAAAACATGACAGCCCAAATAAATCAGTGTAATATACGTAAAAGCAGAATGGAGGTCAAATAAATAAGGAAATTATTCAGACGAAATTAATATACGCATATCTAGATTTTTGAATAGTGTGTACATGAATGAAAGTGATAAAATGACGATGAAAATGAAAAAATGAAAATGATGTCTGTTGATGAATAATGTGTTAATGAAATGTATCAGTCAGGACTTCGGTGAATTTGGTAACTAAAGATCATTTGATTTATCAGAACACGGACTATTAATTAAAGTGTGGTTTAACCTTTGTAACTAATTTGAACTATTATACTCTAATAGCAAACTTGTTTTAACTTGAGCTTTAAAGTAGATATTCAAAGAAAATCACAAATATGGCAATTAATGTATCACTAGAAACTGGGAAGCTTACAGATGGCAATCGTATAAGTTTTATGTCAACTGCGTATCTGATGATTATAAAAACAACACAAATAAAAGCTCTTCTCAGCATCTGGAATATCCGAGGATTCGCCAGAAATATAGCGATGTTTTGATGTCGTCACACTCGGGATCGATCCTGCTTAAGCAGACGACGTCCTATAATGAATGAACGTAATTGCAATGCAATTATTTATCAAATTATAAAGAGTTTGGTGTATTTAAACATGACCTTATTTCACACCATTACAAAGGGAAAGTGAAACTGATTCTGATAGCTAAAACCGTTTGATTGTAAATACACAGGAGAAGGGTCAATTATCAATGAAATAAACCCCACTTTCAAATTGAAAAGCCCTCCGAATAATAGCAGGATGGTATTCGTTCCCTCTTGAAACGCCCAACATGCCCCGGTGCAAGCAGCTGAAAATACAGTGGCGTCTTATTTTGTTTACAAGTGACTGATTCCTTTATTTTTTTAACGCTGCATTTTTCATCAAAATAATACCATACACGAAGTTAAGAGTGAGGCAACAGACTAACATTAAGACTGACGCTAGTGAAGGAAGAGAAATAAGTGAAGAGGAGATGACAAAACAGGCTCTGAAAAAATGTGTAAGATGTTATGGGACATCGTCTGCTTAGACAGGACTGGTCCATGGTGTGTCGTCACATATCTCAGCAGCGTTCGAAGAGCTCTTCAGCTGCTATATCGGGGCTGTATTTTACCGTTTTATAATTGATAATAATCATTACTTCAAATGTTTCCAAGCGTTGAATTTGGATAACCTTGTTTAATTTATGCCATCTATGCAATAATAAGTATTAAGCCAATATTTAAAATCATTAACGTTCTACTTTAAATGCAAAAAGATTTTGACAAGATTTTATAGAGTTTGGAAGTGAATTCCACAAATCTGAGCCATGGTGTCGAATTGTCTTATGTGCAATAAATAGCCTAGGATTTACCAAATGATAATTTAGGAGTTACTGTGGGGATATGAACATTCGTATTAAGTGTGAAGAAATCATTAAATGTATCCGGTAGTAGGTTATTTCTGTATTTGAACATACAAAGTAAGCTTTGGAGTGAATTAATATCAAAGACTTTTAATGTTTTGAAATGACTAAAAATGGGATTTGTATGAGCTAAATAGTGAGAGCCAGAACAGATTCTGAGAGCTTTCTTTTGTAATATATAAATCGGGTAAATATTTGTTTTAGCGTTAGCCCATATTAAATTACAGTAAGTAATATATGGCAATATAAGACTATTATATAACATAAAAAGAGTATTTTTCGGAAGATAATTTTTAGTTTTATAAAGTATACCAATATTTTTAGCGATAGAAGTTTTTATGTGGCTTAACTGATGATTCCAATTCAAGTTTTCATCTATGAAAACACCTAGAAATTTATTATATCGTTTTCTTTCTAAGGGCATATTGTCAATTGATATTGCTAAAGGAAAATCAAACATACGTCATTAGTGATTAGGGAGCATTAGATCCAAGACGATATTCAATTTCAGGAGTCAAGAAATGTATTCAGTTCTTTTGTCCTTTGACGGAGAATCCAAAAATCCCATTCCTGGTGGGTGTTTCACAAAGAGTTAGGTTTTACTTAAAGTCCCGCGTAAGTGCCAATGCGCATACAATACAGTATGCGCATTGGCACTTACGCATGACTTTCAAAAACGCGTAATCTCATTGGTAAACTACCCAATAGTGCGCTAGCATGATCTGACCAATGCGGTTATGTGTCATATACCGCACGCAAATAGGAATTTAAGTGCGACTTTAAGTCAAACTAATAACTCTTTGCGAAACACCCCCTGGTCTTCATGAAATCGGTATTTATCTCATTTACCCCGTTGTTTCCCTCCTTCACCCCCCCCCCCCCCCCTCTCTCTCTCTTAATTTCATTCACACTAATATCAATATAATCTGTCATCTTCGACTCTCCATGAGTCCGCCTTCGCCCTCGCTACCCCTTTCTTTCTCAAGCGGTCATCACTCTCGACCCCCACCCCCTCTTTTCTCTATCTCTATCTTTCTTTCTATTTTCTCTCTCTTCAATTTACGTTTCTTTCTGTGCCCCCCCCCCCTTTCTCTCTCTTTCTCTCTCTCTCATTGACTTTTACAGGGATCTACCTTGAGAGCCGATCAGATATTCCACTACCAATCAACTGATCGTATGATCGATGCAGTCATCAATGGAGACGTATGTTTTTGTGGATTTTTTCATTATCCTCATCGTCATAAGAATGAATATTGAATACGATACTGCTGGGGGGGGGGGGGGTATCGTATCAATTCAATAATGCATGTATTTCATTGTGCAAAAAAAATGATTGCTGAAAATTCTATTTTTGTAGAAGGCACCAATACCATATATATACCTTCGAAATTTCTTCATTTTCATTGTCATACATTTCTTATAATATACGTTGAGAGAAACCACATAAATTGTGCATACATTACCGAAGCGGTCTATTGTATCACGGGTGCAAAGCAATGATGTATTAGACATGTTCGAGGTTTCTCAAATTCAACAAGCTCATGAAGAGGAAACAGCTCTATATTGGCTCTCCTATTTCTGCCATTGCCTGAAAGTATGTGGACCATATATCAAATCATACAGTATTTACCACAATTACCCTTTACTTGATTTCATGAAAGTCTTTGGGATGGTGTTGATTACTGTTGGGTAATATTTTGGGAATCAATAGGCGACTGGTCGTTTATTATTCGGTGATGAATCACCGACCCTATTGCTATGCACTTTTCGAGCACTAAAGATCAGTTGGAGATCACTCTGAGACCTGTCGCCTACCTTTAAAAAGCCAAGAAAAACCTCTTCGACTGTTTCGTGCATTACATTGTTAACAATACATGAGTTTGCCTAAATGTCAATAATTAAGTCTCATTATACCGTGATAAATTGCTAGATTCAAGCTTGGAATGGAGAAAAGAGTTTGCATAAGGATACCGTTGTTTTCAATTACGGTATAAGCAATGAGGTTTGCATAAAATTAATTTGCATAATTATAAACAATATACGGTGATAAACAGCTAGTCTCATTCATAATTGTTTAGATGCAGCACTGTAGTTACATTTATCTAAAGTTATAGCCTTTCAGATAATCAGAAAATCATTTTATCATTTTCATTGTTTTACCGATATTTTTTTTAAGGGTTATTTGTTTGTTTTTTTCCTCAAGATCGACGTGGTGTTCAGCGAAGATCTGAAGCAGTATTCGACCACGCTGAAACGCATTTCACCGGCTAACTTCGAGAACAAGTGCCAGGCTGGTGCTGGCTCCATTATGACACGACACAACAACCGCGAACTGGTGACTTGTTGGAACGACGCCTTCCAACGCCTCAGACAGAGAGGGCGCTACAATGAAATCTGCGAGACACTGCACGAGCAACACGGTAAGTGTCATACCCATACCGATGTTCCACTGCCGATAATTTGTGATAAAATTTGACTTAAAAGTCCTTAAAGTCACTGAGACTATCCATGACATTTGTATAAAAAAAAGCTTGTCAGCCTAAACGTAGCCGCCTGGTTTGGCCCCTGAAAGGGCCCCCAAAGTTCGGGTCGATTTCAACTTATCTAGTGTATGCACCAAACCAGAATTGCCAGAATTAAGTTATATGACTTTACATTACCAAAACACAAAAGCTGACAATATTTTCTGTCAGGATGGGTTGTCAGACGGCCCCTAAAAATTGGGATAAATTTGTCCCCTTAAGGCCCGTTAGCTTGGGAGCCTGTCCCGAAATAGTCACCCCATTTGACTCCGTAAAGTTACTTAGACCATCTAAGTCGTTGACAAAAAGTTGTCAGCCTGACCGTAGCCGCCAGGTTTTTACACCATAGCCCCTGAAAGAGACCCCCAAAGTCAAAGTCACCCCAACTCCCCCATGCACCAAACTTTTTCAATAGGAAGTAGTATGACTGGACATTACAAAGCAAAAAAAAAATGACAAAAATTTCCGTCGGGATGGGGTGTCAGACTGCCCTAAAAATTGGGGTAAATGTTTCCCCTTGAAGCCCAGAGACCAATCTTTGTCAGAAGGAAGAGCTATGGATGTACATTCCAAAAATATGAAACCTGACAAAATTGTGACTTCTGGAAGGGAATGTCAGACCCCTTGAAATGACTACCCCAAAGTGCCCTTGGAAAAGGCTTTGACCCCACCCCCCCCCCCCCCCATGCTCTGCATTAAAGAAAAAAACATTTTCTTACCTTCTGACTATGATAACTCAAGAATGATTTATTCAATTCAATTTAATTTTTCATAATATAATTGTGAGTATAATAACTTCCTGAGGTGCAATTTGGTATCAGTCACTATTAATTGGTCTTTTGTAAATAAGTTATCAAATTGTGAAAAATGTATTGCTCTCTCAAAAGTAGCCCAAAAATATTGTCAGGATTTATTGTCCATCTTAATGGCAGAGCTTTTCAGGTATCTATAGTATAGTATGTGACTGACAGGCTGAAATGTACTCTTCATGTGTTAATTGCACAGATACCAAGCAAGCTCCTCTATTGTAAGATGGCCAATGGGTGTGTTTAAATAATCCTAACAATATTTTTTTGGCTACTTTTGAGAAAGAAATATATTTTTCAAAATTTAATAACAAGAAAATGGTTTTCCTTTACATACAGAGCATTTTTTTAGCGGGGGGGGGCAAAGCATTGTCACATGGCACTTTGGGATTTTCATTTCAGGGGGTCTGGCACCCCCTTCCCGATGGACAATTTTGTCAGTTTTTATATTTTTGGAATGTACATCCATAACTCTCCCTTCTGACAAAATTTAGTCCCTGGGATCCAAGGGGAAACAATTATCCCAATTTTTAGGGGCCGTGTGACACTCCATCCCGACGGAAATTTTTGTCAGTTTTTTTTTTTTTTTTTTTGTGTGTGTGTTTTGTAATGTCCAGCCATGCTACTTCCTACTGACAAAGTTTGGTGCACGGGGAGATGGGGTGAAATCGACCCCATTTTGGGGTCTCTTTTGGGGGCTCTAGGGGAAAAACCGGCGGCCATGATCAGGCTGACGACCTTTTGCCAATGACTTAGATGGTCTAAACGAACTTTAAGGGGCAAATCTTATGGATAAAGTGGGGTGAATATTTCGGGAAGGGCTCCTGGCTTACATGTACCAGATTTTGTCAGCATGGTCAGAAAGTAGAGGTATGGCTATACATGTACATAACAAAATTTTAAAAAACAATGACAAAAATTTTCATCGGGAAGGGGATGTAAACTACTCCCCTGTACCCCTTGACCAAGCTTTGATGCTTCAAAATACTCTGGACGTAGAGAAAACCATGTTATTGTATCGCAACCTATAACTCAAAGGTTTCTTAACAGTCGTACAAGCTTGAGTATCGTCATTTTCCTGTGGTGCAATTTGGTGTCAAATGATCATTTCGAAAATTAAATATATATTGTGAAAATTGTATTGCTTTCTCCAAAAGTAGTCACATTATATTGCCAGGATTATATAAACATACCCATTGCCCATCTGCACATAATTACTAAACATAATCGAGGAGCTTCCTATAAAGTACATGTATCTGGGCACAATTTAACTTATTGATGAAATGATCATTTGATACCAAATTGCACCACAAAAAAAATTTCCATACCCAAGATTGCACTATGTAAATTTGATCTGAATTGAATAAGAATCTTTTGAGTTCTTAAGATTGTAATGCAAGCAAATTGTCATCCAGAGCATTTTGGGCAGCAAAGCTTGTTTTAGGGGCACTTAGGTGGTGGTGTTTTTTTTTTCAGGGGAGTGTTACGACCCCTTCCCGACAACATTTCTGGATCATGGGCCTTAAGGTGAAAATTTTGCCCTTATTTTTTAGGGGCTTTTGTTGTGTTTTGGTAATCTGGTAATTACATTTCCAATGTATAGTCATTCACCTTCCTTCTGACAAAGTTTTGAACATATGTTAGATGGGTTGAAAAAGACCCGATTTGGGGGCCCTTTTTTTTTTGGGGGGGGGGGCGCTTTGGGACCAAACCCGCGGCTTCGTTCGAGCTGACAAGGTTTCTCAAATTCAACAAGCTCATGAAGAGGAAACAGCTCTATATTGGCTCTCCTATTTCTGCCATCTCTTGAAATTATGTGGTCCATATATCAAATCATACAGTATTTTGTCTGTAGGCTTTACAACCACAATTACCCTTTACTTGATTTCATGAAAGTCTTTGGGATGGTGTTGATTACTGTTGGGTAATATTTTGGGAATCAATAGGCGACTGGTCGTTTATTATTCGGTGATGAATCACCGACCCTATTGCTATGCACTTTTCGAGCACTAAAGATCAGTTGGAGATCACTCTGAGACCTGTCGCCTACCTTTAAAAAGCCAAGAAAAACCTCTTCGACTGTTTCGTGCATTACATTGTTAACAATACATGAGTTTGCCTAAATATCCATAATTAAGCCTCATTATATCGTGATAAAATGCTAGTTTCAAGCTTGGAATGGAGAAAAGAGTTTGCATAAGGACACCGTTGTTTTCAATTACGGTATAAGCAATGAGGTTTGCATAAATTTGCATAATTACAAATAATATACGATGATAAACAGCTAGTCTCATTCATAATTATTTAGATGCAGCGCAGTAGTTACATTTATCTAAAGTTATAGCCTTTCAGATGATCAGAAAATAATGGCTTTGAATATTGATGAAAAATTGCATAATAGTCATCAGTATTTTGCACAATTAGGATGGTCATAAAAATATTTACACAATCATGGCTTGGAATATCCCCACTCAAATTCTGCAGTCCAAATTATTATTAAATACTATGTTTTCATTTGGAAGACACAGGTGCCTGGGAATATATGGTATCAACAATGAATTTTGCATAAATTTGCAAAACTAAATCTCATTACAGTAATAAATTACCAATTTCAAGCTTCACAACGTATATAGAACCCAAAGTTGCCCTAAAATATCACCTTTCATGATGTTTATAATAGGGACCACGAAAATGAAAACCGGAGCCTCTTTTCCATGTCATCCCATGGTCTATGAGATAAGAGCAAAACAGAATAGGGATAGAGAGAGAATGGCAGACAGAGTGGCACATAGAAATAGATAGAGAACATGGAGAAGGGGGTCCAAGCGAACAAGATGTCGGCGACGAGGAACGAATTAAAAAATGGGAGTACAACTATTGGGACATGAAATGTGTTGGAGCGGTGCTCAAGCCCCCTATCCCCTCCCTAGAGGACCATGGGATTCGAATTGCTGCTTGGTAAAATCACAGATCTATCAGTATTCCCCGATAACGACTGAATCAAGTGCATGTCCGATTATTCAATGTATACGTCTGCAATCTGAGAGAGAGAAAAAATATTGAATATGATATATGTCGCTCATATTATAAAACCACTTAATCCGGAACTCTTTTCTCTCCCTGGTATAAAACCAGGTGGTGGTATTCAAAATCCTGAAGCTTGCTTATTTTGATAAATGAAAACAAATATATTTTGCAACCAGCCGTAAGAGTAAGTTGATGTACATATAAAATAATGTTTAGTGAACGGTTAGTCCTAGCCCCTGGTGTTCTTGCAACACAAGTTTTTGCTCAGAATGATGAAAATATGAAAATGATGTATTAATATAGCTCAGTGTAATTTCATATGAATAACTTCATTTTATATAAATTATACTAAGTGTAACTTTATATCCGTTTTATACAGGGGGAACATTTGGCATAGAACCAGTAGGCATTATCAAAAACTACTCTTAAAAAAATTTAATCTAATATTCCAGGAACCAAATTCTTTCTCAAATATCCTCATCTCTTTCGAACTTTCAAAATTCAGAATTTATAAATACCTGAATTAAAGTTTCAATGGTGCATCATTTTTGTATACTTTATCAAGTCGTGGATAGTATTCAGTAACGTAATGAGAAAAATTATATACAATTATTCAATGGGATATTTCAGCAATACGTTGTAGCCATCGGCTGGTTGAATCGCACATGTTTGCAATTTATAACCCTATATACATTTCACATTGCATTAAATCATGAACAATTGCCTTCAAAATAACCTGATTTATCATATTTACTTGACTCAGGGGTAAATATTGACATAATTTACAGTAATTCTAAATTCATGTTCATTCACAGGAAAAAAACAAAACAAAGGAATGTACATGCATGATTTTAAAACTCCGTGACGTATCTTGCGAGCATCTCTCCTAATCGCGCCGTACAATAAGATTCATAAATGTTAATTTTCTTTGTTTTGTTGAGGGAATAGATTTTATATCATACAGCTTTTGTGTAAAAGCATAAGAAATGATTATATCTAGGGTCCAGAGGGAATGGAAATTTATGATTTTGTTTTTTACGTCACGGAGTTGCCGATTTGTGGTTGATTGATTAAAACTGATATCAGGGTGGCCCGGCTTTCCCTTTAAGTCATAGTGAGCCTATTGTAATAATCAGCTGGCTTTACATTATAAGATGATGACATTGTATTCTTACGAAATTAAAAAAAAACATTAAAATGGTGAAAAGGGAAAAATGTTCTTGGTTGTATGTCTGTTTCTTTCACTCTTATGAAATGAAAAAAAAAGAAAGACATCAGGGAAAAACCAATACTTAAAAAAGAGATTTATAATTTAAATTCAATATTCAGTCTAATTAACCTACAGATTTTCTTGAATACTTACCAGGGAACTTCATAGCCTATGTTATACTGTAACTGTACTGGAAAAGACGCATGTACATCTCGAAGTCACATTTTGGTTCTGGTTGGTGGGCGGGTTTGTTCCGTCCCGTGATGACTGACAGCTCGAGAACCCAACCAGGGGAGGATCCAGTGTTTTGTAAAAGATGAGGCAGATTATTCCCAAAAATCTGACGGGGGGGGGGGGGGTGGGAGGGAGCCAGACAAAGGCGTGAGAGGTCCCACTACAAATTTCCAATGGATCCATTACAAATAATTCTGCTGGTTTCTACCGGTTAGGGGGTCCACTTTCCATATTAAAACCAGTAGAAATTGACCAGTAAAAAACAGTACAAACCAGTAGGAAATTTATTGAAACTAATAGCAGACCAGCAGGATTTTCTACTGGAACCATTAGGAAATAAGTAGGAATCCAGTAGAAATCCTGGCTGAAACCATTAGAAATTTCTACTGGAATCCTAATGGTTTTACAAGTGATTCCTACTGGTCTCCTAATGGTTCTAGTAGTTTTACAGAAATCCTGGATGATACCATTAGAAATTTCTATTGAAACCATTAGAAATTTCTTTTAAACCATTAGAAATTTCTTGGAAACCATTAGAAATTTCTACTGGAATCCTAATGGTTTTAGAAGTGATTCCTTCTGGTCTCCGAATGATCCTAGTAGGCTTTTCTACTATTTACTATTGGTTCCAGTAGAAACTTATACTGGGTTTCTACTGGTTAGGGGACCCACTTTCCATATTCAAACCAGTAGATATGACCAGTAAAAAACAGTACAAACCAATAGGTTATTGACCACTATAAACCAGTAGAAATTTTCTACTGGTTTTTCTATGGGATTTTCGACCTGGGTTTAAGGGCATCAGGCTCTTGATAAGTAGCTGCAACTGTAGCATTTCTAGTCATATTCTGGGTAGTTTGGCCAAAAACATGAGCTCTTTTCATTTGGATTGCCAGGTCAACTGCCTCTTGAAACGTCTTCGTTCCCCGCTCATGGAAGTTACTTAGGCCTGCAACAAATCTTCTAAACTTCTCACCTTTCTTAGCAATGCTTCCATAAAGGAAATGCCTCTTCTACTAAAGTGGTTATGGCAGCTGCACACACTGCAATCTGTTCATCAGGCTTCCTTGTTCTGGCATTGTAAGATTGGAATGAAGCTAGATAATCTGAACGACCAAAGATTTCAGAAAGCTTCTTCTTAATAGTATGAAACTCTGCTTGCTCACTAGAGGAAAGACTATTCCAAACCGTGAATACAGGACCTGATAACCTGGATGGTCTGCAACAGTTGGGTCTGCTGCAGCAGCAACCTCAAATCTCTTGACCCATTGACCAAAGTCCTTACCATCTTCACGAGTAAAATACTCGGTAACCCAATGCGAAACATTGTAAGATCGCATCGGAGCAGGGTGACAAATGAAAGAGGGTGATAAACTTTGTAGTCGCAAGTAGATTGAGCTACACTTCAAGCAAGCCTCTAGTAAGCTTCCCGTCAAATCATTAAACGATGAAGGGCGATACAGCTGTATAAATTTCTGACAGCTCGCACACTTGTAAGGCTGAAATACTGAAGTTATAAACTTGAGGGAGGGAGCTACTTCAACAAAAACAGTGTCAGCCTATAATTATAAGCTATGATATAGGGTGACAGATGAGGAGCTACAACTGAAGTGGAAACAATGGTGTTCTTGGTACGTTGTTTGTGGCTTTTGTTTCGCTTCGTATTATAATTATCAATGTCATTATAGTTCCAGGGAGGCACAGGGATACAGTTACCCCCCCCCCCCCCCCGGAAATGCCCTCGGCATTTTATCTACACTGTTGCTCTTTTATCGTATATATTGAATAAATGGTGTTTGGCATATTATTACGCGTGAGTGTGTTTCTTTATAAAAAAGAGAAAAAAAGGTTGGTTTGTTACATCCTCTCTTCTTCTTCTTCTTATTCTTCTTCTTCTTCTTCTTCATATCCTCTTCTTCTTTTTCTTTCTTTTTCATTTCAATTTTTTTCTTTAGTTTTACCATATCGCGGTACCATCCCGTATCGCCAGCCAGTATACAGCTAGTCATGGCTCCGGGTTCTGCCTCAGAACCCGAGCCAACTGTAAGTGATGGGGAAGAATATCAGTCGGTATAGTAAAACAAAAATCCGTCCGCAAAAAAGGTACTTACCATCAGCCTGAAAAAAAGAAAAGACAAGAAAGCTTAGAATATCAGATAGAAAATCTTAATCAAAATGATTCGGCTTCAAGTTCAGACTCTGATAACGCTATACTGTTTATCGTACTCCTATAGACAAGCATTTGCCTACTGATTATAAGCTATTTATAGCACCCAAAGACAGGAAGAAGAATTTGAAAAACCTTAACCCACTGAAAATTTCGAAGGTTATTAGAGAAGCATGTAACAATCAACCGGTAGAATTGGTAAAACCTATTAGTTCAGGACTATTGGTAAAATGTACGATTATCAAACAAAAGAGGGCAATATTACAGATCCAATTAATATACAACATACCTGTTAAGGGTTCTAAAAGTAGGATAGGGATCAAGGGAGTCATAATTATACGGAGTCCCTCTTGAAATTACAGAAGAAGAGTTACTGAAGAACTAAAATTCCAGAATGTTACAGCAGTTAGGAGAATCATGAAAAAAGACAAGAGGAATATTGGCCAGGCAGATGAAGTTGGTGAAGGTCAATCGACCTACATACCTATGAGAAGCGTTATACTGACATTCAATAGGAAAGACCTTCCTGACAATATACATCTATGTTTTCAGATCTTCCCGGTTAAGCTGTATGTCCCCCAAATCAAGAGATGCTTTAAGTGTCAACGATATGGGCACACGGCCGACATATGCAAATCAAAAATGAGATGAGTTAGATGCGGTGAGCACCACACTTTTGCAGAATGCCCAAACAAAAAATCACCTAAATGTCCCAATTGTGGATGGGACCACTCTGGTGCGTTTCAAGGTTGCGAACAAGCAATCAGGGCAAAACGAGTTCAGGAGATTAAAATCACTCAAAAGATGACATATGCAGAAGCGTCTCAAATTTGGATGACACAGCAAAGTAAAAAAAACCGGTAATTGAGGATTCTAGAGCAAAACAACCCAACCCAAAATCTAAGATACAAAATATTAGCCAAATACCTAGTCAAAGTACTCAAGGAAAACACCCCCAACACAATGAAGTCGTTATGGCATCTGATAAAAATACAGAACCTACCACCTCAAGGGATCTCCCAGATCTTCCTCATGCAGGCGACTAATATCCCAACCCAACCAATCAGAAACAAAGCAGTAACAAACAAGAGACCCAAACTTTATTTCCTTTCTTTAGCTAATGACGAACAAATTTTGGAATTTATATTTGAACTTATCCAGTCATGCACAGGGAAAACCCCGGAAGCAATCAAGGTCATCGTTACGCCAGCTTTTGAGCGACTTCAACAAAAATGTCGAATAATACAAGAAGATGGCCTCTAACCTTACCATAATGGCCCTTTTTTCCATACTCCAATGGAACGTCCAGGGGCTATTAGGGCACGGGCAAGAGCTTTATTATCACCTGAATCAAATTGAAAAATATGATCAAAAAATATTGAAATATATAACAAAATAACACTTTCAGAAATAAAACAACTTAGGGCTATATAGTTCAGAGTTCCAAAGTACTTTGGCAAGGAAGATGGAATCAATCAAATTCCAGTTTAAAAGAGCTGCACAGTCATCAATTACATACGCTTGTAACCTAGGTAGACAACAAGAAATTATACTCCATCGTCTTCGAGTTGGAGTGATAGGTCTCAACCATGATATATTAAGACTAGGTATTCATCCAATTACTGGTTGCTGTGACAGATGTCAACGGGTTAACTGTCGGCCATTACCTTATAGATTGCCCAAAATCAAGGCCGTACGTAGCGGGGGGGGGCAGTTGCCCCCCCCCCCCCCGAAATTTCAAAATCATACTTTTTTTAAATCGGGTTTAGACTTCAAGTTATGGGTTCCTTTGAAAGCGATCATCTTGCCCCCCCCCCCCCCCCAAGGAAAAAAATTCTGCGTACGGCCTTGCCCAAAATATATTATCGAGAGAGCGATGCTCCTGTCTGAACTGAATGAAACCAATGAAAGAAAAATAATTGAGTATTTGAAAAGTAGTGATCCCCAAATACAAAGGGCTATTACACGTTTCGTTCTGCGAACGAAGCGTTTTTCGGGGAAGCTAGGCTTTAACCCTAGCCCTTCTTTCTCAGTAAAGAAGAACTAGGGATACTAGTAGTAGGCCTATTGTGTATTTTATGTAGGTCTGAGTTTCAACGCTAAATGTATTTTCTTCCTTTGTGTATATTATAAGAGTTATGTCTTAATGTATAAATGATGCACACAGTTAATTGTGCATTTAGAAGCCCCCTTTTCTACTAACTTAGCCCACAAGTGTTTTCATCTCATTAATTGATAATTATCCAAAATACTTGTTCAACCCATCAGTAAGCACACTGAGGTACAACAGCGCCCCTGTGTCTATGCATGAGTTACATGTACCTATATGTAACCTAGGCATGTACGAAAAAACGGCGCAAAGTACCGCTCCGTATCGATACGATTGCATCTATGAAATAGTTAGGCAAGCGCTAGTTGGAACTGAGCTGAAGCATGTGGTGTTTTGTTAATTTCTTACTAAGTTTTAAATACAGATGTAGGTCTATATAAAGTAATAAAAGTTTACTTGATTCTAAATGTAAATTAAAAGAGAGAAGGAGTCGGGCAGAAATACTGAATTTGAATTACATGCCGGGATTACATGTATAATGTAATTGGCAACAATAGTCAAATTTGACTGATTGCCGATACCATACAACGAAAGAAAGAAGAAGAAGAATTTCAAGAAGGTAAATTAAACTTTTTGGAGTTGCAATCTGCCCGAATTTTATTCCAAATCAGGGACGTTCCAATCATTTGGTGAGCTCAATTTCAATGTAATCAATGTATAAATCAATGTTCGTTCAATATTTTAGCATTGTAAATTTTGAATGGCTGTAGGCTAGAGAAGTTTATTGTGCTGGATCTGGATGAAGAGTGTGAGCGAGAACTACTGCCGTACTGACTACTGCATACACTACACTACAGTCTAACGTCCGTGCGCATTGACTCGCCACCGTTGTTAACTCGCCACTCACCTGTCACTTACTGTCAGAACTCGTCCTCTAAAAATTATCTGCATCGCTTCAGACTTTGTTGTGGCTACATTGAATAGGTCAAAATATATTCTTCTGCCGTTGGAAGTCTCTTGTAAGATCCGGCGCATGAATAAGAGTTGGGCGCGATCAAAGTTTAACTAGCACACACACTCCTGCAATAGCCGGTGGATGGAGCTCGGGCGACAAAGACTAGACCATTCCCGGGTACATTTCTGTAAAATAGTTGGTATTTTCTGTCGCATGTACTAAAGGTATGGGGGAAAAAATAAGATAAATATTTTAAATACTTGCTTTCAAATTCAGCCCTTAAAAATCTCACTCCTACCTCAAATGGCCGTTAGGAAGAACTTTTTATATTTTCAGCAAAATCCAAAGTCAAAATCTTGTCCAAAACCGGAGAAATCCCCGCCGATTTGTTTCGCGATCGCGTGTTGTTTACAAACTGCCGATGCCTTAGACTAAAATCGGCCAATACAATTTTTGTCCACGAAGAAACTCGGGATCGCAAGCGCACATCGATCTTTACGATCGCGCACACAGAAAATCGGAACTTTTCCGTGTACGCCATAGGGACCGAATTTTTGAGGACAAAACTCTTTTGGGGAGATGTCAGCGCCCGCGGCGACCAGGAAATGTACACAATGACTCCGGTAGCTCGTTTCGCGAGAATCAACAGTAAATTACGGATTTGATTTTTGAAAATATCTTTTCCAACATTGGTGAGTTGAATTTATTGTATTTCTTGGATATTTTGGGGTCGGTTTTTGAAAATTAAATGCCGATTTTGAGTGAATATTGGTGACTTTTGTGCAGTGGTGTTTTAAAAAGATGAGGTGTATGATTGCCTACATTATACACACGAAGTATAGGAATGTAGCTATGAGTGGACTAGACCTCCCTACTCAACAATAGTTGTAGCCCAATATGATGACGGAAGTTGACAAAATTTGCTATCGAGATGAAGATTAAAATGTACTGATCAAGCTGGTACCATTTTAAAAGAGGGGGTGGTGTGATCTAAAAAAATAGAAGGGGGTGGCGGTTTAACGTAGAACCCTCTACAAGAAGGTGGCGAGTCTGCGTAGATCTGGCACATGTGTTGTGTGTATGTATGACGTGCCTGTGTGGTGTGCGCATGCGCGCAGTATTGGATTTGTAACTACAGGTAGAGATCGATGGGCGCGACTCAACAGCAGCCACCTATTGAGTCGCCATCCCGGAAGTACGTATATAGTGACGTCATTCTCTTTAAAATGGAGCATTTTCATGAATCATGCTTTTGAGATATTTTAGGGGATACATTGATGTTTTCATATTAAATCAAGATTTTGGCAAGAATAAAGTTTAATTTAGCAGTATAGGAAGTTTAAGGCCGTTGGGTGGCGACTCAATGCGCATGGACGTTACAGAATACAGTCCCAGATTAAATTTTGTACGGGTTATGATGTTAAACTAAGTGACCAGCCGTATTCCGTAATGCTATCGTCCCGCCATGCCCGCGGCCGCGGCTAGCCTGGAAAGGCTCTTTCACTTTCAGAGTCTTTGATAGGCACGCCTTCAAAAAAATCATCTTTCACAAATTGCTCCCAAATAAAATTTTTCTTGTAGTAGGGCCTATAGGCTATGGCTAGAGTGCCCAAGTCTGCGCAGTGCCCATGTCTGCGCACACGCGTAACTGCGCGATTCTAATAAAACAAAACACGCAACGAACACAAACATTTCATCTTTATCACAGCGATAGGTATTCATGCAAAAAACGAGTCAAAATATTGAAAAAAGGTCTTATTTCATGCATTTTATTCACAAGCCTCAAAATGTTGTCGTTCACGTAAAAACTCCCGAACTGCGTGTAAAATGAATGAGTGCGCAGACATGGGCACCATTGTTTTTTTCAATGTTGAAATGACACGGCTGCCATTTCTTGTGTATATGCCATTGTTCTTGTTCGAATTTTTACTAGAATTTTTGCAAACTTACTCTTTAGAATATCAGGAATAATATAAAATTAAGCTTTGGAGGGATATTAAAGAAATTCTTGTGAATTTCAGGTCAAAATCTTAGGTGCGCAGACATACATGTAGGGCTCCCCATCATACATCATACTCTGATACTCCACAACAAATCATGAAATTGGGAAGATTAATATTAAATCTACTACATATTTAACAAATAAGAAAACATAAACAGACCAAGTCACCAAGGCAAAAAAAATTAGAGGCAAAAAATGTGTCCTGAACATGTGGCCGCATTCACACATGTATACAGCTTTACTATACTTCGTGTGTACACTTTTGTACGGTCATACACCTCAACACATACACCTCAAACACCACTGCACAAAAGTCGCCAACATTCACTCAAAATCGGCATTTGATTTACAATGCCGACACCAACATGTCCATGAAAATAGATTTATAATAAATTCAACTCACGGATGTTGAACTTGAAAAAGATAATTCCAAAAATAAAACCTGTAATTTACCACTCATACATGTAGCTACATTCCTATACTTCGTGTGTAGAATGTAGGCAGTCATAAACCTCAACTTTTTAAAACACCACTGCACAAAAGTCATCATCATTCACTCAAATCGGCATTTAATTTGCAAAAACCAACCCCAAAATATCCAAGAAATATAATAAATTCAACTCACCGATGTTGGAAAAGATATTTCCAAAAATGAAATCCATAATGCACAAGCATCCATGAGCATCCATGAGCATCTTGATGATCACCACATTCTGTCAGATGCTCAGCATGGTTTCCGCAAGAGAAGATCCTGCACATCTCAACTCCTTCTCACCATCCAAGATCTCACTAGCAGTGTCGACTCAAAGGACCAGATTGACGTTATTCTGTTAGACTTATCAAAGGCTTTTGATAAGGTCCCGCATGGAAGACTCTTGCATAAAATCCACTACTATGGAGTCCGTGGTAAAGCCCATAACTGGATTAAGGATTTCCTCACTGGTCGCTCTCAAAGGGTTCTACTCAATGGTTGCACTTCTCACACCTCTCCTGTCCTCTCGGGCGTTCCGCAAGGCAGCGTCGTCGGACCTCTTCTCTTCCTTCTCTTCATCAACGATCTTCCTGACTGCATATCACCCAAGTCCACGGCAAGATTGTTCGCAGACGACTGCATCCTGTACAGGACGGTGAAGAGTGAGGAAGATGCCCAGAGCCTTCAAAAAGACCTAGACAACCTCCAGGAATGGGAAAAAGACTGGCTGATGCACTTCCACCCGCAGAAATGCCACATCATGCATGTCTCTAACAAAAGGAAAATGTCTCAGACATCCTTTCCTTACTTCATCCACGGAGAGCAGCTACAAGTAACAGATTCTGTAAAATACTTGGGTGTCAACATACAGAGTAACCTGAAATGGAATCACCATGTACATGTGACAACCAAGAAAGCCAACTCAGTTCGAGGCTTCCTGCAGAGAAACGTGAGAGCCTGCCCTCCGAAGACAAAGGCATTACTCTACAAGACCTTGGTACGCCCTGTGATGGAGTATTCTGCAACGGTATGGGACCCATCTACCCAAGAGAACATTAGAAAGGTGGAAATGGTTCAACGTCGATATGCCCGCTTTGTCCTGGGTGACTATCGGCGCACCAGCAGCGTAGCCACCATGCTGAAACATCTTCACTGGACAAGTCTACAAGAGAGGAGGGCGCAACAGAAAGTGTACATGGTCTACAGCATTCTTCATGGTTTGGTTGATCTCCCTGTCACCAACTTCACCCCAGTTGCTGGCCCACAGACCCGCGGGAACCCACATAAGTTCAGGGTTCCCTTTGCTAGAACTCACCTGTACCAAACAACGTTCTACCCAGACGCTATCAGACTGTGGAATTCCCTGCCACCTGCTGTCGTCAACTGCACCTCCTTGGAGCTCTTCAAGCAGAAGGTGCAACATGTGAAGCTCCGTTGAGCTTCAGGACTGTTTTTTTAGCTGCACATAATTTGATTGTAGAGCAATTTTTACTTGCACTGTACGCTCGGCACTCGACAAGCACACGATCTGTACCAGACTGGAAGAAGAAGAAGAAGAAGATTTACTGTTGATTCTTGCGAAACAAGCTATCGGAGTGATTGTGTACATTTCCTGGTCGCCGCGGGCGCTGACATCTCCCCAAAAGATTTTTGTCCTTAAAAATTCGGTCCCTATGGCGTACACGGAAAAGTCCCAATTTTCTATGTGCGCGATCGTGAAGATCGATGTGCGCTTGCGATCCCGAGTTTCTTTGTGGACAAAAATTTTATTGGCCGATTTTAGTCTAAGACATCGGCAGTATGTAAACAACACGCGATCGCGAAACAAATCGGCGGGGATTTCTCCTGTTTTGGACAAGATTTTGACTTTGGATTTTGCTGAAAATATCAAAAGTTCTTCCTAACGGCCATTTGAGGTAGGAGTGAGATTTTTAAGGGCTGAATTTGAAAGCAAGTATTTAAAATATTTATCTTATTTTTCCCCCCATACCTTTAGTACATGCGACAGAAAATACCAACTATTTTACAGTAATGTAGCCATGAGTGTAATTTACTGTCAGTTCTGGCGAAGCGGTGTGTCGGAGTCATTGTGAACATTTCTTCTTGGTCACCGCATCTCCCCCCCCCCAATTCTGTCGGCAAAAATTTGGTCCCTATCGCGCACACGTAAAAGTCCTGATTTTCCGTGTGCGTGGTCGTAGAGATCGATGTGCACACGATATCGAGTTTCTCTGTGGACAAAAATTGATTTAGTCTAATTATCGGCAGAATAAAAACAACATGCGATGGCGTAAAAAAGTCTGTGAGGATTTCTTCGGTTTTGGACATGATTCTGACTTCGGATTTTGCTTGAAATATTAGAAGTTCTTCCTAATGGCCATTTAAGGTACACATGTAAGAGTGAGATTTTTATACTGCTGTCTATGCTTGCAAGATATTAGCACAATTAAATTTTCAGGCTGTTTTGGCCAGCAATCTTGCTCTTTTGAAACAGACATTTGAGATCGAGAATGCACACTCACCTAAGGGAAGCAATTTTGGTCTGTTGTGTGAGGGTTTTTTTTATAGATAACCTTGCGTACATGTATGTGTGCGTGCCCTGGGCTTTCACAATTTGCAAACCTGAAGTTATTAATTATCTTTCAAACGATTTTGGTACCTTGCAGTTGAAATTCATGTCCAATTTTGTTATAAATTGCATTTTTTTTTTCTTGCAGGCAAATCACCATGTCTATTGCAGCTCGTCAGACGGCAATCAGCTGTCCTGGTCACACCCGACCTGTCGTTGACCTTTCCTTCAGTGAGATCATACCGCAGCATGGCTACTTCATGATTAGTGCCTGTAAAGGTTGGTCTTACATAGCTGTACGAGCTCTTTGGCTTATCAATCTGGTACTTGCCTACGGAGCTGTACACGCGATCCTATTATGGCCCGTGTTGGAAAGAGTCAACACAAAAATACTACGCCTCATAATCACCCATTCCCACGCACGGTGAACCTTGCAAACCACCCTCGGTATTTGCTGTGGTGGTTCTGGTCATATTTCAATTCTAAAGTTATCAAGGTACACAAAATCTCAAAACTTATCTACAAAAATTTGGCAGCGTGGATAGGATTCAGCTTACCTTCCGCATGAGGTTGATGGGACATCGGCTTTATTTCGCCAAAGTTATAGGGTTAGTGTTTCAGCAGGGTTTTAGTTAAAAGGTTTAGGGGTAGGTTGAGGTTGGGTATTGTGTTGGATCCAGGGTAAGCGTATGGCAGTGACTGCGGAGCAGTTGTCACTGGAGCATTTTTAAAGAACTCCAAATTGATTACCCCCTTTCCCCCTTCAAGGGGTATACATGTATGTAGTTGCCCTTGGGTTGCCCTTGTCAGGTGTAGAGGTCATTATCTTTCATAATTTTTTTAACAGTTTGATAAACAAAGTACAATTAAACACTTTCATTTTTCAATAGAAATTTAGATAGTGCATGTACCTTTGGGTTGATTACCCTTTGAACAGTCTATATTTATCATTTATTTCAGATGGCAAGCCGATGCTGAGGCAAGGTGAGACTGGAGATTGGATCGGGACCTTTGACGGCCACAAGGGGGCGGTGTGGGGTGCAGCTCTTAATAAAGAAGCCACCAGGGCTGCAACAGCTGCTGCAGACTTCTCTGCGTAAGTGACGATGTTCGAGTGGTGTTTAATTTGGTTTAACTAAATAGGCGCGATGATTCGTTGGTAAAGCAGGGGTCTCTTTATATCTGTTAGTACCTGGGGTCGAAACCAAGCAGATGTGCTAGTCCCCTTTGGTAAGGCATTAATCCTCATTACCAAGTCCCTTGGAGAGAATAATGCTGTCTGTCCCCTTAAATTTATGAGCATACATGTACTTTCCTGGCAGTCAGGTAAAATGAAAATAACCAACCAACCAACCAACCTATAATATCCTTTATATGAAGTATAATACTCAACAAAATCAGCAGTGCTCAGGTGGTCTCGTTCTGATAAGTTACATGTACATGTACATGTAAGTGTCAGTCTGTGAAATTCTGACATGATAAGAATCATCGCTAGCATAATTGTGTATTGAAAATCTGTTTGAACCAACAAAATATGAACCAAATTTAATGAAAACTAGATGAAAAACAATTCCCTGTCTACCATTAACATCGTTATTCCTTTGGGACAAGGTATTGGTGCAAACAGACCCAAATTCTCATATTTCTTTTGCTTTTAATTTAGCTGTCATTTTGTCAGCTATCTTTCTCTTTTCATATGTGCAGTATCATGCCAGATACATGTAGCATTGCTGTATATTTGCTGATTTCATTTTTAGCTCACCTGAGCTATTGCGATGGAAATTTGTCCGTCGTCCGTCGTCCGTTAACTTTTTATGCCTCCGCCCACCGAAGGTGGGTGCCGGAGGCATTATGTTTTCGGGTTGTCCGTCCGTCCGTCCGTCCGTCCGTCCGTCCCACTTCTCGTTACCGCAATATCTGAAGAATCATTTGAGGTAGGAATCTCAAACTTGGTACTAGTATGTATCCCCATACGAAGATGAACTGATTAGATTTTGGGGTAAGTAGGTCAAAGGTCAGAGGTCACAGAGGTCAATTTACATGAAATTACATGAAATTCTTGGTTTTTAGCACTGTTACCGCGATATCTCAAGAACTGTTTAAGGTAAGAACTTCAAACTTGGTACTAGTATGTATCCCCATACAAAGATGAACTGATTAGATTTTGGGGTAAGTAGGTCAAAGGTCAGAGGTCACAGAGGTCAATTTACATGAAATTACATGAAATTCTTGGTTTTTAGCACCGTTACTGCGATATCTCAAGAACTGTTTGAGGTAAGAACTTCATACTTGGTACTAGTATGTATCCCCATACGAAGATGAGCTGATTAGATTTTGGGGTAAGTAGGTCAAAGGTCAGAGGTCACAGAGGTCAATTTACATGAAATTACATGAAATTCTTGGTTTTTAGCACTGTTACTGCGATATCTCAAGAACTGTTTGAGGTAAGAACTTCATACTTGGTACTAGTATGTATCCCCATACGAAGATGAGCTGATTAGATTTTGGGGTAAGTAGGTCAAAGGTCAGAGGTCACAGAGGTCAATTTACATGAAATTACATGAAATTCTTGGTTTTTAGCACCGTTACCGCGATATCTCAAGAACTGTTTGAGGTAAGAACTTCAAACTTGGTACTAGTATGTATCCCCATACGAAGATGAACTGATTAGATTTTGGGGTAAGTAGGTCAAAGGTCAGAGGTCACAGAGGTCAATTTACATGAAATTACATGAAATTCTTGGTTTTTAGCACTGTTACTGCGATATCTCAAGAACTGTTTGAGGTAAGAACTTCATACTTGGTACTAGTATGTATCCCCATACGAAGATGAGCTGATTAGATTTTGGGGTAAGTAGGTCAAAGGTCAGAGGTCACAGAGGTCAATTTACATGAAATTACATGAAATTCTTGGTTTTTAGCACCGTTACCGCGATATCTCAAGAACTGTTTGAGGTGAGAACTTCAAACTTGGTACCAGTATGTATCCCCATAGAAAGATGAACTGATTAGATTTTGGTGTAAGTAGGTCAAAGGTCAGAGGCCACAGAGGTCAATTTACATGAAATTACATGACATTACTGGTTTTTAGCCTCGTTTGAAAATGAAATGAAATAAATTTTTGTCTCCTGTGCATTTTAAGTGAAATGATTTGTAATTTTGTTGGACCAATCCTTTTTAGAGTGTACATGTATGCCATACATTTCCGATCTGGTGATGGCGGAGGCATAAATTCCGACCGCGCGCGGTCGAATATTCATCTAGTTACATTTTCATCTTCTTCTCCAAAACCCACGATCGGAATTCAACCAAACTTGGTAGGAATCATCCTTAGGGGTAGGGGACCCAAAGTTGCTAAAATGGTACATGTGGCCCCCAGGGGGCCCAGGGGGAGGGCCCCCAATTGTAAAAGCTATGTAAATTTCAAACATCTTCTTCTCCAGAACCAGGCATAGCTCAGACTTGGTATTGTGTATGGAGATACCTCTATAGATGAAGAATGAATGTTGTTCATGAAATTTCTCTGAGTGGCCCTATAGGGGCCCTGTGGGGGTAACATACTGGAGGGGGGGGGGGGGGGGGCGCTGCCAGGCAAAACTTGGTAGGAATCATCCTTAGGGGTAGGGGATCCAAAGTACATGTACATTCTCCTAGTAGTTTCAATTTCTAACATATCTCCTGGTGGTGCTAGAGAGAACATGCACCAGATATGAATTGATCCACATCAGGTGAGCGTCGTGCCCCCTGGGGCTCTTGTTACTTTTCTATCCATGATGTAGGAAAGTATGGGATGCTGTATCTGGTGAGGCCTTGCATGACTTTTCTCACAAACACATCGTCAAATCTGTGGATTTCTCATTGGTAAGTCAGACATACCTGAGCCATAATTTTGTCATTTACTTCTTATTTTTGTATATGGCTCGTTACTAATTTGAATCAACAATAAGCACAATTTGACAATGTATATTCAAATTTGGAATTTGTTGTCACCAATTTGATATTCTTTTCATTGAGTGTGTAGTGGTACAAACACTGTTTGTTATATGATTGCAAAGAAAATCTCTGAAGTTAATAGATGAAATGTTTTGCTTATTTTGTGAGTGAGGTATCAGAAATATTTTTTCTGTGTGATTGCTAATTTGACATGGGAAAAAAGGAATTTGGGTTTTACTATATGTTGCCAAGTTAAAGATTGTACAGTGGAATCTCGTTATAACAAACTCCTTGGGACCAAGACAATTACCTCTTTATATCAAAACCTTGTTATATCAGGGCTATAAAACAATAGAATACAAAGCAGTGGGGCCTGCAAAATTACCTTGTTATAACGAGAGTTTGTTATAAACAGTGTTCTTTATAACAGTTCCACTGTACTGCTTATTAGTAAAGCAAAAGCTGACTAGAATGACCCTCATGGAGCTGAGAGTGTGTTATTAAAATTGAATTCAGGGACCTTTTGTAGTAAGGCCAAGTAAAAAAATATACATGTTTAGCGTCCTGCCTTTTTTGCAAAAAAGGAAGGAGGAGGCCCCCTTTTTTTTTTTTTTTTTCAAAATGGCCGACCGACCCATTTAACAAAATTCTTCCAAAATGGCCGCCATTTTTTTCTTAAATCACCACTTGGACTTAGGAAAATGATGCCAGCTATTACATAGCCTAGATGCAATGGATAGAGACCAACTTTTCCCAAAAAAAATCATGAAATTTACACTTTTGGGGGGTTTTACACACACACACAAAAAAAAAAAAAAGGCGGCCTCCAAAAAGGAAGCGGGCGGGGACACTAACATGTATATTTTTGTACTTGGCCTAATACACTGGAAAGTATTTTGATCCTAAGTATAGACCAGAAAGTCACTCTTGATGACCAAGAGCTTGTTATTCCAGCTGTACAAATGGGATTTTATGTAACAAGAGAAATAAAAAGCTTGTCACCAAACATCCATAGATTTCAGTTTTTGTTGTGCAGGTATGGAATTTTTTCTTGTTTACATGCTATACATGTAATGTACAAAATAAATATGTTAATGATCAAACTGAATAATGAAGAAGAAATTAATCAAGGCAAAGACTTACAAATTAATCAATAACACATGTACCATAGATACGTTCACAGTTATTTGTCAAAAAAAGACAAATACCCATTTAGCCACAGTGGTAAATCACTTTAGAGAGATACATGTACTTTGTCACTGAATGACACATGCCAGATATTTTTGAGAAAATATTGTAAAAGGATGATTTGAAAACTGATTTGAACAAGATTTGAATTCAAACAGATCCAGTGGAAGAGAAATAGACGTTTATACTGATAGTATCATTTTGTTTGCCATTTGTTATTATAGGATAGCTCTAAGCTTTTGACAGCCAGCAACGAGAAGCTCCTGAGGATATTCGATCTGAACGCCCCCGACACCGACCCAGCTGTATTCAGTGGACATGAAGATAACATCAAGCATGCCCGCTTCTTACCGGACGCAAGGTCGATCGTGAGCTGCTCCGACGATAAAACTCTCAGGTTGGTAACTCTTGGTAGGAAGCCTGTATTAAAATGGATAACCCCATGACTGCATGCATGAGAACCTGATGGTCCCTGTACTCGGTCAGTGGGAATTGATGAATTCAGTAGTCATCTGGGGAGCGTTTCATCAAGCGTTTTGTCAGTATTTTTACTGACAAATTTGCTCTCAGCCAATCAGATGCAAGGATTTCAGTAGCTTATAACAGTTGTCGGTAAAAAGCACTGACAAACGCTTGATGAAACGCTCCCCAGGTTAACCTAGGTTGAATGATTTTTAGAATCAAAGGATTACTGTATGATATCATGGTTTCAGGGATGTCAGCATTTTGGAAAAGAGTTTAACTTTTGCATAAATTTCAGCAACTCAAAAGCATGTTTCTTTATATATCGTCTGTTAAGAGCAAGAATGGCGTTAACTCTGTGTTAACGCCCGTCTAGCTCCAAACAGACGATATAAAAGGTCAGTAAGCCATTTCGTAATTACAATTTGTGCAAGTGCAGATAAAATTAATTTGTACCGAGCTCAATTGACCTGTCATAGTGTGTGCACCAGTATGATTTTGGTTGTAAAACAATAGCGCAACTGCCAGAACAGATGCGCACGCACGTACAAACTGGGGTCATTCAGGGTCATCTGTACCACGGACTAATTACGAACTGACTTATTGTGAATTGTTTGGACATTGGACAAAATGCAAATTCTTCCAGATTTAGATCCGTTATGGTCATATGAATAATAGTAGCAATATTGCTGGATATTTTAAGCCTTCCAGTGGGAGAAATTCCCAATGGGTGACCAGTGCGATGGGCAGTGGTGCTCCGGAGTCCGGACAGCTTATCGGCCTTTCCTCTATGACTGGCCGACCCACATTCCACTATTTTGATATTACAAATCTAAATTTTCAGATCTTTGTATTTGATATTAAAGCAAAGTCTTCCAAAATCTAACAGTCGGGTTGTAAGTTCCTTTTATATTCAAATTCAAATGCATTATTGTCCTTTTCTTACATTATTCATTGTTCAGAATTTGGGACATAGAGTCAAACTCTGAGGTGAGAAAGATTCCACTTAGTTCCAACAACGCCAGCATAGACCTGGTTCGAGATGGATCTATATTAGTTGTTACTCATGGCAAGGTTATATCATTCTACAGTACTGACAGGTAAGAAGATTCAACCACATTTTATCCTTTCATTGTCATCTTACACCAACAATATCTCAGATTTTGTTTGACAGTTACAAAAAATATATATTTTATGTGTAGAAAAATTGAAAATACAGGGAAAATGTTGTTGTATTTCTCTGAAAACATTCATAAAACAAGAAGGATTGTTTGTTTGTTTGGGGATATTTGTTTGTTGCAATACTAGAAGTTATACTAGGAGTCTAGGTTGTGATTAATAGGTTTTTTGTGAGATTTAGGGGCAGTGTTAGGTACAGGTATGTACAGTACTTGATGCTGGTTTGAATGAAGTAAGGAATTCAGTTAGTGTAAAAAATTGACCACAAAACAATTGTGATAGGGCATATCGTCGGTGGGGTGATAAAATCTCGTAACTCATAAATGCAAAATTTTCAAGAGACCTAAAATACTTTCACGATTAACACAGTGCATTGACGTGACGCCCTTCCTTTTGAGATCACTTGTGGTATTAATTTTTTTTTTTTCAGGTATGCTCTACGTGGGTTTCATGAGACGATCAAATTAGTCTTTGGCTAAAAAATTATGAAGAAAAAGAATTGTCCCAAGGAAATGAGTTAAGAGGTTTTATCACCCCATGGACGATGTGTCATACAGCCATTATAGGGTGGAAGATTGTTATATGGATATTTATTGAATACTTCTGTAAAATAGAAAATTTAAATACATGTAAATGAGTGAAAAGATCCTGTAAACAGTATTAAAATAATGAAAACAAATTGTCATTTGATTCTTTTCAAGGAGCTTTTAGAGGTCGTGGGGTGATGTGTTTTAATAGGTACTTGTTCATTTTTATTTTTTCAAACTAGTTTTGAGGAGATCAAGAAATACACCACTGAAACCACAATGTACTCAGCATCACTCAGTCCTGATAAGAAGACATTTGTATCCGGAGGAGAAGACTTTAAGATCTACAGGTTCTCTTATGCAGATGGCAAAGAGGAAGGTCAGTAAACTCAGTCAGTCTTCAATCTTCCCCTCCACCCCCACAACCCCCATTACATCTCCCCACGTACGTTTCACCCCACCCCTTTTGGGTTTGTACTGACAAGAAGACAATTGTATCAGGAGGAGAAGTCTTTAAGTTCTACAGGTTCTAATATTTAGATAAAAAGAGGAAGGTTAGTACACTCTGTCTTCAATCTTCCCCTAAACTCCACATCCCCCATTACATCCCCCATTACATCCCCCATTACATCCCCCATTACATCCCCCATTACATCCCCAATTACATCCCCCATTACATCCCCCATTACATCCCCCATTACATCCCCCATTACATCCCCCATTACATCCCCCATTACATCCCCAATTACATCCCCAATTACATCCCCAATTACACCATATCCTTCCCCACATACCCCACCCCTTCCCCACATACCCCACCCCTTTCAGTTTTGTACTGACAAGAAGACAATTGTATCAGGAGGAGAAGTCTTTAAGTTCTACAGGTTCTCATATTCAGATAAAAAGAGGAAGGTTAGTAGACTAACTTTCATGAGATTTCCACTTACACCTCCATGCCCCCAACACAATATTTTGAAACAGTGCCATTCCCCCTCCCAGATGACGATAATGCATTGTATATGCTTAGTCACTGTATGATTAGCTCTGTATGTCTGTAATGCATTAGAATGTGAAGTTTCGATGTTTCAAAATGCATTTTTTTTTTTTTTTTTGCTTGGTCACTACGCTCCCTTGTAAAATAGCACTTGTACATAGAATTTATGGCTTCTCTGCGATACGTATTGGGATATTTGATAAGAAATGTATTGTTGCAGGCAGGCAACATTAGAAAGTACACTTGATTCAATATTCATTTTCTCTTACGCTTTATTCTCCTTATGCTTTTCTCAGCTTCTTACAAGGGTCACTTCGGACCTGTCCACTGTGTCCGTTTCTCACCTGATGGCGAGCTGTACGCCAGCGGCTCTGAAGATGGCACGCTACGACTCTGGCAGACCAATGTTGGCAAGACCTACGGACTCTGGAAGTGGGTCGATGACAGCGAAACGGAAGGGGTGCCTGCATGCAACGTCGCAAACGAAGCTATGTCACCCCCAACAGTCGTCAAAGTCGAGAGCTAACTGGCCGTCTTCATGCTGACTTATTTGTTTTCTTATTTAATGCGATGGGAGCAAGATTTTTCTGCAGGGTGTTAGAGCTAATGTGAATAAATCCCAACGAGAACGTTTTGGACCTTTTGGTCTCGCGACATTTGGCGAATTTTGCCAAAATGCAGCTAAAAGAAATCGGCTGTTCCTATTGTATTTTAGCAAATACTGCTTCATTTGGTGTATTTCATGGAAAGGAACGAGAGGAGTAATTTCGTTATCGCTTCAAGTGTTCGACCTGTAATGCTGGTCGAATAGTGAACTTTTTCCAATAAAACACTACTGGAGCAACAGTATCACAGTAAATTCATGTCACACTAAGCTATCGGAAGCTCACCATGACTTATGGATATAAGATCTGCTTCGGTCAACATCGCATGAAGGTTACAAAAACGGGAACTGGAATCACAGGCTGGATTTTCTGCTTACAGCTTTCAAAGGGCTAAGGGCTTGCTCAAACCTCACCAATAATGATAAACTATATGCATTATATCGATAACGAATCTGATTTTACAACAAGGAAATGTTGGTTCTATTAATCATACATCAGGGACATTGTCTCCATTCCTTCTTCTGCCACTGACGTTACATCAAAGGAGTATTTGGCTCACAGCTATTATCGTTGAGGTCTGTCCTGAAAAGACTAAGCCACGCGATCCCAACAGGACGATAGAATTTTTATGGTGGCTTTTAAGCATAAATCGTTAAGATCGGACCTTCATGTCCGGCAGCAATTTCCAATTCATTTTTCGCATGAACAACATGCACAACAGGAGAGCAATTTGGGAATGATTCACTGTTATAGTGATCGGTGAGATCTGACCCGGCTGGCAAGAAATTAAATACTCGTAATGCAATTTTAAACGATCGTAAAATAAATTACCATATTTTTCTCTCTTTTTTTTTTCTATGGACAGACCTACATGTACACACATGTACTTTTATGAGTGTGTAGAATATAAGCCATACAAAACCTTTTCCAAATGATGAATGTAAACCACTTGTCGTGATGCTTGCTTTTAATGGGAAATACGTTCATTTAGATATTCTTCTACCAATGCTGCAGGAAAAGAAAGTGACACTGTCAAACTTTCAATTTTTTTTCTGTTTTACCAGTATACTGAAAATTGTACACTTTAGATTTTTTTCTGCCATGTGTAAAATTTTGTAAAGAGAGAGTATTTATTTTGGTTTTTTTTTTTTCCTCCCTACAAACAGTAAGACCATTCCATACAACATACATCAAATATGGAATACTTGCTATCGTTTTAGTTATTTCTTTTTTTCCAATATTTTTTTTTCAATTTTGTTTATGGTATTGACACTGGACAAATTAATGCATTGAAACCTTTGTTTTAGTCCATTTCTCTCCCCTCCCCCCCCCCAAAAAAAAAATAATTTTCACCCTCTCTGTCTTTAGAATGAAAATAAAATTATTCATTGCACTAAATAGGTGCAGTGCAACGCAACCTCTTTATAACAAATTTCTTGGGACCATGGAAATTGCCTTGTCATATTGAATCTTCTTTTATCAGTGTCCTCTTACAAAGATTTCTGTTGTACATGTATGTAAATCGATCAAAAGTCCTCCAAACGATCGCAAACTTACATTTGCTTTTGTGCAGTTACGATTGAAGTTGTGATTGATATGGATGAAATGCGATTGGATGAATCGCATTCCTGCATCAGGGTCCATAGCTCAATTACAATGGAATGCAAACATTGGGACCTGCCGTGTTAAATTATCACGTTTACATATTTATATCGGAGAGTCTGTTACATTGGTGATCTTTTTAAAAGAGGTTTCTCTGTTTAACTAGCTTTCGAGCAAGGTGTGGCATACCATGCAGTTTGTCATTTCAAACACTCGTGTTAATCAAAAGTTTCAATACGTTGTCATGTGCTGTTGTCTGTGAGAGATATCGCTACCGTATATGAAATGAATGTGCATTAAAAATTATTCAGTTATATGTTACAAAAAGGGTCATGTTTATGTTCTTTGCTTTAAATAAATTAATTACCGGTTTTTTTTCGCAAAAGTGTAAATAATGTGCACTGGTTTTGAAGTCACCCTTACCCCCCCCGTATGATTTTCCTTCACAACTTTCGTTCCCCACGCCCAGATGTTTACTACAACCATAGACAGAAGAAATACATGAGGGCAAAATAAAATCAATTCAAGTAGTCTTTATATCATAGATTAGTAATTCGCAATATATTCAAACTGCTATACATGTATATGCACATAACAATATAAAAAGCAGATTCCAATATAATACAGAGCAATAAATGAAACAGTTTGGTCAAGTACTCATTTTAAGCATTTCTGAATAAGAAAAAAAATATGTGACAAAAATATGTGACAAATTATCTAAAAATCATGAAGAAGTGACATATTTCACGACGAAATGACAGTGAGGAATTATGTCACAATGAGAGAGCCCGCTAGCAGATCTCGGGCAAAAGCCCGAATTCGGGGCCCTAGCAATTCATTTTCAGGCCATATTTCAGGCTTTTTTGTGTACGTACTAACTAGATCATTGTAAATGACTTAAGCTGCATTTATAATGCGCACACATGCATCCCAGGGGATACTCAAGGTGCCTACATAGCACCACTATTATTCTGGCTTTATCCAAGCTGTACTTGGAAGCATTAAAGGAATTACAGTAGGAACTCGCTATAAAGAGCTCCGATATGAAGAGATTCCTGAATATAACAAGGTAAATTTAGTGGTCCCAGGTCTTTGTTGGTTTTTTACCCTGATAAAATGAGATTCCTTATATAACAAGGTTATTTTCATGGTACCCAGGTCCTCGTTATAGTGAGTTTCCACTGTACATATACTTGCTCTCTCTGGGTTGAGAGTGGCAAATGTAGATTGATGTCTTGCCAAATGTACCCTGTGATCCACAGTCCAGAAATAATTCCACAAGATGAAAACACCACAAACATAACACAATAAGATTGCAATCAATTTCATACAGCGGAAAGTCGCTATAAAGAGCTCTGATATAACAAGATTCCTGATATAACAAGGTTATTTTGCTGGTCCCATTTATGTTCTTTTTTTTTTACCCTGATTTAAGGAGATTCCTGATATAACAAGGTAAATTTCATGGTCCCAAGGTCCTCGTTATAAGGAGTTTCCGCTGTATTAACACAATTTGAATTGCAATCGATATTTCGTACCACAAATCAATGGACGGCGATTAATCACAAACTCACAAACGACTTGCACATGGGTACACTTTTGATTCATACCAAGTTGGTAGCTGCTAAACCATTCTTACTTTTTTTTTTTTTTTTTTGTATTCAAACTACCATAATATCATGAACCCCAGATCCTCTCCTTTTCTGAAAACGTGTGTAAAATCACACAAAATACACTGTATACATGTACCTAAATTTGCCTCTACAGATTCCTCATCTACAGGTATAAGGTTGGCAGTTTTAAGGAAGTGCATTATGCTACATTTTTCATGAAAAAAAAGGGAATTTACCAGTAGCATAAAAAAATTATGGCATAACACCAACACAGAAAGTGAAATTTCCAGTCACACCTCCGAGACAGACCCTGGACCGACAGCAGACCAAACAAAAAACTACAATACCCTTGAGGGTCAAGAGCCGGTTTGTGCGGAGTCGCTTTAGCAGTAAGTGTGACTGAGGTATATCTACACGTATAAAGCCCAGCTATCGGCATCTATGACGAGCCCGGCTCACGGCCACTAGGCATAGCGTCGATTGCGTTAGTACCTGCATTAAGCGAGCCTGTTAAGGCAATTAACCGATAGGCCAGTTGAAGAACAAACGTATTATTTGCACCGTTCATTTTGCTGTCAATCACATTCTAATCTTCATCACTCATGACGAGCAAAAGACCGGACATGTCACTGACGCGGTCCTAAGGTCAGCAAATCATGCCTCATGCAAGCCTCTGTAACAGAATTTTGTTTGTTTCAAGCAAACACACCTATCCCCATCTACTGAAACACTATTCTTTATTTTAGTTCACTGCTCATAGCAAATTGTTCCCCACAGAAATGGTGAAAAGCAGGATTCCCTTCTACAATGTACAAGCACATTCTGCAACACAATATACACTTAAACGTGAAAAAAATATATAATTTATGAACAATACAAAAGCAGAGAATATATTTCTGGCCAATGGTCTATCTTTTGCAACAGCCCACAAAACAAAGAGAAAACACACAATTTTAACATAAATGGTACATGTACATTTACAGTATGTACTTAAAAAGGTTGTTTTTCTTATATACTGTATAAGCTGTTATTTTCGCGAATTTCGCGAATGAAAGATCACCCGCGAATTTAACAACACGCGAAAATATTCTCATATGAACATGCAACATTACGAGAGCACATTTTTACAAGGCGAACAATACAGCGCTGTACTATTAGTAGTACAAACCATGCGTTGTCGCTTCGCGATCCCCTAGCATGCCTAGCTAGCTAGCCCTATAACAATTGCTTGCTCAGATTTTGTTGGCCCCATTACAATTCCCGTGCCCGCGATGTGTAAATGTATTCGCTTTTTCCACTTTCAGATGGGGAATATCAACTCTGTTTAGGTTATTTATCCCTTCATGTCTTTCCCTAGATCTGTTGTGTGGTGGTGAACGCGAATTTAACAGCACGCGAATATGTGGCAGAGGTCGCCATTCGCGAAAATATCTGTACGCGAAAATATCAGCTCATACAGTATACTGAAAAACAAATGTTGCAAACGTTTTTACATATCATGGGCTGCGGAACCAGGGGTGGGGGCTGCAGCCCCCCTTCCTTTTTCTTTTAGTAGACACATGTCATAAATTCCCAAAAAAAGGTTTGAAAATTTCAGTATTCAAGTGAAATCCAATCAGCCCTCCCACTTTCAAAAAACGCTCTGCGGCCCCTTCATGTATGTCAAAATTTTGGCTCATAATCTGGAGAATAAAAAACAAAACAAAAAGCAAACAAAAGAACATTGAGAAACCCTTCAAATATGCTCTCAAAATTAACCATAAAGGGTCTTTAAATAGAGGAGTCCAAAGTGATATATGAATAAAAAGATTCAAGTACATGTACATTGTAATATAATTCTTTCCACAACAAACTTTGAATGTGCATCTACACCTAATTATTATAATGATGTTAAGTTTACCATCACATTTTCTTTCTTCATTTGCCACAGACAAGAACACAACTGTTGACAACACAATTGCAACAAGAAATGCAAAATCATCCTTTAACTAAATTGGATTATCACTTTGCTTTTTGCAATGCGAATTTCCAAAAAGCTATGAATATATTTCATGAACATATCGACCACACATGAATATTTTCTAGTTTCATCAATGACATATAGTTCATTTTTTTCACTACTAAAGTTCTAATTTTTATTTTAATACGGATGTGTACAATACCAGGGTGTCCTGTACCAGTTTGCTCGCTGAATTCAATTTGTACTTAACAAAATAATTTGAAACTCTTGGAGAGTGTCAAAAGTGACTCATCAATTTTATACAGGATGTCATGTGTATTAATATAAAAGGAATTTCAAATGAAAATAGAGTATTATATTCAGACAACACTTACGAAAAAAAATTGCACACAGCTTCTCCACCAAAAAAAAAAATGTGTCAACAAACCAACAAACGATGTTGAAATAAATGACAATAGAGCATAAGAATAACAAAATTCAGTCCGATAAAAGCAAGAAATATATGTAATAAAATTTCAAAAGAAATACAGCAATCAACCATATGTTAATAATCTGTCACTATACATATGCGCACTGTATGTAATAAATTTCTGAAGTTCTCACAATTTACATTTGAAAATACAAAGCCATTGGCCTATAAAGTCTGACGTATTAACACTAAAATTCCAGTCAGTCGGCATTTTCAGGCGAGCACATACCAATTCAAGCTCAAATAATAATAATATTAATAATAAACCATTCTTGTATATCGCGCATCACATAACATAAGCACATGTATGTCTCTATGCGCAAAGTCATCCATATCCTACCAAATAACCATTTTTAGGTGCGCACAAACTTATTCAACCACAATTATGACATTCGTACCCCAACGGGTACCCATTAAACACCTGGAAGGAGAGAAGAAGCAATGGTGCAACTTTAGCTGTTGCATGTACTAACAAATTACATTCACTAACAAAATCTTTGGTATGAACATAACATCACACAATACATGTATACATTATGTTCCCATTGGTGGTATTAGTGATGATAATGATGATGATAATGATGGCGATGATGATGATGATGATGATGATGATGACAGGTGATGATGATGATGAAGATGATGGTGATGATGTCAAAGATAAATATGATGGTGGTGATGATGGTGGTAATGATTATAATGATGATGGTAATGATGATGATGATGATGATGGAAGAGGTGATGATGATAATGGTGCTGTTTAATATAAAAGCAATGGGTGACACAACTACCACTAACCGCTACTACAACTAATGGTAATATTGAAATACTCCAAGATAGTGACACGAGAACTGACTACTCAATCTGGCTTCAAACTAAAGGCTTGTTCACATATGCTGCAGAAACCGCGGCGGATGAGCGTGAAGGGGATATTTACATGTAAATGAACAGCACGTGGGGATGAAAAAAAGTAACGGCAAAGGTCCCACACATTCTCACTTATCGGTGTTTTATAGTATACACAAATGTGAAGTGCAGCACATTTAGAAAACCCTGGCAGTTTACGACGGCATACATATGTAGACAAGGCTTAAAAATATGGTCGTCTCTTTTCATGTTCATGCTCATGCAGGCTGGGCGTTGTGGCGTGTGCCTGTAATCCAGCTAACAGTGGAAGTTATAAACTGATTCAGGGAGAATGCGTCAGGTCTTTCGGATGGTGACGTTAAAGGTCGGTCCTCAGACGTAAATAATCATATCTGATTGATAAACGTCTGTAAAAACTCAATTACACACACACACACAACCGGGTGGTCCCTGTATTAAGCCTATGGGAATGAGAAAATTTGGTAGTCAATGGGTTATAGCATGTAGTTTAGTATCATGAGCACTCTTTGCGTCAAGATGAACACCACATGAACATTGCGGACAGCAGCCTGTACATTTATAGCAAAGCAGAAGAAAGGAATGAACGGAAAGAATGCCTTTGAACGTAAATCATATGCACATTATCATTCTACACTTGTCACCAAATTGTAAACTTCAACCCTGAACCACACATTATACCTAACCGTAACCTAAAATCCAACTGCAACTCTACAGCTACATGTAGCTCTACATGTAAATCTCTGTCTTTACGTCTAGTACAATGAAAATTAAAATACTGATTACGTACATGTACATGTAGCTGCAGTCCGGATTAAAACATCACTGACTATCAACAAATATTCCGTTCCACTTAAATACATGTAAGCAAGCAGTTCACGATTACCATCTTTATTTCAGCTCAGAGCTTTACATACTAATATTGGACGAGATCGCTTCATGAAATAAGTTCTTACAGCCCACACAAATATATTCTTGTCAAGTTATAGGAGACACACATTTTAAGTATGGCTGCCTGAGTTCATCATCTACACATGTATAACATACCAAAGAGACGATAGACGAGAGATAGCTAGAAAATTTTCTCACAGAGAAACAAATTTAAATAACATTCTATCTATGAAATATCTGAAATAATTCATACTGCAGGATCAAAAAGTAATTTCCCTTTGTCAAGTCCACTTAAAAGAGCTTCTATGTTAAACATTTTAAACATTAAAGCGTCGTGTGATGTTACGTTCCCTGCTTCAAATAAAACAGCAAAATTTTGTGACCTGAGTCCAGTGACTGGATTCCTCATCTCAAAGTATGTTAAGTCCGAATACCCAGAGAAATTTGCGAACACGCTCCACGGAGGACTCCACGTCTTGCACCCATCTTTGCTGAGTCGTATCGAGAGTCGCTCGCGGAATTTGGGCGAGGCGGGGTTGGAGAAGAGCACCCAGGTGCCCGAGTCGGTGACATAGGGGCGGGGTGCTGGAAAACCGATCATGCTGGCCTGGGGTTAGGAGAAAATGGAGAGGAAATGATCGATTGATGAGAACCAGGATGATTGAATGTCACTTTGGCGATTTGGTAGTTAACCCCTTCTAAGACGAGTTGAGGAAGGGGGATTCCATAATAACGGACACAAAAACACTATTTCTCTACATTTAAATTCAATCCTAATCGATCGGATATAAGATTCAATTTGATACACCCAAAAGTTTCATGAGAATCAAATAATAGCCATCATAATCATACATGTATCTTGATAGCAGCGGCCATATTTTCCAATTAATCTATTATTATACACAGTAACAGAAGGATGTAAAGAAGTTAATATCCGGTCAGCAATCCAGTCAGAACTAAATCAGCAACAGGTTGTTTGACAGTCGTACAACCGGTGTAACATCAACATTTTGCAGAGGATTGGTCCTTTTTTCTGACAAAAGGCTTACAAAACTCCAAAATCTCGCTCTTACTATTCATACATGTATGAACAACCAAGACCCCAATAAGCATGACTTCATATATATTTCAAATATCAAAATCTATGCCTACTGCAATAATTTCTTTTAAAGTCGTCCAGTCATAGTTAGGCTGAAAGGTGTATGTTGGCCTTCAGACAGAGAGTTCAGGGAAAAATACACTGGCATAGCGACAAGTTTACCTCAGGGAAGCTCTAAAGAGCTCTGGTAAAAAAAACCCACAATGAAATACATAAAAATTCCATTGAGAAAATCACATTTTTATATTTCCTGGCCTGGACCCCGTTTCATAAAACTTGTTATCACTAAACATATTTACAATAATTATTATAAGCTACTGAAATCCTTCAATCTGATTGGCTGATAGCAACATTGTGATAGAAATTGGGCAGTTGTACATGTAATTGATAACATGTTTTATGAAACGGGACCCAAATAAGAAAAGAGCTCCTGGGAACAACAAAGGATTTTTTACACTGTAAAGAGTGGGTCACATTTATCCGATAACGATACAGATAAGATTTAATCAGTAAAGGTACTACACCCTAGAGATGCCCTACTAAAACCTTTTAGCTCCCGAGGATTATGCATATTGTAGTAATTTACTCACTGAACTCGGTCTCAGTAAGCCATCTTGTGGCATAGACTCTCTGCTGTATGCAAAATCTTTCCACAGTAGCGCACCGCTTCAATGCGGATTTCTAGATGGCTTATGTGTGAAGATAGCACACAAAATTTCAGAGCCCAATATCCCCTACAATAATACATTTGCTGTAGTGTTGCACAGGTCAAAGTCCACGGGCGGTTTAGTGACTAAAAAATTAACAGACACGAGCATACTCACACATACACACCAATAGTAGGCTATACCTTTAACTAAAAAACTAATAATCCTTATCTTTATCGGTCAAACGTAACCCAGAATTTATAGTACATGCAGTATCCAAAGATAGTACCTGACATCCGCCAGCCTTTGACGGTATGATGTAGTTTTCTTCGGTCATCTTGTACCCCGGCTCCACCAGTTCCCTGGCTAGTCGTCCCGCCCCAAATGTCTCGCCCCCGTTCTCGCTGAAAGAGACGACCCGCGTCAGATCAGCATGAAGGGTTCTGCCATTCAAGCACACCTGGCCCTTATCTATTTCTACTGCCTGTATATATGGAGAGTATTCAAAGAAAAAATCAACAAGAAGAGGATAAAACTTTATACACGCATCACATGAACGGATTGTGAAAAACTGCAATTGACAAATTGTTCCACTAATTCATTTTACAGCATCTCAGTATCTCCCTTTCTTCCTCCCCTATTCCCCTCTAAAAATCCCTAACTTCCCTTTCTCCTTTTTTTCTCTCCCTTCCTCCCTCATTTGTACATCTCCCTCTTCACTTCGCATGCTCTCTTTCTCACTCTCTTGTCCATCTCTTTCCCCTCTCTCTCTCTCTCTTTCCTGCCCTCTCCCTCATTCCATCGACCCATCTCTCAACCCTCTCTCTCTCTCCTCCCCTCTCCCTCATTCCTTCAACCCATCTCTCCCGCAATAAAACTCACTGTAGCTTCATTGCCATGGATAGGTCTCCAGAAGGGATCCACTCCAAATGGTATCCTGCCCCCAAGAAACCATGTCTCTCCATTATCATCGCTAGCGATAACATTGGCATAGTTGGTAGTGTTGTGAAAATTATCTAGGTAATCTATAAAAAAGAAAGATGAAAAAGCGATTCAAAGTGTAGCAATCACGTAAAAAAAAAAAATTTGTACAGTTAGAATGCATAAAATCAATCTCAGGTTGAAATACACTCTCGATAAATAATACAGCGACTTGTGAGGAGACTAGTCGACGCACCTGTATGCGCTCACATAGAGTAATGGCCCGCGCAGAATTTAACGCGTAGTTGGGTTCCGCGCAAGGGGGTTTTATGTTTTTCTTCACTTGTTTCATACTCCTTTACAGTTAACATGTAGAAGGCCAGGGGAGTGTTTCATCCAAGCATTTTGTCAGTGATTTTTACTGACAAATTTGCTCTCGGCCAAACAGATGCAAAGATTTCAGTAGCTTATAACAGTTGTCTGTAAAAATCACTGACAAAACGCTTAATGAAAAGCTCCCCTGGCCTGCTACAGGTTAACTGTAAAGGAGTATGAAGAAAGGGAGGAAAAACATAAAACCCCCTCGCGCGTAACCCAACTACGAGCTCAATTCCGCACGGGCCCTTATTCAATGTGATTGCGTACAGGTGCGTCGACTAGTCTCCTCACAAGTCGCTGTATTATTTATCGAGAGTGTATTTCAACTTGCAGCATACATATATCTTCATAGAATCAACATTTGAAGCTCATATTTTGAATATCGATATAGTACCTCTAACATACTCAGAAAACTACTTTGGGGTGATTTGTACACTTTAACTGTTTATCAAAGAGGATCCCCTGACACAGAATTATCAACCAAACAAACATACATTCTGTTAATGGGAATAAAACTGAAGCACAGATTCCAGACTGGTGTGGATTGGTTTGCAGTAGAACAGTTACATGTATTTATTTTCTCTACAATGATTGTGTGTAACATGCGAGTCCTCACCACAGAAATATAAAAGACAAGAGCAGAGAGCTATTTTCATGTAGATCTAAAAAGATCCAGAAAAGCTCTGATAATAAAATATTGAAAATGTTTTCATTTGAATTTTCTTACACTCAGTTTGCAACAAGTTCAAACCCAACTTACGTAACAACGGTCCAATCTCATCTTTCACAAAATAATTTCCAGCCACTATTAGCCTTCCAGATTTCAGCTGAATACCATGACCAGGTCCTAAAGAGAAAGAAAATTAAATCATGTATTTCAACCAGTTATTCCTACTCCTCTCCTCTCTTTTTCACTTTCTCTCTCTTTCTCTCTCTCTCTCCCTTCCTCTTTATGCTCTCCTTATTCACCTGTTTATGATTTTCAATTTATGCATGTTTCTCTCCACAAACCTTGATTATCAACTATTTAATTCACCTGCTAGGCATAGTGGCATGTCCACTGATGGAATCATGGACGGAATCCACTTTGCATGCATCACATGTACATGTAGTTGTTGTAAATCAGGCAAGCTTTTTATTGGTTAAGAACAACTTTTGTTCAAGAAGCATGCATGAAATTATTAAACAGGTCTATTCTCAATACTTCAGTGAGCTATGGCTAGGTTTGCCTCTACATCATCCAAATAAAAAAGTCTTTACATCGCTGTTAGCCTGTCCCTCATTCTCTCTTATCCCCCGCCCCTTTCTCTCTCTTCTTCTTCTTCTCTCTGTCTCTTCTTCTCTCTCTCTCTGTCACTTTCTCTCTCTTTATCTCTATATACCTCTGAGGCTCTGACACTCTCTCTCTTCTTCTTCTTCTCTCTCTATCTCTCCCTCTCTCACGTTCTCTTTATCTCTTTATGCCTCTGACACTCTCTCTCTCTTCTCTCTCTGTCCCTCCCTCTCTTCATCCCATAATCCATAATAAAAGCACAGTACAGCACAATACAGCACAATCTGTTTCTGTTCATCCCCTTCCTGCATCTCTCTCTCTCTCTCTGCCTCGCTTCTTTCTCTCTTCTTCTTCTCTCTCTCTCTTTTTCTCTCCCTCTCCCTCTCTCTCTCCCTCCCTTATGTTCTCTCTTTATCTCTATATACCTCTGACACACTCTCTATGTATCTCTCTCCCCACTCTAGATATGTCTCTCTCTCTCTCTGTCCCTCTCTTAATCCCATAATCCATAATAAAAGCACAGTACAGCTCCATCTGTCTCTGTCCATCCCCCTTCCTGCATCTCTCTCTCTCTCTCTCTGCCTTGCTTCTTTCCCCTTCTCCCTCTTTGCCTTAGTTTCTGTTTCCTACTATCTTTCTCTCCCGCCCCCCCCCTCCCATCCACCTCTCTACTTCTACTTACCAGGAGCATATAGAGCAGGAGGTGGTCTCATTTGTCCCAACGTAGAAGCAGTGATATCTTTAGCTATGGTCCACGTCTCTCCATTGTCGAAACTCTGCAGAAGCAAACAGAATCGATAATTAATCAATTATTTTGCAATAACAGAATCTGTCCAGCATTCGGTTGTGTTGTCAACTTTCGGCCTTTTCGCTTTACGGTACATTTCTATCTATGCACGATCGCCAACTTACTTCACCTACAAGAAGTATTCATCACGGTTTGCCGATATATTTTTATCATTTCATCTTTTCTGAGAACTAAGATTTTTAGAAGACGACTGTTCCACAACTTCGTAAGTTCTTAACACAGCGAGGCGTAATATCCAACTGTAAATGAAGAGCGGAGCTTGTCAGTTTTTCATCGAAACTGCGGAGCTATATGTGCGTAGGACATGATACAGTCCTATACTCTTATTTTCCTCTGACATAACCAAAATAACACTCTTGTATGATTTAAATCAACATTTAAAGTCACTTCTCAAAAGCATTTGAGACCTGTTCTTGACTAAGAGACATCAGCTGATCAAAAGAAAAATTCATAACCTACGCTTGCACAGGAAGTAGGCGTCACAACAAAAGCAACATAGCGCCGCCATCGGCGAAAGTCTTTGTTGATCACTCGAATTTGGTACTTCGTTACTTACCCTAGTAACCATGATGTATTGGTTGTAGACGCCTTCCCGGACTAGCTTCCATTGGCTAACCCAGGCAGGAATCAGGTGATAGACCAATAGAATCACATCGAGGACCTTGTCTACGATGGGAACAGGGTTCATGGCCCTGTCATGGGGAAGTAGAAAGGGAAATGATTGAAAGGAAACTGAGGAATCTAGAGGTCATCATGCTGAAGGATAAGTGGGACCATCACAAAGGTTATAATGCAAGCGTCTTTGCAAAATATTAATGTACATGTACATGTACATACATACATGTACATACAAGCTGGCATGAAATTGATTTGAATAGATGCAGAAATATCATAGGCAAAGGTCAGATAAATTTTTAAACAATTTGCATACATGTATCTCACTGTAATTATTATCATCATTATCATAAACTTTATTATTATTATTTAATATTATTGATTTACATGTAGGCTTGCACTCTGGGCAATTAATTCTTATGTTGCTTGTATTATGTTTAGATGTAACCACTTGTAATTCTCCCCATTCGACCTTCTAAGTTTTTCTCTTCCCTCTTCTTAGCATGATATGGATGCTACTGATAATGATCCTCATACATTGTATTATCATTCATCATTATCATCATCATCATCATCATCATCTGTTATTCTCACTATTCCAAATGTACATGTACATGTAGTTTAAACAGTGCTTGGACACAACCACTTGTAATTCTCCCTATTCAACCTTCCAATCTTTTCTTTTCGCTCTTCTTAGCATGATATGGATGCTACTGATAATCATCATGATGATGATCATCATCATCATCTGTTCTTCTCAGTATTCCAAATTTACATGCAGTTTAAACAGTCCATTCTTACCTGTAACCATGCTTGGACGCAACCACTTGTAACTCTCCCCATTCAACCTTCCAATCTTTTCTTTTCCCTCTCCTTAGCACGATGTGGATGTTACCAATATCGTGGCTTGTGTCTTTCCGAGCCTCACAGAACGCTAGGAACATGTCCTTGTGGTGCACTATAGCAGGTATTCTAAATGAAAAAGAAATTAATAGTCATTTCAGCATTCATGTTATATTCCTTGTCACAAAATGACTAGCAAAATAGAGTGAAACGTGCTTTAGTGACCGCATGTACATTGTATAAAAAAGAACACCTGTCTAGAACGATCCAATTTTCAGTTTCAGACAAATTCCACCTCTCATTGATAATGTACTACATGTACATGTATTAGGAACCTGGGGGGTGTTCCACAAACAGTTAAGTTTGACTAACAGTCGCACTTAAATTCCTACATGTAGTTGTGTGCGATATTTGACACATCACCGCAATGGTCAGATCATGCTCAGAGGAGGCGCGCTATTGGATAATCTACCAATGAGATAACGCATTTATTACCGTATGCACATTGGCACTTATGACTTTAAGTCAAACTTAGCTCTTTGTGAAACACCCCCTGTAAATAAACACCATCTGCCTGAAAAGACTGGTCACTTTTTCTAGTCTCCCTTGAGTGTGTTTACTACATGTATGAATATTAAGCCACAGCAGTAAGTGTCTTCTTTTAGTGACATTTTATGCACGATATCTTGATCCATAGTGGTAATTACATGAGCAGCAAGAGCAGAAAGAGCAGAAATCATTGAAAATTTTGAGTCTGTTTTCTCTAAATTGGCAATGGGTGTATTAAAGATATAATCACTATTTTTATGTGAAAACACAGGCCATTTTGGGGTTATACAGTCATGTATTTGCCACTTTCATTCACACTGGTTCATTCACAAACATTTTATTTTTATTTTTCCAACTATGTAAGTGCCAAATAAGAATAATTGTTGCCAATTTGAGGAGGGGAAACTGATGAATTTGACCGTAGGAAAGCAGTACAGCTTTGGGTTAAAGGGGCCGTCTTTATATTTTGTAAATACCGCAGTCACACTGACAAGACTGAAACAAAACTGAAAATACAGTGTACAGCGAAACAAAAACTGACAATAGACCGAAACAAAACTGACAATAGACCGAAACAAAACTGACAATAGACCGAAACAAAACTGACAATAGACCGAAACAAAAGCGACAAAAGAACGATCAAAGGATTACATTAACCTGAATGGCTATAAAGAGTTGGGTAATTCCATAAATAAGGGAGCCAATTTGTGACATTTTTGGTGTCCCTTTTACATATGAAACCCACATGTTTTTATGGCTCATAATGAAAACACTAATAGTGGAGTGAGATTGTAAAGTGATCTCCAAGCATAATGTTGCATTGTCATGCTTAGAATCACCTTACAATCGTACTGCACTATTTGAGTCTTTACTCAGAGCCACACAAACATGTGGGTTTCATATGTAAAAGGACACCAAAAATGTCACAAATTGGCTCCCATATTTATGGAATTACCCAGTTTCACAGTTTCAGTTGGGTTGGGGTAGGTCTGACAGTGTGATAAGGCAAGTGGAGTGGAGAATGAGTACTGAAAGTGTGGAATTACAAAAGCATCAAATGACCGGGGCAATAACAAGGTGCTTTGATTATTGTTACAGGAAAAGCTGTACATGTACATGATATTTAAAGAACTATTATTAGCACTGTTCCCTTCTATTTATAGAAAATACAATATATTTTGTCAAACCTGTCTAGAAATTTCTTACGTCTACATGTGTACATGTACTGTAGTATATCAGCCATGTCTTGCTGATGTCCTTCAATGGCTTGTAATATACAGGTAGACAGGTTTGACAAATATGAATTGTGCCTTGTAGACTATAATTTTGTTCTCGTAAGTCAAATTGTAAGAAAGGTTAGCGAAAAATGGAAATAAGAGGATAATGAACAAATTGATGGACATTTCTTATCATATGATAAGCCATAAAATTCTTCTTTTCATAAGCTGCAAAGCATGTACATGTACATGTATGTAATAATCAATTAATCATTCTGTTTTAATATTTGCAGCTTCCAAAAATCTGACAGATGCAGAATTGCAGAGTAAATAAAGATTAAATGTCAACAATTTTAATTAATGGGCAATTCCACGGTAACGGAAGGACAGTCAGACAAAAAGTGTACTGTATCTGAATGTCCTTCTGATACCGTGGAATTGCCCATATGTCATACACTGCATGCTGTATGTCAAGCATAGAACAAATTTAGACTTCTTGCAAAAACAGTACAGGGAAAAGTTTAATGAAGCCTTTTAAAAAGCAATGTTCAGAAAGTTCTTTGACGATTTATGAACTTTTCAAGCACAATCATGTGTTTACATCACTGAGAAATTGTAGTTATCATACATCATACATGTAGTTTATTCGAATGTTATCTAATACATGTACAATTTTAGTAAAAAGGAAGAATTACAGCTGCAGCAAAACAATATAAACATTTCTTTGAACATTGGTAGTGTGTGAATTTGTGTTAACAAGTGATTTTCAATATTTAGAATGTACATTTGTACCTTTAACTGTGTGGACAACAACGCCCTTCACTGGGTGATCTTCAGTACACCAGTCATTAATCCTTCATTTCAAGTGGTCCACATACCAGATGGCCAGATTACATTACTTACAGCTGTAATGTATACATACATGTACAAGTATGATATATGCACACTTTCAAAGGGGAATGGTGTGTATTTTTCATGATGGAAAAGAAATTCTCCCATAATGAAATGAACTTAGATGCTGAATATTCAAGACTAACAAAAAATTACATCTCCCCAATAATTTTGATAGACCGGGGGACATAGACATTTTGACAAGTTGTTTTTAAAGATGAAGTTGACTTCAGGGCCCGTTGCATAAAACTTACCATTAATGGTAACTCTGCTATCAATGATGGTAAGTAACATCACTCAACAGCCAATCAAAATCAAGTTTTCCATGGGAGTTACCATGGGAGTTACCATCGATGGCAATGTTGCCGTTAATGGTAAGTTTTATTAAATGCAACGGGGACCTGGGCGTGAAATTACATTGTGAAAGAAACTCTCTCAAAGCAATAGACCTGTTTACTTTAAGTTATTCAAATTTATGGACGTTTCTTTCCTGGGGACCTAGGTAGTCATCATCATCATCATCATCAATCCAGTTTTGATCCGGGTATATTCCCCGTTGACGGGGGTGGCCGGATTTACCTCACTTTGTAGCAATCTTTCTCACACCCGCCCTCCATCTCCCACGATTCATGGCATTCTCCCTCCTCAAACCAACTCCACTACACTCCTCCTCAACCTGTTTTCTCCATGTTTTCCTCGGTCGTCCTCGCTTCCTCGGGCCCTTCACTTCAAACTCCAGAGCTTTTCTCAAAATGTGCCCATCCTCCCTTCTCAGCACATGCCCATACCATCTCACTCCATTTGCTTTTGCCATCTGAGCCACTGATTCGTCCAGTCCTAACATCTCCAACAGGTCCTTGCTCCTTTTTCTATCCATTAGTTTCACTCCACACATTGCTCTCACCATTGCTCTCTCAGTCCTCGTCAAGATCGCCAGCTCATTCTCACCTAAACACCATGTCTCACTCCCATATCATCACTGGTCTTACACAGCTGCGATAGACCATTCCCTTCACCTTCAACGAGAACCTTTTTGAGTTCAAAAGCTCTCCACATTCCCTGAACGTGATCCAACCAAATCTTGTTCTTGCTGTGACAGCTGCCTCGCAACCACCACCTGCGTTCACTCTATCCCCCAGATAACAAAAGCTACTCACTGTTTCGACCTCATCACACAACTTCTCCATACATGTAGGTTCCACGCACCCTCCAGCACACTTCCTACATTTACTACACATAAAATCTCTCCCTAGCCTTGGGTCACCCTCCTTTAACCCTAATAGAGCCGGGTTATTTAGACCCATCTCACAGCCGGGGGGGGGGGTGGGGGGCTGATTCCGCCCCCCCTAAGATCTCGGCCGTCCACCGCGCATTTGCAACGAAAATCGGCACACACGTCGCCGACCACTTAATCTACAAAACTGTATAGTCAATTTCTCCGAAAAATGTCTCAACTAATTAATTATGCTAATTTATGCATAAAATTAATGGTTTGCTCTAATTAATTAAATAAAGCCCCAAAACTGCTAATTTTTTGTATAGAGACAATTTGTCAGATTCTGATCAAATAAACCAAAAAAAAAATTCGGTAAAATCCTTTTTTTCTTATGTATTTTATTGTTTTTTTAATTTCTTATGTATTTCTTTGTTGTTTTTTTTTCGATGGAATTCGTCGGCGACACTATTTTAATCATAAACAACATAAAATTAATTGTTTTTAAACAGTTAAAGTAAAAATAATGAAACATTTATGAATTTTGGCTGGAAACACAATTTGCATTGGATTTGTACACGAAATCACGTTTTTGAGCAATTTTGGGTCTGACATGCACTTACGAAATGTTGCGTAACTCCGGAACCGCACACGCGGACATCACAAATTTGGTCTCAAAAGTTGCGCAAGACTTGAAAGAAAAAAGTAGTGAAGCGGCGTGGTGACTGCTTTTCGCGATGCGAACATATTACGCGAAACGTCGAGGGGGGGCGGAATCCGCCCCCCCCCCCCCGGGCCTATTAGGGTTAATACTTTGGCACACCTTCCATGGATCCATTTCCTACATTTTAATAGTAACATGGTATTCCATTAACCTGTTATTCATGAATGAACTACAATACTTGGAATCTAGTTTGCATACAAATTACTTGTTACCATGTCTGACAAGCCTCCAGGTTGTCAAAAACAACCTTTGTTTCAAAAGTATGCATAAAATTTGAATATATTAGTAAACAGGTCTATTGGGAAAGGTTGATCATATCACTATGAACATGGCGAACAAAGAAGTGGACAAAATATACAGCTCCTCGTTGTACCTTCCACACTTGCTCTGGTAGACAAAAGAACATCCCTTCATTGCTATTATGTAAATATACATGTGTATGTAGAACAGGGGAGCGTTTCATCAAGTGTTTTGTCAGTGATTTTTACCGACAACTGTTATAAGCTACTGAAATCCTTGCATCTGACTGGCTGAGAGCAAATTTGTCAGTAAAATTCACTGACAAAACACTTGATGAAATGCTCCCCAGGTTTCACAAGCACATTCACCTGCTCTACTTATTTTACATAATAGCAATGAAGGGATGTTCTTTTGTCTACCGGAACAATTGTAGAGGGTACAACGAGGAGCTGTGTATTTGTCTGCTTTCTTTGTCATCATGTTCATAGTGTATCTACATAATAATTTGTGTATACTGTGAGGTTTTGGCAACATGATAAGAAATTGACTCATTCCTGCACACAGAAATAAGTCGTGACTATATTGCACACAGAAATAAGTCGTGACTATATTGTACACACAAATGTTCAGCCAGAACATTTCAGTTGTTTCTTGTCATATCTTTTATGTGAGGGAATTTGATGAGCAATCCTTTTTACGGGACATATCTACTAATCTTCCAAACTAACATAATAAGAATGAGAAAGCTCACAAATTATTTTTTACCTTCCCCAGCACTCAACCTTCCCTTTCATCAACACAGGCTACTTACAATACATGTTTGAACAGGCATTGCCAGCTCATTTTTGTGTGCTGTCACATTAGGGACGCTACAGCTACCAGTATTTGCAAAAATAAAACCCTCGCGAAAATAATGGCTTACATGCTTACATTACAGTAATATGTAAAACAAATAGAGTGAATCTGATTGACGAGTTGATTGATACATTGTTTTCTTGGTCTAATTAACTCATTTCATTTCCTGCTTTATACATGTAAATATTAAATTACATGTACATGTAATTTTAAACTATTTGATCGTGAAGTGCTATTACTAGATAGGCATGGCAGGGCAGCATTTCACGAATGATGACTTTGGATGATCAGATCATTTAGTAGATTACTCAGAAATGTTAACGGCGGAGAGTACCACTATTGTGTACCTTTTCTTTTTTTTCTTTTTTTTTAATTGTAGTTACACATATGTATATGTTTACCTTATCTCATTTTGTTTTATGTGTGCACCAGCCAATGTGGAGAGCCTCTCGACAGAATTGTTTTAATTCTTTTAGGTAATCCCCAGGCTTTGGCTGGTGCTAAATCATGTAAATCTTTATACTGTGATTCTGTTCTGTTATCTTTGTGAAATTTTCTACGTACATATATTTATTATTATCTTGCCTGGAAATTAAATAAATAAATAAAAATAAATAAAATACAAGGTTAGTAATCTTCTATTCCTGAAGTTAAACCCAACACTTGGTCTAAAGTCAGTTTAACAAAAGGAATGACTTCAGTCGGACTTCCTTATTTGTTAAAACTCGACTTCAGAAAGGACACTGATGCTAGGTCTCGACTCTAGACTTTTCACAAAAGGAAAACTTAGACCTCAGTCTAACTTCCTTTGGTAACACTCAACTTTAGAAGGATGTCGAGTGGGCCTAAGAGTGTAGTCCCGTATGTTTGCATATAATGTTGGTGCTTATTTTCCTCAGGTTTTGTACTGCATGTACTTGTATGTGGTATATTTTGCTGGTTATATTTGTGAACTTACATGTATTCAGCATATCTCTTGGCAAATGGCCATTATCACTGTAAATTTATGACATTTGATGAAACAGATCAACTTACCTTGATGTGTTATATATTCCCATCCCAGACTTGAATACAACTATATCAGAGAAAAAAGAAAGAAAAAAACACATCTTAAAAAAATTAAAAAATACATTTACATCATGTATAAATTAAAAATTTGTTAAAATCAAAAATACATTATTAAAAAGAAAGAAAAAATGTTACATTGTTGGATACGAACATGTTTAACACAGAATGAGTTATGCATATATATATACTTTTTAAATTCCTCTTGCATTTTTTTTTCAAGAAAGATAGGTACATACAATTTTACTGACATCACATCATAAACATTCTTTTTAAAAAAAAATCTTTACATTTTTTTTTTCCATTCAGAATTCAAAGTGTTTTTCCTGAATTAACTCTAAAAAGGCAAAAAGCCAAATTTGGTGTCAAAGTGTTAAAACAGAGTCTGATAAGCTAGTGCAACTAAACTACATGTATCTTCAAGTACTGGAAACCAAATACACATTTTGTTGACCCTTGCATTTCCTATAATACTTTGTATGTGTACATTGTATGTACTTGAAATATCTTCACAACATTGTGCTAAATTAGCAAAACAAACCTTTTAAATCATTTTTGCACATATTTCCTGCAGTACTTGACATTCACAATACAGGGCAGCATTGCTGATTAACTTTTTGAAATAATACAACAAATCTGTATTTAAAGATTGATGAATGTGAACAATTTTTTTCACATCAAATTGAGTTCATGATCCTTTGCTTTCTATAGTCTGTGCAAATTAATTTTTTCCAATTATTTTCACAGATATTTTAGCAAAAAGACCCCTTTCTATCGCAGTCTGCAAACAAAACAAGGGGAACGCCGTGCGTTGTCTCGCCTGTATTTTGCAGTTTACTTTAATATGGTTTGAGGTGAAAAAGATAAAAAAATAAGGATTGATACAAGAAAGTGATGTCAATGTGAATACATTTTACAGTGTCATGAAAACTATTGTTACAGTATGTAAAAAAAGTGAGTACACCCCTAACATTTTGACAGTCATTTTATTCTATCTTCTCAAGGGACAAAGCTAGAGAGGTGAAACTTTGACATCATTAGTCTACAACGTATGTGATGGCATATAATCACTGTACTGTGAAAACAACTCAGTGAATACTTCATTGTTTCGGAAAGGGTGGCCAAAAAAGTCAGTACACCCTTTGGAGATTTTGTTATGAACTTGTCCTAAGTGTCAGTATTTGGTGTGGGCTCCATTGTTTTCACATACTGCCTTAATTCTTTGTGGCATAGAGTCTACCAGACGTGCACAGACAGTTGCAGGGATGTTTTTCCATTCCTCCTGGACAACATCACGGAGCTGCCGTATGTTGGAAACCTGGCGCAGCTCCACCTTCTGCTTGAGGATGCCCCACAGATGCTCAATTGGGTTGAGATCTGGGGACATCTTTGGCCACTTCATCACCTTGACCTTGAGCTTCTGGAGGAAGGCTGTAGTCATCTTACTGGTATGTTTGGGGTCATTGTCGTGCTGGAAAATAGCCTGGCGACCCAGTTTCTTGAGAGAAGGCATCATATTTTTCTTTAGAATGTCACAGTACATTGTAGAATCCATGATTCCCTCGATGAACCGTAGTTCACCAGGTCCAGATGCACTCATGCAACCCCACACCATGACACTGCCACCACCATGCTTGACCGTAGGTAGTACACACTTAGCCTTATACTCCTCACCAGGACGCCGCCAGACATGTTGAACACCATCGGAGCCAAACAAGTTGATCTTTGTCTCGTCAGACCATAGAACATGGTTCCAGTAGGTTCCAGTTTTTGTTTTGTTGGTTTCTGCGAACTGCTTGCGGGCTCTCTTGTGTGCTGCCTTAAGAAGGGGTTTCTTTCTTGGACAACGTCCATGCATACCAACTTGGTGCAGGCTGTTCCGGATCGTCTGGGCAGTAACACATGGTCCTCCACCTGAAGCAACCTCTTCAGCAATGCTGCCAGCACTTCTATGTGGGTCTGCAGAAGACAGCCTCTGGACATGACGACGATCACGTGAACTCAACTTGGCTGGACGACCCTGACGAGGCCTGTTCTGGGTGGATCCCGTCGTAGAAAATCGCTGGACAACCCTAGCCACGGTGCTAGGACTCACTTTCAGGGTCTTGCTGATTTTGTTATAACCAAGGCCATCTTTGTGGAGAGCAACTATTCTCTTCCTCAGGTCTGTGGAGAGTTCTTTGCCATGAGGAGCCATGTTGGCCAGCCAATGACCAGTATGGGTATGAGCACTGGGGTTGTGGGTTTTGTCAATCACCTTGCATCACAAAGGGTGTACTGACTTGTTTGGCCACCCTTTCAGAAACAATGAAGTATTCACTGAGTTGTTTTCACAGTACAGTGATTATATGCCATCACATACGTTGTAGACTAACTACTCTGCATGATGTCAAAGTTTCACCTCTCTAGCTTTGTCCCTTTAGAAGATAGAATAAAATGACTGTCAAAATGTTAGGGGTGTACTCACTTTTTTTACATACTGTATATAAGTAAAATTAAGGTTATCCTATATTGCAGGAGGATGAAATAATTGTGATTTAGCATTATAAATGGACAGTTATTGCATGGTGATATAATTATCATAGAATGGGGTAGTGGATAATGAAAATTTCAAAAATACCCCTTTATCCACAGAATTTTGAACATTCATGCAGACACATTTTAATGGAAAGTAAACAATTTGGTGATTTTATGGATCTAGTGACGATGAACAATATCCTACCTTCTGGTTCTGTCTCTTGCGGCGTCATCGTCGCAAACATATTCTTCGGCTGGACAATGTCCTCTTTGATCACAACGTCCAAGGGGCCCTGCATCTGGCGGACCACGAGCACCACCAACATGACGCTGCCAATGATGACCAGGAGTTGGGTGCTGATGCAGGCCCGCACGTCCCGCAGAACGGCCTTCCGTATTCCCACCAACATGGCTCGAAGCAAAACCCTCAGAAACCGCATGGGATCGGACAGCTTGCCTCAAAAACCACTATGTCTACTGTAACAAAGAAACCCAACAAAAACAAACAAATCGATAATAACAATTTACAAAACGAAATAGTCCTTGGCACTGATGAAGGATACAGGCCAGCAAGTCCTACAGAATAGATTCCATGGCCCATATTCTCGAACAGTGCCTAACTTTACCCTGCCTACAGTGTATATAGATTGAGGTCACAGAATTCTGGAATTGGTGACATTTGGCCCAAATGTCACCAACTTGGAATCCTACAAAATCAACATATGACTCCATCTATCTCTGTAACTAAATGCAAATTTATACAAAAATGTCCTGAAAAAATGATTTCTGGGGAGCGTTTCATCAAGCTTTTGTCAGTGATTTTGACTAACCTAACAAATTTGCTCTCAGCCAATCAGATGCAAGGATTTCAGTAACAGTTGTCGGTAAAAATCACTGACAAAACACTTGATTAAACGCTCCCCTGATGCTTAACCTTGTCAGGAAATAATTTTGTTTCTTTATTTGGTTACAGTACATAAATACACTGTATAGTAATACGGAACTTAGGGGTTGACGAATGGCCTTCCATGTACATTAAATCAACCCTGTATGAAAGAACCTTAGGGCTCAATCACACAGGACACAGGAAACCACTGTGTTTTAAAACAGAACTTTCTTTTTCAACATGTACGGTAAATTAAAAATAAATGGCAGCATATTAGTGGTTTTTGCTCCATGGTTGCTGTTACCCAGTAAATTGCACACACAGTTCATAGCAAGACATTTCAAATTACATGTACTTACCAGGTGGCCATTTTCTACACTGGGTTGAGAGAGATAAGTGTTTGAAATTGCCTTTACAAAGTCAAAAGAACAGCACTGTAATATTTATTGTAGGTATCAGCCAAAGATTTGATCTTTCATGAAGAACTTTTTTTATTAATAGGATATCAGGAGACACAGCGTGTGAAATGTCACACTTGAACGATATGCAACTCTGCTGCTATAAAGCTTCACAGATCTATTCCACTTTTCACAGGTATCAGAGCAGGGAGCCAAAGTCCACCACGGTATTGCATAGAAGAGACACAGAGCAAACACAGCCTGCTTTCTCCTGCACTGGGAAAAGGGCTGTTTCTAACTGACTGGTTGAATCAGGGATATAAATAGTCAGTGGCATACATTTGTGGGGTAACCTCGCTAGTCATAAGGACCGCTATCCATAATGCGTGACTAAATGAATAGCGGTTTTATGAATAGCGGTCCTCCTTAATAGCGAGCATATCATAGACAAATTACCTCACTATAAGGACCACTATTCATAACTATTCATAAGGACCGCTATTCATAACGCATATTATTAAATGAATAGCTGTCCTTATGAATAGCGAGCGGACCCCACATTTGTAGGTGGGGGGGGGGGAACGGGGGAGGGGCATGCTTACAGCCCCAAAGACAAAAATCAAACAACAATAATCAACAAGAAAAAAAACAAAGGAAGAAAGAGAGAAAGAAAGATAAAGGAGAAAAGAAACTTGAAACTACATGTAGGTTACCCTGGGTAATAAAAACAAATAAAATAAAATAAATAAAATAAAATAAAATAAAATAAAGAAGATATCCTCATCTTTCTTCATGGCTTTGTTTTCTCACATCTCATACACCTACATGTACATACATGTATAGTATAAGTTAAATGCTTCCCCCCCCCCCCCCCCATGACCTCAGTGCCCCCTCAGTGGGTGGACGCATGCTACACCAAGTGCTGCTAATAGCACAGTTGAACAAGTCATACTGTATCATAAAGGTGTTATAACACTGAAACTGAAAGACGATCATAAAACATTTTGACATTGGTACATACTTGAGATCTTTATCGAGTACATTGCAAGCAGAATACAGTATCTAACATGCAGATTTGTCTACATGTCCATGTACACGTACCCACCCCCATAAAATCATAAAATACCCCACAAAATCAATCATAATTTTTGCATAAATTGTTGTTAAGTCATTGGTCAGAATGTGGGGCCCTTTTCACACTAGAGTCATGCTTGTAGGACTGTTCACACTAGAGTTATGCCTGTGGGACTGTTCATCTATTAGCCTGCTCAGACTAGGAAATTACTGTTTACAAAGGCGTATATCAAGAAATGTTGTATTATCATACACACTATAAAAAAGTTGTATAAAGAAACATTATGGTATTTAAACAAACTAGTTATGGAGAGGTCAGCTCGCACCCTTTGTGTACAGTATCAGGTTACACGTACACCAGTACATGTACGTCATGAGCAGTATACAAAATTTATTGGTCATATCAGTGCACACATTCGATAAGCCGCACCCAGAATACGGTTGTCATATGATACAACGGTCAGACTGCAAGAGAATGCTGATTCTTTATTGAGTTTTCATGCAAAATTATGCACAAAATTTTTGTTGTTCACTATATTTTGTTATATGGCCATTTTTACGATCAGTGGTGTAACTTTTGTACTCGAGGGTCAAAATTTCAAACAAGATATTTTTTCCTTATTTCATTTGATTCCTGTTTGAAATTGTTGAAATTGTTGAAAAAATAACATTTCAGACCTTAAAGATGAAGGGTTATTGGTGTAATTTAACAAAAACCCTGGCACCTGAAGTAAATTCAAGCAAAATTTTTGTTTCATGAATTGCACCATATTGATAAAATTTTGTCGTCAAACTTTCTCATGCAAAGTTGTTATGGTGAATAACAATATATAATTTATGAATCAAAATGATTTGGGGTTGAATATCAAATGAATTTAAAAATAATTTGATGGGATTCAATTCAATTCAATTCAATTTATTTCACATCTCATTAAAAACTTCATACAAACAATAACATAAATACATGATTTATGTAAAAATCAACAATGAAAATACTTAAATGTACATGTGACTGTCATGTGGCGGATGTGAGGAACAGACAGAAAGCCCTTGGCCTATCGAGGTCTGTCCCCCTATTACCACACGACAAATACAAAACTTAGTAAAATACAAGACAATGAGAAAACAACACACGGGAAACACATAGAAGAAAAAAAAAAAAAAAAAAAAAAAAAGTGGTGGACTTAGGCAGGAGGAGAGATATTGGCTTTAATTGTGGTGTTTGGTATAAGCATAAAATAAAGAAAGTGTGCGTGAAAACATATGGTGAATAGAGTTCATGTATCTAAAAGAACTTTTCTAAATTTCCTTTTAAATATTTTGAGTGACACGGAGTCTTTTAGGTTCTGTGATATCCCGTTCCAGATATGGGGCCCTTGATAACATATGCTAGCTCTCGAAGTTTCGTATTTAAGGAGTGGAATATATAAGTCTTTTGAATTTCTGCAATTATATTTATTTATATTGTAATTGTATCGAAAATATTCATTCATTGAAAGGGGAAGTAGTTTATTAATCATTGAATATATAAAGACTGCAATCTGGAATTTATATAGGTCATTTAATGGAAGAATATTTAATTTTTTAAATAATGGTTCGGTATGGTCATAAAAATTTGAGTTTGTTATGATACGAACAGCTCGTTTTTGGAGTAGGAATAATCTTTCAAATAGATATCTGTGGCAGTGCCCCCATACAGTTATACCATAGGTAAGATGAGAGAAGATCATTGAGTAATATAGATTAACAAGAATTCTTAATGGATTGACTAATTTTCAGTAAAAATCCAAACTGACATGTTATTTTTTAGGATTTTTACTATTTCCCAGAAGACAGGCCAGGTCAAACTCTTACCACAAGAACTCTTCAAGAAGGGCTACCTTCCTATGTAGGTTAAACGAAATTCCAATCATTTCTTAAGAACTCCAGATTTTTCACACATGCATGTTTCGGAGGTGACAGTTAATATATTCAGATGTTTCGGAGGTGACAACAATGTTAACACTCACTTCTGTTGTAAATAAGTGACAATAAGACAAAACATCTTCATTTTTATCAATTCAAGAACAAAGAAATTAACTCCATTTCAAGTAGAAAAATCACACAGAACCAGTATTTTTGACACTTTGATAATTTGCATGAGTAGTTTGCCTATCTTTTGGGTGAAGGACATGAGCTAAATATTGTCATCTGAAGAAACATGCCCACTCCACATTCTAACTTAAATTAAGATGAGGGTGTAAGATCATTTTAATCATGTTTCTTTGCTCTCGGTACATTTCATCCCACAGCACCAAGAAAGAATTGCTTTGTTTCGGAGGTGACATACAATTGTTAACATGGTGTTGAAATATTCATATATGAATAAAAAAGCAAAAGATCTTTTTTAATTTGAGGATATTATTTTTTAGCACTTAGTCAAATGTATAAATTGATTTTAGTATGTTGAGGAATTCTTTATCATACTTGACAACCACTATACAAATGTTTCAATACTGCTGCAAGCAATTTGGTTCAGAGTTAATTTTCTACACAAGATTCATTTAAACTATTGACATTAATAAGCTACATGTACATTTTGATTATCTTTCTAAATTGCTTGAAAATTACCTGCCATTAATGTGTGTTAGTCATTTTTGAGAGTAATCAGTATAAGATTAGAAAGACCCAATTGTTTAGGAGGTGACATTTAATGTTAACAACACACAGGCAACACAGCTACTGGGATGTTAACTATTTGTGAACATTCATGTATTTCCCCAAGGCTATAACTTTCAAATGTGAGCTTTTTCTTCACTTCTTACTTTTCATTTCATTTAGTTATTCGCTGTCACCATAATGGATGATTCATAGTTTGCTTTACATTGTAATTTGTTCTAATCACAACAGTTTTTTTACAGTTTCTTTGAGACAACGCAGTTTGTGTTTCCGAGCTGAAGAGAGCTGAAGAGAGCGTCATGCTTGTCTGTGAAATTGAGGGGAAAATTTTGATTACTTATGTTTGTTTTTTGTTTCAATGGGCAATTCCATTATTTATTGGACATCAGGCCAAACTTTATTTTTGCTCTTTCTCAATTCAGGTCGATTTTTGGGGTTTAAATAAATACAGGAATTGTTTTTACAAAGGGGTTTCATTCTCGCCAAAAACAATTTGTTTAATATTGCCTCTTATAGAAGAATCCGAACCATACTCAAATTTAGACAGATGGGAAATTTTTTTTTTTTAGTCGTAGACAGAAATATACTGCATATTTTGTGAATTTTTCGCTTAGATATATGTTATTGTAGGGCATTTAGTCTCACCAATTTAAAAGAAAGTAGGCAACAATAAGTTGTTGAAAATGTATAAAAATCTCAAATATGTAGTACTGGACAAACTGTAACGTGACTAACCGTAATGTTACTAACCAAGGTTTTGGGCTCTATTTAAACAAATTGAGTGATACAATCTCTAAGCAAGTTGGGGTAACATTTCTCATCATTTACGAAGTAATACTGATATGACTACAAGTTTGACATACAATACAATAAGGAGGAATATTTTTTTCAAAAACTTTGGTTTGTTTCTCATGTCCTTTTTTTGTAATGTTACTAACTGTCATCAACCGTTCTCATTACAGCTCTTATTTTATTTATTTACTTTTGGTTTCTTTATGTACTGTAGACCTTTGTTAGGTGAATATATATTTGCAAGAGTAGGACTTCAGATGAAAAAGCTATTGAATTATCTGTATCAAAAATATTAAAATTTGATAAAGTGTAACGTTACTAATCATGAAATTCCCCCAATAATTTTCCCCATAAATTTCACAGACGGTCCGGATGCAAACTGGTCTTATATATCCTTATAAGGGACTGAAACTGGGAAAGGGAAATTAAGGAAGCATATTATTATTTCCTTGAAATTTGAGTGCTGATAACCAAATTATGTGATTAAACATTGTAATAACGAAAAACCTCACCGAAATTATACTGCGATCTAAAGTCTAGAAATCTTGTTTTCGGCCTCTCCCTTTCCAGTACTGGGGACTTTGTTCCTCTGTTTACTTAAGTTGTTATTGTTACATAACCACAACAATTTTAAAAATACAATGTCATAAACAGTCCATCTTTTATGTGAATAAATAAAAACAAATAAAAATTCAAGAAGAAGTTTATCATGTTATTGTTTTCCAATTACATTACATGGTTATAACATGTGTACATGTATAAAAAATGACATTCAAGTGAATACATTTTTGCCAAGTTTTGTGCAAAATGGACCTTTGACAAGATGTTGCATCAAATATTGTTGTCAATATCAAACTCCTTCCAAGAGAATGCTAATGCCCAACCATGGATTACTCAGTTCAGTCATTATATTGATTGATATCAACATTAAAACTCATTTAAAAATTAAAATTCCAAGTGAATGCTAATACCGAGTTGATTGATTAGTCATTTCAATCTTAAACATGAACAGTTGTCAACAATAAACTCATTTAATATTCAACTTCCAATTGAATGTTAATTTCCCTGTGAATGATTTCTTCCCCTTCAGTCATGTTCTTCATTTCAAAGGGACTTACAAACAACAAGTTCAATAGACTAATTATTTCTACTTTCAAAACAGAAACTATCCCATTAATCATTCAAAAGGTTGCAGACATAGCTGGTCTCAGAAACCCTTTAATAAGACCAAAATGGATCAGGAAATAAAGATATTGTATTAAAAAAAATATCATATTTGGGTATCAAAGTAAAAAATCATAATGAACCAGAGCTGTCACACGAGCCATCTTTGATTTGAAATGTCAATTTAAAACATTGACTTAAGTTTATGCCTCTAAATGGTTGACCTCGATGGACCACTGGGTGTTGCAGGCATGCCACTGAATAGCTTCACTTGCAGTTTTTGTTTAGTCTTCCCCATGGTTATAATGCTGATTTATCATTTTGTTGGTTAATAAGAAGGAATTGTAGTCACCAGCCCATAAGATTTAAGCCTGGGATTATTTCCATGTATTGGTAAGGTACACTTGTAGGACCTTTTTTTTTGTTACATCATAAGATTGTAGAATAGGACATAAACCGTCACATGTATTACCATGGTATCCAGATAATTCTGGTGAGCTAGGACTACAAAAAGCACTTAGAACTGTTCTATTGATTTAGTAGATATTGAATGTGTTAGAAAATGTTACCTAAATAATGAAAAGGAATTGAAGTCTTGCCTTTCACTTCCATGTAACAATATGGTGTTAACAAACAATGTCACCTCCGAAACACAAGGAAAGGCAATCTATGTGGAAAGCTGTTTTGCTAAAATCTTCACAACTAAATTGTTAGTTGGAACAGGAGAATTGATCTTGATTACAGTATCATGTATACAACAGATAGATGCATTTTGTGCATGCTCTTTGATCAAAAAGAGGAAAAAATGTAAATTTGCCCTAAAACATGCAGTGAATTAATCAAAAAGAAAGTTAGAGTGTGTTAGTTAATATCTCCACTTTGAGACGTAAGTTACCAAAATAAATGAAACTATTTGTGAACATAATATGGTTTCCTTTCAATAGAAATGAGCAAAAAGTGTTGTTAACAGTATTTTGTCACCTCCGAGACGGCAATTTTTCGTTTTTATTATATCCTACATTAATCTATTGGAAATTCTCACTTTCTGTTGTCATATTAGGATTCTCATCCAAAGGGGATTTCTGTCAATTGGACAATATTTAACAAAAGTGTTTTGTCTGTAAGAAATTATCAGATATTATAGTTTTATACACTTGTTGTTTCGGAGGTGACAGTTGTTTCGGAGGTGACAAGTGTTAACGGAAATGTGTAAATTGCCCCAAAATGAAAACAGCAGGCTCTCTTTCTATTTCTTTCCTTCGTAGATAGTGTTAGGGAATATGTTACATTTTTTATAAATGTAATGTATAATTGATGTCAAGAATATAAAATCAAATGTATAAAACTGTTGTTTCGGAGGTGACATAAAAGTTAACGGAAAAGTTAACATAAATTTATAAATGCTAACAAAAAAAAAAAAACTTATTTAAATGAAATAATCTTTTGACCAAAGTAAAGTTAGATCGCTTACTGATTGTAAAATTGGCCATATAGCGTTCATACTAGAAAAAATACATAGCTGTATAGTTTTATTAGCTACATACATACATTTACGGTATGTACATTGTACACACATATAATGAATTTTGGTATTCTGAACACGGGTTAAGCCCATTCTCGTAACCACAGATACAATACCTGTATGTAGCACGATCTAGTGCAAACTGGATCATGCTATCCTTTTGGTGAGAACACTCTTACACCTTTTGTTATGTTCAAGAGAAGGCCATATGGCTATCGATGCAAACTGAAGTATGTCTGGAGCACCTCTTGGCGGTGCTACAACAGAGCGTGATCTACCGCATGTTTACATGGTTGATAACAGCGGACTGCCCTAGCACCCTGGCAGGGGTTTGGACTTTGTAGCCCCTACAGTGAGTAGGAACTTCGAAATAATGATACAGTGAAACCTGTCTATAAAGACCACTCAAGGGAGACAAGAAAAGTGGTCTTTATGAGCAGGTGGTCTTTATGTACAGGTTCCACATGTTTCAATGAGAAACACTTTTCAAGGCACACAAAAATTATGGTCTTTATTGACAGGTGGTCTTTCTATACAGGTGGTCGCTATTAAAAGCAGGTTTGACTGTAGTAATATTCAACGATTCAATCCCTGTACATGTACTCCAAAGATCATGTAAAGAAATGTTTACACAGTAACTTTAAGTCAAATACAAATTACATGTATATGCATGCATCTTGCAGTTTTCAAACATCATTGTATTTACAAGTACACACTCCATTCCCTGTTTCTTCATTAGTTCCTATGTATGTAGTCCCTACATGAACCCTATATCATGAGTGTATCAAATGTGGAGACAAACAGTTGCTTATCTTTCTTGCTGTCAAGATGATTATCATTTGAGGGATGGCTGCAGGCAGCAGATGTCTTGTTCATCTTTTAATTTGATATGTAATACAAGAACATGGAAAAGTTAAATAAGGTTACTGAATATTGAAGAAAGTACGGTATTTCGGCACAAAAAAAACTCAGCCTAAGAACTACATCTAAACAAATGAATGTTCTTCAAAATCTGATAGTATGCATATATCTTAATCATGACAATACCCTTATAAAAAAGAACCATAGTACCCATGGTAATTTGACCAAATTACTATCAAATTACCATGATTTGATGGTAATTTGGTCAAATTACTGTCAAATTACCACGGGTACAATGGTACTTTTTTACAAGGGTAAAACAAAACCTGCCATTTGAAAGAACAATTCTTGAAAAATACTAATTAAGAATAAAATCATTTAACATCCACATTAAAAAAAAAAAAAAAGAAACAAGTTCAAATTGCAGAATGAACTCATGCCAAGGGAGTGTGCTTGTTTCAAGATTTTAACATTACATTGAAAGGAACAAAGCTTACAAGTGAGTTCTCAGAAATTTCTTATGTTTTGTCTTTTTTTTGGTTAATTTTGAAAATAAATATAATACAAACATTCCAAAACTTTCCCTAGGAGATGCTGTGCAGTGGTGAACAACCTGTCGGTCGCGGGAGTTAACAGGAAAGGGATTTTCCAGGGCATTTTTTCATAACCTGCTAAACCGGCTCGATTAGAATGGTGGAATAAAAATCCTAGCTTCATGCTGTGTAAATGGCGTATGGCGTATGCCGTATAGCCCTTTTTTTTTACACTCAGGAAGCCATCCTGGCTAGTCGTGTCATGACCGCCGCCGAAACTGACACAGCCGACCCACGAATAGTGGTCATATTGACTACTACGTGATATGAATTCATGCAAAAACAATTGATATTTTCTGTTGCATACATGTACTAAAGGTATGGGGGGAAAATAAGTATTTAATAAGTATATAATAAATATTCTAAATACTTCCTTTCAATTTCAGCCCTTAAAAATCTCACATCTACCTCAAATGGCCGATAGGAATAACTTTTGATATTTTCAGCAAAATCCATTAGTCAAAATCATGTCCGAAACCGAAGAAACCGCCTCCAATTTGTGATCCGCCGATGCCTTAGACTAAAATCGGCCAATAAAATTTTGTTCACAAAGAAACTCGGGATCGCAAGCGCACATCGATCTCTACGATTGCGCTCACAGAAAATCGGGACTTTTCCGTGCACGCAATAGGGACCGAATTTTTAACAAAATTCTTTTGGGGAGATGTCAGCGCCCGCGGCGACCAGGAAATGTACACAATGACTCTGATACCTCGTTTCATTTTTGGAATCATCTTTTCCAACATCCGTGAGTTGAATTTATTGTACCGGTATTTCTTGGATAGACTATGTTGGGGTCGGTTTTTGTAAATTAAATGCCAATTTTGAGTGAATGTTGGTGGCTTTTGTGCAGTGGTGTTTGAAAAAGTTGAGGTGTATGACTGCCAAGAATCTACACACAAAGTATAGTCAGTAGCTATGAGTGAGTCATGTACATGTAGCTACATACATGTGTAAGTCATGTAAGTACATGTATGAGTGACACAGCCCCACATATAGCCAGGACTAGCTTCGTGAGTGTAAAAAAAAAAAAATTGGCTATACGCCTTTTACATCACGAAGCCAGGCGTTTTTCCCCAGCAATCTAATTGCGCACGGGTTAGCAGGACATGGAAATGCCCTGAAATAACACTTTCCTGATAACTCCCGCGACCGACAGGTCCTTCACCACAGCGTTTCCTCCTAGGGAAACTTTTGGAATTAGTATGTGTTTTTGATCGTACGTATTTTTACAAAAAAATCCAAAAAAAGAGCATAAGAAATTTCCGAGAACTCACTAGTGTTTGTGTATCCATGCCTCCTCTTCTCATGCAGATATAAAATGGCGGCTGCGTGCGACGGCGCGCGATACAACCATACGTCGCCGACAGCGCGCGCCGTCGCACGCAGCCGCCATTTTATATCTGCATGAGAAGAAAGAGGAAACGCTGTGGTGAAGGACCTGTCGGCCGCGGGAGTTATCAGGAAAGTGTTATTTCAGGGCATTTCCATGTCCTGCTAACCCGTGCGCAATTAGATTGCTGGGGAAAAACGCCTGGCTTTGTGATGTAAAAGGCGTATAGCCAATTTTTTTATTTTTTTTACACTCACGAAGCTAATCCTCGCTAGTCCTGGCTACCCACATAGTGATGATGGTCAGTTCTGTGAGTGCAAGAACTAAGAAAACATGAAAAATCCTACAAATTAGGTATGTTACAATATGCGCACTCGGCGGCGGTCAGAATATGCCGAGTCGCGTGCTTTGCAAATTGCTGGATGAATGGGAGGCTTGTCTTTTTAAAGTGTTCTGATTGGCTATCGAGGGGGTATTCCCCTTTTTTTATCAAAATTACGTAGTTCTTGATATGTAGAACCATCCTAGGAAAAAAAAAATGGGACTTGTAGCTTCACGCGATCGCCTGCTCTGTCTGACGTTGTGGTGTGTTTTCAACTCGTTCGTGTGCATATATCGGAGTTAATGCCAACAATAAAAGGTATATACATGTAGACAGATAGAGTAACATTTGAAATACTTTGTGGTGAAATAAAAACGCAATCTGAGGATAAGAAGTGTGATTTTTTTTGAGTTTGAGATTTGTGAGCAGTCTAGTCGGCGACGCAAGTAGCAACGTTGCATGCTCCGCGCCGACTCTCCTATGCATATGTGCATGTACTTTTATGTGTTGTGTATGACGTAGTGTGAGCAAGCGTTATGCAAAATCGTCGCTCATGAACTTAAACTTTGCTTTGTTTTTCATACAGAAATAATGATTGTCACCAAACAAATAAGAAAAATAATGAATATTAAAAACATTCTTCTATCAAATTATTGTATAAAATGATAATTTTGACAATACAGAGAGTGGATGTGTGAGGATTTGAAACACCTATCAATGATGTATAATCACCGTAAATCCCAGCGACTGCATCACGTACATTGTAATGTACGCATGTATGCATGCCATAGTCAGTTACATTGTACTGAGCCGAGATTGTACTTGGTGCAAAAATAGGAATAAAGGTCTTACTCTTACCCCTCCCCATTTGTTGACCCACACAGTATGCCACTGGTCATAATCCCCTTCCCCCCATCTCACACACACACCCACACACACAGTCTTGTATTGCTTTACTTCCGAGGACAAGTATTGTTCCTCTATTGTTCCTCCGTCCTCAGACAGTCGACGGAATAAGGCACAAATTCATTGTTCGACGTTCGAGGACTATTGTCCGGCTTCCGAGGACCATTGTTCTCATAATTTTTTTTTTGTTCTCTGTCCAAAATGTGCTCGGACATACGGCTAAACACGCCCACACCCACATACATTTTTTTCCCCAATGATCTTTATTTTAATTCCACTCAATATTTATACATGTTTATACATATAATTCAACATTTCAACATGATAATAATCATAGTATACATAGCCAATTCATCACAATATTTTGTTTATGTCCATAGGTAAACAATGGGGAACAAAAGGCGTATTTTCGGGTGTAAAATAAGTCCTAACTTCATTAATACTAAAGCCATTGGGTTGCATGAGGTATCAAATTAAAGTTCTTGTCATGGCTCATGCTCTATCATGTCCATGTCTATCCAATAAACATATTTATTGGGCTTATATATTTAATATCTCAAAATTTTGTAACATATCTATACAAATGACATGGGGGAGTTTCAAAGATGGTAGGCATTGAAATCTAACACTTAACAGGTATGGAGTATGACGTTATTTTAAAATAACCTCGTATGTGTCACTCATGGCTACATTACTGTAAAATAGTTGGTATTTTCTGTCGCATGTACTAAAGGTATGGGGGGAAAATAAGATAAATATTTTAAATACTTGCTTTCAAATTCAGCCCTTAAAAATCTCACTCCTACCTCAAATCACTCATAGGTACATTGCCGACTGTGTAGTAACGCAGCCAACACACATCCCATACCTAAACTGCATCACTGTGCATTTTTGGCTATATTTAATTGAATCTCATATATTGCAGTTTACTTACATCCAAATACTTATGTTGAATAATAGATGATTAAAACTTACCAGGTTGTTTTGTGACCTTTGAAGAGGGTTTCCTGAAATTTTGGGTCCTTTTTGTCGATAACTGCTATCGAGACTGTCCCGTCAGCATCCAGTTTGTATTTTTCACAATTATGATGAAGGGAGCCCTCAGCGCTCGTAGTAGTACCGGCGCGATCAGTTCGTCGATCTCCTACGAACACCTGGAAGGGCCAAACTGACGACGTAAAAAAATTAAAAATATTACGTACGTACGTAATAATTACTACGTACGTACGTAATATTTTTTATTTTTTTACGTTGTCAGTTTGGCCCTTCCAGGTCTTCGTAGAATAGCTTGTGTGCGTAACATTCTGCGTACGTATCTACGGTGCGTAACCATGTAGAGCGGCCTCACTAGTGCGCAACATATTGAGAGCAGTCGTCATCCGTATGGAGGTGTGGGTAACAAGTACCAAAAAGAGGGCTGTAAATGTAAGTTTTTATAACTTTCTACATTTTGTATCTTAACGAACTGATAACTTAAAATCTAAAGAATGATACTTAAGTATCAGTTTGCCCACAAAAACCACATCAGCAAGCAATGGTCATATTGACCATTAGAATCATATACATGTGTGTATACTGGGTATTGGGGAAACAGATGTAATTTTGTTTCAAACGGAGGTTTTTGTGGGCAAACTGATACTTATGTATCAGTCTGTATATATTAAGTTATAACTTCGTTAAGATACAAAATGTAGAAAGTTACAAAAACTTACATTTACAGCCCTCTTTTTCCAAATTGTCACAGCATCATTGGCGACGCGACGACTGCTCTCGACATGTTGCTTACTGTGAGGGCGCTGTACAGTATGCCGGATACGGACACAATATCCGGTGGATAAGAGATACGACGGCGGGTGGCTATTTTCTCTCACAGACTTAGTCTTAGCTTACGAGACAAAAAATGGCACGATATGCTTGTTGATACAGCCCCCATGAAAAAGTTTTTAGAACTTGATGGGCTATTCAGGCACTCATCACTCCGTATTATTTTGGGGTTGTTTTCTGCTCTATTAACTATATTATTTTAATGTCATTTATTTTTATCTTTGATATTTATTAATGAGCTTCATGGGCGTCGCCAGGGGTGCGGAGGTTGCGAACGCCCCCCCCTTTTTTTTTGCTTGTCAGGGAATTATGGAGGAAACTGGACCCCCATACCCCACTGAGCGAATTTTTAACGTCTGGAGAAATTAAAAAAAAACATAAATCATTATCATCAATGATCACTTTGAATGCTTGTACAATAAGAACAGAAATAAATATCATCTTTATAATTATGGACTGAAAATAAAACCTACGCACTACTAGTAGGCCTTCTACTTTAGACAGCATGCTCCTGCTATCCCGAATAATCTTACACTAGAAATAAAGTCACTTAACTCAATCAAATACATTGTATCTTTAAAAGAGAACTAAAATTCCTACTTTAATAATGAAGCGTTTGAAATTGTGAATTCTTGATTTTACTGCTTTGTATTGTCCTGTGTTGGGGTTGTGCAGTAATATATTTTTTTGGTATGTCATAAATATATATATACATATATATTCGTAATTATTTATTCCTTTATTAATAGTAATCTATTATCTTTTAATTTTTCTATATAATATTGAATTTTCAGTGCAACTTATTTCAACTTAGTCGTCTCAACAAATCCTTATGGCCGCCCAATTCCAATAATGCTCTATCTTGTGTTGTTATCTCTAGTCTTGTATTGTTTTATTGTCTTATTATATTAAATTATTCTGTACTCTTGATGGACTTTAATATAATGACTGTTATTCTGTCAGGATTGTATTCCTTTGTTGTTGTTATTTATTTTATTTAATTTGAATAAAATTGAATAGAATTGACTGTCTTATCTTATATTTTGATGACGATACATTTCCAGTCTCAGAAAGTGCCAAGATTTATAAATTGGTGAGTTGATAAATATTAGGACGAACCCCAGTACTTAAGTTATGTACCATCAGTGGCGGATCCAGGGGGGGGGGGCACAGCCGGCCCGTACCCCCCCCCCCCCCTTTTGGAAGAGAAGTATGAATTTTTACCATAGACGATCCGCCATTTTTTCGATTGTGCCCCCATTTTAGAGTGAAGACCTTTTTTTTGGGGGGGGGGGCGGGGGGGGGGGGGTATATATCCATGACCATGAAGCTACAATGTAGCTGAATGGTAAGACTAACTCATTAACAACCGCCAAAGCTGTGTTGACAACAGGTAAACAACGAGGTGGAGATCGAGGAACCGATCGCGCTGGTAGCACTACGAGCGCTGAGGGCTCCCTTCATCATAATCATGAGAAATACAAAATGGATGCTGACGGGACAGTCTCGATAGGAGTTTTCGACAAAAATTTCCCAAAATTTCAGGAAACCCTCTTCAAAGGTCACCAAACAAACTGGTAAGTTTTAATCATCTATTATTCAACATAATTATTTACATTTAAGTAAACTGCATTATATCAATATTTATGAAATAGAGCCAAACAGGCGCATTCATGCAGTTTAGGTATGGGATGTGTGTTGGCTGCGTTACTACACAGTCGGCAATGGCGTGTACCTATGAGTGACAAAAACCTCCATTTCAAACAAAATTACATCTGTATCCCCAATACCCAGTATACACACATGTATATGATCCTAATGGTCAATATGACCATTGCTTGCTGATGTGCCTCAAATGGCCGTTAGGAAGAACTTTTGATATTTTCAGCAAAATCCAAAGTCAAAATCTTGTCCAAAACTGGAGAAATCCCTGCCGATTTGTTTCGCAATCGCGTGTTGTTTACATACTGCCGATGTCTTTATAGACTAAGATCTTTACGATCGCGCACACAGAAAATTGGGACTTTTCCGTGTACGCCATAGGGACCACTCATAGCTACATTCCTATACTTCGTGTGTATAATGTAGGCAGTCATACACCTCAACTTTTTAAAACCCCACTGCACAAAAGTCATAAACATTCACTCAAAATCGGCATTTAATTTACAAAAACCGACCACTAAATATCCAAGAAATACAATAAATTCAACTCACCGATGTTGGAAAAGATATTTCCAAAAATCAAATCCGTAATTTACTGTTGATTCTCGCGAAACGAGCTATCGGAGTCATTGTGTACATTTCCTGGTCGCCGCGGGCACTGACATCTCCCCAAAAGAGTTTTGTCCTTAAAAATTCGGTCCCTATGTGGCATACACGGAAAGTCCCGATTTTCTGTGTGCGCGATCGTAAAGATCGGTGTGCGCTTGCGAGCCCGAGTTTCTTCGTGGACAAAAATTTTATTGGCCGATTTTAGTCTAAGACATCGGCAGTATGTAAACAACACGCGATCGCGAAACAAATCGGCGGGGATTTCTCCGGTTTTGGACAAGATTTTGACTTTGGATTTTGCTGAAAATATCAAAGTTCTTCCTAACGGCCATTTGAGGTAGGAGTGAGATTTTTAAGGGCGGAATTTGAAAGCAAGGTATTTAAAATATTTATCTTATTTTCCCCCCATACCTTTACTACACGCGACAGAAAATACAAACTATTTTTGCATTTTGTATTCGTAGTGGTCAATATGACCACTATTCGTGGTGTGATAGGGACCAAATTTTTAAGGACAAAACTCTTTTGGGGAGATGTCAGCGACCGCGGCGACCAGGAAATGTACACAATGACTCCGATAGCTCGTTTCGCGAGAATCAACAGTAAATTACGGATTTGATTTTTGGAAATATCTTTTCCAACATCGGTGAGTTGAATTTATTGAATGTATTTCTTGGATATTTGGGGTCGGTTTTTGTAAATTAAATGCCGATTTTGTGTGAATGTTATTTGTTGGTGACTTTTGTGCAGTGGTGTTTCAAAAAGTTGAGGTGTATGACTGCCTACATTCTACACACGAAGTATAGGAATGTAGCTATGAGTGGTATGTGTATGAGTGACAAGACAAGACGATTATGTAACTAATATTTGAACGATTAGCAAACGTACAAACGAATAAGTGGGACCACACAATACAAACCAACATTAAACATGAATGAACACAGACCACCTCAACTCAAGTAATTACATTTGATAAGCACCATAGACATAATAAATGCATAAGTTTCAAATACACAATCATCAATTGTGACATCATCAATAAATACAATAGATGCAGAGAACTTACAATTATCAAAATGTACTTGAAATCAGACAAACTTTATCCATACAAATACAGTTCTGGCCTCTGGGACGTCATTTTTGATTTACTGTTATACTGCCACCTTGCGTCTGCGACAGTACAGTTCCATAATAAAAGTACAAATTTATTTTGTCCGATTGTTTGTTTTTGAGGGGGCAACGGGTAGATCGAGTCGCGTGGAAATTATTACTTTCATTTAGTTTTTTTTAATTATTACAATGTATATATATATATATATATATATATATATATATATATATATATATATATATATATATGTATGTAACCTTTTTTCTTTTATCAGATTTACTCAAATATGAACCAGTTTCTGGACTTTCTCACTATCTAATCACGATCTTTATTACTCGAAGCGTTAAAAATATTCAAATCGTACTGATCATCATCACTGGTCAACATCACATTAATCATCGGCATCGCTATCACTGACATCCTTGTGCCGTCTTTTATCGTTATTACAGGCCTAATAGCCATCACTGACATCATCGTCATCATCATCATCATCATCGTCATCATCATCACTATCATCGTCAACATCACAATCACCACAGTCACAATAATCACTAAGTAACACTTCCATAATCATCACCATCGCAGTCACCGTCAGCACCACTGCCACTCGGCAATGACCATCATCATCGTCGTCGTCGTCATCACCATCATGGTCATCATGTTGAGGGATCTGGGTGCCTTTGAATTTTTCTGCAGATAAATGGCGCTACCGTATTATAAATGCTGTTCATCATCATCAGCAGCAGCAGCATCATCATCAGCATTTTCAACAAAATTGAATAAGATCACTGCATAATACAGTTGTGTAAATTAATAAAGTATGGTAGCTGAAAAATGATGATGATGATGGTGATAATAATGATAATCATAATAATAATAATAATAATAATAATAATAATAATAATAATAATAATAATATTAATAATAATGATGAAAATGATGATGATGAACAGCATTTATAATACGGTTTACAGCAGCATCATCAGCATTTTCAACAAAATTGAATACCGCATCACTGCATAATACTATTGTGTAAATTAATAAAGTATGGTAGCTGGAAATGATGATGATGACGGTGATGATGATGGTGATAAAAATAATAATAAAAATACTAATATTAATAATAATGATGAAAATGATGATGATGATGATGATGATGATGATGATGATGATGGCTGAAATCGCTCGATAATGATGAGTAATACCCGTATGACAGGAGCAGAGCGGAACAAATTACTTTCAGTTTTGTCTTTATGTTAACGTTTTCGTTTGAACAAAGTATTTGCGAATTTGAATTATTTAGGTCAAAGGCTTCTGCTATATTATTCATTTCATTGCCATATGCAACAACGGGTTCTAAATTTTAGGTATAGGCCTATGTTATACATCTGCTAATTGTGTGCTTTGTTTGGCAGGGGGCCACTTGAATGGGTCGCAAAAACATAATTCGAGAAAGAGGAATCAACTCGATAAAAACTACTTTCGAAAAATAAACTCAAGACAATTTCAATAGTCCTGTCTATATCACCTTTAGAAATGTGCGAACATTACAATGGTGTATGACATAACCCGAACCTGATTTATTAGCGCAGTACAATAGGCCTTTGAAATTGCCCTTGAGTTTATTTTACGAAAGTAGTTCTTATTGCGTTAATGGTAGAAAGGTAAGAAAACAACGGGTCCGCTCGCTATTCATGAGGATTGCTATTCATAGAAAACCGCTATTCATTTAGCATGCGTTATGAATAGCGGTCCTTATGAAAAGTTATGAATAGTGGTCCTTATGAATAGCGAGGTAATTTGTCTATGGTTTGCTCGCTATTCATAAGGACGGCTATTCATACAAAACCGCTATTCATTTAGTCACGCGTTATAGCGGTCCTTATGAATAAGTGGTCCTTATGAATAGCGGTCCTTATGACTAGCGAGGTTACCCCGAAAACAAAGCTATGATTATTATTGTTGATTATACGCTGGGCAAATTGCTTTAGAAATTAATGTTTTAGGGTATAAATTGCAAGTGATCTTTTACAGCTCCTTCGCGAATGAGACTTCACATTCACTATCGTCGCAAGAGGCCTAAAAATTGTGAATTGGGCCTAACAGAAAAATTAACTGGAGAAAAATGGCACTGAGGGTTTGAGATCAGTGACATACCTCCTGTTAAAATCATAATGAAAAATGCATGTAAGTGCCCTACCTTGCATGACTTATTAACTATAAAATGCAAGCTCCCAGTCAAGCTGAACCAAAGAGAAAGCCCTGGGGAGCGTTTCATCAAGCGTTTTGTCAGTGATTTTTACCGACAACCGTTATAAGCTTCTGAGATCCTTGCATCTGATTGGCTGAGAGCAAATTTGTCAGTAAAAATCACTGACACAATGCTTGATGAAACGCTCCCCTGATAATTTAGGTAAGAGTAGTATATAAACAAAAATGAAGTCCATCTTTTATTAGCTAGCTCACTTCGCTTGCTCACAAATAATTACAAGTTTTTTATGTCCAGGAAGATAACAATACAATGTACAAACAGTAGGTCATCAAAACGGGGGTTATGAAAGTTAATATACCAGGCCTTTGTAGGTGGCCCCTTTTTCCAAAAAGGTATCTTTTTGCAATGACCCCCCCCCCCCCCCCTTTGAAAAATGTTCAGCTACCCTGCAGTCATTTGCTTCTTGAAGGCAGTGCCTACTTCCTTTATGTGTGTGTGTGTATACGCATTCAAACCGATGACATTGAACAAAGAGAACAATGGGTCATCGGTATAAGTAATTCAATAGGTCATCGGTTGTCAACAATTGGTGAGGTTTATTCCGTCAATGAATTTTGTGACGCAATTCAATAGTGGAGTCATCGGTTGAAATTCGAACAACACAGATGTGGGGGAGGGTGTGTGTATGTGTGTGTGTGCGTGGGCCTGTTTAGCAGTATGTCCGAGGACATTTTCGGACAGAGAACAAAAAAAAAATCATGAGAACAATGGTCCTCGGAAGCCGGACAATAGTCCTCGAACGTCGAACAATGAATTTGTGCTTTATTCCGTCGACTGTCCGAGGACGAGGAACAATAGAGGAACAATACTTGTCCTCGGAAGTAAAGCCATGTAAACCTGTGTGTGTGTGTGTGTGTGTGTGTGTGTGTGTATGTGTGGATGTGTGAAGTGTGTTGGTTACCGCCTTCATTCCTGCTGTTCTTTAATCATCCTCATGTTTATTCATAGATTGTTTCGTAGCTATAGTAGTTGTGATTACGGGTCATCGGTTACCATTAAACATGTAGTAGTTCTCATCTCTCTGCGGGTGTATATGCATTGCAAGCGCTGGAAAAGTTGTTTTAGCAATACCCATTTGATATGGAGGGCTTAAACTTTATTTCACTAAATGTGAGGGGCATGAGGGATAGAAGTAAAAGGGAAACAATTTTAGGATGGGTCAAAACGAGAAAAGGGGATGTAGTTATGCTACAGGAAACTTACAGTACGTACGACATTGAGGAAAAGTGGAGAAAGGAATGGGGAGGGCATGTTTTTTTACAGCCATGGTTCTAATCACAGTAAAGGTGTACTTATTCTGTTAAAACCAGGACTGAATTTTAAGCTTGATCAAGTAGTTAAAGACGACGATGGGCGTTTCGTGCTTTTGAAAGGGGATTTATTAGGGTATAAATTGCTGTTGGGAAATGTTTATCTTCCAACTAGGGAAAAGGTACAGCAACAAAATCTTTTTAGAACATTTGGACAAGTGTATTTCAAACTTGTATTCTCAAAATTACTCAATTGTTTTAGGGGGAGATTTTAACGTAGTATTAAACAAAGAACTGGATTACATCGGAACTAGTGTGAAGGTTAAAATGTTTTTTAAAAAAATGTTTTTAAGTAACCTTGAATTAATTGATATATGGAGGAAACAAAACCCAACGACAAAGGAATTTACTTTTAGACAGAATACTCCACTTGTGCAAAGTCGTCTTGACTACTGGTTTATTTCAAAAAATTTGGAAAGTAAAATATTACATGTGATATTATAACTTCAATTGCCCCTGACCATTCAGGAATCCTTTTAGAACTGAAACCATTACGAGGTAATGAAATGCATGGAAAATTGGAAATTTAATAATAGTTTATGTTTAGATAAAGACTTTGTACAGGGGATGTGTGAGGAAATCAGAGTGGTGGAAATAAAGTGGTTGAAAGAATTCAATAATATATCTTCATTTTGGGACTTTCTTAAAATGAAAATGAGAAATTATGCTTCGAATTACGCAAGGAAGAAATCGAAAGAAAGGAGACACAATAAACAACAACTTGAAAAAGAAATAATATCACTAGAGGAAGATCTAGTCCTCTCTCCCAATAGTTCCTCAGTTATCAAAAATATAGAAGCTAAAAAAAGTCAGCTAAAGAAATTATATAATATGTCCGTAGATGGACTCAAGGTCAGGTCAAGAGCTGTTTGGTATGAAGATGGTGAACATAATAAAGAGTACTTTGAGCAGTTACTTCGTTCTAAGAAAAAGAAAACTCAAATAAGGGAACTGGTCAGTGATAATGGGGAGGTTCTGACAGACAGGAAAACAATATTGCAAATACTGAGAGGCTTTTATAAAAAATTGTATTCAGAAAAGTTAGATGTGGAGACTGATTTAAAAGATGATATGTTTTGTAAATATTTACCGCGCCTAAGCGTCGAAAGTAAGAACACATGTGAAGGAAAAATTACCAGAGAAGAATGTTATAAAGCACTAACAAGTATGAAAATTAATAAATCCCCTGGTAATGATGGGTTTACAGCAGAATTTTATCTCACATTTTGGCCGCAGTTAGGAGGGTTACTGCTTGATGTTTTCAATGAAGCATTTGAAAAAGGTTGTTTATCGACTTCTCAGAAACAAGGTGTCATAACATTAATTGAAAAAGACTGTAAGGATCCTTTATATGCTAAACATTATAGACCAATTACGCTGTTGAACACCGACTATAAGATAATATCAAAAGTAATGGCAAAACGAATAAAGGACGTCCTGAATGATGTTATTTCTGCTGATCAAGTAGGCTATATAAATGGTAGACATATTGGTGAAGCTATACGTTTGATAGAGGATGTAATTTTTCACTGTAATAACCATTGTGAGGAAGATATTTTCCTTATAGCAGTCGATTTTCAAAAGGCTTTTGACTCTGTCTCACACAAATTTCTTTTCAAAGCATTGGAATTATTTGGGTTTGGACAGTATTTTTGTTCTTACATGGTTAAAACCATGTATAATGGAATTAGTAGTTGCGTTATGAATGGAGGCTTCTCTACAGGTTATTTTTATATATTAAGAGAGGGGTAAGGCAGGGGGACCCGCTTTCACCGTATTTGTTTTTGCTAGTTATAGAAACTATGGCTCATGCCCTTAGAAATGATAGTGCTATTAAAGGAGTGGAATTCGATAATTCTGAAATTCGACAAATTCTGTATGCCGATGACATGACATTGTTTGTAAGGAATGAATCATCGGTTAAAAGAATACAAGATATATTCCTATCTTTCTATAAATTAAGTGGTTTAAAGGTTAACATTGAAAAACCAATGTAATGAGAATAGGTAAAAATATAAGAGAGTCGGGAACATTACCTTTCGGTAATAGTGTAACGGAAATGAAGATTTTAGGCGTATATTTTTGCCTGGATGCAATGAGAATGGAAGATTTGAATTATAAAGAAATTTTGAGTAGAATTAAAAGACTTTTGGGGTGGTGGAAACAGAGAGATTTAACAGTGATGGGGAAAGTACATTTGCTCAAAACATATGCCTTTTCAAAATTAAAGGTGGGTAGGAATAGAAATTAAGGAAATTAGCTTTGATTTCATATGGAATGGAAAAGATAGAATTAAAAGAGATATTTGTTATCAAGACTACAGGGATGGTGGCTTAAGGATGATAGATTTTGATTTATTTGTGAAAACCCAAAGGGTAATGTGGTTAAAACGATTACTTTATGGGGAAACAAATATGGGCTGGAAACTTTATTTTGATTACATCTTTAGAAAAGTGGGTGGAAGGTTTATCTCGCTTTGTAATTATGATATTAAGTTATTGAATCTGAAAGCCCCGCAGTTTTATTTAGAGGCTTGGCAAGATATTGAGGAAAAAGAGGAACTTTGCAGGAAAAGTCAATCCAATTATTTTAATAATAAATATTTACCTAGTCGATCACATTCTTGAGAGAGAACAGGTGAAAACAATAAATTATTTTCATAGACTGGGCTTGAGTGCTGAAAATATTATGGAAATTTGGAAGATAAGTGATGTCGTTTCGAAAAGCGAAAAATATAAAGGGAACTTCCAGGACTTATGCTCAAATGACGTAGACAATAATAATATTTCTTTGAAGATTTTTGGAAAAGTTATTTTACTGAAAAATGTACCATCTAGAAAGGTTTACGAAAACTTTGTAACAAATCTCCAGCACCTGTATACTTTACGAATTAATATGATCACAACCATTTTGATTTTTCAGAAAAAGAAATTTCACAAATATTCATAAGACTTAGAACTACAACAATTTTACCGAAAGTCAGGGAATTTCAGTATAAATTACTCCATGGTGCAATATACACCAATGAACATCTTTTCAAATTTGGGTTTGTTGATAACAATTACTGTTCATTCTGCAAGCATAAATCGGAATCATACGAACACCTATTTTGGGCTTGTCGTGATGTAAACTAAGGCCTTATGGCAAATAGTTATTGAAAAAAAATACTTTAGCAAATCGTCGGAAGGCAGAGTGGATAGAAATACACGTGGGAATTACTGGATCCGACCCTGAATTTAAATTTTGCAATACTGTGATTTTTCTTAATGAAATATATTATTTTTAAGACAAGGTCAGAGGGAAAAGTTCCTACTCAAGAAAGATGTTTTCAAAATTTGTTAGAATATCAAAATGAAGAAAAAGCAAGCTATTAAAAGGAATAAGTTAGATAAGCATTTGTTAAAATGGGAGCGTTTGCACCGACATGGCAGGACTGGGGGCGATATCCAGGGGTAAGGAGAGAGAGAGAGAGAGAGAGAGAGAGAGGGAGAGAGGGAGTTGAGAGGATTTGTGAATGTGTGTGTAGTGTTGTGTGTGTGTGTGTGTGTTGCGGCTGTTTTTGTGTTTTTTTAAGGAGGGTGGGGGTTAGGGGAGGTCAAAGGGGTAGGTTTTTTGGTAAAGAAGAAAGATATCACTCAATTTTTTTTCTTATAAAAATTGTTTAAGGTTTTTTTTTTCTTCTTTTCTCTGATGTTTAACATGTTTTAATTCATTGAAATAGTTTTAGTGATGATTAATTGTATTTCTGGTAATGTATTTCAGTGTGTCAAGCCTTATCTTGTATTGTTCATATGATCATGTAAGTCACTGAAATATTTTAGTTGTGATTTTTATTGTATTTCTGTTATGTAATTTAATTAAAATAATTTTGTAAAAAGGAAAAGAATCCATGTATTATTGAGTGAAATCAAAATAAAGATCACTGAAAAAAAAAGTGTGGGTGGGAGGGATGGAAGGTTTCTACGCAGTGGTAGTTCCGGGGGGAATGGGGTAGGTAGGGGCATATGTGGGTTGGGAGGGGTCCTTGTTTGTTTTTGTTTTTTTGTTTTTTTAAATAATAGATTCCGAAAAATTATGATTTGTTCACTTTGTTTGGATATACATCATCACACTTATATGTCTAATTCTTATATAATCATGTATGGAATAATTTCAATTCAGTTACAGCATTAGAAACGCACATTTATTAGTTTTAATTTTTCCTTCCAGAGGAAGAATATTTTGCATGATAATTATATAAGTGATGATAAACTATTTTATTTGTTTATATTGTTAAAGATCACATTACAAGAAAATCACAAATATGGCAATTAATGTATCACTAGAAACTGGGAAGCTTACAGATGGCAATCGTATAAGTTTTATGTCAACTGCGTATCTGATGATTATAAAAACAACATAAATAAAAGCTCTTCTAAGCATCTGGAATATCCGAGGATTCGCCAGAAATATAGCGATGTTTTGATGTCGTCACACTAGGGATCGATCCTGTTTAAGCAGACGACCTCCTATAATGAATGAACGTAATTGCAATGCAATTATTTATCAAATTATAAAGAGTTTGGTATATTTAAACATGACCTTATTTCACACCATTCTAAAAGGGAAAGTGAAACTGATTCTGATAACTAAAACCGTTTGATTGTAAATACACAGGAGAAGGTTCAGTGATCAATGAAAAAATAAACCCCATTTTTCAAATTGAAAAGCCCTCCGAATAAAAGCACGGATGGTATTCGTTCCCTCTTGAAACGCCGAACATGCCCCGGTGCAAGCAGCTGAAAAATACAATAGCGTCTTATTTTGTTTACAAGTGACTGATTCCTTTATTTTTTTAACGCTGCATTTTTCATCAAAATAATACCATACACGAAGTTAAGAGTGAGGCAACAGACTAACATTGAGACTGACGCTAGTCAAATAAGAGAAATAAGTGAAGAGGAGATGACAAAACAGGCACTGAAAAATGTGTAAGATGTTATGGGACATCGTCTACTTAGACAGGACTGGCCCCTGGTGTGTCGTCACACATCTCAGCAGCGTTTGAGGAGCTCTTCAGCTGCTATATCGGGGGCTGTATTTTACCGTTTTATAATTGATAATAATCGTTACTTCAAATGTTTCCAAGCGTTGAATTTGGACAACCTTGTTTAATTTATGCCATATATGCCATAAAAAGTATTAAGCCAATATTTACCTCGATGGAATTTTCTTGTAATGTGATCTTTAAAACATTCAAAGAGAATATGTTGATTGTATAATTTGTTTCATGGAATCGTTAATAAAGATCATTGAAAAAAAAGTCTTTGTACGTTCCATTTCCCCCCTCCTTTCTTTATTAATGCCTTGGCCTTGAGGTATCAAGCCTTGGCCCGAGCCTTGGCCTTTAATTGCCTTGAGGGTTTGGGCCTTGACTACAACACAGGCCGCAAGAACGTACGGAATAAGGTCTGAATATCAACACTATGATGCCGCGAGTGCGTAGGCTCCAATCTTTCCCGCCGCCGCACTGGAAGCTGAAGTACACGCGAGCCCACCTCTAATAGATGTACTCCATATCAGCAAAATCACCAGGAAGGGTATGCTTTCTTCCCGCTCCTTAATTACCAAGGTTACGAAAGAGGATCATCGGTTACCAAGCGCTATATCAACATCTTCTCCTGATAAACACAACACAATGTCACCTAGTCAACTGTAAACCATGGTAATTATATAGAAAACCATTGTTATTAGGCTGAAGCAAAATACCGCCAGTTCATTCCAACCGTTACGTGCATCCGGGAGTACAAAAAGAATCGCACTTTCCCATTTTTTCTGGGATTCTTGAAGGGATTTTTAAAGCAGCTGGTAGAGTCAAGCAACTCAGCGAGATGATGACGAACGCCAGCCCGTTCGGGCGGCGGAAGAAATCCACTGGACAGACGGATTTTAAAGTAGTGATTACAGGCATCAGAGGTGTGGGGAAAACAGGTATATGGACATCTTATGTTTAGTATTATAAAATGCTGTCTGAATGTTTATGTAGTTAATCACCATAAATGTTGATGTGTGTGTGTGGGGGGGGGGGGGGGGGGTTGTGTTTGTTTGTTTGTTTGTTGTTGTTTTTTTTTGGGGGGAAGGTATCATATTCTATATTTTTTTGTTCCACTATTCGACTTTTTGCCACAGGTCCGGTTTATAAAATAAAATGTTGTCTTTAATCATGAGCGAAATTTAGTCTGCTCTACTAATGTTCGTTTTATAAAGATCTTCTTAAAATTTTTAGTGTTGTAACCCACTCAAAATTTAAGAGTTCTGAGTCGGATATACTGCAGTAATGATGATGATTATAAGATGAATTGTGATATGTGTAATAAGTAATGCCGTTCAAATGTACATGTTATAAGACACGTAACGGGGAATCATGATTAATATATGCTCATTCTCTCTCTCTCTCTCTCTCTCTCTTTATTTTTACTTTTCTTTCCACATGTTCCCTGTCTCTGTCTTCTGGTCTTGCTCTCATTTATCCTGTTTTGCTGCCACTACAATTTCTTGGCAATGTGTTTTTTTTTTCTTGTTTTAGCTACTATACCTCTCTTTATATATCCAGTTATCTATCTATCTGTTTCTCTTCACCACCCCTCTTTTTTTTCTCTCTCTCTCTCCAGAAATAATGATAATGATAATAATAATCATAATAATAATAATCATAATGATAATTATTATTATATAATAACACGTCCATTTATATAGCGCAGCTACTATACAAATATACTATATTGCGCTTAATACAAAGAATCACATTATTACCCCGGCTTTAGCCCAGCCACCATGATAGGCGCTAAGGCATTCAATGAATTTCTTCCTACCGGGTACCCATTTACTTCACCTGGGTGGAGATTGACAAATGTAGATGGATGTCTTGCCAAAGAACATTAGTGCCACGGCGGGATTCGAACCGAGAACCATGTGATCCACAGTCCGGTGACGTATCCACTAAACCACGACGACACCTCTACTTATTATTTTATTACTTATCATTACTTATTATTATTATAATTTACCATTACTCTTTTATGTCTTAAATACGTTATTACTTTCTAGGCCTTCTTGACCGTGGACTAAATCATGGTTTGTTATATCATATCCCTAAGAGCAACCACTGATCTATACTTGAAGTATAGAAATCGATGCAACTGGAGCAGCATATTTTGTCATAAATGCGATCGTGAGTTTGTTAATCAGCAACGTTAATAACTTATGACTTGCTAATGAAGATCTTATTCTCATACCCATTGAGGAAAAAAACAATGATTACTTCCAGACACGCGCCTACACCAGATTCGCCATCGTTCAAGCGTGTGCGCGTGTGTGGGTGGGTGAGTCCGTGCGCGCGCGTGTGTGTATCAGTTGGGTTTTTCATGACATACATATCAATCAGATATAATTATTTACGCCTGGGATCGACCCTTATAACGTCACTTTCCGAAAGACGTGACTCACTTATACGAACCTAGGTCCGATCAGAGAAAGTTTTAATGGAAGGTAAAGTTTCCAGAGTAATGTTTGTAGGCGAATACAGAGAGCTGACCGCAGACATTACCGCCCCTCATCAGCAAAAGTAAGATAGCCTTGATTCAGAAATCCTATATAACAGTTATGTGAGACTTCTTGAGAAAATTAATACTGAAATGACCTTCATATTGCCTGGCTTCCAGACTATTAATTAGAAAAAACAATAACAACAACAAAATACGGAGTCTGTGTTATGTAGGTTGAATCCAGCCTCCCCCCCCCCCCCTTTATTTTTTTTTCGTTAATTAAAATGATGACACGATCGCAAAGCTATCAAGAAATGAATTAAAAAAAATAAAGGAAAAAAAATTCAATACCCTATTGTACTGCCTATAGAAATTACATTCGCATTATGTAGTATATCATCGTGATGTTCGCACATTTCAATAGGTAGCGTAAATTTCAACAGGTATATATTGTATTATGCTTTCTTTGGTTGATTATGTTGAAAGGCTTTGGGATAATCTTGATGTAGACGCATTTTGACTGAGATAAGAAAAACATGATTTTGCCTGGGAGCAGGTTACTATTATCATGCTTGCGTGATGCTCGAATCCCGTCAATCGTCATCGAGTATTTAGTCTCTCACTGGTCTCATCATCCGGCATCCCAATATCTCAATCCATAGCAACCCTTCGTAGCAACGCACCTTATCTCTCTAACACCCCTTGAGAGATGGTTCTTGAGAGCAGTATAAAAGAATGCTTCACCGACTCTGATACGTTTTTGGTGCCCTTTCGCGTGTGACTGTCGCTTCGTTTAATTACTCATTCGCTGCACCTTCGATGAACTTTGTATTCCCACGAGCGTACAGGCTAGCCCGTCTTGGTGGACGATTATACCAATACCAATACCATTTTCATTTTCTCGGTCCCCAATTATATATATAGCTGTTTTTTGTTTGTTGTTGTTGTTGTTTTTTTTTTTTTTTTGGGGGGGGGGGGGGGCTCATTCACCATTTTTTAAAATTTACCCCTTCTCCCTCTCATTCTCCCCTTTCCTCCTTCTCCTGTTTCTTAAGCACTGAACAAAATTAATGCACATGAAAATATGCGATGTTACTTTGACAAAGAATTAATTCACAAAATTCCCTAAAATTCATTAACATGACAATCCCAATCCGCTGCCTGTATAAAAAAGTGACAACTCTCTAAGATACTAATAATCATAGAAAGTCAACTTCAGAACAAATAACCTCAGGCTATTAAAACAGGATGCTGGAAATGTCAAGACTCGAGAGTATTGCATAATGTCATGCCCTATGCTTTTAATACACTATTATGTCAATAAAAATACTAACCTGATTCTTAATTCCTTTCTTATTGGCAAATTTCCAATATGTAAATGGCCGTTTACAGTGAAATATTGAATCGATAATTTGAGGCTAAAACGGGATACTGGAAAAGACTCGACAGGGTTGCCAAATTTCATGGCTTATGGTTTTTAATTCATGTATAATATGTCAATAGAAAATCTAACTTGAATCTTAAAGTTCCTTTTATTGGCAACACTCCAAGATTTAAATGATCATATGGAGTCAAACTTTTTATTGGCAACCTTCCAAGATACAAATGATCCTATGAGGTAGCATATTTAATTGATAATTTGAGGCTAAAACGGGATGCTGGAAATGCCAAGATTGGAAAGCGCTGCCAAATTCCATGCTCTCATGTTTTGATGCTAATTCTTAAGATTATGTTATTGGCAACTTTCCAAGATACAAATGGCCGTAATATGAAGTCAAAACTAGTTAGAAAAGACTAGAAATGGTTGCCATATTTCATTCCTTCTGGTTTTAATCCACTATAACATGTCAATAGAAATATTAATCTTAATCTTAAGCATATTTTCTTGGCAACTGCCCAAGAAAATTCTTTAATATTAAAATTTAGTTGATAATTTTAGGCTAAAATGGGATCTCAGAAGTGTGAGGATTCGAAAGCATTGCTAAATTTCACACCTTGTGATTTTTTGATGTACTGTAATAATGAAAACACAAGTCTGAATGTTAGGCCCCTTTTAATGGCAACTTTATTATATAACATGAGCATGTGCTGAATTTGTATTTTTTTCTTTCCCTTGCCCTTTTTCTCTTTTATTTATCATGGATATATTCTTCTACAATCATTATAATCTACCATAATTTAACAGCCCCTCTTCTTCTGTTTTGATGGATTTCTGTACAGTAAAATGGAATCACTACAAAGATGAACTAAATATCCAATTCAGTTTGATTCGGTTCTCGATCAAAATTTTTATGTTGCTTTCTTAATCTTGTTTCTACGACCCCTTCGCCTTCCTCCCGCACTGCCCTTGTCGTCTCCCTCCCCAATTTCTCCCGAATAATTCTTGTATCATTTTGGTTGACCATCTCATCCGTCTGCACCAGTAAATTAAGTAAAGCTTACATCGCTCATCACAGCTCAGAAGCTCATCTCGTTTAGTTAACACCTCAAAGCTAGAGATGATTAGGGCATGTTCCATAGGGAAAATATCCAGAGCCTCTGTGACCATGTGGTTAGATGGGTGTTATGATAACAGTATTTTGAAGCATGCTTTGGCACTTTTTTCCATTTACATAGAATGTTCATTGACTGTTATAGACATCCGCTTTTAGCTTCCAGAAAGATCTTTGTGACCAGCAGTGTGAAACAGTGTGTTCACATCGCGTGCCTTCCAGAGCCATGCTATGGTCACACTCCTCATACACTGCATATCCATACACTCTTTATATGACCACAAGTTGGTGTGTACACCCATTGTTTCTGTATGTAGTCCATAGGATGTAGCCACAGTCATGTGTAAAAAATAGTCCCTTCTGTAGACACATTGTAGTGTGTATGTTTTATGTTTCTTTATGTGGCGTGTGTTATCCAGTGCAGAAGCAGTGTGGACAAGGAGTGCTCACTACGACTGTGTTCCACATCCACGCTGTGATCAATAGCATGCTGATACTTACACTTGATGTCTCTCTTTGAGGCGACATAGGGAAACGTTGTGTACCACAGTGTGAAAAAAATGTGTACACACCAATATTACTCCTTCTTATGGACACAATGTGGTGTGCACATGCTGTGTTTCTACATGTATTCCCGTTGTGTCATTTAGTGTTCACACTCTCCATCGTGTCCATGTTTGTCAAACTGTATGTCAAGCGGAAACGCTTTATGTGGACACACTCTGGTGTGTACAATCAGTGTTTCTATATAATGAGGCCACATTGTGTCATCCAGCTTTCACACTCTCTATCATGTCCACATCATGTGGACATAATGTGAAAATAATGTGATCAGGGTAATGCTTTATGTGGACACAATGGGGTATGTATGCACTGATCTCTACTTTTCCCGTAGAGGTCAGTGGGTATGTACAGTGTTTTTATGCGTTGCCACAGTGTGTTATCAGTATGACAACACCGTGTTCACATATCTGTGGACACCATGTGGTGTGTGTCCTGTGTGTTTCTATATCGTGTGTTTCACCCTGTATCTGGCAGTGTGAAATCAGTGTGAGCACATTGATCCTTTATGATGGCACACTGTGAGGTGTACTCTATGCATTTCTATATTAGGCCGCAATGTGTGTCATCAAGTGTTTACTTAGAATGAACAGAGATTTTCCCAAAATCAATGAAAATGAATTAATTAAATCCTATGGGTCCCCCCACGATGCGCACACATTTCTATTTTTCCTTTGGTCAGACGGACCTATCCTGGGTGAAAAATATTAGACCTACAATGTTTTTATTGCATCTTCTTTTATAATCCCGCCTTCTGTCAGATTTTGTGGTGGATTCTTCAATTCATTTTCAAGTTCGTCGTTACCGATTTTCTGGAAAACATCTATCATATGGAACGCTGTTAATGTCTTTCTCAGATAGTAACTATTGCTGCGTGAAATGTCAGATCCACTAAAGCGGATGGCTGGACGCTTCCTAATAACTCCTCGATTTTCAGACAATATTTAGATTTGCATGACTCGTACTCTGACGACAATATACCTAACAATAAAATAACCTTAAATCCCCGAACCCTATATCTTTGCTGAAACGACGCCAGCAACAAATGTCGGCAGAGCAAAAAATCGGATCTCTAGTCTTCCGACCTCAGATGATTGGGAAGGCCATATAATAATTCACGTAATAGACTTTTTCAATGTCGATACTATTTATGAGATATTACGTTTCAGATTTATCTTTTTCTTTTCACTTGTTTCTGGGTAACTTTATTCGAAAACATAAACATAGACAGAACACAAAATTAAGTCAAAATATCGAGAAGAGTCTACCAGACGAAGCCCACTTATAGAGCACCATCATTAACAAGAGAATACTGTTCTTTGTATTATGAACTGATATGACAATTTCGAAGAAGACGAAAATAAGCAAAATATTCAGGAAAGGCAGACAAAAGACAATTCCTACTGAAAAGATTCATCAAACGTCTTTTGCATTCGACACACATGACCGATATTTGAATTTCCATCCGTTATGCTCCATATCTCGTCTCCCTTGAGGGTAGTGTTATGTGAATATGGAGCATGTAAGTAAGGCAAAGCACGATTTGATAAAGTTCATTTGGGCCAACAGGTAGTATTTATATTTTAAAAACATAACGTTGGCGGAAATCCTATACTTCGAATGTCCCTTCCCCTCGTGGGTCTTTTCAAAATGTCATAGTTCGCCAATCTGCTTGTGCAAAACATTATAATGACTATATTTATTATTTTATTTCATGATAATAATGCCCTTTGGTAGGACTACTTTTCTAGATCTATACATTTGGATATTGCGGTTAATCGTCTGCAAATAATTAAATTGATATGAATTTTGTTCAGGTAACAGATAAATGCTCAGGGGAAATAAAGCATCACAGTCAAAGAAGTAAATGTTAACAATATAGTTACTTGTCGTTTTTCCGAATGTTTGTTACTCCGAATGTTCATAATTCCGAAAAAAAAGAAATAGGGGTCAATAATTCCGAAGGTTCATACTTCCCAAAAATGTAATAGATCTCAACATCATTTCTCGGAATTACGAACATTCGGAATAATGAACCCTATTTGATTTTCGGAATTATGAACCCCTTTTCCATTTTCGGAAATACGAACGATATTTCCTTTTTGAAATATACAATTTCGGATAAACGAGCCTTCTGAATAACAAACCTTCGGAATTATAAAACTTCGGAGTAAAGCAACATAATTATGTTTGGAATTATGAACCCCTTGGTATGGGAATTTTGTGTTTCAGAATTATGGTTAACAGACATCCATGCATGCCCTGTATTCAAGCTTTCAGATACCTGGACAGATGGTCCTCTTTCAACATGTTCAATAAGGATCATGTGAGCCGTTGAATGTGGAAGGGGAAATGAATTTAAGATTTATCTTGGAAGTACTCGGAGTACATTATACAAATCAGGTCATGGTCTTGCGTTTAGACCATTTGATAACCACAAATTGTAGAACATAATTATTTAGGCTCCTTTTTATATCTTTTATTTCTATTTTTCCATGCAAATAGTTAAAATGCATACAAAAGAACAAAATAAGTAAGAAATACCACTGACTGTTGCACTGGGACATTATTAGCATTAGACTTTGGCAGATACCTGGACACAATTAAAGATTATTTATCAAACGTATATAAAGTAATTCTGCTCTCCATTTTGGAAAAAATATGGTGACAGGATGAAAAGTGTTTGCTTATTACTGTGGAAGAGAGAAAGAGAGGAACATGAGGGAGAGAGAGGAAGGGGGATAATGGAAAAGGGAGATCTATACATACATACATCCATACATCCATACATACATACATACAAAAGGTAGAGTTGGGGAAGAGAGAAAGAAGAAAGAGGTCATTTCCTAGTGAATCACGAACCACATATTCAGTGATTTTTGCAGTCTCACCAAGCGTCTTTTATTAGGCAGCTAGATAATGGCGCTCTACAAATTCATGGATTTGATTGGAAAGAAGAAAATAAAAATAGAAACAGATGAAAGGAAAAGAAGTATGAAACTGAATCATGGACCATTTGGGAAAAGCCTTCCACCAATAAATCATTGTCACATCCCGCACAGTTTCATAAAATGCACTTGTAATTAATTTCATCACCCGAATGTATTGTCTTGGTTGTATAGCCGTGCCAGCTGAATGAAATAAACAAATCAGAAGTTTACATAATTCACGATCACTCACCTGAAATGACGACAGATTGAAGAAGGTCGTAAAACTTTCGTCTAGACCAATTCTATCGGGGTTAGAATTTATGGTTTCTTTCTGGTGGTTCGCCAGACGTCCCATGTCATCCCTCACGTAGACTTAAAGAGAAATTTCAACCAACATCGAGTTTATTTCAGTAAAAGTAGAAGAAATGAACGAAGTACATGTATATCTTAGGTTGTTTTTCATTCATTATATCACCACAAATATGGAAACTTTGATTTCCTTTGCAAGCTGTACACTCGAGTTATTTCGTTTACAGTACAAAAGATATCATCGTTATCGTTTTTCTCACAAGAAATTAATAAATTTCTCAAGCCTGCGGCTGCAGCATTGAAAAATGTGTGTTTATAAGTCCATCGATATGAAAACATTATATTCTTTCATAAGTCACAGATGGGGATTTTTTTGTGGATTAATTCCTCGTATGAAGGAAATCGACGGTAGCTTGGAACGGAAAGTATGCAATTGCCAGTGGCACTATGTGTGGAGATTTTAAAGCACTTTTATTTACAAAGAAATGCGATTTTTCTCAAAAAAATTTTTAAGGTAATGTGTCCACTTAACACATGTGAGTAAAAATAAATAGAGTGGGTGAATTGTGCACAATATTATGTCAAAGTGCTTCCCAAATATAGAGTTTCAGATAATATACACGTATATATATATATATATATATATATATATATATATTCAATGAAAGGTAAAATGGTGTGAACGTGTTGAGAAGTATAAAATAAATAGGTAACACGGAGAGAAAATACACAGAGCGAGCAGAGATGATTTTTCCACAAGCGCTTTCGTTTATTCTTCAGGTGGAATATAAGATTTTGTTTCTCTGCTTAGATATATATATATACAAGGTATGACATTAGAGATACCAGAATACATGTATTATATAAAATGGACATGGCGTAAGTAGATTCAATCAAAGGGAGTGCGCTTTTTTTTTTAAAAGCGCCCTATTCATATACTCCAATTGTGAGACTCTTTTGTAGTAAGACCAATCAGGCAAACAATAGATGATGACGCTGGCAATTATTAAGTAGCTACTTTTTAGCGTATATATATATATATATATATACTTTGGAAGTGTGCTTAAAGTCATACTTTATTCCAAAACAAAGCTTTGCAGTTTAGAATGATTAAGGTAGTTTTGGTTGTTGAAACGTGTTTCGGAAACACATGGGGAAGAGAAAAAATATTAGCCAAATATTACACCTACATTCTTATGGGGAGCTTGTTTTCCTTGCTGTGACAATAATTTTTAAACGATATTTTACAATAGCCCTAAGTTATTCCAAATATTATAGTACAAACAGTAAAAAAATATCAAACTGCAACATGTTAAAGGCCTAGCTCATCTTGATCCATAGCTATTACATTATGCTTTGTATTCATTGCTGCAGAGTTATGCTAAATGATATTATTGCATATTTTGCCAGATACGCATGGAGGTGATCAATGCTAGAGAGGTCAAACTCATGCCAAACACCACCACCAACACAACATGAACATCCCATTCTTCTCATACAATTAGTGCGCCACATCCCCCATCTTCCCTGATTCGAAAGGAAATCAGAGGAATCGTCCATAAGCACGCATTCGTGCTTTGCCAATCATCCCTTGACAGTCCTTAAGAAGTCCACGTGATTAATGACATGGTTGTGTTTATCCACAGAATAAAGATAACAAGACTCTTGTAAACAAACCAATGGCGGAGGAATGATCGCTCTTAATTGCCTCTCCCTCCGGGGTAAAGCCATGAATTTCAAGAGTTTTATGAATTTCGGGCGACCATTAATCTATAAACAATGTTTAGATTACGTTTAAATAACCTGCAGATATGTTCTGTTTAATGCTTTGCAGCGCAGGCACTTCGAGACTTAGGGAAGCGTACAGAGCAATCCCATTTGTAGGGATGCTGTGTAGGTGGGTCACTTTGAATGGAACATAAAATTTTTCTTATTATGATTATAGTGAAGTGAAAACAAAAATCTTAGATATTTCCATGGTTTCGATATAAGCTTAAATCGTTAATTGTTATTTGGAAATCAAATCGTCCGTTTTAAATGCAAACTTATATTGTACAAGATTATGATTTAGAGAAAGCACCAAATTAAAACGTTATTTTCTCCGTGCGTTACTGCGTTTGCAAAAGAGGTGCGAATACATGGCAATTACAGAACAATGTAAGCATATCGCATTTCAAAGAAGGATTTTCTTTTCTTCTCTCTCCATTTCTTATGGGGTTTTTTTCACATCTTCATCTCTCTCTCTCTCTCTCTTTCACTTTCGCCCTTATTCATATACGCGTCCCCTCTTCTCTCTTATTTTTTTTTACCATTCTTTTTGTATCCTAAGACATCCTTGAAGACATTCATGTTTGCTTACCCATCTAAGTACCACATACCGAAATGTAACTGACCTTATACATGGTTTGTAGAGTTAACATAAAAGGCGTATTTAGGGGGCACAAGGGGGCCAACCTCCCCCCCCCCCCCCCTTAATCGCAAAAAAAATATATATATATATAATAGGTGATCCACGGAACCTACGGGCAATGCCCCTATTTGTGGGTGTAAGTATGTGACTCTTTGATTCTGTGTGTATCTCCTCCCCCGTCTGTACCTCCCCTGTTCAACGACTCTGGCTTCGCCGGTGCTCTATCTTTAGTTAGAAAATGGTTGCCCGTGGGAGCAAACAGCCTTTACACAAGCCCATCTACCATTCCCCCACACGCGCGTGCTCCGGGCGCTGATGACATTTAATATAAATATAAATTGAGAAAACAATTACAAATATTTACCACAAGTGCACCCAGCTATCTCCTTCTATCCTCATCGTTCAGCGATGAACTTTTCTTGACAAGCTTGATTTGGAAAGATCCCAGCGCATTGCACGCAATCATTCCTCCCATTGTCAGCTTGTACAGTAAGATGTTGTTGACCTAGGGGGTGTTTCATAAAGCTGTTCGTAAAGTTACGAATGACTTTACGAACGACTGGAACATGTTCTTGGGTGCTATACTAATCACATTCTCAATCAATTAGCACAAGAACTGATCACCAGTCGTGCGTAAAGTCGTGCGTAACTTACGAACAGCTTTATGAAACACCCCCTGGGCCCTGTTTCTTAACACATGTTATAAATAACAACCGCTCCATTTCTATGACAAATTTGCTATCACCCAATCGGGTTCAAGGATTTCAGTAGCTTATAACAATTATTTTAACATGTTATTGATAATAAGTTTTATGAAACGGGGCCCTGCACTCTCTCTTCATGTGGGTTTATTGCTAAAGGCAACTCGCAAATCTTTTATGCATTTCCACGTTTGCAAACCTATTTACATGATTGAAGTTAAGTTGTTCCTTTATTTGTGTTCATGATTTTAGTGGCATAAAGATAATCAGGTGAAAAAGAAATCAAGTAATTTGAATTTTTCTATCACCTTGAAAGGGTCTGGGAAGATGTTAAAGCGGCAAAGAATTTGGCAAGTTATAGAGCGAATAAAAAGAAAGTAGTGCTAAAATATGGAGGAGAGAGAGGGGAGAGGGGGAAAAAGGAGACAGAGAGGGAGACAGAGAGAGAGAGAGAGAGAGAGGAGAGAGAGTTAGGGTGTGAAGGAAAAAGAGACTGTACGAGGGCCCGGCATGGTATGTAATGTAGGCCTACACACACAATTATTATGCATATAAACTAGGAATTTTCAAAAAGCATAACGTTGGGAAAATTGGTTTATTTTAAAATATTCACTATGGATATATGTGTACAGATACAAACACCCCCCCCCCCCCCCAGACACACACATACACACACACGCTCCTATGTATGTATATGTATACATATATATATATATATATATATATATATATATATATAAAGAAAACTGCTAGAAGCGTTACTTTGTAAAGCATTGTGCCCAATTTTATTTTATTAACTCATATTTTCGACGGCTTCCTCCGTCTTTCTCAGGAGTACATATACATATAGAAATGAAAATGAGAGATATTATTCCCGGCGGAGACATATTTTTAACATTTGCAAAAATTGCAAAAAGGGAGGACAGCTCTGGGGAACTTTGATTTAAGTTACGCAACCATTATTCTCTCATTTCCTTTCACATTATGTATATATATATATATATATATATATATTCATTTAATGAGAGAGACAGAAAGAGATAGGTACCAGTACCATGTTACAAGACTCAGAAAATAGGGCGGACGTGCATTCGGCCTTTGTCCATCTCCAAACCTCCCAGACAGCCCGGGGTTTGTTGAAGCAATTCATTCACATCATGTCAAGACAGCTATTACAGGCGGCATGTACAAGCGACGGATTTGTGCCCCTTTTAGCATGCTAAATCTCTTGAAAGCTTTGTCGCTTAGGGGCGGTAGAGGGGTGTGGGGGGGGGGGGGGGTGACACCCTCAAACTTTTTTCTGTGTATAAGTTTAGAAATTTTAGAGGCTCTTATGCAAATCGTCAAATTGGTGCCCCTTCTCTCTCTCTCTCTCTCTGTCTCTCTGTCTCCCTTTTCTTGTCAATATATATTTGCCAACTTTTTGGCAAATGTGGTCCGATAACCCACTCCCACCCCTCTCCGATTCTATATTATGTTCTGGCGCCACCCATGGTGATGCCCAAACTGCAAAGGTAGACAGTGCATTTAGAAATACACTGCGTGATGCAAATAAATATTAGTGTAAATAGTGTGAGAGTGCTCTATACACCTATCTGATTTGGCTGCTTTCATCACTCCGGTCTGCTACATGTATAACAAGGATTGGGGGTGGACTTAAAGGCATTCAGTAACTTTGTGGAAGCTTGATTTAATAAATTGTTGAATTTTGATATCTGTCTTGTATAATGATGTTCAGAAGGATAAATAAATAGCCAGGCATAGAAAGGTTTTCAAATATATAATGCTATTATTAAGATATCTGTGACTGAATACTCATATTTACGAAAGCGTATGGCCATACGCTTTAGTCTAACACTGAGTCAATGGGGAAAATGAGTCTGGCATTTCCGGTCATTTGCATATGTTTACTTTTGTGAAGCACATGGTGATTTTAAAGTGCTTTTTTTCTGCATGGGCTTCATTTTTACACCATATTACATACACTGATAGCATGTAAGGCCAGACAGCTCAGATTTTATCAAGCCTCCACAAAGTTACTGAATGCCTTTAAGGAGTGGTGAGAAAACATAATTTATGAATTGCTATTGTAATGAGCCTGGCTTTTCGAATTCTCAAGATCTATGATTATTATAATGAATATGTAATTTTAATTCAAATGGGGGATGGGTGACGGGTTCGGGGGATACATGTACTCTGACTGGTCCCCCCCCCCCCCCCCCGCCCCCCTCCGAGTGCTCTAGTTTTAACTTTCACGTAAAGTTTCACAATTTCTCGTTTTATAATAATGCAAATGTGTTTCATGATTTCCCATTCTTATTTGTAATTTGCTTCACTTGTTTAGAAGAAAAGGCAGGGGAGGGTGAACCCCCGACCTCCCTACCATCGCGTGCACGCCATGTGATAAGTTCTCACTTTGTGACGTGTCCAAAGCAGGGGCGTCAGTGATCGAGGCGTTTTAATCGACGTCACACTGTCGCAGTACTTGTATATGGTCGAAATGGTGTAAATGATTTGTGGTACACAATCGTATGAAGCACGACGTGGTAGAGAGTGGAGAAGAGCCCACGTAACTGGGAAGTCCCAGATTCATTTGTCGCAGACCCACTGCTTGCTTGTCTACAAGCATATACTTCTGGTATTCGCGTAAAATATCTCTTCTTTCCTCAGTCAGTCAAACCCCTATCTCTCCTATTTCCTCACATCAGGTGTACCCAGAAACGCATCATCCTAATTTCCTTTATTTGAAAGTCAAGTGGGACTGGTGTGCATTGACAAGGGTGTACTTCACGGTTCAAGAGGGTAATTAACTCTAACCCCACAGGTATCCGGAGCGAGAGATGCAAACTTTGCACTATTGATACCCCTGCTCTCAATGCCCTAGAGATGATAAGGATGGGATATTGGATCCAGGTGTTTGAGGAGAGAGAAAGAGGGATATAGAGAGGGGAATATGAAAGAGAGAAGTTGAAAGAGAGAGAGAGAGAGAGAGCCAGGAAGAAAGAATATAGAGAAAGACAGAGGAAGATGGAAAGAGAAAGGGAATTTCAAGAAGAAAAAAAAAGAGGGAGAGAGAGAGAGAGACTTTGTGAGTTATGACACAGACCCGATGGTGATTAATTCGAAATCTCTGGATCCAAGCTCTAGAAATGTGTTCATATCGAAGGCATCCCGGTTGACTGATAGTCAAAGAGATTCCGGTCTCGTTGACCCTAAGAAAAGTTCTCAGAATGTCCGCGAGACCGACATGTCGGATATTGTCGGTTCGGTTGGTTTTAGCCCTTCTTTCAACTTAAGTATGATAAATAATTGTTATGTGCAATAAATGTGAATTGCAAGTAAAGAAAAAAGACGAGTATTGATAATTCACCAGAATTCAAAAACGTAAGATAGTACCGGTAATCTTACATTTTGAGCTTTTATTTTTTACTTTTTCTAATTTCTTGCAGATTATCATCTCCGTTTTACATTTGTGTTTAATCTTATATTGACTCATCTTTTATCTTGTTTTCTGTCCATACGGTTATTTTCAACAATGATATATTCAGGACTTCATCACAATCTGCTGTTCATGCGATGTGTGAGAAAAACAGACTCCTTGGCCCGAATTCACAAAGGAGGTTTAAACCTAAACCATGGTTTAAACCTCCGTAAGCGTACTTAAATAGGAGTAAATAAGCGCACATTGCCCATGCGCGCGCTCAAAGGAATTTGTGATTGGATCGGATTCCGTGCGCACGTACGCTTAAAAACCCCAGGAGGGGGTTTAAACCATGGTTTAAACCAAACCTCCTTTGTGGATTCGGGCCCTTAAGATACACAGAATTACCTTTCACATCGTCTATACAATAACGTGAATAAAATCAGACTAGTTCCAGTCACTGGATATTCCTTCGTGAGAACACTGTCTAGCAGTAGCATGTCCAAAGACAGACCATCTTCTTATACCTTTATAACACACTCAACCAACAGTAATCTATAGGCTTGACCTAGGGGTGTACTATTACTCTCAAGGAGGCAATATTATACTTGCCCTCGGCTAATTGCGAACAATTCAGTTTTACAATACATTAATTTGACAAATGGTTGGGGAAGGCTGTCATCTTCTTGGGATACTCGAAGTCTATTAGTTATCTGCTGAGAAATATGCTGGCAGAAGTTTTAAGTTACTATATTGTGAGGCACTCATATTTAATTCATATCACAGGTTGATTTACATTAAGTACAGTTAAAGGTGCTATTGAACGTTGAAAAATTAGTGTAGAATATAATTCGATTGTTATAGGCAATAAAACAAAGAAAGTATTATTATGAAAATAACTCTTAAAAGAAACAGGTCATAACAAGTTTTTGTCGGTATATACATGTAAAGATATCTATTGCTTTATCGAATGTTTTCAATATTATACATCACAACACTCTGTTCTCTAAACTTGATCACTATGACATCCGTCATGTCCTACGTTATTGGTTTGCTCATCTTTTGAAAGATGAAATGTAAACATGATAAATCAACAATTCCAGAATTTAAAAACATGTCATATGGAGTCCTTCAGGGATCACTCCTAGGCCCTATTTGTTTTAATCTAGATTAATGATATTAACAAATCCTCCGTTGACGTCTCTTTTTTCACATACAGAAGATAGAAAATGACATAATTATTTCATTTCGATACAATATATCAATTTTCTATTCAAAGTATGCGAATAGCTTAAATCCAACCGTCTATCTGCCCACTACAAGAAGTGTAATTAGAATTTTTAGACGTACAAATTAATAACCCTTTTGTCATGAAAGCTGCACATCCAAGAAGTATAAAAGAAAAAGGCTTTGGGATTCTAGGACACCTGTCCCAGGACAACTATTACCTTTAGAAAAATAGTATCCCGGACAACTACACTTGTACAATTACATCCCGGGTACAACTAATCATGGATGACAACTGCCATTGGACAACAGCAGCGCCCGCCCCCCCCCCCCCCCCCCCCGCATTTAGATACCCTTAAGTAATTGTCTGAGGGTAATTAAAGTAATTTTTATGGGGGTAGTTTTTTATGTAATATCGTCCTTGACGGTAGCCATTCGGGTTTATTGTCCGGGAGACATAGAACACCAAGTGGGAGTTTCATGGACCATTTCTCCTCCCTTTTGGAGGCTAAGTTGGCGGCAAAGGAATATCGTTTCAGTTCAACATGTCCCCTGCTATTTAGTCTTTATCTTCGAGCAAATATTCCAAATTCGATTTCTCCATAATTTAGACGACTTGGTTCGATAAAGGACGGCACCTTTTATTGCCCCACGGAATATTCTGTATCGCGGAGAAATCAATGCAATAAATTCTTACTTTTCCTCATGAAATCCTGAAAGAAATTGGCTTCATTTCGAATTAAAAAGGTGGTTTTCGCTAATGTGCAGAAATTTAAAGTAAGAAATGTGAAAGGCTTCAGTATATGACCTCATTAAGTAAAAATATAATTAAATAAATAGAGGTGTACAAAATGGAAGAAAATATTTGTAATATGGGCCTTCGTGATACTGGAATTCACGCAGTCCGAGTAAATTAGTAAATTTTAAAAGACATTTTACGCAAGGGTGAGTTGGCAAGAAATTCCTGAGTTGTTCTCATTGAATCTGAACATTTTCTGGTATAACAAGTGGAGTAATATCCATGCCGTGACCAAAAAATTATTGTAATTTCATTCTGTTGCTATAGAGTAAAGTCTCATATTTATTTATATACAGTTTACAGAAGGAAGAACGAGAAAGTGTATAAAACCTAGGCATCAGGGAAAGTCGAGTGTTCATTGAAAAACATGTAAATTGTAATTTTCGGAAAAGACAGGTGTAGCTAAAGAGATAAAATATAAAAAACTGTGAAGCGCTCTGAGTAGTTTGTTACTAGATATAGCGCTATATAAGAAATTACTTATTATTATTATTATTATTATTATTATTATTATTAATAAGGGAAGAGACGAGGGAGAAGAAATCCTCATTCTCATTCATTACTGGCCACGTTGAAAACTGAAAAATTTCAACCATTCATATTTCGGGATAGCAGTGATGTCGCAGAATGAAATTAAGACATATGGTTAAGAATTCGGATTGATTGCCTTTTCGTGAAAGATGTCATTTCTTTTGGCAAGATTTAATTTCATGCAACATAGATTTACCACACAACGTGACACCAGTCTAATGGCATTCATAATGAATTATGTTATTCTATGCGCTGCATGGTGCTCACCCTTTCAAGACAAAATGCAGGGAGAGAGAGGAAGAGATAGAAAGATAAAGAAAGAAGGAATGAGAGAAAGCAAGAGAAGCAGAAAACAAAAACAAGAAGGAGGAGGAGAAGAAGTAAAAAAGAAGACAAGAAGAAGAAGAAGAATATTGTAAAAGAAAAAAAGGGAATGACAGAGAAAAGAAGAATTTATGGATAAGGCCTATGATCATGTTAGCGCTGTCGTTGGGAAACTATGAACAATAAACTATTGATCTCCCCTGGTTAAGAATCACCAATGTTTTCTAACAGAAATTGAAAAATACGGTAGCCACCTGACACTTGCCTGTACAGCACCCCGCAATGTCCCTTCCTTAGAATGTATAAAAGCCAAGCGATAAACCTCGAGCTCCATTAAAGCTGCCGTAATTCCGTCTATTTGTCCCTAGTGTCCCGGAAGTAATGTTAGTGTGATCATTGATCATTCAATTTGTGATTCATTGCGGTTATTAATGAGATAGTTTCTTTTGGATGGAGCCGTGCATATAGTGCTGTTACTCGAAAATAAAGCGCCTTGTCATATTAATGGTAGAAACGTGCAGTTCCCGAGACTTATGGGACGCTAGCCAGGGGTGTCCCCTTTTCACATCCGGCACGAATGCTTACTGTCCCCATAAACGTCAGTTTCAAATAAACGATTCCCTTTTAGCATATATGTTGGGAGATAGATTACAGGTAACTATTTATTGAAATTCATTGACCTGAAAATGAGAATTGATTGATACCTTTTTAAGAGGGAGGGGGGGGGGGGGGTAATCTATGACATGGTAGAATAATTCCTCATTAAATATCTCCCCTACTTCAGAGCAGCGTGAGTCGCTTAACACAACAAATGGATAAGGGAATGAAGTGCTTTCACCACGGGGATTAGAAAATGGCAATTTTTTTTTTCTTCATATCCTCTGCTGTACATTAAGGCCCAAAAGCTTTCTTTTAGATCCCTGTCAGATATTTAATTAACTCTAAAACAAATCCTACGTTTCAGGTACTTATTTAGTTAATATTTTGCTGGTTAGTTAGGTTTGTGTGATGGGCATGGATCCAACATCAGTGCTTTTTTGTTGTTGTTGTTGTGGAGATGGGAGCGGGGCAAACACTTTGATTGGACTATAAACGCTATAAATGATGCACTGTTAACATGGTTAATTCCATATACAAGGGGGTGGGTTACCGCTATATCTGCCCTCACCTCTTCTCAGAATAAACACCCAGCATTGCCCATCGTTAGTTAGTTATAAGTTAGGTCCAAGAAACATATATTAAATATACAGTTATTCTCGTTTCTTTTTCATCTGCATTGCTTACACAAAGATGACGTTACACGGAACTCGATTGAAAAAAAACAAAAAAAAAAAACGATGATGATCAGAATATGCTGAGGTCATTATGAAAATTTAAAAAAAAAGTTCAGTGCCCTAACTGAATTTCAATTGAAGCCCCTCCCCCAATTTTTTTCGTGAGATATTTTACTTTTATTCGCTTACAAAGTTAATTGCTGTGTTTTAGCACTCATCGTTCATTAGAGTCCGTTTACAGTCTTAACGCGTACTGATGAGATAGTACATTCATTACATTAAGCTATCCATTTAGAAGCATCCCAAATACACATCATCTTAGTCCAGCGTGCTTAAATGTGTGTGTTGGGAAGCGTGAAATATTATAGCCACCCATCCACAACTAACTCTGTGAGTCAAGGTTGTGATACAACCTAGTTGTCTAAGGTGCATTCAGGCTTGCAAGGTCGGTGATACTTCCTGTACGTAGCTAATAGGTGACGTAGCCCTCTGGGGCATGGGGCAGTTGACCAACTTGAAGCCCCAAAATACTACAACTAAAAAAGAGAAAGAGATGGGGAGAGGGGGAGGAGGGAGGGAGGGAGGGAGGAAGGGAGTGAGGGTGCACGTAACAAGAACGTGGAAAGATCCCTCTCCCAAACTCTTGGTTGCTCGCAGTTCATAAACCTTGTAAGAACACCCCTCCTCCCCCCCCCCCCCCCTCACACACACCCACCCCACCCCAACAAGTATACACGAACACATACCACCTCTCTCTCTCTCTCTCTCTTTGATGGATCCTACGCTATGCAGACGAGTGTTATAGTCTTCAAATGCAATGGGACCCCACTCCATATTTTTTTCATCTTGCTCCCTTTTATATTAGACCTACATGTATTACCATGATTACGTCATTTCACATCTTGCACGGCGCACAGTTAGTGTGGCTTCGGAGAGAAAGTATCCGGTCAAGATGCCTTAATTTGTAGAACACTGAGATGACAGATATATATATATATTAGAGAAATTCATTAGGGAACAGAGGTAGTTATGAAATTTATTTTCAGATGTCAATAACTTGCACTCCCCCCCCCCCCCCCCCCCCTTCAGAATGATAGCCCTTTTAAAATGATTACGAGGCAGTAGGGAGTTGAGTTATGCGTTTATTCAAAGCACCGTAGACTCTATCGAACATAAAATGATGATGTCCCATTGATTCGCAGGCATAATCAGTTTTGTCACTATGGGGCCCATATGACCAGTTAGTTACCTTTCTACTAAATCATCCACCACAGGCTGCTGACTGCCTTTAAAATGTTCAGGGTTTAATTTCCATTGTTTTAATAAAAGATGTTTGTAGTGATTGTATGTCTATTCTTTCTAAAGCATTTCTCTTTATCATAAATGCCGAACCGCATAATAATGTAAGTGCTCAACGTGCTTCACTAAACTGCACCTTCTCAAAGGCGGTGATCGACTGATGAAATCAGACAACTTTAATCTCATTTTCAGTTTCGATGGAGGTATCAAATTCAAACTATCTACGTCTTACATGTAACAATGCCGGGCGCTGAACCTGTGACCTCGCAAGCTAGACTGAAATCTCATTACGTCATGTTCTATTGAACAGTGCACTCTGATGAAAAACACGTGTTTCATAGTGCGTGGGACTGGCATGATTGTAGCCCTCTCTCTATCTCTCTCTCTCTCTGTCTGTCTCTGCTGTTCTCTTTCCACCTTCTCTTATCACCACCCTTCTCTCATATGTGTGTGTATGTTGCTTCGACCCCCTCCCCCCCTCTCTCTCTCTCTCTCTCTCTCTGTCTCTATCCCTGCCTCTCTGTCTATCAATCTGCTAAAAACAAAGCAAATCATTAAGACCCACACTATTTGACAGACACCGTGTGTATTTTGTTCGTAGGATTTGGATGAATGCCCCTCCTATTCATTACTCTTTCCAAGAAAGGAACAAATTAATTTGTTTTTTTCTCATTTAAGATGAAATGAATCATACTTATATTTCTGTCTTTCATTCTTATATTTTTGATTGGCGACGGGTGTTCGTTTTTCTTATATTTTTTTTTTCTAATGAGACATTTTCTAACCTAACGATTTCGTCGTACCTAAAATTAGACGGAAACTTGATTTTATTTTCGTCATTGCCTGATAACCCCTCCCCCTAGTTTACATTCCTCTGAATTACTGTTTGTATCCAAATATTTTCTAATATGACATGAATATACTTTACATTATGGAAATTGTAGGTGTTTAATTTGTCATGTGTAGATGTGAAACCATTATTTATTATATAGTAGGAAGCTGAGTATATCTGTTTCATTGCCGGCCTGAAAATTTTACTTAGTTTTCATTCCTTTATATATTATAGCTTATTATACACGTATGATATAAATGTAGGCATGTATGTCAAAGATCATAATTATATTTATGTGATTTATCTTGTGTAGATGTGAAAACATATAGAAATTTTAAAAAACTTTATATAGGCCTAAAATTACCTTGTATTGTTTTCCTGATCTTCAGTATGAGGTATAAGGTATTAGTTAACATGTTCGACAAAATAGTTAGCAGTCTATAATTTGAATTCATTTGAATGTATAAGTTTTTTTTTTTTTAATCCAGTCATTTCGCTAAAAGCTGAAACAAATTCGGCCATGTTATATAAAATCAAAGTAGGGTGATAAGTAAAGCGAAATTACCCTTCGCAATCGTCATGAAATGGATAATAATTTCACTGCAAGTACAATTTACAGAAATGATAATGTAGTGGCATTCCATCGACATGAAGCGGACAATCTTTTGGAAAAAGTGAATTGCGAGCCTTATTATATTTTGTGAACGTCTTCATATAACGATATTTACCAATAGAATTAAAGAAAATCTTTACCTAGGGTTTAGCGAAACAGCACAAGGGCTTTAAGGCCTAACATGCCACGGGGGTCCATTTTGACCTCACATTTGCAGGCTAAAAAGGGATCCGGCGCTTTGGGGGTTAATTAAGCCACGCCAACACCATGAATACGGTATCACCAAAGAGAAAGGGCGGATACCAGCCATCCATTGCCAAGGGCTAAAGGATTCCTCCACCGAAATTGGAGCAATTAAATAATCTTTCTATTTGTCGTGGCCCACATATACGTGACAACCGCACGCTTGAATGCAAACAGACCCCAACTCCCAAACCTCAATTTCTCAGTTGGTAATTTTTTATCTGCATTTGCATCGAATTCGCAAAATGTGGCTTCTCACATTCGACATATTTCGAATGAACTATATCATGGGTTTTGCAAGACTGAGGTCTTCGTTGTATTTTATTACATACACATAATTTAAAATTTATCGAAAATAACGTAGATTGTAAAATAAACTTTGGGGTCGTAGTCATATAGGTAATCCTTTTTTCGATTGAAATCATCCATCTTTCATTTCTGGCTCTTTTTGTAGGGCTACACCCTAATTTCATGCTCATATCTGTATGATTGATCATGATAGGACAAAACGCACTTAGCAGATCTTCTTGCCAATTGCCCAATACAAACACAGATGTTCCTATAAGCACCCCATTACCTATGTTCCATTATGATTATTTGCCTAAGGTAACGACACATAAAGCTGTTGCAACACTCTTCCCCGAGCATATTACGAAAGTACACGCACCTCAGATAAAACAGACACGGGAAGATTACCTGTATAAGGAGGTTGTTAAGGGGGGGGGCGATTCCGATGGGGATGAGGTTGCGGGGGGGGGGGCAGGAATGCTGATTTCACTGATTATGCTCTATGATTTTATTGGCATCTCTACACAAGTTGCTCGTTACGACTAGAAAGTTGGCATAAAGCAATTTATTTTCATTAGGACGGCATCAGTCTACATTTCATATCACCAGTCGAAAAAAAAATAGATCATAGATCATGTACAGATGTATGATTCAGGCAGATGGACACATTGCATATTGGTAATAACATTTTTGGTGCTTATGTTCAAGCTATCTTTTCAACAATAATTCAAGCACTCCCTTTCCTTCTCCCTCTTTCTTCCTCTCTCTCTCTCTCTCTGTCTACCTCTCCGTTTATTTTCCCTATGTTTCTCTCCAACTATTTAATCTGATTATCATTTTACTTCCCATCTTTCTTTCTTTCAACATCAGGGCCCTCTTGCATAAAAAAGTTATTCACAATTCAAAAAATGCAACGCAAATTGATTTTCAACCAATCAGGATCGCGTATTTGGGACTTGCGTTTATTTTTATACCCCCGCCAAACGAAGTTTGAAGGGGGTATATAGGAATCAGTCGACGGTTTAGCCTTTTGACAAGGCCCTCGTGACTTGGTTATTTTTCTCGGCAAGTAAGCTAGTAGTGGCTGCATAACAAGACTAGCCGCCCAGCCCGGTGAATGCGCGATCGAGCGACGTGAGTCGTGAGGGCCTTTTGGAACCTGGCCTGTATTTCTTATGCTATCCTTTGTTCCTAGCGAGGATCTGCTACCTTATAGGTAGGAGCCAATCAGCGAACGTATCTTCGCATGACGTCAGCATAAATTTGGTATGCAAATTCGCCTTCATCTCGAGCTAGCTCGCTCGGCACCCGGCACGTGGAAAGCAAGCCCCGCAGATACTGTTGTGATTGGTCGATAATCCTCGGTAGGCGTGTTAGCATACGAATGTCAACTCGTGAATAATTCATATCGGACGATGGAAACCCAGGTTCCAAAAGGCCTCGCGACTAAAGTCGCTCGATCGCGCGTTCACCCGGGCCGTGTTGATACTTTTCGTCACCGGCTAGTCTCATCTCAGGCACAGCATGACGAGGAAAATAGCCAAGTCACGTGGCCTTGTCAAAAGGCTATCGACGGTTGGGCGGTCGGTCCGTTGCAAATCTCAGTTTTCGACCAAAGCTCATGAAATTTGGTACACACTTTGGTCTTGGTGGGAAGATGTGCAAGACATATTTTTCGGATGAGTCGGAATCTGCGTTGCCATGGTAACGGCATATTTATGGCAGAAAATCACGGAAAAACCTTGCGGATCGAACTACTTCCTCAGTTTTTGACCGAAAGTCATGAAATTTGGTACACACATTGGTCTTACTGGGAAGATGTGCAAGACATATATTTCGGATGAGTCGGAATCTGCGTTGCCATGGTAACGTTATATTTATGGCAGAAAATCAAGGAAACACCTTGCGGATCGAACTAGTTCCTCAGTTCTTGACCGAAAGTCATGAAATTTGGTACACACATTGGTCTTACTGGGAAGATGTGCAAGACATATCTTTCGGATGAGTCGAAATCTGCGTTGCCATGGTAACGGCATATTTATGGAAGAAAATCAAGGAAACACCTTGCGGATCGAACTACTTCCTCAGTTTTCGACCAAAAGTCATGAAATTTGGTGCACACATTGGTCTTGGTGGGAAGATGTGCAAGACATATTTTTTGGATGTGTCGGAAGCTGCGTTGCCATGGAAACGGCATGTCTATGGCAGTAAATCAGGGAAAAATCTTGCGGATTGATCTACTTCCTCAGTTTTCGACCAAAAGTCAAGGAATTTGGTACACACATTGGTCTTGGTGGGAAGATGTGCAAGGCATATTTTTGGATGTGTCGGAAGCTGCGTTGCCATGGAAACGGCATATCTATGGCAGTAAATCAGGGAAAAATCTTGCGGATCGAGCTACTTCCTCAGTTTTTCGACCAAAAGTCAAGAAAGGCTTGTTGTCACGGGGCGGGGGTATTAATCATCATCTTCAGTGATATTTCTAGTTTTGAGTTGCGATTAAACGCAACTTTTATGCATGAGGTGCAGAAGATATTTCCTGTCGAATAATTTGCTGAACTGAAATGAGCCTGTAGCCGTCAGGCTACGAATCGTAACGATCACTCACATTATGACATTCTTTACACTCCCACATCCATGTCACGTGATTCCCGAAGGCGCCGATTGAAACATACGGCGCCTGTTTTCACACGCCACGTGCGAAAGACAGCCCACTAACATTATGTTATTCTTGTCGAGCAATGTAACAGTCAACGTCCTCCACACTCACTCTTTCTCTCTCTCTCTCTCTCTATCTTTCTCTCTCTTTCTCTCTGTCTTTCTCTTTCCCTCTCTCTCTCTCACATATACACACACACTCTCTCTCTCGCTCCCTCTCTCTCTCTATTTTACGATCTCTCTCACACTCTCTCTATTTTCCGTTCTTTTTCTCTCATTCCCACCCTCTTCCTTTATTTCCGTCTTTCTCTATCTTTCACCCTCCCCTCTCTCTGTTCGTTCATAACTTTATTTCCTTCTTAGCTCTCTCAAAATATTATGCGACGATGATTTGCAGGATGTCATAAGAAAGATTTATATAGAAAGAATACGCTAAGCCTCTCGTTGTGACTATAAAACATAACTCCTGCAGTATGGTCTGAAAAATAAAATGTAATGTGCCATTATATCTTGTGCGAGGAGAAGATAATTTATAACGAAGACTCCATTTCAATACTTCAGCCCAGGGAATATTAAATGTTGTATTTATGGATTTCGGTTCTTCTTTTTGGCAGAATTATTCGCATTAGATGAATACGATTCAGTGAAATTGTCATGACCATTATGCATGTTTAATAGGAGGCAACCCAAAGCTGTGAATTTAAAAACTGTTTATCATCAATAACATGAATTTTGAATCATCTCTGACATTTTCTTTATCTTCCAGCCATTACAGTGAGGTATCTAACAAAGAGATTCATTGGGGAATACGGACAAGAAACAGGTAAGGCAGTGTTGTTTGATTAAAGATCACATTGCAAGAAAATCACAAATATGGCAATTAATGTATCACTAGAAACTGGGAAGCTTACAGATGGCAGTCGTATAAGTTTTATGTCAACTGCGTATCTGATGATTATAAAAACAACATAAATAAAAGCTCTTCTAAGCATCTGGAATATCCGAGGATTCGCCAGAAATATAGCGATGTTTTGATGTCGTCACACTAGGGATCGATCCTGCTTAAGCAGACGACGTCCTATAATGAATGAACGTAATTGCAATGCAATTATTTATCAAATTATAAAGAGTTTGGTATATTTAACATGACCTTATTTCACACCATTCTAAAAGGGAAAGTGAAACTGATTCTGATAACTAAAACCGTTTGATTGTAAATACACAGGAGAAGGGTCAATGATCAATGAAATAAACCCCATTTTCAAATTGAAAAGCCCTCCGAATAATATCACAGATTGTATTCGTTCCCTCTTGAAACGCCGAACATGCCCCGGTGCAAGCAGCTGAAAATACAATGGCGTCTTATTTTGTTTACAAGTGACTGATTCCTTTATTTTTTTTAACGCTGCATTTTTCATCAAAATAATACCATACACGAAGTTAAGAGTGAGGCAACAGACTAACATTAAGACTGACGCTAGTCAAGTAAGAGAAATAAGTGAAGAGGAGATGACAAAACAGGCACTGACAAATGTGTAAGATGTTATGGGACATCGTCTGCTTAGACAGGACTGGTCCTTCGTGTGTCGTCACACATCTCAGCAGCGTTCAAGGAGCTCTTCAGCTGCTATATCGGGGGCTGTATTTTACCGTTTTATAATTGATAATAATCATTAATTCAAATGTTTCCAAGCGTTGAATTTGGATAACCTTGTATAATTTATGCCATCTATGCAATAATCAGTATTAACCCAATATTTATTTTGATGGAATTTTCTTGCAATGTGATCTTTAAGCTATGATCATCGTTTCGTTTTACGGTACTATTCACCATCTTTAGTGGGAAATTAAATAGATTGATTTGATGTACGTGTGAGTTGGAAATAATAAGAATCAAAATCAGAATAGCAAGATCCAGAGGAGAAAGTAGAAGTTAAAGAAAAAAGATTTAAAATTTGGGGAAAAGGGAAGAGGGAAAAGGAGAATTCCAAAATTAACAACAGGAAAGTAATGGCAAGTAAAAATAATGGAGCAGATAAAGATTGATAAGAAGGTGATGAAGAAGGAGGAGGAGGAGAGAAGGAGTGAAGAAGAAGAATAGGAAAAAGAAGAAGAAGAAACAGAAGAAGAAGAAGAAGAAGTAGTAGTAGTAGTAGTCACTGGTGTACTATTAGGGGGCTTGGGGCTGCAGCCCCCCTCCCCACAAAAAGAGTTTCACGATCAAAATAAAGGAAAAGGGGAAAAAAAGCAATGCTAGTGTTATGGTTTTTCTTTTTTCTTTCCATCTATCTTAAACACAGGAAATGGTAGCACGTCTTTAAAAAATCGCTTAATTTTCTTAGTACTTCCCCTTCCATATACATAATTACATGTATATGCATTTTGTTTTCTCACAGTTTTCTTATTATAGGAAGTGACTTTCCTCTTATACCCAAATCAGCCCCTTTACACTAGGATCACACACTATCATGAAATTTCTTTCGAAACTGAGGAAACTATAGATAATGAATTCAGGCTATATCCCACTACTCAGGCTCCGAAGTGCTCTAGAATGCAAACTTTCACTATTCAAACTAGTTGGTCTTTCCGCTCCTTCGTTTTATACTCCCTCGTTTAATACACACTTTATTTTAAAGAAAATATATAAACAGGTATTACATAGCCTAGGCAGAGAGGAATCTTCCCCCGAAAAGTCGCTATAAATTAACGATGATTTTGAGCTGCCTTTCCCCATAATAGAAAAAAAGAAGAAAGAAGGATATTAAGCTCATATTTTGCTTATTATACTTGTGTGCATGAAGTGGTCTGAAATGCAAATTTTCAAACCACAAAATGTTAAATCCGGCTCAGCCGCTACGCGACCTCGCAAAAATATAATATTCAATTTAGCAAGATAAAAGCAAAATAAATTTTCATGCTACGGCAATGTGCAAAGACTTCTTATTTGTGGAAGGGACGGGTGTTTACCTTACCCCCCCCCCCCCTCTGTCTCCCCGTTCCCACCTTCAAAGCATTTATATACAAGTATATTATGTATCTCGTTCCTGATGCTTCAGACAATTCTTCATTTCTTGCTGGGTCAGCCCCCTCAACATTGTTTGGCTCATTACGCCACTGGTAGTAGTAGTAGTAATAGTAGTCGTCGTCGTCGTGGTAGTGATAGAAAAAGAAAAAGAAGATGAAGATGATGAAGAAGAAAAAGATGAAGAAAAAGAAAAAAGAAGACCAAGAAAAGGATAAGAAGGAAACGAGGTATCAAAGTCTATATTAGAAAATATTGGAGTTACATACTAAAAGAAGAACAAGAGAATGAAACAAGGGACGGAAAGAACGACTTTCAAAAAGTGAAAAGAAGGAAATGAAAAAGGAAAAGGAAAAGAAACAATCTAGCCATAAACAACCAATAGAAGGAAGAAATCAAGAAATATTGAAGCACGGGGAGGGGGGGGGGGGTATTCTGTTAATGAGAATAAAAGGAAAGGAAAATACGAAAAGGATTGAGATGATGCTGTTCAGGAGTGCGTACTCGATCTATATATTTTCCAATCGTCTCACTGCTCCCCAACCTTTTGGTCACTGAAGCCTAAATTAGTTACCCTCCCTGATTCCTGGATAATTAATGAGCTCGCTCAGGGCCTTGGTGTCATATTTCCTATATTGGGAAGATTGGGTAATGGATGAAGGCAAGGTCGGTCAGCCAAATGGACAGTGACCCTGCCTTCGAACGTGTTCGAAGTCGCCTGATTACATGTTTACATCGCACACATTGATTGCGTGAATAAGTAATTTACTTTACTAAGTCGTGTGCATGCTGGAAGTTCAAAAAATGAAGATAATACTAATCTATTTATAGTTGATACTAATCAGGCAAATTGGCCTTGACTTGGGCATGTTTGAAGTGGCCTGATTACATGTTTATATAGCATACATTAGTTGCATGAATACTTAATTAACCTTACCAAGTTGGTGCATGATGGAAGTTGTAATCATTATCCATTTGGATTAATCATGATAATTCAGCGATTCTAGATATCGTGATGGAAAATGACAAGGAAGTCTCCATCAAACATACCCACACGCATACACACCCGCTCCCACAAACCCCATCGCATCCTCCAACAAACACCCACCCGCACACCCACACCCACATTCTCACAAATAAATCATTTGCTATCACGTCACTCCTTATATCAATAACTTGTTTGTATAATATTTCATTCCCAAAAGTGCCATCCCAATCTTATAAGCCTTCTCCTTTATACCTAGCTCTAACCTATTTTCATTTCAGTTATTCCTTTTTCCTTCCATGTTCAGTTCAGTTATTCTATTTTCCCTTGTAAAGATTACACATTTGATTTTTCCTACAATTCCAGAATTTATCAAAGTCATCTGTTTGCACAACTTTGTTTCTTGCCTTCCTCTCCTATGTTCTATTTCATATCAAAAGTAGGAAAGGGGCCAAAATAGACACACGTCTCCTGCCCCCTCCCATGCCCACACTGGTGTGTTGTTCTCCCAAGCTTTCTTTTATCATCCTCCTCCTTTTCTCATCAGACATTGTCAGAATTGCATTTTGGTGACAGATGTTCAATCATTTTTCTTTCAGAATGCCGATACCACCATCAGGCCAAGATAGACAACGATCTCGTTTCCATGGAGATACTTGACATTGGACCTGAGGTAAGAAATCACGATGTAGCATATATTGTCTTTCGATAAAGTAATGAGAATCTAGCAAAGGTTAAAGTCTATAAGGGCAAGTCCACTTCTGTGTTTTGTCGGCTAGGTGGTGGGGGGTTGTTTGTGTTGTTTTGTTGTATTTTATATTTTGGTGGGGTTTTTTTATTCTTATGGAGTGAATTTCGAAGAAATTGCTTTCTGATTCTGACAATTACGGTACAAGTTGTGATTTCTTTTTTTTTGGGGGGGGGGGGGATTGATAATAGGCCATTTCTTTCATAATAATCTCACCTACATTCTCTCATTTGATACCAAAGAAAGAAAAACGGAAAGGAACAAACAAGCATGCTTCAACCGAGAAAGGAAAGCATTCATGTATTGCTATCATACAATTGATTCATCCCATCTTGAAATTGCCAATATTTGTGAGTAATTTAAATGGAATAAATGTCACAATATTCCAAGAAAGAGCATTGTTATAATAGCTGCATTAATTCGAACAGTATTTAACAATTCCATCTCTCAAAAGAGAAGAAAAGAATACCATGTTCTGATTATTTCCCTGTAATTAACTCAAGCAATCTGAGTCACCGAAACAAAAAACAACAACAAAGAATTAACAAATAAATATGAATTGAAAAAAAATCATAATGGCATCGTCGTAATTAATTTATTTTTCCCCTCTACAGTGCGTATCAAAAAAGAGTATACCCAAATTTGATAGCTTGTAATAAAAATGTTATAACCGATCTGACTTTGAAATTTATTTCATGGTGAAGAGTAACTTATTGTCCGTCCAGTGGTACCTCATTCATGATATCTCTGTCATGGATGACTGAGCACCGGGATTTTGAAAAAGTGTTGTCAAAATCTCCTTGTTCCAAGTTTGGGCTGATGCAACGAATGTGGGCCAAGCCACATGAACGTGTTACTTTAGTCACAGATCATTTCAAAATTTGAATTGTTCTTTGTGCTTCAATGCTTCATTGTTTAAAGTGATCCAGTGTATCTAAGCTTTCAAATGACCTTGTTTTAATCCATATGAAAATCTTTAATTTATTTTAACAGCCTTCTTGTCTCGTGATAACTAAATACTCTCTGCTCATTTGTCCATTGCACCATTTCAGCTGCATAAGGTGGTTGTTTTTCGCGAATAGCACATGAACTTAAAAGAAAAAGAAGGATGTGTTGAGAATTACCAAGGTAATTCATAGTCGACTTTCAAGAAAAAAGATAGCTTCCCACATAAATGATGTCCATTTTGAATGACTCTTTAAAAAGACTTACCTTTAAAAAATGATGCGCATTAAACCAAGATTGTGTTACCATGGCAAATAAAATATCATAAATTTAGCTTGTAATAAGCCCTTTCTTGTGTTTGAATTGTATAAAATAAATTGAAAATAACTCAGCAATTCTCGCTACCCCAAATACGCAATTTCGCCAACAGATGGCGTTTGTCATGCAAACCACGCGTGCGCAGTGCTGACAATATCCCGATTGGGTCGACAAGTGTTTGCCTTTTTGCATTGAAAATGTACACAGGTATTACAAAAATCCTCGAGTTTGAGTATAAATTAACCGACATGTTTGAAAAGATACCATCATGATTTATTGAGACAATTGGTTGCATTTTCAAAATTTGGTTTATGTCATGCGATCCAAAAATTAAGCATTTTAGCACTCATTTTATTCTTAAGCCGTAGTATTTCAATACGGACCGGAAGTGAAGTTAACGAAGATGCGGACCATTTTCATGCATAATATTGCCCTCTACGTCGAAAATTGCATATTTGAGGTAGCGAGAGGTAGCGTTTTCCAACTGAAGCAGCTAATGCGTAATTGGTTGACTCACACTCACTGCTTCAGCCCAAACTTGGTACAAGAGGATTTTGACAATACTTTTGAAAAGCCTGCTGCTCAGTCATCCGTGGCAGCAAAGTTATGAATAAGGCATCATTACACAGAATTATAAGTTGCTCTTTACTATGAAATAAATTTCAAGCTCATAGAGGTTATAACTTTTTAATTAGAATCTACCAAAGTTGGGTATACGTTTTTTAATACGCACTGTATATCAACCCATTTTTAGAACTCTATAAACGATGAACTTATCCACTGGGCGGACGCGTTTCTCCTCGTCTACTCCATTACCGATCCTCAAAGCATGAGGGCGCTACAGGAGTTGAGATCGAAGCTGGATGAAGCTAGGAGCATGAAAACGACACCGCTTGCCTTCATGGTCTTGGGGAACAAGTCGGATTTAATGCACGCGAGGAAAGTCACTACCAAAGAAGGTTTGTTCATTAACGATATTGATTTTTAGAAATACATTGTATTTTCCTAAAGTCGGTAGTCTTCAATTTATCTATTTGCTTGATTGGTGAAAATATGATTACACGGGTCCGTTTTTAAACTGAAGTTTAAAAACTGAAGAGTATCTAGTCAGGCCTAATCATGTTATTTGGGTCATTTTTAGTTCCATTTTGGCATTTTTTGTTGTTTTTTGTCACGCGTATTAAAGTCCAATAGCGATTTTCATAATGCTTTTGTAAAATGTTATATTGATGTATGGATCACATGATTGTACATTATTTTGTTCATATATTACTTTGTATACTTGGAAAGTTGGAAATAAATGTTTCGAAACTGAAAATTGAATTGACATTGAATAATTGTTATGTGATATTATATCAACAATATAGTAATGCATTGTTACTTTCTAGTGCTTGATATTAGACCTTATCATACTTATACACTCAAAATAATAACTACCCCTAGGATAGCCCCTGGACAATCCCCGGGTTGTTAACCCCTCCCCAAATGTTTACTTAAAGACCTCAGCCTGACCGAATTTTGAAATATACACTTTATTCATCCACGGGGAGCTATATATTTTCTGAACAAATTGAAACCAACTTCATGAGATTCCGTTTCCTGTGGAATGAGTAACAGCGTCCCGAATGTTGAGCCCCGGTGGTTTTTCTGACGAGGGCCCCGTCTCTGAGGAACGCTACTTTGCGGGGGAAGAAAATTTGATGACGACATATCGTGTAGACGCATTCGGAGCTGTATACATGACATGTCGTCACACGTCTAGCGACCCCCTGCAGTTTCCTCTCTTGTTACGCAATAGGGAGGGGGCGGACCAAAAAAAAATTATCTTTTTTATTTTTTATGGATAAACGGAGACGAAAATTTATGAATACCCAGGGTAATTATATTCTTTGTTTACTAAGCTTTACGTCAATATATGGTTGTTTTGGGTCAGGCTGAGGTCTTTAAAGAGGGTAATTGGAATGATTATGCACATGGATTATGGTGGTAAGGGTGGTTATCCGGGGTTAAATATGCGGAATAGTTGTGCTGATTCGGATTCTCTCTATCCCCGCTCTCTCTCTCTCTCTCTCTTTCTCTCTGTCAATTTGCCTTTGCCTGTGTTTGTTTAGTATAAATAATCTCTGTATTACCCCTTTCATTCCCATCTCACCCTCGCTCTCTCTCTCTCCCTCAAGAACACACACACACACACGCACACACACGCCCACGCCCACACAAACCTCCCTCTCCCCCCCCCCCCCTCTCTCTTTCTATTTATATATATATAAATTTCACAATCAATGTAAATGTATTCATATATATTCATCTCAATTCTATTCCCTTCCCCTTTGTGTTTCACGCAGGAGAGAAATTCGCCAAGGACCTTGGTTGTTCTTACCTCGAAATCTCCGCAGCCGACTCCTATCAGCAAGTAGTTGATCTCTTCCACGAGTTATACCGCGAAGCCAAAATGTATAAATTTGGAACCAAATCGTCGTTGCTGGGTCGAGTGTTCGGACATTCTCGTGAGAAGAAAACAATGACGCTTTAAATCGATGTTTTCTTCGAATTCATATACTGTTATCGAAACTGTAATCCGTCGATCTGTATGCATATTCTCGCTGCAACATATTTGGCTCATTCGATGTAGCTACTTATTAATATCGACCTTCTCGCTGGAAATCTATTGATATCTCTTATCTTGGAGGAACAGTAGAATGCCAGAGCCAGATGGAAAGAATACAGCCTCGGATCTTGAATAAGTACTCTCCACATGAGCGAATTTTAATCTGTTCTCGAAATGGTTGTTGTGATGTGCAGATTAGTTGCAGAACAGGCCCTCGACATTGGACAAGAAATTTAGTAGGATAATGCCCGTATTGTCGACTTTCATTATTTATGGCCAAGTAACGTGAAGGAGTCTATTTGGATTTTAAAAAAAAGATTCATCCCAAACTGAACAGGAATTCAGGATACACGCTGTTTAGCCATCTTCGCTCCACTAATCTGGAGGCAGCAGGTATAGCTAGAGACTGTGTGAAGTGTCACTTAGCTTGAGAAAGTATACATGAATTAACGAAAGATTGCCATCTAAACTTTCAGGTTGGTAGAAGATTAAAGCATATTTTCTAATCTTATCTAGCCTAATGACTTCTTTTTCGGAGCGCTGACACGAAGAAGACATTACTATATGAGGCAATATATAAAGATCATTGTTATGATCTCCTTTTGGGGGCACATGACGACACACTCTATATTCTAAGGATGGGCTTTATTGTCGATTCGCTTTATAACGGAGTCTTATTGGACAATAATAACAAACGAATAAATATTCATAAATACATATGTGTATTTGTATAAATGTAGACTTGTAATCAGACTATTAATATTTTTCAAGTGATAAGTTTAGTGTAGTGACTTTTGCTTTGTAAAAAAAGATACCAGTGTTCCCTTCGTGTATGTTCAAATTGTCGGAACAGGGGACATCATTTAGGGTGCCGAGGACCAATGATGAGTAGGACCAATACTGGGTGTAATCGTCACGAAAAAAGGGCGTTACAATGAAACAAGCATGGTCACAGACAAGGTATCGACTATGTGTTGTTGTGGCAGACCATGCCATACGCCTTTTAACCAAGATGAATTGGCCAATCAGAACCAATTGTAACCGCTTGAGAGGATGACCATGATTGGTTGTCATTAGTATTCATATATCATATAAATGAAGTTTTTGGTAAATTTATTCTTCCTGAAATGAGAACAATATTTCTTCATTAGCTCCATGTTTGATTTTTTTTCTCGCTCGATTAAATATAAGCTGGGTTTAAAAAGAATGCTAATTTCCTTCCCTTAAACTAGAAAGTTGACCAAAGTGTGGTAAGTAGAAATGGCATCCAGATTTATTTTTATTAAGTAAAACCAAAGACTTCCATTTTTATAAACCCTAGAATTCTGTGGCTTTAAAGAAATATTTCGTTGCCTAATGTGTAATACCTGCATCCACTTGCGGCAATGTTGGAAAAGATCGTGACAACGATCTAGCAGGTTGGCAGACTGGATAGCTTCATTTCATTACAAAGTTCGGTTCTAATTTCATGTAGGATAAACATAGCCTTTACGTTTAGAAACTAATTTTTGGAGTGTCATCTTCATAAACATGGTATTAATTCAGATTTGT